>JBAJHX010000033.1:11473497-11492581 GCA_037176925.1 Amniataba percoides | reverse complement strand
ACACACACACACACACACACACACACACACACACACACACACACACACACACACACACACACACACACACAACCCCTTCTTAAATCCTTGACCTGTGCAGGGTCTCCTGTATCTTGCGGAGCCTGTCTCATTTTATAAACGGCCACAGGTAAAAGTCAGGGACCGAACCCCGAGCATGTGTCTCTTGCTGTTTTTACCTGGACTTCACAGTGCAGCAACAACCTTGAGTATTTTTTTTTCATGTAGCAGATGCTGCTGTAAGCAAAAACTAGACAGATAGCAAGACAGACTGGGAGATGGGAGAAAGAAGCCAGGGAACAGACATGGGAGGAAAGTAGCTCACAGCAACTCTCTGATCAAACATAGATAACTTATGACACTCTCTCAGGCTGAAGTGAATCAATTAAACATCTGTTCCAATGTGTGTTACTACCACAGGCTGGAAAGAACACACACAGGGCTGCAGTAGAGGCAAAGACTGAAGGGTCTTTCATGGTCTATACTGTATCTGTAGTTTGTTCAGTGACAGGCGCTGAAATTCTGTTGTGGTTTTGAGTCCTGCATGAAGGCATTTAGGCTGTATGAATGTGTACTTTGACTGCAAAGTGTATCATGTGGACCAAACATCTGCTCTGCCACATCTATTATATTTCAGTCATTCCGCACAGAAGACTGAGAAGACGTTTGCCTGACAGATGTGCGCTGGCGACTGGTAATTTGATGGATGCTGCATGTGTGCTCGGATCTGTCTGTTGATCCCCGAGAATAAAGAGTTGTTCTATGTTCGGCACTCTCCCCCACCAAGCACACTGATATCTGCATTCCTCCAGCTCTTTACAAAGTTTAGCTCATCTGCTAGCAGATAACCCCACCGCAAAAGCTGGAGCAATGGGTCAATTAAGGGATTAGTCAATCACAAGAATTTATCTGCAGCTTTTTTTTTTTCAACAATCAAGTAATTGTTTCAGTCATATCTCAGACAGATCCACCAAACATTCAATGGTTTCAGTTATATATGAGCATTCTGCTGTTAGTCTCTGCCATAAATTATTAACAATATCTGTTTATCGGTCAGACAGAATAAGACATTAAAAGACTGTGGACTCTTCCTGTCTTTTATGGAAAAAAATATTAATTCATTGGCAGATTAATAAATGAATCCGTTATTTGAGAACGACTCAAGCAGAGTACAATAAAACACTCCAAAGTTACAATGAAAACAACACTGATATCTTAAGTGAGCAAACGGATGCAGAACTCAAGTGCCCCTTGCAGCTGGATTGCTGCCAATAATCTCCTCTCAAACTTGCATCACATCAAAAGCATCTTGAGTAGCGTAAAATGTGGATTATGAAAGCATATCTACAATGTCAGGAGAATGTTCACTGATGTGCATTTGAAAACACACACACACACACACACACACTACCCACCCCCTTCACTCTGTTGCCAGCTTCCTCCTGGCTAGCCAGGAGGGTTAAAAGGAAAGATGGACTTCTGAGAGATGAAAGGTGATCTAGGTGGATTCTCCAAATTCGATTTTCATGGTCTGCTGAGATACAGCCACTCTTCGATAGGCGTGCAAAGCAATCATGCATGTACACTCACATTTGCACATGCACACACACATCATATATAAGCTTGTCAGACACACAAAAGTGTAAAAAAAAGGTGCATGCATTAGTGTTGGAAGGCAATCACTAACACACACAACTGATGGGGTCAGTGGCATGTGTGTGTGTGTCTCTCATGAGTGCAATCAGACACTTCCATAAAGTAGCTGCGCTCATCAGGAGAGCAGGCCAGTGGTGAGTTCAGACACACAGCCGCTGGCTTTGATGCTCCGCAGTCTGTCATCGCTCTGAGACAAGCAACACGCTCACGGTATTTATGTAAAAAGGTGACTAAATGCTTGGACAGATTTAAAAATAAAAACAGCACAGATGAGGAACTACTTTGCCCTAAAATATCTGTGTTAATGCATACTTTGTCTGGCAGACAAAACACTGAACTCCAAAGACAGCTAAAGTGATGGCGTCCACCTCCGTATTCAGCTCAAGAGAAAAGACCACAGCTGTGCAGTGCAGGCAGTAAATTGAACTGACTGAGTCCCAGGCCTGTAATTTCACAATCCTCTGCTGAGCATAAACATTCTCTGAATGATCTTCATTCCAGGCATTATCACTCCTCACAGGATTACCGGCTATGAGGATGGATATATTAGACCGTAAAAAAGGATCTGAATGAAATTCAGGTCCGCCTTGGGGCTAGACCTATTTTGCTCTTAATAATAAATAACATAATCTCGTTTATTCATTCATTAGCTTTGTGGTTACACAACTCTTAACTCCTCTGTGCAGTAATCCCTTCATTAGTGATTACCACCTCAGTTACTGTGCCAACCTCGCCTAGAAGGATCTTCTCATCCTGCTCTCGATCCCCACATCTCCACCCCTCACCCCACCTCTTTGTCTTTTCCCATCTTGCTCCTTCCACTTTGGTCACATAGCCAGAGTTGGCAGGTAGCGGGCAGGCCGTGTTCAGTCTTGTCAGGGTAAATTATGGATCAGGTGGCCGGTGAGCTGTCAGTTGTACCAGCTATGTGCCGGTGCCAAAAACACTGCAGGCATTCCCTGGCACATACACACGCACCTCCCACCCCCAGCCCCCGAAATACATAAACATGGTTATCAAGGCGAGGGAGCCCCTCATCTTCAACTGCCACCAAACCTCATGTGTTTTCATCTAACATTACTTATTCACAGCACGCACGCACAAACACATATGGAGCCACATGCTCAAGTTTTATGGACAAACACAAGTGAACATTGGATTTGTACAGGCATGCACAAAAACAGACACACAAACACACTCACTCACACACACGCGCACACACATATGGTGTGCAGCCTCCACCATCCCTATTCTGGAGGAGCTCCAACATGCCCCCAAATCTCAGTGCAGGGTATTTCCTGGCACAGAAAATACATCATCAATACACTGGCTTTTTGCAATTAGACGCAAGCACGCACACGCACACACACAGAGCTCCTCCCCTTCTGCAAATCAACTCATTCACAGATGAGACACTCACTTAATCTAAGCAGCAGGGATGTTAGAGAGATAAAGCAAAGAGAGAAAAGGACAGCAGGTTTATCAATGCCTGTCCACCTAAAACCTTCACTAACAACCTTTCTGTCTGCGGAGAATCACTTTATTCAGCCTCACTGGTGCTGATTTGATATCAATGCGACTGGCAATGTGATATTTTGCCAAAGCAGATGAATGCAGACAACATGCAGAGAGAGATGAGAGGCAAGAACAGAGATGGAGAGAGAGGAGGGATGCGTAGGGGAGCAGAGGGGGAGGGAGCGGCCGGTGGCCCGTTCGAGGCAGGGTGTGATTTTAATACGCAGAGCTCACAGTCTCATTACAGGCTTCAGTCTGAGGAGCGCAGGGGTCAGACCTGATCCAAACCCACACTGACAAGTGCAAATGGGATTCTGCTGTCTGTCTCAACACCCTCCATACACACACCCCACCCCACAAACACACACACTTCCTCCCAAAACCAACCCCCTCCCTCTCCAACACACACATACACACACACACACTACATCTCCCAATAGCATTAGCCTGTATACATTAGCACAGTCACACACAGATATCCACAAACATACAGCAGAGCAGCCTGGAAGAGAGGTGCAACCTTTTTTTTTTTTACTTTGTTAGCTTTGCCCATTCCACATCAACATTGCTTCCCAGCACTATTTCTACGCCTCACCCTTCCATTTGAGGAAAGCAAGTACTTTAACAAAATCACACATTAGCAATTTCTCTAATGTGTAATTTAGATCAATTTCCACAAAGAAAAAGCTTGTGTTAACATTTTGCCTTAAAGACAAGGACCACCAACCTCTGGGTCCCATTCTATAAAAACTCTACTAACTCATTATTCATCTTTGACCCCTGGTAGCAGTTGCGCAATTTCACTCTCATAGACACACATTTTGAGAATACGTACACATAAATCTAGCTATGCACATGGGACCATCATGTGCGGGCCGGGTGGGCTGCGTTGACTTGCACAATCACCTTGATGAATCACCCTACTGTATGCAACGGCCTGCAGGAGAGGAGAGTCTGTATTGTTAAGTGGTACCTATTTGTGGAAATGAGCTTCCCTCTATGCGACCTACACACACTGTTAATACATGCACCACCACACACACACCCAAAAAAAGACAGGTCAGCGACCCAAGGAATAAATTACACATGACCTTTATAAGCATCATGTTTAAAATGCAACGACCTGAGTGTGCCAGACGCAGTTGAAAACATCCGAAGATGTTACAGCGATAAAATCCCCTGCTGTACATGACCTATGAATGCACAAACAACTTTTAACACAAAAATGCTCTTGAGTGGAGGGGCTGGGTATATTTCCAGTGTGAATGGCCATTCATGTAAAAGGAAACCACAAAATGACCGTGTTTCCTGTCTGCTTCAGTGTTGAACCGGCATGTGCACATAAGCAACCCGGAAACATGCAGACTGCCAGGCAAAAAAAAAAAGGTGTTCTTAGAAATTAAATATGAAAAGCATAAAATATGCAGCCAGATCCCACTATGCCAACGCTGCCTCTGACACAGGCTTTCTCTCCTCTGTTCCCACCGCATGTTTTATTCAGGGTTGATATTCTAAAAGCTGAAATAGAACAATCTATTTCCCCTTGCACTCCTCACTTCTGATTTACTGATGAATATTTCAGAGGAATGTCAGAAAAGACAGAGAAACTCCACTGTGCAAGCCGCCGTCTGCCTCACCTCTCCCTTCGTCTGCCATTCCTCCCTCTGTTGTACAAGACAGCTACGTGATCCTCGTGCAAGACTCACTTAAGTAGCAGATTTGCTTAATTTTCTACATGATTTAACAATTTGTGGAGTGAGCGTTCAGGGGCACGAGGAAGGGGGGGGGGGGGTGGTCTTTGGCTCAGGAGTGGAGAAAAGTGAAAAGGGGAGAGAAGGGGGAACGCACAGACAGGACTCATGATAGGAGTGGAGGAAACATATGTAACTGAATCTAAGCCAACCACAGAGATAAAAAAAGTCCAATTTTACTTTTTAATTTCTAAATTTAAATTCAGTCATCCCAAATAAATTACATGTAGCCAGCATAAATGATCAGGTAAGTAAATTCTGGACACATGTGAAAGGCACACATCTGCTCCTGCTCTTTCCAGTCCCTCATGCCTATTTATACCTGAATGGAATGCCACTGAATGACTGACTGACACACACTCACTCACTCACACACTTTACACTAGACAGGGCTATTGTTCTCTTTCAGTCTGAGCAAAGTCATGTGCACTATCACAATATATTCAAGCTGCACAATAGAGTACAACATAGCAAGGAAACAGAAGGGAAAGAGTGAGAAAAGAAGACAGAGGGACTTTCTCTATCACACACACACACACACACACACACAAGGAGTACAGATGGTACTCACAGTCTTTCAGTGTTGCGGGGGATATTCCTTGGCATGGTCCTGAGACCCAGTCCATGGCAGTCCACTGTGGTGCCACTGCAGGTACACAGGGCTGGGCAGGCATTGGCGTTGCCCATGAGCAGAGCAGAGAGCATCACCACCCACATCCAGAGGGGCTGCCCGGCCAGCCTGCCCACGCCTGCCCCGAAACAGCTACCTCTGACGGGCATGTTCAACACCACTGCAGCCAGCTCTTCTTCAAACAAGCCCCTACTTTTCTCTCTGTCCACCTTTATCTCTCTGCCTCACTGGAAAAAAGAAAAAAGTCCTTCTACACCTCGCAAGTCCTCTAATTATATATTAGTGGTGAATATAAATATAGAGCAAAACTATAATAAATGCTATTATTTTCCTTTTAGCTGTGAAGCAAAGCAAATCCTTTTTGTTCTTCTAGACTCTGATGTAGGTATGATATCCACCACAATTGGCTGATGTAAAAAAAAAAAAAAAGAAGAAGAAGAAGAGGAAGCTGTTTCTTTCTCTTATTTCTCTCCTTGCAAACTCTTCTCCTCTCTTGTCTTTGTGGAGTTGCTGTGCTCTGGTCTGCACACGTCTGCGCCTCTGTCCTCCTCTTACTCAGTCCCGCTCTGCTCTGCTCGCCTGAAGAGAGGGAATAGGGAAAGAGCAGAAAGGGAAAAAAAAGCCAGTCTCTTTCTCTCTCTCTCTCTCTCTTTTACATACACACACACACACACACACCAGTCATCCATCACAAGGATCTACAAATAGCAGAGCCCCCGACTCCACCCCTACCCCTCCTCTCCTCCCCCACTCCTCTCCCTCCTCACACAACACATACACACACACACACACCCCCCCACCCAGAACCCTGTCTGAACTCACTCTCATTCTCGAGATCCCTCTTTCATTCCCTTGATTCTATTCACAATACACATCTACTCCGAGGTATCTTTCTTTCTCTGTTTTTTTTTCACTCACTCCTCTCCTCCTTTTCTCTCAGGTTTGCCTCCAGGCAAACCCCTGGAGAGAGACCTAACCTGCATGACACTGCATAACCCCTGCCCGAAGGGAGAGGCTGTAGGGAGACCGGGCAGAGTGTGTGTGTGAGTGTGTGTGTGTGTGTGTGTGTGTGTGAATGTGAATGTGCGCATGTAACGAAGGAGAATCCACTGGGGAGAAGAGGAATCAACACCTCAGTCCTCTGAGGCAAAAAGCCGGAATAAATAATCCGTAAATGTGGATCTTAACATGTAGATCAAATGTGGCCACACAGACAGAAGCTGCAGTGGGGAAGTGCACACACACACACAGATATTCATGATGTTGGGAGGGCAGACCACAGCCATAAAAAGTAAGTCAACACTATATTTTAAGATCAGTTCAGGCACAGGAACAGGGATTAAATCCTAATATATACAAATGAAGAGACAAACAGCTACACTCACAGCCATACCTGCTCTGTTATTCAGATTTATGGGAGTTACTGGCACACAGTCCCTCTCTTAATGCTGGAGCCATGCGTTCCCTGACGTGGACTTAAGAAGCATAACGCCATAAACTGGAGTGTGTTGAGAAGGGAAAATTGAATGATAAGCTGGGCCATTATTTACTTAAAAGGAATTCTTAATAAATATTATTTTGCAAAGGTTGACAGTTAGTTAAAACAGTGCATATATTAGAGCCTGGCTGCCGCTGACAGTGTAATTGTAGCTCTTGGGAAGCTTTTCCAAATGCATATTGATTTGCAGTTTGTGGAATTTCAAAACTGTATTCTGGATGTGGGTTAGGAAACGGACCTCTTGCTTGTATGAGTTCTGTCCAAAATGCATTGTTCCCACTTATCCACACAATAAAACAAATGGTGACACTTTATAATAAGGCACGGAAAACTGTGAGAAGTTTCAGAGGAAAAAGAGCAACAACAAGCACTTCTTATACAGCTCGACCCAGGGATAGACTTTTTTTTATTGAACCAGTGTATAATGATTAGATCGTAGGTATCTTTGAATGTGCATGCATAATGAAGCCCTCTGGATTAACGCTGGGTCAGCTGCAAAATGGCACAAAACCAATAAATAATACTTAAACTGCTTTACTTTCACATTGATTAGATTGAATTTTAAAGTGTGTATTTCAGTACTTTTTTTTTTACAACCTATTATATAAATCTTGATTCACAGTCATTGCCAGTCCCATTTAAACAAAAAAGAAAAAAACTAAGTCTCAAAACGTTACAAACACCTCAGCCACGGGGATGCTTGGCTCAGCTTGAGCCACTTGGTCTCTGGTCTAGTTTGGGGCTTTGCTGCGGGGTGGATCCCTCCCAACATAAACATCAGCACAATGACATAGACCTAAGAGCCCCATTCACTTTAACGAACAAAGGCACAGGGAGAAAAGAGAAACAGGCAGGGGAGATGCGGGCAGAAACATTTGAGTTTGCTTCCATCTGTCTGTTTTTGTAGCTTGACCAGCTCGGAGCATATGTGTGCACTTGCAGGTGTACACACACACACACACAAACACATACATACACACACCTCTGTTTAAAAAAAAAAAAAAGAAGCTCCATCTGTCCTGGTAAAAGTGTCACTGCAGCGTAGATCTTCTCTATGAATGGCTAATTAAAGAGGAGACAGTGGTGTTTAGTGGTAATGGGGGGTGGTGGTAACGTCCCTCTGCTCTCACAGAGTCGTGATGGGAATGCACACAAATACACAACAGGAATTATTCTGCCGCTCTCAAAGCCGTGGGAGGACATGGCAGCAATTTACAATTAGTCTGGGAGAGAGGAGTTTGCAAAACACAAGACCTCACCAACAATCGGCTGAGATGAAGAACTAACTGACTGCAATTAATGTGGAATAGCACCCAATTTAAAAATGTGTTCCCAAGGCCTGTGGGAGTTCAATAAATATTTTTTTTACAGCTCGTACCCAGAGTTGGAAATCAAAGAGCCAAACTTTCATCAAGACGGAGCTGGCAGCTGCTCATGGGTGAACAGAGGAATGAATCCGTTAGTTCCTGAGTGCTTGATTTAGAAAACTGAAACCTGTTTGATAGAGAGAAGAAAATAGAAAGAAACCAAATTTAGCATCCAGAAAATTCCACAGCATGCATCAAACCCAAAGTTATTTGTATTTCACTCTCAGAAGGGCTGCGCCGCAGAGAAAAGGCAGGAGAATTTCCCCCACCGTCCATAGATTGGGAAGAAAAATACAAAACTATGCTGGAGTCCACAAAAGTATATTAACCTTGTTTTTTTTTTCCCCTTTTAACCCAAATGAACTGTTACTAGTATTTCACTATCTGTAGACAGAATGAGCTCTGTCTGAAAAGCATTTTAGTGTGTGCATTTAAAGCACAATCACATCCACTCACCATATATGCTTGTGGGTTTGTGTGCGCCCCAGATAATGTAAAGTTGATTACAGTATGTCTGACTCACTTTACAGTCATCATGCTCATTCTGGAGGAGGAATGCTAAATAAAACCCCTGTGGAGCTCTGGCTGTAAAACAATACTATTCCTATCATGGAAGCTCTGTAGTATATTTACAGAACATGAGAAAGAACAGACCCATTCTCACAGATGTTTACAACATATACTTACAATACCAAACATGCATTGACACGGACACCATAATGACACACTGTGACATTCCTCCTATTGTGGAGAGCTGCCCTCACTCTTACTATCCACCCACTCATCTTCCAACTCCTTAAAAATATGTTCAATTTGGGCAAATCATTTACTGAAAACAATTTTGGTCACAGTTTCATGCTCCCCTTTGGTGGCCTTCTTGGTATTTCTTTTTATCGTTATTGCTCATATTTGCCTTGTTGTCGTTCATATTAAGCCTAAAACAGATTTAAATCAGGTTTAATTGTTTTTGGCATCTGTGTACATTTCAGTACATGTTGTCACTTGCTGGAATAGACAGAGCTTCATAAAGCAATTTAGTTATTCTTTTCTAGCTGGAGGAAACAAAGACATGTACTCTTAAAACCAAGAGGTAAAAAAAGGGAGATACAGAAACATACTGGGTACCATAATGTACCATTTATTGTCTTTAAGAGAATTAGATGATATATGTTAAAATGGGGTTAATTAAGTAGGGACTACGTTTTATCATTTTACTAAAAAATGGATCATCACATCCACATCAGTTGTTAATATGCAGATTTGGCTCATTTCGACAGGTCTTAAATAGTTGTTTCAATCTCAGCTAGATTGGAGAGGGCCAAGTTACACTGAAGATGCTGGGGCTGACTGATTATTTGCAGCTGAACAGCATCACCTTGTGGCTGCAAGTAAAAAAGCATCATCAACGCAGACCATTACTCAAACAAGGCTTTTGTCCAGGTAGTGCAAAGAAATTAAAAACATCACACCTTCATTTCATGTTCATGTCTACATCCCACTGAAACACTGATTCTGACATTTTGAATAAAAGACAACGACACAATGCAGCTTGTTGTCTTTTAATTACAGTGATTTGCATAGCTTCACAGTGGCATCAATGTCATCAGTCAGTGAAGTTGAGCATGCAGCACTTATCACATTATAGTTGATTGTAACAGCTTGGCAGAGTGAGCACTGAACTGGAAACTTCTACCGAAAGACAACAAGAAGGTTTTAAAAGTGGAAGCGGCTCAAACTCTACCAGAAAACACCCAGGTTAACAACCACAACAGAAGGCAAATTACAGATTTGTCTTTGTTTGAATTCACCCCCTCTAAAAATAAAAATTTAAAAAGATAACACAAAAACAGACAATAAAAAAGTAAAAATATAATTGCATTAAATAGCTGAATAACTGTAATAGCAAGAGCATATAAAGCTATAAAACTGTATACAATGTTGCATAAGAATCAAAACTGGCCTGAGAAAAACAAAAATAAAAGTTGCAAAACCAGAATGTAGCTTAAAGGAGCAGTAGTTCAAAGCATCACAGTTTTGAAGATCTGAAGTAGAAACAAAGACAAAAATATTTATATAATACACACGACCCAGTCCTTTGGCCTTTCACTCAGTATCTCCCTTTCTCTGTTTTCTTTTAGTCTTTGTTGCTCTGGTTTACTGAATTCTTTATAGATATTTCAGCATACTCTTAAAGCTATTGGGATTTTTTATGTAAAAGGAAAATATTATGGATAAATTAAAGTTGCATCATATAGTAACTTAAGACATATTCACTTTAAGGCACGTCTTTGAATTCACCACTTTTCTAATAAAACTCTTGAATGGTCTGAATTGACCGTGTGAGTCCAAGTCACTTTACCACAACCAAATTTAACATTTAAATAAAAAGGGTGCACGTCACATTTAAGCAGTAGCGATGCCGATGGCCGATAAAGAATAAATACAATTAGGCTTGCAAATTAAATAACAGTTGATTTCATTGGTTTATAAACATGTCCCTTGCATCCTGCAGGACATTGTGAATGACCAAGAAATAAGAAAATTTAAATGTTAAGAAAGATGGAAAATTGCATTTACTCAAAGTAAAGTACATTGCTGAACATTACATTAGCTTGGGTAAAACTTGCAACTGCAAAGAAATTCTGGTGGTTTCCTTGCTCTCTTACTAACCTTTAAGACTTAAACTTTACTTTGAGAAAAAAAAAAAAACAGCTGAGCAGAACTAAACATGGTGTCAAAACAAAGCTGTGCAGTGCATTACACTGTTTAGTTTGTGTGGACGCCATGCAAAGATCCTTTAATACCTCTAACATAACAGTTGGACTGATGTTTCCTTAGTCAGTGAAGAGCACATTCTTTTAGAGACGATTAATCCAGGACAAACTGAGGAAAGAGAGAGAAAGATAAGGCTATTTTAATCCTTTCAGCAGAGCACATCAAGCATCATTAGCAATGTAAGCACTGAGTCAAAGTGAGGCTGGGGCTCGCCTGTGGTGAGCCACAGACAGAGGCTGGAACTGCCAGAAAAACTCCTTCAGCGTGGCCATGAGGAAAATGGCTTGTCACTAGCTGATGACAGTTTTAGGAGCGAATCGTGCTGTCCCGCAATTTAAATGTGACATTTTAATTGGTTTGGTTTAAATAAAAGAGAATTACTATTTGAGTACTTCTCCATATGTGTACACGAACATTACAGGAGAATACAATAGACAACTTCACGTTTTCAAACACTATGAACCGACCCAGGGTCGTCATATTAGTAGTACTTAAAGTAGCAGTAAGTCATCTTGATGTCACAGTGTCAGGATATAACCTGTTGTAGCCACATCAGTAGGCGATGTTTTCTAATACTGTCGATTTGATTGTGTGTTACACAAGTGGAGTTTGTCATGCTGAGACATGTTTGCATGTTTACAAGTGCAACATTGATACTTACTCCTCCACAGTTGGCGTTTTCTCTTCTCTGGCAATCAACTGATCCGCTGGGTAGAGGACTTTGCAGTCTGCTGTTTTCTTTCTCTGTTAATACTTGGCTTCCCAACACCTTCCTCTGTTTCATAAACAAACACTCATCACTGGCAGATCAATATTACTCTAAAGGGAAATGCTGTATTAAAAATGCCCTTAAGTTTAAAAAAAAAAAAGGGGGGGGGGCGGGGGGGTTTCCCCAGTAAACTGCAGCATATTACAAAGATCTCGATTTTGAATACTTAGACCTGTTTTGTGTGCTTTCGTCTTTTTGTTCTACTAAATCCTGCCTGGCCAACCCGCGACTCCCGAGCCGAATGCGGCTCTTACATTCATATAGATGTTTGTGGGGTTTTTTTCAGGTGTATGTGTATGCCTGTTTGCTTTGCTTGAGTTCAATATACGCGTTTGACGCAAATTTTCCGGAGGGAAAACCTTATTATTGAGTAAACAATTTGTGTCAAGTTCACTCTCAAAATGGAAAAAAAATGCACAGCAAAATGAAAATATGAAGACCAACACAGGACATTTTCAACAGAGTGGGAGAGTTTATATTTGTTCTGTTGAACGTAATGGCATGCCAGAAGTCCCACTAAGCAACATGCACAGTAAAAGAAAAACGCTATTGTAAATTATCATATTTTTGTTTGTGGATTTGGTCGAACTGAGAGTTTGTAAGTGTGAGACAGTGCACACAATGTTCATTTTTGAAAATGACTGGCCTGTGGTCTTTGTACTATAGAAGACATGTCTGTCATTATCATGTTGGTGTAACATTTACAGTAAATCCAGCTGAGCAGAGGTCTGTGTGTGTGTGTGTGAGAGAGAGAGAAGAAAAGAAAGTGTGAAAGGAAGGGATGGCGGGGTGTTCATGTGTGCCCATGTGGATGATGTGGCTCTTTGCAGTAACACAGTAAAAAAATGTCTTAGTCTCTGACTGGTTGGCCACTCCTGTACTAAACAAAAGCATCACTATCAGTTAAAGCTTTTCAATTCACTGGATGTCTCACTGTGGGTTTAGTATGAAAACATTCTTTGGAAAATCAGTACAGTGATATGAAGCCTGTCAACAAACCTTGATAATTCCACCTAGAGAGCGTGAACGCCAATGTTTCCTGCTGAAAGGTGTCCGAGAGTCTGCTGAAGGGGTCTGCAAAGGCTGCTTCTCAAACTACACACACACACAAATACAACACATATAGGTGCAAGTCTGCGAGTGGTTTATCTGCATGTTTTTTCTCGTTGCAGTGGGTTGCTCTGACAGTCTGTACCTGTCTGATGAGTTTCTTCTTTTTGGCGGACTCGGGCATGTTGCTGACCTGCTGGTACAGCTCCTTGAGGGCACTTTCAGTGTAACTCTCAGTCTCAGATGACTTGATGGCAGAAATGTTGCTGACCTCACTTGTTCTCATGGAGGGAGAAGGTGAGGCAGCTGTTACCACAGACATGGGTCCTTTAGGCCCAGAGCAGAGCGTCAAGTCATCCTAGAAATATAACATATAATATGTGACTGGGGGTTTGAAATTTTGTTATCTTGCTGAAGACACATTTATTTCAGGAGATGTGATGTGGTAAAATGTGTACATCTGAAACACCCAATGTACAAACTTGACAGACATGAACCATCTAAAATTAAGGAGACATTGAAGTTTCTTAATTATTCAGCAAAGAAGAAAAATCGATGGTGGGAGCTTTGAAAACTGCTTCACTGATAAATACAACTCAGTGCTAACTCTCTCTCTTATTAGGATGGATTTACTCAGAAAGATAGAGGACAAGGGACAGCACTCACCTTTGATTGAAGAGTTTTTGATCCTGTGAAGTATAAGCGGGTATATTCTTTGATATATAACGGTGCCTTCAACAAAAATAAATGTCAACATTAAATCCTCTGATGAAACATCATTATGAAGAATTAATCTAGCATACCAACGATACAATATGATTTATACTTAGAAGGTCATGGCCTTATTCTCACCATAAGCTTAACATTTAAGAAAGGTGATTACTGGCTGCTATTCTACATCTATGCATATTGCCAATGTCAGTGGAAAAAAAAGGGTTTACATTTACAATCCTAAAGCCATTTTTTAGTCTTTCACCTGTAGGTTCTTTCTCTTGACACTGTATTTTTGTAACCAAGGCAACAGCACAGTCACTTGTCATGAAAGGTTAATTTGAAGCGCAACATGTAATGAGGAAAACTTGCATCCATGGTTATAATGCATAATATAGACATGCCCAACATATAATGTATGTCAGAATGGCATATGACTGAGCCTTACCTTGAACAGTTTTTGTGCATGCCTGATAAGGAACGCCACGCCATTATTCAGTTTCTCGATGTTTCCCTGCAGATCACTTGCTGTTACCTGCAGAACAAAAAATACATGCAGATAAAAAAACACAAATCCAGAAAACCAAACAAATACTATGCAAAATAGTTGAAGGTTAAAAAAAAAGGGGGGGCATACATTTTTGGGCCAGATGATGTGCGGTGCAAACATTTTTGCCAAATTGATGGCAGACATCTTGTTGATGTGCTGATTGCGAGCAGTGTGATGCAACAGGTCCAGCAGCAGCTTCAGCAGGCTGCGGTTGGCTGGTGGGAGCAGCATGAAAAGCAGC
Source organism: Amniataba percoides (assembly GCA_037176925.1). Taxonomy (NCBI): domain Eukaryota; kingdom Metazoa; phylum Chordata; class Actinopteri; order Centrarchiformes; family Terapontidae; genus Amniataba; species Amniataba percoides. The sequence continues at coordinate 11,478,049 of JBAJHX010000033.1, read as the reverse complement.
TGAAATGCCTCAATCTGGCGTTCCTTGTCTGGCACATTCGTCTTATCACCCTTTTCATCAAAGCGAGTCAGCTCTGAACACAGCAGATAAGAAAATTGTTACAAAAAGCAATTATTTTCTTTTCTTAACTTTACTGATTGAAATATCATTTTATCTTGAGCCATGCAAGGACATTATAATGAATCAATGAACACCTCCAATCTTCAGGTGAGCATGATAGTGTCTGTGCGTGAGCAGAGGCTCTGGCAACTCTCCCAGGTAGGCTTTGAGCAATGTGGCCGCATCATTGGGGTGGAAGTCGCCTGTCTCTAGATCGATCTCTGATCCAGCATTCAGCATCTCCCTCAGGGCTGCCTGCCTTAAGCTGTGGCCTGGCACGCGGAATAAGCCCTCCACATGAAGGTCTGAGGAGTGAGAGAGAGAGAGAGATGGAGAGAGACAGCCAAAGAGGAGGGTGGGGGGGTGTGTGTGGTGTGTATGTGGGTAGATGCAGTGAGGGAGAGATGGGGAGACAAAGACACAGAAATGAGGAAAGGGATGGAGTGAATGAAATGGAAGGGGAGAGACAGCAGGAGCAAAGTGCTTTCAGATAAATTATTGACCTAAGCTTTTGCTCCCAGTGTCCACTTTCAGTGAATGACATCATCGCTTTCTAGAAATAAACCATGACCTCATGCTAATTCACTACTTTCCAACTAAGTTAAAGAACAAATAGTTAGAACAAAGATGTAGGCATGATCCTGAACAAATCCAGTCCATGCTTGCAAAGTGCATTTAGTCACAAAAGCACAACCTGCTTTGAATGAAGGTGTCCTCTTCACGGCAGAAGACGCTTGTATATGAATACTCACTTTTGCTCAGGTATTCAATGAGTTGATAGATCTGTGCTATTCCTTCTTCGGTTAATGGTGCACCAAAAACCACTCCTTTGTCTGAAAGGCATCAAATGGCACAAAAAAGGACTGATTTTACCCTCTTTGTGTGTGTCATTAGACCCATGTCATAATTACCATGACGTGGACCTGCTGCTATAAGGTTAGCTAATGCACAATAGAAGAAAGAAACACTACCTGCGAACAAGACATGATCAAGGTGTAACTATTAAAATCAGTGAATTAACCATTTATCTTTCAAAAATCCCAAACTATCCCTTGTTCCTGCTTTTAAATATTGGGGATTTGCTGCTTCTCTTTGATTTAAATGGTAATCCTGACTGAGTGACTTGAGGAAGTCGTGACTGTCAAACAAATCAAGGAAATAAACAGCCAGATTAACTAACACAGAAAATGTTTGTCCTGTTATTGATTATAAAGACAATAATTCAGGTAATTAAAATAATGAAAAATACCCCTTGGGATATTTTCACATGAGCTCTTCTTTACAACCAACAGTCCAAACCCACCCATTCATTCATAATTACATGAAATACACCCAGTTTTTAGAATACAGTAGTTTTAAATAAATCCCACATTTATGACCAACAGAAACACAGGGAGACATAAATAAAAACCTGCCACGCTTTAAGATACAAGAAACAGTATGCATTTGGTATTTTAAATTAAAATTTTTTAAATGAATAATATTACCAATAAAGCTGATCATTTCAGCCTTAGGAGAGTCTGCTGGAGTTTTAATCAATTAGCCTAACTATGGAGGAACGAAACTGCTCAAACCAAAATTAAATAATAAAGATAACACAATAAATAAGTATGCCATTAAATGCACAAAAAAATCAAAATGAATGCAGACATTAATTCATAAAAAATCCAAAAATTGATCTTTCTTCATTTAATGTATTTACCGATCTAAATCACCTACACTACAGAACTTAACTACAGCTCATAAACACTTGGAATAAAGGCTGACCAGCTACTTGAGCAGTATTAAATCCTGATTTCAACATCAGCACAAATCTAGATTAAAGATGCACTAGGTAGGATTGAGAAGAGTGTTGGCATAGTTTAGCTGCCTCTCTCTCCGCTGCACTCCAAATCACCTCCAAAGCTCCCTCTTTGCAACATCATTGGGCCTAGTTCTCTCGTTTTAACTTGTTTTTCTTATTGCTTGTAAATAAGTCACATTTTAGGAGTTAGTCAACATCTGCATTTACTATTATTTTTTAAAATTAATTCAATAGCATATACTTAATCCTGATTCCTACTTTTTATTGTTACATCTAAAAATGACTGAATGCCTTCATATTCTTTTCATATTATTCTTGAATTTAATTTCATATCAATTTATTTACTTTACATACTTACTGAGCCACTGTATAAGACATGACACGTTGAAATATTTTGCCACAAATCATATTTGTCTAAACACACTTGCCTTTTCGTTTAAGGAAGTTGAGGGAGCGCAGAAAGCCGGTGGCAGCGGGCACCTTTGGCTCACACTCCCCGATAAGCTGAGCAAACTCTTCCCCTGGCAGGTCGATGAGCCGAGTGATGTTGCTGAGCACCAGGTCGCTGAAGGCCTGCGGATACTCATGTCTCAGCCTCTCTACGAAGAAGTCCGGGTTGAAGATAACAGGCTGGCTCGCGTTTAGTTTCTCTTGGCTGATAAACACGCTGCATTTCGTTCCCCTGTTGGCAGGAAACACAAAGGCTGAGTTCACAATGAGGCTCAGCTAGACAGGAAAGCTTCGAAGCTAAACGGGAGCCGATTTGTGGCATAAAAGTTTGCATAGCGAGCTGTTGCTAAGTTAGCTCCGTCAGCTACCGATAACAATTCTGACAATAAAGTTTTAATGCTAAGTAGTAGTTGAAAATAAATACGTTTCACAAGAGCTGGCAATCCCAGGAACAGGTTTGCAACAGTTTAATTTGACGATATTTGAAAGGAAAAGTTGTCACCTTCGGTCCAGTTTGTGATTGTTTTGGGGATCCTTTTCGGCCGCCATCTTAATTTTGAATCTTCCGCCGGTTCAACTTTAGTCCCGCCCACGGCGTCGTGATTGGCTGGAATGTTCCTATGTCACCATTGACCGTCACGGGGGAGGAAGAAAGCAATTGATCCTCTAAAAACAACAAATCAGCAGGTACTGATGGACTGATTTCAGAGTTTTACAAATCTTTTTTTACTGCCTCCTTTTTATTCTTTTATTTATTCTTTTCTTTAATCTTTGTAGATTGTAGAGAAAAAGAATATTTCTCTACAATCATGTCTCGAAGGTTGACTAATTTAATTAGGCTACCATATCGAACAAAGACATATTGTTTATTATGAAATGGTGTCTGGTTTCATTACTTAACGATGGTAACAAGATCATTGCTCCACTATATTATTAAAAGACTTAAGCTGTTAAAAAGCGGTCATAGTAAAATCACATCACAAACAATGTCAGGTTCTAGATTACTTGGAATTGACTGATGCTAATGGCTTCTTTTTTATTTTTAGACCTCTACAAAGCTTTTGATACAGTGGAGCACTGTTCATTTTACAATCAAGGCCAAGAAATTTATCTTTGGTAATTATTTCACTACAGCTATAAAAACTCTGTATAAGAATAGTACCGGTAATAGCTCTGTCAAACTAATAGGTGATACCTCCCCTATATTTTATGTCTAGAGACACAAGACAGGGTTGCCCCCACTTCCACGTACTCCTCCTAGTTAATAGCTCAACTCTTTCCATTTACTATTTAAACTGGGCATCTTAAACCTCTTTATAGTTTGTAACTATAATGTTGACAAAAGTCCTGTAAAGATGTTTGCTTTTGATTGCTTAAGTTAAGTAATCAAAGTTAAGTAAATTGCATGCATTATGTGTGAATGCATTCTGCTTGCACTCTTCCCATGACTATAAAATCTTACACTGCTTCCTGTCCACGGTTAGTGAGTCCTGTTTCAGCTGTCCCACCCTGAAGCTGCTAGTTTTTTGTCACAGAGAGTGATAGGCATCTGAATTCACTTTGTCCTGTGGAGTATTTGCATTGTGGGCATAATCTCATAGAGGAAAACCTTTATCTCGCGTGACTTTATCACACTGACGAGTGGAGGCTATCATTTTGCTGCCTACTAGCAACCTGTGGGCTCATTCTAGAAGAGGCTGCCACAACCATCCCTACACACATTTATCTGGTTCTACTACCTGCATATGATGGGGCATTCGCTGGCATGGTCAGTCCCCAATGTGACTTCATTATAATCATGTATTTGCCCATGGGGAACATATGTTGTGTCAACCAAGGATCAATGTTGTATGGACCACAGAGAATGCAGTTTGTGAGTGGGCCAAACCTCCAGTGGGAAGATACGGAGCAAAGTTTGAAAGAGAATGACTGGTTACCAGGTTAGCCCTGGTGAGCGCTACTTGCGAGTCTTCAGGGCACATGAAAGAAGTACACTTGAAATACTATTTGCGGGGCCCTGGGTGGTTACAAAGCATGAGGCAACCAGCCTGGGAAATGCAGGGCATTGGTCTGTCACCCCACAGACATAGTGAGAGTTGAGCTTCCATAATTGATAATAATAAACCTCACTAGATATCCAGAGAATGGGATTACCATTGTAATCAAACTTTACCATAACTGGCCACATTAAGTGAAACT
>JBAJHX010000033.1:11458140-11473478 GCA_037176925.1 Amniataba percoides | reverse complement strand
TATGTATGCTCAGTTTTGTCCATTTAATCATTTTTTAGGCTACAATGAAAGTACATGATCAGCAAGAAGCATGTCTATGAGTTATTCAGTGTGCTAAGCCAGCATTTGATAAACACTGTTACAGGATAATGCAAATATCAGAAATGTACAAAGCTTCAGTCTTTTTTAATATGACCATTTTGTCCTACTTCTATACTCTGTAGACTGGAATGACATGAGCTAACTCCACATAGTAATACACATCACCACATCTCCAGTATGTCAGTCTACTGGGATATTTTGGAAAATCATTTGATACTGCCTTTCCAAAATTAAAAAAAAAAACAAAACAAAACATTGCTCCATTGAATGTCTTCAAGTGTCACAGTGTCACAATGTTTTAAGTTTTAAAGCACTAAACAAACACATATTTCTAGCTAGACAAGAAGATTAGAGTTATTTGATGTCAATACAAGAAACACCACATATTTAAAAGCATTTTCACAATGTTTTCAAAGAACAGATGTCATAACACCCAAAAATACTCTTACAACAATACAAAGAATTTTTTTTTGAAAAAAATCTTTCAGTTTTTGTATCCGAGAAAGATGCATTTTTGTGGTCTGTAATAGCGTGAAAGAGTAAAGCACTCGCAGTTTATGGTGGTTGTTGTTGCATCTCATGTTGGAACGGGCTTTCATTGCTATTTCCACTCCTCTGACCTTTGTTTTTTGTGACTTTGTTTCTCTTTTTGTCCATCTTCTCCCTATAGCGCTTACTGTCACTCTTCTCTTTGGCTGTTGTGCTTACTTCTTCACTAGAACTTCTTTGTCGCAGCCAAGACATGCTCCCATACTTCCAGTAGCAGTTAGGCCTGAGCCTACCCAGCGTTCTCCAGCATGCCCTGCGAAATGTGTGGGAGGAAATACAGAACAGCAGCGGGTCCAGAGCACCGTTTATATACCATAATGGAAGTGACAAGTATGATTTCAGGACTGTGTAGACAGAATCGACGGTGTCAGACCACACAACCACATAGACCTGCATCAGCGATGAGGCGATGTCCGGAAAGTTGCAAACAAAAAAAGCCACCACGACAGCACCTGGAAGACAAAACATATAAAGATTAATAGCGTGCCACAGACTGTATCTATCTGTTCAGCAACCCACAGCTCAAGCTTCCACTATCACCTACTTTGTAGGAAGATGTGAATAAAATTTGGTGTCCCAAATTCCTTCTTTCATCAAATTAAACTAGATAAAAGCACTCAGGTTTTTATAACTTTACACAGCTCACCCATGAGTTTTAAAGCTCTCTTTTCATTTAAAAGTAGCTTTCCATTCTGATGGCACTGGATATCTCGTCTTCCTTCTGGATTCTGCCGCATGAGGCCCATGTTCCTCCTTTGACGTCCATTCCTCCGCAGGTGGAGCAGGATGAGCAGATAGAGAGTAAAGATAGAGACGAGTGGCACCTGTAGATGGAGTGGCATGTTGAGTCTCATTTGAGGCCAATATAATACAAACTGTGGGACAGCACTCTTCTCACCAGAAAGAAGAATCCGGCTCTCAGGATTAAAGCTCCTTTGTAAATGTGAGCAGGATCGGGCTCTGTCATCTCACACATTGTGGAGACGTGGAAGGCATCTTCTTGTGTGGCGGCCTTGTAGTCCAAGATGCAGGCACGAGCCTGGTCATAGACCAGAGCAAAGGGTACTGCTGACACCAGAGAAATGATCCATACAGAAATAAGGCATGGCAGCCTAGACTTCTGTTGGAAAAAGAGGCGATAGGAAATTGTTAGACAGTGAAAATATTCAGAAGCTACTAGTGTATTGAGTGTATCACACTGTTTTGAGGAAACAGTTCTTTTGTGCAAATACTCTACCTTCAAACTGGAGACAGACCACATGGTGTGACAAATGGCTGCATAGCGTTCGGTGGTGAATGTCACTATAACCCAGCTTGTGGTGGCACAGTACACTTGTCGGACCATAAAGTAAACCTTGCATACAGCTTGGCCCAGGCGCCATGGGTAGCTTTCCCAGTAGTACCGATACAAAGTCACCGGAATTGTTAACAGCTGCAGAATGTCTTCAGTTTAAAGAGAAGAAGATAAAGGTCAAATTTGCACTGAGGATGGATCCTTGATAGTATAAGATTTTGGCCTGCTGATACAAATGTAGTTATTTTTTGTGACATCTGATTTGACTTTAATAGACCTTGAGAACAAGCCTAAAAAACATCCTTTGTATAACAAAAAATTGAAACTGTCATTTGAATTGCATTTTCATTTGATATGCACATAATTCAGTTTCAAATTCCATTTGCCAATTTGGAAATGAACATTTCAATTATGGGTGCATTTCACATTAAATTTTATTAAATGGAGGACTTTTACTTAAGAGCACACTGAAAATGTTCCGCAGTGATTATGCGTTTCAAAATACAAAAAAGGTTTTATTAAATTATGTTTTGTAAGCACTTAATAAAACTTTGCTCAAATGACTTCATTGTAATGTATTATCAGTACTGGTGTTTCATAAGATGCATGGTAGTGATGTGTACCTGATATGACCAGGCTGAGAAGGTAAAAGCGAATGGCACTGACTCTCATATGAGCATCCATAAGGAGGGTTAAGATGCTCACACCATTGAATATGACCTGTAGAGGACAAGGGGGCTGAATTTAGTGACCTGCACTGTGGATGAAACTCACTGTACCAATCTGTGTCGCATTTAAGAACACCAAAATTGAGTCTCAAGTGTGTCCAGTAAATGTAAGTTCATACTCCAAACAAGAAGATGATGCTGTAGAAGATGGTCATGGGGACAGCAATTGTCAGCGGTTCACTTTTGGCAACACTAATGTCGAGCTGTGGCATCTCACTCGGGCTGACATTACAGCTGAAGAGAAATTGAGTCTGCACTGAGAGGTTCATGGTGAGGCGGCTGCTGGAGAAGAAAAAAACAAGTGTGTTTTATAAATTCCATGTGCTTTTCGGGTTGTACAGAATAATGACAATGGGGGTCATTTTCAATTAGCAGCACACACAACCAGAAGGTGAGAGGAGGATTGCCTTCTGTATTCTTGTTAATACTACATGGACATGCTCATTCATGATTGACCTACAAATTATTGGCTCTGTCTGAGCAATAAATCTGCAGCTGCCATTTCAGGGCCACTACACACAATTCCGTGGAAATATTGTTTTGTGTGTATTCAATTTTTTTAAATGTGCTGTTACCTTGGTGCTATCTTAAATATAAACGTCTTAAATTAGATATGTTACTCTACGCTACAAATAGGGATTTTCGGCTTCAGTTATCAAAATATGTTGAAATATCTTGACATTGAAGTTAACATATATAAATCTAACAAAATCCATTTAAAATAAGGTAATAAAAAACAATTTTCCTATGAACAACAACAAAAAAACCCCTAAATTCCACAGTGAATAACATGTATACACATATTTAAATTTACACATATTTAAATGTAAATGGAAGCATCATTTTATCACCGTGCACACAAATGATTAATTAAAGTCATCAAGACTAAACACAATTAGTCAGAAACCCATAACGCTGTCAGATCAAACTGTGCCACATGTGAACAAATCATCAAAATAATTGCACCTCAGAGGTAAAATAAATATCAGAGAAAATGCACTAATTATAGGGTGCAGCATGGAGTTTGCACTATAACTGTATGCATCTCTGAAAAAATGTCATTTTAATTAAATAGGAATCTGACAGGTCTGACATTGAAATCTGACATGCATACACTGTGCAGCCTTTAAACTGCCAGTTTAGTCAGTTACAAAATCAAGACAGTTCTTGTTTTAGAGCCATTAAATGAACACTTGAAATGCTGTAAATTGGATCAATAGTGTTCAGACTTACCTCACAGAGGCATTAACACAGGATGAAGTCGGCAGCTCTCCTCACAAGCAAAAAACACCTCTTTGGCTATCTCCCTCCTTGCCTCTCTGACTCTCTCTTTCCCTCTCTCTCTCACTTGCTGTTCCTGACCCCTCCTCCATCTCCATCTCTCTCGACACTCCCCTGGCTGAGGTACAGTCGGTCACATTAGTGGTGGATGAAACAAATACAGGAGGGACAAATACAGGATGAAGTCCGCAGCATCTCCCTCATTCCCTCCCTGACTCTCTTTCCCTCTCTCTCTCACTTGTTGTTCCTACCCCTCCTCCATCTCCATCTCTTTTGACACTCCCCTGGGTCACATACAGTCACAACAGTGGAGGATAGAAAAACCCATGAAAGTCTTATCAGCTTCTTTAATGTTTAAAACAGTGATAGTGGGGAATATATAAATGACTTCATGAGGGGAATCTGTTCCACTGTCTGTATTTCTTCTGCAAAAACAATGCATCTGGGTATTATACATATGCACTGGTCACGCTGCTGCCATGGAGAGACACACACAAATCAATTTTGTCACTTAGCTGAATGTTGGAGTGTCTCATTCACTAACCTGAACATAATATCTTAAACATAAAAATATGATTAGCCTTTGGTGCCCAAATGTGAATTGTCAATTACAGATTACAAACAAAAAAGACACACAAACACCAGTGAGTTTAAGAGGTCTGAAGTGGACTTTGTTATTTTTAGCCAAAGCTGGGCAAACTGCCCCCTTTGTTTACAGGCTTTTTTGCTAAGATAAGCTAACAAGCTTAATATTTACCATGCATACAGACTTCAGAATGTCACAGGTTTAAAAGAAGTATATACAACTGAGGTAGCTCTATTAAACTGAATTAGACTTAGTTCTTGACAAAGAATATTTATTGTTCCCATATAAAAATTATTTACATACAGAAAATTATTTCTTTATAATTACTTCCTATAAGTACAAATGTTCCAATATTTCTTCATATGAAAGCACAACCTGTCCTTTTCAAATCAAATAACAAGAGTGATTGATGGAATTAAATCAAACGTAAAAGTGTAAAATCAGAAAGCAGTGTTGTCCTCTTGTATTGTCCCAGCATCCTTTGCCATGGCGTAGAAATGGCCTCGTTTTTCAAGCAGGTTACTGGGAGAATCAAACTCCACTATTTTACCAGCATCAAGCACCATTACCCTGTAGACGATGAACACACAGTCAGAAATAGTAACTCGCTGAGCAGCATACATGTCACTTGAACGCAATGTCCTATGAGGTTGAGAGGGAGAGAATATGAGAATATGCGGGGGAAGTGTTACAGTCAGGTTTTGGTGTGAATGTTTTTCCATACGTTTAAGCTCTGCAACAAACTGTGACCTATTTTCCCCTGCCACCCATGCCAGGATGAACCCCTGTCATCTTTGAATGGGCAGGTACAGAGGATGGATGGGTGAACGAACTGATGAGTCATTGTTTTCTAAATGCTCTACTCTGATTACTTCCATGAAAGTAAAGTGTTCCAGATCTTTTTGCGCATACTGCACCCTGTTTTATATGAAAACACAATATAACAGAATATTCTCAATAAATGTACACATCCCACTCCCACAAGACCTCTCATCCCTACTGTTAGTCTGTGCTGCTGCTGGCACATCCAGATGAGGCCAATAGAGACTTTGAAGTCTTATAAATCTTTTCATGTCTGATTCTCCGAGCAGAGCTCTAAGTCAGCAGATAGGGGCTGACTTAGAGCTCACAGCTGTGGACATCAGGTTCACGATGTGGGGTGCACCCTAACGGCTGGAACACCTGGCCTCTGAAACCCTACTGTACTGCATCAAAGTAGCCCATTGTTTGAGACAGTAAAAAAAAGACTTTAAAAAAAGGTCTGACAACAAAAAGAAAAAAAAAGCCAATGACAACAATGGCCAACAATGTAAGCTTCTCATGATAATAGAAAGTTTAAAATAGAACATACAGAGGTATCCAAAAGAGACCACATTGAAAATATTTTTGCATGGCAATAAACACACTTTTGCAAGATTTACTTGTAGACCAAAGAGGATAAAACCACCATGGACTTTCTTCCATTGTCACCTCACCTGAACCCCACTGAACATTTCTGTTTTTTGTATGGCTGTTTTACTTTTGTTTTGTTATTTGCTTGCTTTAAGCCACATCCTATGTAATACTTTTTATCGTAAAGTGAACTGGAACTATTTCACATGGTGACGTTGCACTTCAAATAACTTTTAATGATTGACCGATGCTGGGTTAAAAGGGGTGATCAGCTTTTGTGGAGTCTGTGCAAGATAAAATGCATGCTGTTATTAAATCAAAAGAGAGAGATGCCAATGGCACTCTGAAATTCATGCGCATTCCACTTTTCACTCAAACTGTTTTATTCTATTATAATCCAAATATCAAATTGCTTGCTTGTACATTTTTCCTTTTGCAATCCTGTACTGCATAGTGATATCTGCATCTCAAACCTTGAAAGTTTACAGCTCCACGACAACCAAGCAAAACTCAGTTGCTGGCAAAGACCATGTGATGTCAAAAGGTTCAGAACAAGTGGACCTTGAGTAAAGATTGTTCTGTCAGCTGCTGTTTCAGATCTTAAGTTAAATGTTGTCATTTTAATACTGTCATTAAGGTGATAACAGGCACCATTTTCCCTCTGAAAATACTGCATGCATAATGTCTCAAGATATTACATGACACACAACTAACCTGGAGCTGTCCATGATGCTGTGCAGGCGGTGGGCAATGGTGAGGACTGTGCAGTGTGAAAACTCCTTGCGGATGGTTTCCTGAATGAGGTTGTCTGTCTCCAGGTCAACCGCTGCGGTGGCCTCATCCAGGATTAAGATTCGGGACTTCCTCAGCAGAGCTCTGGCCAGACACAGCAGCTGCCTCTGCCCAACGCTGGGAAGAGAGTGAAGCACTCAAATAAGTGTTGTTGGAACATGCATCACAAATGGACAGCTAGTACTTGTTTAAAGTATACTGAAGGGTTTTGCCCTCATAGAGGATATTAATGGAGCTGCAAAAGCACCCGAGCTCTGCGGATGGCTCTTAGAATTTCACACTCCATTAGGCTTTCTCTGTGTAATACACTCAAGACAACTTTAATGGCAAGATAATTATCCAACAATGCTGACTATTACTACAGTGGCAGGTACTAATTATCATTTTAAGGCAGGGTATGATTTATGCTTAGTCAAACAGATTATATTAGATTAGGGTTAAATGGATTTATATGAGTCCTGTGCCCAAGAGGAAAACGGTGATTATAGAAACAATAGATATAGAAACAGGAAAGACCTTAAGGAATAGAATGAATCAGAAATTATGTCTACAGAGTTGCTGAGGAACAACTGTGGCAGATCTACATACTATTGGATGATTACAGGCTTCAAAATCAACACCGACAGCAACTCAGCAGTTTAGCAAGTATGTTGTCTGACAATTATCTGTGTGTAGACAGGACAATACGTGTGTGTATTGTTGTTGACCCAGTGACCCAAAGCAAACTGGTTTACACTCAAAGCATAAAAAAATTTCAAATCTCATTTGCTTTGCTGTCTTTAATCTTTTGTAATGTAGATAAATAATATCGATTTTCGTAGCCCACCTGAGGTTTTCTCCCCCCTCTGCGACTTCATGCTGTAATTTATCCTGCAGCCCGGCTACATAGTCCTTCAGATGTGAGAGCTCCAGCACTCTCCAGATGTCCTCATCACTGACTATGTCAAATGGATCCAAGTTCATCCTCAAGGTCCCAGAGAACAACACTGGATCCTGTCGCAAAAGGTGTGGAGGTGAGCATACTTATGAGTGAGTTCTGTGCTTGAATTGGAGTGTTAATGTTCATTTGTATACCTGTGGTATGATCGTGAGGTTGTTTCTGAGGTCATGCAGGCCTATTGTGGAAATATCTACATCGTCAATGAGGATACGTCCTTCAGCAGCTTCAATGATTCTAAACAGGCAGTTTGTCAAGCTTGATTTCCCAGCTCCTGTGCGGCCCACTATACCAATCTGTATGCAGACAGAGACAGTAGATGGGGCAAAACATAATGGCTTACATATTCTTTATGTTTTATAACTAACAATGACAACACACACCAATAATCTGATTCTGGATTTGCACAAAAATAATGATGCAATAATTTGAAGCTTTTTCACATGGATGTCACTTAATGAAGCTTGTACTGCATCTGAAAGCTTTTAAACCAGCTGTCAAAACACTGAACACTTGCTTATGTCAATCAGTCCAAGACATACCATTAAGAAAAATGTATTACATATATACAAAATCAGGAAAAAGGCGAGGCATAGGATTTACTTCCTGTACCGGCTCAGGAATTTCAACCTGATCCAGCTTGATATTGCTATTGTTTAGCTTCTTCTATGAAGATTCATCAGTGTCTGGTTTTGGTCAGCCACCAAACCGGACAGGAACTACAGGACAAACAGGACTATAATGGACTATAATGGACAATCAGAACTCCAGAAAGAATCAAATGACTGCTGATCTGCCCTCAATTTAGGACTTCTATGTAGTCAGGAAACAGGCAGGAAACATCGCCATAGATCCATCACGGCCTGGACACTACCTTTTCCGGCTTCTCCCCTTGAAATGCAAAACAACCAGACACATGATTTGTTTCTCTCCAAAACAACATATTTCCAATATAATGTGTTACAGGACAATAACCCTATAACCCCTATTCCCACTGGACCTGTAAATTACAAGTTCACATTGTTTAAATACACCGTTTTTTTCAAAAGTAAATATCATCACTCAAGCACAAATCTATGCATGCTATGTATACTGTAAATACTGTCAAATCAATTTCATTCAGGCTGTATGTATCTCTATTTCTGTGTATGCATAGTGACGACTGTAAGACACGTAGGAAAATTCTTATACGTGTGCACACCTGGTGAATATATCTGATTCTGATAATGCAATCATCTACACTTTCTTGCAGATGTTTCCATAACATAAGATAGTATGTATTCTATTCGTTTTTTATGGTATCCATGCTGTCCCTCTGCTGCAGCCTGTGTGCATGCTGCACAAATAAGAAAACCCTTACTGAGAGATTCATCAACATAAAATCCAGGGGAAAAAAATAAACAGGTCACTTCAGTGAAGCATGCTACAATGAAGAGAAACTGGACTACAGGAAACAAAACATCAAAACTGCACTGCAAAGATGAAAGGCACAAAATAAGAAGAGACAGAAAAAAAATTCAGGTCATTTTCTTTTATACAGCTGGTCCCTACATTGTAAATAAGTCACAATGTAAACCACAAAACACATTTCTGTAGTTGGTATGTCAGTACTGACTTTGAATTGCAAATTTGCTTGTTTTAAATAATTTTGACATATTCAATATATTTAACCAATATATTTAAAACATCGATCGATTTTTTCATGATCTGTTCAGCAGTCTAAGATTTCGATAAATCCCACAGGCTTTTTATACACACATGAACACGCTGACAGGCACACACATGCACGTATACACAGACCTTCTCAGTGCTTTCGATGTTACATGTGATTCCGTGCAGCACCAGGTCCAATCCAGGTCTGTAACGGACCTTGTAGTTATCAAACTGCAGTCTTCCTGCTTCGGGCCACTTTGCTGGAGGCCGAGTGTCAGTTTCCCACTTAGCCTAAGGAAACAAAGACACACAACGTTGATGAGAAAGGAGGGCTATGACACAATTGTGTATTCCCGATCTAAGGTCTGAAAGAACGCCCTTGTATAAGATGGCATACTGCAAGAAAATAATCATTTTTGAAAAACGACTGGCCCAGTAGGTCTGGACCTGTGTATTTGAGTATTTGAATATTGATATTTTGGGTGGGCATTTCATTGTTTTTAAGGTGTTTTGATTGATTCTTGTTAGTTTGAGTAAACTGTCTGTGTGTTGCCCTTTCAAGAAGACGCAGCTTCAGTCTACAGTGAGCTGATACCAATTAGTAAAGAAGAACAGGCAGCAGAGGAACATTTTTAAACAGTTATAAAGGTAATAGTTTACGACCACAGTGGTTAAATAAGCTTCAAAACAAGCCATAACCATGCATCCCCATTAACCGCCTCTGAAGTTTCTAAGCTTTGATGCAGCCATGTTATTACTGTTACACTGTAGCGCAGGATTTTCAAATAATGAGAATGAGAAAAGGGAATGGAACATGTCCTAATATAAAATAAATTCTTAAGTCAAGAAGACAAACCATGTTTCAGCTCTTTTGATGGGTATGGGAAAAATGGGAGCCAATATTATATCACATAATGTTTAACTTATACCTAATAAATAATAGAATGAATATATGAATGTATGAGCAAAGACACGAGTAGTTAATGATAGGGAAGACTTCACTAATCAGATCTGATGTAAATGCTGGTGCCCAGCTATTAAACCTCAGCAACTAAATGTCAGCAAGCTGATTCAAGAAAATGAGATGAAACTGATAAAGCTGTCCAGTCTTTTATCGTAGGTACAAACGAGGTAATTTCCTCACCGTGGTTTGTGAATGCAGAGAAAATTCTTCACGTCAACATACCTCATTCTCAATCTCGGAGTATTCACTCACTCTCTCCACGGCCACGATATTGGTCTCCAGCTCTGAGGTCATCCTAACCAGCCAGTTGAGGGTCTGGGTTACCTGCAAAGCCCCACCAGCAGAGAGAAATGTGTTGTTAGCATGACTATACTTTCTTATAACTAGCATAATCATTATTATCACCACTGTAATTATTATTGCCATCAATGTTATCATTTTATGCAACGTGTATGATAAGAGTGTGAGCATATCTGTCACTTACGTTAAGGGCGTAGGATATCGACAGGCCAACCAGGCCACTGTCTAAAGTGTCTCTAGAAATGACAGCCAACAGAGCAGCGAAAAAAACCACCAGGTTTCCGACAAACTCCAGACGGATGGCCAGCCATCTGCAGACACGACACATTCACGACGTGAACTCAGATATATGGGCACTGAAGTGATTTTGATGATGATGATTTGTGTTTGCAGGCGCACTTGGAGTTCAATATCTGACCTGTTGGACACTATCCACGGGTAGACGCTCTTGAGATTTTCATCAATAGTTCTTTCGTTGTGTTTAAGAAATCTGTCTTGATGGGCGTAAGCTCTTATCACAGACAGACCAGACACCGTCTCACTGAAGTGTGAGTATATAGGAGAGCGTGACACTGAGTCCAGCCGGCGCAGCTGCCTCGAAGTCGCCACATAGAAGCGCTACGGTAGAAAACAGTGAAAGGTTTCATTAGATTCTCTTCCCAACAAGAACAAACCTCTCTCTCTTTTGTATTCATGTTTGCATTCCTTTCTGTCAGTCTCCGAAGAATACATCTCTTCAGCCTCTTTACTTACCTGCACAAAGTAGTAGACCAGGGCCAGAGGAATGATGACGATGGTGAAGAAAGGAGTAGCCAGACAGATGACAAACAGTGTCCCCAGCACGCCCAGCAGACACAGCAGCCAGGAGCGGAAGGACTGTGGAATGGCTTCGTCGACTGTGAAAATGTCCTTCAGAAGCAGTAATGAGACTGTTAATGTCTGTAAAAAGTAACTTTTCAATGTGTCCGAGAACACACTGGGAACTCAGTGTCCCAATTTCTTACTCTGTTTTTCATTAAGTAACTGAGTAAAGAGGTGAAAGGGTGAAAGACGAATCTTACCTTCGCAAAGCGGTTTACTACCCTTCCAATGGGTGTGGTGTCGAAGAACGACATGGGAACTCGCAACATGTTGTTGAGCAGCCTTGAATGCATGATGCGAGATGCAGCAACCGAAGCATTGGCGAGGAGCAGTGTACCGAGGAACACAAAGAGACCTGCCATGTAAGAAGAGAGTTTATTAGAAAAGCTATATTTACACAGTTAAATCCACCCATGCACAAAAGCATGTATGGAGTTAGTGAAAAGAAATAAAAAAGTGAAAAAGACTTGATGCACTTAGTTGGTACACGTAATGGGCAGACTGTGTGTACTGTGTAGCGTAGCCTTTATGTATTCCCGGCCTTATTGTTGGAAAAGTGCTGTTTCTCATCCTATGATAAAGAGACCATAGTTTGCTTGTTTGCTTATAAGCTGCACCTTGATGATAAACAGCCAGCTGACAAACAGAAAGAAAAGCATACGCCAATAAATCTCCAACAGAAAGCAGCAAAAAAAAAAAAGATAGGCTTGTTTGATCAGAAATCTCTGTGAGTATCACAACAAAGCTGTTAAATCACTTCTTTCTGATGTCTGATGACTTTCTGATCACAAACACAGCAGCACTAAGAAAAGAAAAAGCAACAGCCAAACAGTTATAATTCTTTGACCTTCACCCATTCATCCTTCAAGTCATCTGATTCTGACTTATCATCTGACTGATCTGACAAGAGAAGCAAAACCACAACAGCAGGCAGGAACAAATCAGTCCCATTCAGGATCCTGTTAGACCTTGAAGACGACAGGAGCAGTGGCAGAATATTTTCTCTCAAATAAATATATGTTCCAGTTGCTATAAATAACAAAAGGATAAATCATTAACTCAGGTACTGAGTTGACTTGTAACCAGCTTGTCAAAACATTATAGTAAGATGCTGTGTGTAATCAACACGATTAATCATTTCAACACTTTACACTAAACAGTAAACACTCTACTCCACAGCAGAATCTATGAAAAAAATCTGAAATAGCAGATGGAACAAAAAAAGTGGTGTTCCAGTCAAAATGAAACAGAGGCAGTGGAAATGTCTCATTACTGATTCAATCATGAGTCCAGCGTGAATCTAGAGTCTTGGGGTGGAGTGGTGACAAGTCTCAAAAATGTAGCTATCAACATTTTTAGCTCACATAAGAGCACTTTCCCTGTTGAAGCCCTTTCATTGTGAATATTGCAGAGTGCCTCCATCTTTTCTTCTTTTGTGCAGTTTACCGGTTGAATTAATGTAAAATCTTACAAATGCCAAATCCTGTCTCAGGGGATTCCCTTAGTTTAGCCTGCTTCTGTCTGAAGTTCGGAGACACCGTCGACTCTTTAGCTCAATTAAATATTATATCTAAATGGTTTGTTTCAGTTTCACACAAACAAGAATGTAATAACAACAAGTCTGGGTTTTGTGGGGGAATCCACACACTGTAATTATTTCTGAAAACCTGTGACTCTATATCTGGCCTGTGGCCTAACAGTACAGAATTGCCTAAAAACCAAACACATAGATGCCTCATATCAAATACTGTAAAACAACTGGGATCATAAATACGTAAGGAGAGACAGAAAGCTCCACTGTTACTAAAATAAATAAAATTCAGTTTATCTTATCTAGAAATAAAGAAATGACGGTTACGAGTTTAACTGTTCGGTTACCCTGGGCCACTCCCAAAGCTCCAAACACTCCCACCCTGGTGTCCCTCTTCCAGCTGGGGTATGTCATGTTGGAGTACTCAGTTGCATCATTGGTCCAGTCACTAAGCCACAGGTTCTGACCGATGAAAGCAATGTTCTGGATGAAGTAAACTGCGAAGACCATGAATGTGTATCCCCAGCCCATGGCACGCATGTACTGGACGAACAATGAGAACTTCACCTGGAAATAAAAGAGAAAAAAAGTATAAGGAAAACACTTTTCTTTTAAATATCCCTGTCATCTGTGCTGTTGTAAACACACTAACGTGTACAGACAAAATGTAGATTACCTCTCCTGTTTCCATGGCTTCCTTTTCTACAAGTCGTTGGCCAGTCTTTGCACCAGCAATGTCGTCTGTTTTTTTTATGGAACTGTTTTTTCTTAGTCTGACACTAGAAAAAAGGATGGAACATTTTAAATAAGAAAACAGGACAAAAAGGTACTTATTTGGAGAATCAGATGTTTTTCTTTTGTGCTGTGCATGAAAATGAGAAATACTACAGGAGATAATGTTTTGGATATGCTGTAGAGATCTTATAGAGACAATAGAGACCTGCTCCCATTTCCTATATGCCCACTCCACCCACATTAATCCTCACTCACTCACATATACACACACAAACATGCTGTTTTCGTATTTTGCTGCCACTTCACTGGGCTCTAACCTGCCGTGGCGCTGGCTGCGGCGGATACTGTTTTCCCTCTTCAGTGTAACAGAAACTGTGTCCTCCAAAGGAGAGTCAGGTAGAGTGTCCTCTCTTTCAGGTATGAGCTCCACGTCTGCAGTGTCCTGGCAACGATCTGAATATGTAATAATATGACATATTAGACATGGTGTTGTTAGACTGTGGCAGTGGAAAATATTCACACAAAAACACTGATACAAGAAGGAAGAGATGTCATTGCAGCATATATCTAAATAATGCCACAGCCGACATATAGCATAAATTAGTAACCCTCATGCACACAGTCAGACAGTCTTTGGTTGTGGCTCAGCCAGAATTCAGCTGAGAAATTAAACTCCTGTTTTAACAATGTCTGCAGAAATTCTTCTTAATTCTAGTGCTCTTTTTAGAAACAAAATTATCAGACCAAATGTGCTGCCTTGGATTGATGAGCAAGTCAGTGTTCTCAAAAGACAGTGAGAGAGCAGAATCCAAATGAAGGTGGGAGAAAGGTAATCTTCAAGTCCCTCAAAAACCTGATTACCTTCGGCAAGCTGTTAAAACACTGGGCGGTCACACTTCTCTGACCTTATTACCTGCCTTTCTCACAGTCCCATGGTCCTTTTTCCAGAAATTCAGACAGACATAAGAGACTTCTAAAAAATGTGATGAATTTCTCAATTTTTTTAAATTAATGAAATTAATACGACTGCAGACTTCTCCTGTGTCTGGGAAACAGTGACCCACTTTGTCATCCCATTTTGACTTAATGTCACTGTAAACTTTACATGCCACTATTCACCAGATCCTCTTCTTATATACTACATGCTGTAACTCCAAAATTTCTTAACGAGGCATTTTGGTCATTTTGCTCCCTACCTCAGGATCTCAGGCGAACAACTTCAGCGTCCTCCTTTAAAATGTTGTCCTTGTTTTAAAAAGTGCTGTATAATATTATCAACATTTTCATCAACTGTTCATATCAACAGTTCAGTAAGGAAATTACCTGATTCTGACTGAGTTCGATCACGTTGCTCTTTTGCATATGTGTCCAGAAACTCGGAAAAAGCTCCTTTGCTGGCACGAAGGCTCTTGTAGGTTCCAACCTCAGAAACCACTCCATTCACCAAGACCACTATTTCATCTACATATGGCAGGAAGCTCATGCCATGAGTCACCAGGATACGAGTCTGTGCAAACAATGACGTGAAATAGATAATAATATTATAAATACTAATAAAATTAATACAATATTAATATTAATAATAATAATAATAATAATAATAATAATAATAATAATACTAATAATAATAATAATAATAATAATAATAATAATA
>JBAJHX010000033.1:11446363-11458040 GCA_037176925.1 Amniataba percoides | reverse complement strand
TAATAATAATAATAATACTAATAATAATAATAATAATAATAATAATAATAATAATAATAATAATAATAATAATAATACATGTTGATCTATTATCTTTTTTCATAAGCATTATTTGTTTTAAAAAATTTATACCCTGAACTACTGCCAATATATCTGACATATTGCAGAGAATTACAGCATATTCAAACTGCAGTTCTTTTGAAGTAAAACACACTGATCAATGCACAATGTAGGCTTAGCACAAACCTTGTCTTTGAGGAGTCCCTTGGGTCCAATCACTTTCTCAAAGAGATGCTTTCCTACGTGTGAGTCCACAGCAGACAAAGGATCATCCAACAGATAAATATCGGCCTGACTGTAAGCTGCCCGGGCCAAGCTCACACGTTGCTTCTGACCCCCTGAGAGGTTGATGCCCTGTGAAAAGAGGAGAGGAGAGAAGACGGCAGGAAAAACAGCACAAGGAAATATTAGGCTTAATGCATTAGACTGAGCTTCTCTTAAACACAAGGAGCAAGATCTTTGACCATCTACAGTATTTTTTCTAATTATTAGTCTCTGGGGATTTACTTTTGGACAATGTGTCTCAGTTGTTGAATATTCCCAGCAGAACAGGAACTATGCCACTCACACAAAAACAGGTATAATGTCTGTTCAAGGTCACTGAAAACTGATTATATGTTTTTTTTTATATAGAAATCACCAAAAAAATAATGTATTGTGAGTAAACTTGATTCAGATGTATTTAATAAAAGAATAGAGGAATAATATTGACAGTGCTCTAGAAAACAAAGGACGTCACTTGCTGCTGCTTTGAGACAAACAGAGACTGATGTTAAACCGAATGAATGCGTTTGTGTTCTCTTGAACATTTTATGTTTACATGATACATATAAAGCTAAATAAGTCACATGATCACTTAAACTTACTTTCTCTCCAATCTCAGTGAGGTCACCCCCAGGCAGCAGCTCCAGGTCGGGGGCCAAAGCGCAGGCCTGTATCACCTCCTGGAACCTTCTTTCATTGTGTGGAGAGCCGAACAGGATATTGTCCCTCAGAGTGGCATTTTGGATCCAGGCTTGCTGCGGCACAAAGGCAAGGGAACCCTGGAAAGAAAGACATTAAGTCAGTCACAGATTTCCTTGGAACCATGTTGTTGTCCAGCACCCTGCCATACGAGCGAAGTATTCATACAGGTTTTCTTGTGCACCAAAGACGAGGAGGGTGGGAGTGGGGATCAACGTGTATTTTATAGAAAGTCAAGCAGCCTCTTTCAACTGCACTGTCTGAAGAACTCACAAGGTTCAGACTGCCTTCACTACTGGATTTTCTCAAGAAATAAAAAAGGAATAAGGTCATTTTCCTTTCAACAGAGATCAACCTGCCCTTTGAGTACCTTTCTATTACAGGCTTCAACATTTTATATTACAGTCTCTATGTGAATATCACTGCTGTGTTGGTTAGAATTAAAACACTTTGGACTGAAGAAGCAGGGCTAAAGAAATCAGTCATTCAAGGCCATTTTCTACATACTGCAAAGAGACAGACAGAAATTATTCATATCATGAAGAATTCTGCCTTTGAATGGTGATGGTGAAAATGTTTTGTCGTGTAATGTTAATGAAACATTCAGTTATTACTGGAGTGGAATTACATAAACTACACTTCCTTGTAATCTGAGTACGTCACTTTATTTAATGATAAGTTGAACGGAGGCTTTATTTTTCATACCTAACAGAATGGTGTACGTCCTTGACTAAACACATATTTAGCATTTGACAGATAAGAGAAGAAAAATAAGTTGTCAGGGTCACCAGAATGTTGACAAAGCCTTTGGTGCTGTGCATCTCCCCCAGGAGGGCTGACATGAGGGAGGACTTTCCTGAGCCCACAGCTCCCACGACTGCTACCAGCCGACCTGGCTTGATGTCCAAGGACACACTAACAAACGCACACAGACCAATCATGTTCAGTATACATGCATCCAGGTACAAATCCAAATGCTTTTTTTTTACAATAATTCGTCACATTTCCAAATGTGTAATTTTGTGTTTGCCACAGCAAGTTAATACTTTTTCAGCAGAGGTTCAGCTTCCTTTTCCCAGGCGAAGGAGCCGTCACAGATGCTAACAGCAGAGTCTACCGGATGAAAACAGATGCACAGAGAAATTAATACAGATGAAGAGCAGAGAGGGCAGATGCACTGCAGTTAAACATGCAAACTGGTGAAATAAGCGTCACCGCGCGGAGGAGAAACAGGTATAAATGCTGATGGTGGACGTACTGAAACTGGGGTCATGGCGCACAATGTCACTTTCGAGGTCTTCACCTCCCAGAAACCTCTCCAGGCGCTTCCTCGACACTGTGGTCTGAAGTGTCAAAAAACAGGTTAGTGGGCTTGTAGTTAACAGCAGGTTTGGTATGTGGCCATGCACTATAGTTCCCTTACTTGCACCATGGCAGCGATGAGCATTGGCAACATGGCCAGGGGAAATCGGAGGATGTTGAAAAGAGAGATGGAAGTGAAAGCTTTCTCAGCGGTTAACACGTTTTCTGAGCTCACCCCTACAAACACAGCAAATGTGGCCAGAGAAACCTGCGGGAAGAGAGACAGCACGAGAAAAATGTACCATCACTGACCTGCTGCTTCACATCTTTTTTACTTTTTTATCTATTTATTTATTTTTTATTTATTTGGGCTTCTTCACGGGACGCACCAAAGCTGGAGCACAGCTGAAGATGAAGGTGGAGACAGAAGTCAAGTAGGCAAACTTCTTCATAACCTGGAGCTCTTGCCCCCTAATGCCTTCTATCTGCGCCTGGAAGGACGGCTCCCACGCATACAGCTTCAGAATCTGGAGGGAGGCGAAAAAGACGAAGAGGGGGATGAGGGGGTGGAGGGCGATGTGTAGGACAAAGAGGAGGAAGGGTGGTGGAACAGAAGAATACAGTTCGTACCTTTTATGTTGTCAGTGCAAATAAACCACAGGTGGTGTGTGGAATAAAATAGAAGGCACTGTGGGACTAACATTTCAGCTTTTTCCTGAGGCACAGAAACCTTTCATCTGAGGAAGTCTCCCACCTCCACCAATGCGTCTGAACTATTTTTATACAGCAGGGGTCGTGATCTATCACTAATTATCATTAATGGTGCGTTATTAATTCGACATAACAATTGAGCAAGGGTACTCACCTTGATCCCATTGAGGATTTCATTCATGATTTTCAGTCTCTTGTCTTTGAACTTCATGTTCTCAATCTGAAAAGAGACCATATGGATCAGGACAAGGAACTGCAGCATCCAGTACTACAAATAATGCTGACATTAACAGCATTGAACAACATTAAAATATACGGGCTACAATAATGTAGCCATATACAGGGCTTGTTTGACCATTAGGTTTTTCTTAATGGTGTTTTCTTTGAAAACATCTGTGGCATAAATACAAAACGTACATAGAATAATTCTTATTCCCAGTATCTAATGTGCTTGGCTGATCTTCTGTCTCCCATCCAAATTCTGTACCAAAGTGGTGAGAAACGTTTCAAGAAAATAGCTTGTTTTGTATTTTTCACATTGCTTTTAGTTTGTTAACACATACTGTTTAGTCAAATGTCATTTACAAAACTGCATACAGCAAAAGATGTTATAAAAACATATCCTGGTGGTGCATGCTTCATTATTTTCTTGTGTTAGTTATTCTTAGATAAAGGTTAGTGTCTTTCTGCTCCTGTCAGCCGTGCACTTCTGCTGCAGATTAATTACCACAGAATAATTATGGTCCATAAGCACGACTTTGTAGTATGTGTAAATGTGAGGTTGGGTAAGTTACATGGTGTTTGCATTCATTTTTATTTCCAGGGCACAGATGACTTGAGCCACACCGTTTGTGGAGGACAAACGACGTGCTTGTTCTTTAAATTCTCATTTCAAACTTTTGAAATGTCAAATTAATTTTAATATTGCTTGAGCTCACCCTGTTGTTTAGGGAGTGGAGTCTAAATATCGCCGCTCAGCATCAGTCCAATGCAAGCAATAATTGTTAAAGGGAATGAATGTTAAAAGAGATCAACTGGAAATATGTAATAAAGACCATTTGGTAGCACTGTGGGGGAGTTCAGTAGCATATCACCACCCTGACTGTCTTAAGAAGGTGTTCCTTTTCAGTGTATTGAATGTCATCATCATTCAGTTACTTGCACATTACTTAAAGACGAAACATTGCTTGCATGCTGCAATTCAAAATTAAAAGTAAAATAGTTGATTGGTTATTATTGGTACACTGCATTGTAAAGCTGGAACAACTATTCTGTATGGATGTGCATTTCAGCTGACCTGGATCTTTCTGGCCTTGGTGGCTAGCAGTCCATTGATTGGCACCATTAGCACCATGACTCCCAGTCCCGCCAGTACAGAGGGTCCTAACTCCAGCCACAGGAAAAAAATGGACAGGATGATCTGTATGGGGCAGGACCACAACAGGTGGATGAAGTTGGTCACATCGTTGAAGCGCTGGGCGTCTGCTGACATCAGGTTCACTGTTTCTCCAACCGTCGACTCTTTACGAGCCTCATTAGACACCACCAGCGCCTTGGAAAAAGGATGAAAAAGGGATTGTAGTGAGTGAGCAGAATAAAAACAGACAATAAAAAAAAGATTCTTTCTTAAATGTCATGTAAATGAACAGAGCAGCAGGGGACTCTTGGATGCAGAGCTATTGAGCAGGTGTCTAAAAGGAAAACTGAAGTCTCTGAGGCCAATCTGCCAAATGGTTGAAAGCATCAAAGGCACAGTAAGAGTCACATTCAATGGCTAAAAATTGCACATTTACTTTGTGTAATGCAAGTGTGCCTGAGTCATGAAGCCCACACAGAAAACGTTCCTTTTATGACTGACAATTAAATGAGTGCTAAAAACTAAAGTGGTAATTTATTTTTATTATGTGAAATGGCACTGTAATTTATATATGTTTTTTTTTTTAGCACTGCCTGAAGAGGAGAAAGGACACTTCATTTACCTTTTTGTACACAGCAGCCATGATGGCAGTGCGAACTTGCATCCCCAGCACAAAGCAGCGCTGGAAGTACTGCTGCAGGAACAGAGACTGCAGAAGGGCCACCACGAAGAGCAGCACTGCATACAGATACCCTTCCCAGGCATAACTGTTTTTGTCCTGAGTGAAGGAGATCATCAATCTGTGGAAGAATAGTTTGTTAATGGAGCACTTCAGCACTTTCCATTATGATATTTCCAGCATCTAATGATAGTTACTTGTCATTCAGTCACATAATGTATTATTATCCTTTCCGTAATTTTGAATCTTATTTCCTCCTCTTCTTCACCAGCCACCCCTCCCACCCACACTCTGGTGCTATTATGTGAGTGAGTAGTTAATAGTTAAAAAGATAGGGTTATGAAGCAGTGTTTTTTTTAAGAGCTTGAAAGGGGAACTCTGATTTTATAAATCAGTGTTGATGAGTACTACTGCATGTGTGTAATATGTTGTATCAATCCTTCTGTGCCTCCAAAGGGAATTCCACACTTTCTGATAAATTGCTTCAAGCCTTTGTCGGTCGAGGCTGAAGGCTGCAAGTCTGAAAATGATGAGAAATGTGAAAAATGAAGTGAGCAGTTGTATCCTCATCTCTGCCAGCTGCTCCCAAAATGTCTTAACACTGTTATGGCCTCTGCATTCAGGGGGGTCAAGAGCATACAGGTGGACCCACCCACCTCCTCCCTTCACACTGACCCACCAGGAGCATGGCAGGCATGTAGCAGCTTTGTGTGTGTGTTTTGAGATTCTTTGTGACACCAGCGGTGTGGCTACTAGTTAACATTTCTGGGACTGGGAAAGGTGTTTCTGTTACCCCTCTCGTGTGTTCTGTTCACGACTCTGAACTACCAAAGCGATCATTTAAAATGTTTTGAAATTTTGCATTGTAATAACTTTGTTGAAATGAAATCCATGTAACTATCAGATGCTGACTTTTCCTATATGTGTGCATATATTATTCTAATAAACACAAAAGAGTTCTGAGTATTTCTAATTAGAAATCCCATAACAGCTATATTGACCAAAACCTTGTATTATGACATTAAATGACATGATAGACAGTGTAGAATTTCAGTGTTTGATACTTTTCCCTCTCTTTCACTGTTGCCTAGTAACTATTTTATTTCTAGTTGATTTGAAGATGGTAAAGATTTGCGTAGTAGAGTAGACACCGGCTGATAGTGGCTCTGACAGCGTTTCAGAGATAATCGCCGACTTGCAATTCTGCCGTCATTCCATCTGCTAATTATTTATGTTATTGATTGTTGTTGTTGATGTTTATTATTACCTTTCCTAACATTAAATCTAATTTATTCTTAGATTTTATATAAATGATTGAAATTATATGCAAAACATGTATGAATGGTCAGAATGACTTCTATCGTAGTTCTAGCAGTTAGCTAGTAGGATTTATAGAATTCCAGTAGCTAGAGTGTTAAAGCGGTATGATGCTTAACAGAAAGTGGAGAATTTAATCACATCTTGTGGTAAGTTGTCAAACTAAGTCTCCTGTGACATTCCCTGGTCACCCACCATTTTGACATCCTACTGTATGTCACGTGAGTTTACTGCCCCTGAGTTAATGATTGCACAATGACTGCAGTGAATGCTGACAGTGTGATGAACAAACAACAGTCAACAGAAAAAATAAACATAGTGGACAGCGAAGTCTGGCAGCATGTTTGAGGGTTTGTGTCCTGCTAATGTTGCTTTTGAGGACCTAAGAAATAATCGAAAATCACAATCGATAAAAAAAGAATGGACATTCACTCCAAACTGCATGACCAAGTATCTGCTGACAAGAACACAGCTGGAAATCAATGATCATATTTTGCAGCCTGAGGGATTCTTGACTCACTTTAGCAGCTGAGGACTGGCAAATGCCAGCAGATCCTGCAGAAGTTTGAAGAAGGCAGACTCCCACAGAACCCCTTTGAAGGTCTTGTAAATGGTGGTAATTATCCATGAATTGGGATAGTCTTCTGTTTGCTTCTTTTTCTCCTTTTTGTTCTTCTTTCCGCCTTCTTTCTTTCCCTTTTCCTCCTAAAGAAAAAATATTATTTGAACGTTGCCTTGAAGCAAACATTGATCAGCACTGTTCAACAACAAAACACCAGGGCACCTGACAGAATCGATAGCAGTATTAAAAGGCAAAATCTATTTTTAGTGAAAAAGACTGTTCACATGTGTTGAGTGCTCGGCACACACTCACCATCATCAGCACATCCTGACTGACACCTTTGCCCAATCCGTTGGAGAGGCCATTTGGAAAGGCCTCTTCCTGGGCTTTGTCTTTGTTTACATCCCGTTTCTGCTGCAACCTGTTTTGGAATTGGACCCGAGCTGCGGCCAACTCCACCTGCATGAAATCCTGGAAGCGGCGGCTGATGTTAGAAGTGCCATCTGCCTCGTTCAGCTTCCACATGTCCTCCTGAACCAGGGGCCGCTTGTACCCTTTAAACACCATGCTGGAGAGACAAGGAAAAGTTGGAACTTGTGGCGCACGTGTGGGTGTTTGCTGGGATTCTTACTGCCATCACTTTCTTCATTTACCTGTTAAACCAGTTGAAAGTGATCCTGCTCAAAAATGCTGCACCTGCCTCTGGATTCTGCGGATAAAAACAGCGATGAAGGTTCAGTGCGTTGTATTGATTATGCTATTTTGTATATTCCATTACTGAAATAAGGCTCAATTTGGGTCTTAAAGTACCTGTTTTACAAGCTCCTCGGCTTCTGATGGGATATCAGCGAAACCAGAGAGAAGAAGTCCAATCACTTCCAGCCCGAAGGAGATGAAGAAAAGGCTGAAACGAGGGACATCACTGATCTCCCCCTGATGGTCAAAAATGAGTAGAAGGTAGGACATTTTAGGGTGAGGGAGATGCAACAGTAATGGCACCGCTTTGCCTCTGGCTCAGTGCCTTGCTCACACTACCTTGAGTGCCTCTCGTAGAAGGGTCTGGAAGGGAAAGATGTCGCACACAACAAGAAGCAACCAGAAGAGGAAGAGAGTGGTGGAGTCGACTGCTCCTTCCCGCCGCCTCACACCTTCATGGCATAGCAGCACAAGGATCTGGAAAAAGAGAACATCGAAAAAAAGGGGTTCACCTCCTCCACCTCCCAGAGCATAAAAACAAATGTAAAAGCTGATATGTTTACCCATGTGACAGCGAACAGGACGGGGTTTGCATAGTATACACCAGCATTTTTCACTGTTGGATCTTTATTTGGACCATAATCTTCTCCTAATGTGACTGCCAGGGCTGCTATGGCCGTCAGGAGCAACAGTGACACCACAAGCTGAGGGGAGGAAAGAAAATACAAGACCGTTGAATGAATCAGTTTTTGCTCGATGTTACTTCGCTTGGATGTTTGAGCTTCACTGTGCAGGACGATGCATGTGCAAAGTCTGACTTTTCACAATCATCGGCTGAAAGGGTAAAGTTGCTCTGTGCTCATCTTAGATCTCAACTTAAAACGTGCACAAACAGGATGATTTTGGGACATCACAACTAGTTTGATGGATAATCAGGGTCCACTATGCAAAATGGACCCTGATACACAAATGGGATGTGGACACATGAAATCTCCATCGTGGGTGTAGGAGACTTGTTACGTTAAGAAGGAAAGTTTTTTAAGTTAGTAACATTCTTTTATATACATAAATTCTGAGACATAAATGAGTCTTAAGAAAAATATGTGTATGTTTCATATGCACTGGCATATCTAGATGAAATCCAAATTATCCTGCTGAGACAGGAAATTAAATAAATGTATGCTGGACTCCCTAGATCAAGATTTTTTAATCACAGGATGTTTGCTCATGGTATTGTAATTAAAAACAGCTTCCTGTTCTTCCTTGTCAGCATCACATCGTGATTGGAAGAGTGTGCCTATTTTTCCATGCTGTGTGCATTACCTGTTTGCAGAGGTAGAGCTTGGACAGGTTTTTTGTGTTCATTTGTGTGCTCCTGCAGACAGATGCCAGGTGCCACGGGGCACAGAGCCACAGGAATCCCAGGGGTATCCAGACCAGCACAGTCTGCTCTACACATACTGGGAGATCTGGGTCTTCTCTTTCCAGATACGATGAATTCTGCAAACACACACATACATATAATACACAAGAGAAAACTCAGGCTGCCCTTTTCATCACACACAATAATACACCACAGGCCCACACCACACCTCTGCGATTAGAAATCTAATCAACGGTGCCTCAGATGTCATTAAACCCTAAGTCCCTGCTAGCTGCAGCTGCATGTGTTATGGGCATGTCTGGAGAAGAGAGTGATGGAGAGCGATGGAGCAATAACAGGAAGTGAAAGAATGGTGAAAGAAGGGAGGTGAGCACTATGGAGGTTTAATGTGCTGTAAGAACAAAAGCACAGAAACATGGGGCTTTAAAAGCTTTTTATTTATTAGGATTTTACAGTTTCAAGCACATATTACTTTCATCTGCTGTGTGACAAACCTGTTATTAGGACAAGTATAAATCCATTTCCCAGTCTATTGTCTTGATGCAGTATCCAAAAGGAAATGTTTGAGTTCATTAGGATAGTCAGATGTGCATGTGCGTTTATGTTTATTTGTGTATGGTGTTTATGGTGATGTTCACAAATTTGACATTATGATTAGCTGATATATTTCACCATGAGGGCAATAAGATGTGTCAGTCTATCAGTCAACAATTATTTTATATATAGATTTAATTATCTTTTATTATAATTCATCTTGACTCATTAACAGTTTAGTCTATAAATGTCAGAAGTCTTTAACTTGTGACTAATCAATCAGTTGTTTGATGTACATTTCTGGAAACTGAGGGGGAAAAGTTAACAAAATCATGTATTTCAAGTTTTCAAGTGTTTAGGTTTTTTCTTTTTTCTTTCTTGTTTTTTTTTAACAGTCGTAAAGATGCAGAAATGCAGCTTGTAAACAAGTACTGCTGTGGTCAGGCATGCAGAGTCATGTCTTACTTAAGAGTCACGTGTTCCCTGAGCTGACTATGTACAGAGGTGAAAACATATAAAATGCTTTCAGGAAATGACATCAGTATAAAACATTATTTTGTCAAAATAATAGACATTTTCACACATTTCTGGGATTTTTTTTTTTTTTAAGAACCCCCACAGCCATGGCACATCCTTCATTTTTGTTTAACTTACACTGAATGGATCAATACAAGCCTGTATAAAACAAAACAATCAAATATATCAGTCCCTAATTTAGAAAGTTAGAATTAGAAAGTTCGATATTGCTGTTGTTAGTGAGATTTGTAATTGTTGTTTTACAGTAACATCATCAACATGTTTTTGGCAGAAAAAAGTTCCAAGTTCATACTTATACTACATACTTATGTAGTTATACTATAGTATACTGTATACTTCTCAAGTTACATTTTGGTGTATTATTTCATTTGATCTTGAGAGTGTGAAAAAAAATCAACTCAGGTGAGGTGAACTGGTGGCTACAGAGAAGCCCACTGTATCTCCCTTCATCTCCCATTAACCCTGACTGTTGGACTCACCCAGAAGATGGACCCGCAGTACTCCTCCAGTGCTGCAGCACACATGGTCCTCACCGACGGCTTCAGTCGCCTCTGGATGACTAGACAACGAGACGCCTGTCGACCTCTGTTTCTCCACTGGGCGACTCAGACTCTCCTGTTCTCTCTCCGGTCTACACACACACCGCAGACAATTGCAGGACGTGACTCTGAGGGACTTTGAGCCATGAAGCTTTTCAAGCAGAGACCAAACGTTAATGCTTCCTTTTGAAGAGAAACTCGAGTATGCTTTGTCAGAGCTGTGATTGATATAAGGAGCAAACGGGTTCACGCTCAACTCGAGCCGTGTTTTTCTCTTTAAACAGAACGTTGAAAGGGTTATCATCCAGCAGTCCACTGCCACTGTCACACACACGATCCTCCTGGTGAGCAAATGAGAAAACTTAACATCTGCAGTCTTAGTCATTGAGAAAGTCCAGCTTGGTAACAGCCCCTGGACACTCCTCCGCATTCATGTGTCTAAAGTTCAACATTACCGACAGATGCCTGCAGGAAAGACAAAAAAAAGAGAGACGGAAAATGACTAACGCAAGTATTTCTCTGCTGCTTTTTTTCTGTGTGTTAGGGGGGGCAACCCACCAAAAAAGGGAATGTGTTTAGGGAAGGGGAGGGAGTGGGCTCATTAAACCCCTCTTCCTGTTGTGTTTCCACTTCTCTGCATGCTCTCACTCTCTCTGGACTGAGACCCATTTTTGAAACTCAAGTCGCATCAGATTAGTTTCAGGCAGTCAACCATTTGAATGAGGTTGCTGAGGTCGCTAAGTGTTGAATGTTTGACTAAAAATAACTGGTTAGCTGGTGGGACATTTAGGAGAGGGAAGGGTGTTGGCTGCTTCTGTGTTTCTCTTCACTCCTTCTGTTTCTTATTCTGATCAGGAGTGGGGTCGGGCCACACAGACACAACACTCTGCTTAAAGGAGATTCAGTTCAAAGAGAGATTGAGTCCAGATTTGTGTTCTTTATGTACCATGTTGGTGTTGGAGTACCTTTTAAGAGACACGGAAACAAAGTTGTTGGTATGTATGTGTGATTTTGTCTGAGATTGAGAGGAACACTC
>JBAJHX010000033.1:11420459-11446263 GCA_037176925.1 Amniataba percoides | reverse complement strand
GAGTACCTTTTAAGAGACACGGAAACAAAGTTGTTGGTATGTATGTGTGATTTTGTCTGAGATTGAGAGGAACACTCTGTGTAAAAATGAATCAAAAACATTGTGGTTTTTTTCATGTCAGCCAGCCTCGAACATTTCATCTCATCTCACAGTAACATCTTTTCAATATTATACTATGCTCAAATGTCAGTTTGAACAACTTTTTTTTTTCAAATGAAAGAGTTTTTTAAGGGGTTCGAAGGACAGAGATTTTTATTCTGTACAGACTATTAGGGTCTTGAGGAAAATATCATTTGTGATATTGGGCTGTATTAATAAAAACCTGACTTGACTCAGCAAAAGGAGAACTAATAAAATAACATTGTAAAAAAGATTAGCTCTGACAGTGTTGATGAGCGAATACTGTAATAAAGAAACCCACCAATACTAAAGCAAAAATGACTACTCAGCATGACTCATGCAGACCTGTTGCATAAAGTCATTCATTTACAATATGGCAAACACAACTGTAATTAGTAATTAAGTGTGCGAAAAGTCTTTCACACACTGAGATGGTCCAAAAACAGATTAGTCTGTCTTTTGTGGTGGTTAATCATTACACGCATGATAACATCACAACACACAAGTACACTGGTTGACCCGCCTGTGTGCATAATCTCAAGGACAGCCATGTGACACGTGAAGTATGAAATGAAAGAACGCTGTAATCATCTGATGCGGCGCCATGCCTAAAGGTGATCACGGCGTTCTATAATATTCAGCACAGATATCAGCTCAGTCTAAATAACTGCCAACAACAATGAAGAGCAGTCATTTTCACAGGGACTTTAATAATATTGAGGGAAAGGATTATATAATATGTCTACACTCATACAATTCATAGTGTATGTCTGATAAATTCTGTTATTCTTTGCGGCTGTGACAAACAAAAAAACTCTGTGATTTAGGTGACCTCTCTGAGGATATATGACCTGTGAAATATTACACCCACCTCAACTGTATCTGCTCTCTGACCACATGCTAACAGTGGATGGATATCTTAAACATATTTTATAGGCCAAGCTAAGCCAAACAAGTCGATTTCTGTTACACAGGCTTCCATAAGCATTTAGAAGAGAATAAAATCTGTTAATGAAACTGGGTTTCAGTTGCAATGATGTCATATTGAAGCAGCGATTACTTGAAAGGCAGAAGTCATAATCATAAAAACCTTCCCTAAAAAACAGGTTTATTGAAGTAACTGAGTAACTCTGCTCAATAAGTCTTGAAAAGATTGGTCAGAGTTCCAGTTTTGAGGGGTCAGTGTGGGGTGACAGGCTGTATGTGTCTTTTGCACATAGTTTTAATGCACCATGATGAATCAGTGAAATGTGTTCAGAAGAAGGGACCTTTGGGATATGAGATTTTCTTTTTAAAAGTTGGGTGAGTTGTACCACAAGGTTTAAATAATAACATGACACTCATTTTTTTAACATTTGAGAGACTTGGAGAATCAACTCATCCTAGTTTGATCAGTGAACATGACGACAAAAGATAACTTGCCTCTCGAACCTCTTAAACCACAGTGAAACTTAAAAATTATGCAAATGTAAATTATTCTGCATTAGAATCTTGTTAGATTAAATAAACACGACTGGTTTTCAACAATAAAAGAAAGTGCACTAAATTGTTGGAATTTTTTTCAAGTTTAATGAAATTTTGAGCGGACTAAATTAGGTCACAACGTTTCTGTCATTGCAAAAAAACATAACGCAGATGAGGTCACAGCTTTGCCTTATATTCCACCGCATAGAGGGAGTGCTAAAAACAAATATAGGTCAATTGTACGGCAACTGGAAAACACCCTGCTCTGAACAGTGCTCCTGTTTGGTTTCAGGAACACACTCATTTTGTATTAAATAATCTTGTTTATTTCATTACTCTCTGAGGTCACAAACAATAATGAATGTAAATTATTCATTTCTCTCTACTGTGACTTTAATAGAGTGCATTTCCCAGAAGGTTGCAGGGTTGTCCCTGAGCTCTAAGTTTACAAGCGCTATTTGATCTGTGATTTAAAAAAAAAGAAAAGAAAAGATGAAAAACAGAGATCTGAACATTAATTTGAAATGTCTCTGTATTCTGGGCTTGGGTGGAAATAAAATAAAAACAGTATAATATCAATATAATGATACTCATGATCACTTCTGAGGTATCTGTTTTGCTGTCTGTCATGATTGGCCAGTGTCCATTCACAAGGTATTTCTGGCGATTGCATTTAGAGTGCGGACTTTGCTCACATCTGCCACCTTCAGGCCGTACTCAGGTGCTGAGAAAGTGGCTCCCATCGACACACAGGTATTCCTGCACATTGAAACATTATGACAGAGACAGCAACCACTTTAGTTCACTTTACAAAAGCTAGTTCTTACAGCTGCAACCTAAGTCTTTTATTGTATGCAAGCATGGAGAAATGTTTCCTCACAGCTTCTAAATAAATTGACCCTGCATCCAAACGTACCTGAACTTCATGGCAGAATCTTTACTGGAGCGGGCTGAACAGTGAAACTCTTGAGCCCCTGAGCCCTCTAAAATTCTCTGCAGGTTCCTCTCTGTTATACCCCCACCTGCGTTAACAAGTATATAATATAATAAAAATATAATATTATAATAACAAAAAATAAATACACATTAATAACAAAAATATACATCATATATTGCATGCAAGATGGAAGTAAAAGTACTAACCTGGCATGATGGTAATTCTCCCTTTAGCCTGTTGAGAGGGAGAAAAAACTCAGAGCAGCATATAAGTGTGGCAGAAAGGCCGCTTCCCAACAGTGGCTAAGCAGTGCTGATAAAAGGCTATGCCATCAAAAGTTTGCAAACATATATCCATATCTATAACTGATACATACTTGATCAATGAGCCTTTTAATGAGAGGGAGTCCCTCCAAAGCAGAGCTGTCACAGCCACTCGTCAACACACGCTGGAAACCCAACGATACCAGTGTTTCCAGAGCAACCACTGGATCATGAACCATGTCAAAAGCTGCAGTGGGGATCAAGGACAGTTTAATAATATGTGAAAATTCAATATGGTATATTGTTAAGTCTTTCTGCACCTTTTAGGCACCATACATAAGCACTGCTAAAAGCACTCTAGAAGGCTTTTGTTCAATGGAGCTCAGTTCTACTTTCTGACAGCTGCAGGTATTTTTAAAAGCTTTAAGTCTGCCTGAGATTTATGGGAGAATAATGGTTACCTCGGTGGAAGGTAACTGGCAAAGGTCGAGCGGCAGCTGGTGAGCAAAAAAATAACAATGATCAAAAGAAATGGAACAGCATAAAACCACAGTATAAAAGAGTTGCACACTGAACACACCAAGCCAAAGATGATTACAAAGCTTTCACAACCGGAAACAATTACCAACTATAATGATGACAAAAGCATTTTTGTAACTCTTCTGATTTAAAGAAAATATTGCTAGACTGATCCATACAAACACTTCAAGGATAGACTTCAGGAAACTGTAAATATTAAGATTTTTTTTTAGATGCTTCGATTTTGAATGCAGTGTATGATATTTGAAACTCCGATGTCAAACACAAAGTCTTAGTGCACCTATACCAAAAAACACAACCTTACACTTCATAAAGCACTCTGAACATCAGACAAAGCATATAATCAAGTTTGGACTTTTGGCTTTAAGCTATATCAGGACATAAAAATGTGAAATTTGTTTTTAATGAAAATATGTGGCTCACAGAAGGTATTGGCAGAGTAGGAAAAGCCCTGAGTTCTGAATGATAAAATAAAGTAGTAGTGCTCTAACTTTTTAAAGATTCGATGATTCAAAGATGTGACTGTATTCTACACTGCAAAGACGAATGGGCTCTTAAAAATGGCCCTAGGGGTTATGAGGTGGAGAGATGTGAATATGTAGTGTAATATTGGAAACAATGGGAGGATAACAAAGCCCTTTGATATTGGGCTGTATCAATAAAATTGACTTGACATCTGGGTTCAGTCAATGAAAACAACCACACAGGAGATAAAGTACTTTATATAATTTTAGAAGGCAAAGGTCCTTGTGTATCTTTCCCTGGCAATTAAAATGGACAGATATATAAATACAATAAAAAACTCTACACACCCTTTTCTCTGCAATCCCTTTGACTTGTTATAGCAGGAAACACGCATATGTTCCTAACAAAATTAAAGCCTACATTTCATTGCTTGCTGCTATTTTGATATTTTAAAAGTGTTCTTTTTCAGTCTTCCACTGAGTACCCTGTAATCACACAATAAAGAGCATTTCTGATGTGTAAATTGGATATTTTGGAGAGATTGTGTCTGAACATAAAGTATTAAGTGGGTATCTTTTTGATTGTTTTTGTTGCGACCCTTCTCCGTCCATACAGATAAATTCACAATAAACATTTGGGCTTTACCCAGTAACTCCATGCAGAGCTCTGTGTCCACCCGTCCATCCTCTGTCAGGGCCCCCAGGACAAGTCCATCGGCCCCGTGGCTCTTCATCACCTCTATGTCCTTCCTCATCACCTCCACTTCCTGGTCTGAGTACAGGAAGTCCCCCCCACGGGGCCGTATCATGGCATAGACTGGGATTTTGACATACTGCTTCACCACCTGCAGCAGACCTGTGGCAGAGCAGAAGAAAGACGGCGTGAGCGACTCTGTGAGTGTCGGCTTGTGAACCCGTGCGGAAAGCTGAACTGATCTCACCTAAAGTGGGAGTGAGGCCCCCCTCCAGAAGACTGGAGCACAGTTCGAGTCGACCTGCACCTGTCAGGAGAGACGAGAGCTCAGACTGAGGCTATGATGTGTCTGCGTGGCCTGTCTTGGCCTTTGAGAAACGTAACCACACTGCACGCCCACTAAACACAGCGCTGAGTGCAGACGAGATCTGTGTGAGACAGGGCTTAAATGGTGTCTGATTGACCTCCACCCACTTACTTTAAAGTAGAGCTGTCTGGAAGAGTCTCTTCAGGTCACAGTGACCACAAAAGAAAAAGCCACAATAGCTCTCACTTAACATGTACCAACCTCCTCGTTCAGCATTGACTGCAGACTCCACGGAGTCCACACACACCTCCATTAAAAAGCCCTCTGCCATGTTGACAGTCTGGACAGCGAGACAGACAGACAGACAGACAGACAGGGACAAGAAGAGAGTCACTATGAGTTTGTTAATGAACACGTCGAAAGTCCTCCTGCTAACACCTTTAACATCACTACCTGTCAAGTCTACCTCCTACGTCATGGGACCTTATCAATCGATTGGGATCGATATGCAGTCAGTGCATTTTGCCTGAGTGAATGATTGAACACAGCTTCTGCAGACAGCAACAGGAGCGGACGAGCGTGTTCCGGGTAGTTGAACTTCTCACACGGGGTTTGGCGTGCGAGCGGTGCTACACGGGGCGCGCGGTATAATTGGACCGAAGATAGGCGTGTGTCCGCCCGTGTGCGATACGCAGATAATAATAACCATGCGTCAACCACTTGGACGTTGCTTTCTCTCTCGCTATTATACATTTTTGAAAATAATAAATAATTTCACTATTTTCATGTGTTTTGGGTATCGTGTCTCCTGTCTGGCAAAATAATAATAAATAAAAACTTAATTTAGCTCCTTACGTATATTGTGACGTCAGGAGGTCAGAGGTGAGCCTTCAGTTAGGAAACATAGTTGTATAACAGCCGGTCATAAGTTTCACCTGAAGCTTCACTTTTCACGACAGGAGCACCTCCGCGCCTCCGACCTGCAAATATGTTGCTCTCTTCGCTGCGGACGACGATTTCTTGCGGTTGCAGAAACGCTGGCAGAGGATTTGAACACAGTAGCAGCGCTGTGAGTAGCTAGCGTGCTAACATTAGCTGCAGCATTTAAATATAAAGGTCACACACGTACCGCAAACATCGCCTTTAATGCTGTAACGCGTTAAGGCAGACATTTACCAGAAGCTGCCACGACAGCCAACTACCATTTATCTCACCACGGTGTTGTTTTCGCCATTTATTTTGGGTTTACATCACACGGCTGGTTGCACTGTGCAGTAGTCACGTCCGCATGTTATAGTTAGCTAACAGCGACCTGCCATCACCCCATGTGTCAGATCATCACAACAGCTGGAAAAGCAACTAATATGATGCGTTTATTCATAATTTTAATGTATTAGAGTTGTAATTAAGATTACTTATGCAACCACCAGCTGCATGAAGACAACCATCCCATCAGTCTTTAGTCATTTAATGTAGATGTCCTTGATCGTTACGTATCAAAACTGTTGTCACAATCCTGGAAGCGCACATTTTGTTTAAAATATGATTGTATGCTGCAGAATACAGATTTATATAATGTAATTAAATAATGCATTTTTATTTAGAAAGAGTAATGTGACTGTTTACAGGAATATAGCTTTTTAAAAGTTATGTTGTCAAATGTTATTTCACATCCTTTCTCTCCAACATCAGCGGAGTCCTCAGCTACGACAATGGCTTGTGAAGAGAGGTCAGAGCACCATCACAGCGGAGGCAGGTGCCACCGTCCCAGCAGCAGCTACTGTCCCCAATGCGGCCACAAACCGGATAGTGGGTCGCTGGTTAGTCGGCTGCAGTGGGTTGGTGGTCGGAGCTGTTGTCTTGGGAGGCGTCACAAGGTAAAAGTGATGCTGTGTCTGTGTGTATAAAAGTGCTCCTTGTATTGGTGAGGTGTTAATAGCAACTCAATTCATATGTACTTTTGTTTCAATCAGGTTAACAGAATCTGGACTCTCTATGGTTGACTGGCATCTGGTGAGAGAGATGAAGCCGCCTCAGACACAAGCAGAGTGGGAGGCTGAATTTTCCAAGTACCAACAGTTTCCTGAATTTAAAATGTAAGGCCATGTGTTTTTACATACCTGATAAAGACAAACACTTTTTAATGGTGCCTCATCACTAATCCTAATCACCAAGCATTTTGTAATTGACTTACATGTTTGCATAGATACATTCAAAGTTTTTTTCCCTACACACTGAATACAAGCAGTCCTACATTTTCATTTATCAAGATACACAACTTTCAAAGTTATGTGATTGATTTTCTGATGTTTTAAAGACCAAACAAGTAATCATTTCACAAAGTAACAGATTTATCTATAACAAAAATGATCATTAGACACAGCCCTAGAATGTCCTTTAGTCATATATTGTAAACGTGTAAAAATGAATAATGTATTGCCATTATGATTTCCTAGAATGAACCATGACATGACCCTGCCAGAGTTTAAGTTTATCTTCTACATGGAGTGGGGTCATCGCATGTGGGGTCGGTTGGTTGGACTTGCGTACATCCTCCCCACCATTTACTTCTGGAGGAAAGGATACTTTAATCGTTCTATGAAGGGAAAAGTGCTGGGGCTCTGTGGATTTGTCTTTTTTCAGGTAAGAAAAAAGATGCACCTGTAATGATGGGAGGAGATTGTAGGTAGTTAATGGATGTCAAATTAATGTAAAATAAACATTAATTACTGTCCTCTCAGGGCCTTCTAGGCTGGTACATGGTAAAAAGTGGTCTGGAGGAGAAGCCGGAGTCTTATGACATCCCACGAGTCAGTCAGTATCGTCTGAGTGCTCACCTTGGCTCTGCCTTGTTGCTCTACTGTGCCAGTCTGTGGACCGGCCTTACGATGCTGCTACCTGCACATAAGGTACAGAGACAGTATCTTTCCTACATCCAAAAACCCATCTCAAATTCTTTCTAGACTAAAATGAATACAGTTTTAACCTTGAGCTAGTTTACGCGTTACAATTTTTTAAAAATTCATGACGGCACGTCTTTCACAGATGGCAGACACTCAGCGTCTCCTGCAGCTTAGGAGGTTTGCAAAGGGTACTGGTGGGCTCGTCTTCCTTACTGCTCTTTCAGGTACTGTTTGTTCTTATGTGACTGGATTGTCACAAACAAATATGTGAATACAAATCCCTTTGGAAATCTGTATATTTCTAGTACATTGTACTGACAAGCATATTCAGACTCAAGAGGATACAGTAGAACTAAAGTAATGCATGAAATGTAATATTACAGACTGTTAAGATATATATGAATGTAACCTACACATATGCTGATCCATTTGGTACCATTTTACGTATGCTTTTACACAGGTGCTTTTGTTGCTGGTTTGGATGCCGGGCTGGTGTATAACTCCTTCCCCAAGATGGGAGAACGATGGATTCCTGATGATCTGCTGGCATTCTCTCCCACCCTCAAGAACTTCTTTGAAAATCCCACGACAGTGCAGTTCGACCACAGAATCTTGGTATGTTATCATTTTTGATCAAAGTCTTAAAAACTCGAAAGCACCTCAAATGCCAACCTGATGAAGGCAAGTTGAAAATGTTTTTGTTATAAGGCGTGATTTTTCTGGCGCAGAGCTATGCAACGTTTCAATTTTCAAAATAATCGTATTATTTGAACTCTTTTCTAATCCCATTCAGTGAATCAAAAGCCAGGAGTAAGTTGTTGATCATCCTCTGCATTTTTCTTTTCCCCAGGCAATCTCTTCTTTGACTGCTATCACAGGCCTATATATGTTCTCAAGGAAGATGATGCTGCCCAGGAGGGCCAAGATCGCTATCAGCGTCCTTACAGCAATGGCCTATGGGCAGGTAGGCAGTCAGTCACCCCAGAAAGATAGAAACTTGATCTATTGCCTATCACTGTAACTAAAATCTTTGTGTTTGTTCTCTTCAGGTTGCCCTCGGTATCAGCACCCTCTTACTCTATGTCCCCACTCCACTGGCAGCAACTCACCAGTCTGGCTCTGTGGCTCTTCTCTCACTGGCCATTTGGGTTCTGGCAGAGCTTCGCAAGATGCCCAAGTAAATTTCAGCTCCTTTTAAGGACCGATCCAATCCCAACAAGCCACACTACAAGCTTCTAAGAGTCAGATTTTCTTTTGTTTTGTCTTTTTTTTTTCATTTTACACTGGACATTTATGCTAAAGCTTCTGTCCTGTGGTGCTGCAAAGTAATGATTATGTTACTCAGGGGTGTTATTTTGAATGATGTTGATTGAAATTACAGTAATACATCAAGGCTGTATAAAAGAAATTGACTGAACCATTAGTGGATGCATGTTGTCAACAGAAGATGTTGAACAACAACAAAAGTGTGATGTGTTAGATTTAGTAAGACATGTGAAAACAGTTTTAATGACACAGCAACAGGATTTCCAGGAAAGGGTTTATATATGGTTTGCAGCCAGACTCAATTGTACGTGTTGTAAGTGGACCGATGTGTTGTTTTTGTTGCTTGTACACAGTTTTGACAGGATGATTTGAATGAAAAATTGGTTGGTGGCCCCTCACCTGTTGCCTTGTGTCACCTCTTACCTTGCACACAAACACTGCCTTTTAGTTGACTCGAATGTGGCTGTTGGGATTATATGTATAATTATGTATATTTAACTTAAACATTGCTTTCCGATGTTGTGATGGTAAATTATAAAGGTAAACATTTGTAGGAGCTTAATTCTTTATGAATGAATATGAAGCTGAAAGCTTGTCTTGTTTTAATAAACACCATTATGTACAGCCTTTTGCATAGTAACTGTGATTTTTTTTTTTATTATCTCTGTACAAAATATACACATTTTTAGTACGTAATGCAACCAGTTGAGGCTAGCTAACTAGACAGTCAGTACAACAGGTTAGTAGGTTTTCATTGTTCTAGACACAGTACATGCGGGTATAGACAGGTTTTTACTTGTGGTCAGGAATGGACGTTAAAAACTGCTGGCAAGGAACAATCAGAGCCAACCCATTTTTTCCTCCAAGAAAACAAAATCCTAAATGAAAAAAAAACAAATTGCAGGGTTGGAAGTGCATATTTTAATCAGGGCCATAGTACACCCTTATACTGTGCTCAGAGAGGAGTGGGAGGTTGTATGAGTGCAAAGGATCTGAGACTTGGTAGAGAACATTATTGCTATTCCATCGTAGTTTCCTCATTTAAAAGACACTGCAGTCTGCTTAATTACATCTCAAGTGCCTCTTCTGCTTACACCATAGTTCTAGTTAAAAATAAGCAAATTAATAAGCGGTTGCAAATAATTCATTCATCAGTGCCTAACGCATGGGTTTACAACTAAAAAGCTACTCTTCGGTTTGGACAGGGTGCAGTTAAACCTCTTTGCCAATTACCCAAATTATATCCCTTTATCTCTGATTGCCCCTTGCCCTAGTTCCTACACAGCATCTCCCTCTTTCTTCACCCATGGGTGGGCTGTATGTCTTAACTTAGAGTGGCTTTATATACCTCTTTAATTTAGATCTTTTCTTTGGTGTTACAGAAAGAGGGAGAATATGTAATGGAGGGGGCATGAAAAAAATAAAAAAACAAGGTCCCCCATGACTCTCTCACTAACGACACACACATGTATAATGCCTCTTTGAAATTGAGTAAGCCTAATTTAATGCAACAAGGGTTTTGAGATTTTCTTTGAAGTGGTAGAACCTGCTACAACCACGTGACATTTCCGATTACAAGAAGTTCACAAATACAATCTGCAATCTAATAAATTCCCTTTGAATGTAAATTAATAGACCAGTACAACTGTGGTATGCCAGTCCAGTGTTGAGAGAAGCTGGGATGGTCAGTGCAATCCCCACGTTGTACTGCCTAATATCACACCACTGGGAATGCTAGAAAATGTACAACAGTCAATAGA
This sequence comes from Amniataba percoides, assembly GCA_037176925.1. Lineage (NCBI taxonomy): Eukaryota > Metazoa > Chordata > Actinopteri > Centrarchiformes > Terapontidae > Amniataba > Amniataba percoides. The sequence continues at coordinate 11,435,545 of JBAJHX010000033.1, read as the reverse complement.
CACCTACAGCTAGGACTGTAATAGTTTGGAAGGCCAGGAATTATTCTACCAGAATCCCATGAATGGAGGTGGGTGGTGCTCCATTAGAGTCTCACATAGGTAAGATGGATGACATCTCTTTCTGTTACACATGCACACGCACATACACAAAGGGTGAGGCACCTGTGAATGACTAGGAACAGCAGACAGACAAGCAGACTTTGGAGTATCTCTTTAAATACATAATTGGATATTAGTGACATCATCATGCGATATTGAAATCAGTTCCTCATGGAGAGCCACACGCGGGAACTTCCACAAGACGGGATCACATGGATCCCCTGTTGGTTTCCTCAGGGAGCGTCTTTCTCTCGCTCTCACTCGTCCACTAGGTGGCAGTAGACTCATTTCTATTTTCATGGCTGGGGCATGAGCAGTTCAGGGGCTCCAGGGAGGTGCCACCCACATGCACAGAGGCAGGATCAGACTCACAAATCCAAATCTCAGCCATCACAGGGAAAAGAGGAAAAGTGATTTTAGAACAAGGTTTGGGGAAACTTACTGCCTCTGAGTTCAGCCACTACAGGCTGACATAGTTCCTGTGCCAGTAATAATGATAAATAAAACTTAGAATAAAACAGGTGGGGCGTCTCCGGTGTGCCAGTGCCTGTGAGCCCGCTGCTTGCCGTCTTTCTTTGTGTCTCTGGGGTAAAACTAAGGTTCTGCATGATGAGTAAGGGAGTCGGTAAAACCCCACTGTTGCTTGGAGAAATGCCACTGGGTGTCCAGGAGGAGGGGGAGGGCCTCTCTGTGCCCTCAACAGACACACAAGCACAAGCTTGCAGGTCAGAGGACGCCCAAACACACACACATACACACACACACACACACACACACACACACACACACACACACACACACAGACACACACTCACACAAATTAACAATCTCCCTTTTCAATCCCAATTCCTCTTACAAACATACACTCCCCTCCCTGGTGCCAGCGTACTCTCTTGTCCAGATTCTTAAATGACGTTGTCAAACAGCTGCATGGACTGCATGATGTTCTCGTCCTGGACAGAGACAAAAGGTTTAGATTAGGAAGCAGTGCCATTTCTCTTTCTGTTACCTAAATGATTCACACTAGAGAAGCGAGGATTAAAGGTATAGGTTGATATTTGGCTGTGTTTGATTAAATTAAAAGATCCATTCCACTCTCATGTCTGTCCATTAATTATGAAGATTAGTCAGGAGGTCTTGGTATAGCATGAAAAAGGGAAATGAGCTTGACTGGTTGTCAAAGGTTAAAAAATCCATCTACCAGCACCTCTAAAGTTCACTAATTGACAAGTTATGTCTTGTTTGTTTTATCTGTACACAATCTGAAATGCAAAATGACAAGTTGTGATTTTGCAATAAGTTACATGCCCTTAGTCAGGCACAGTGATTTCCTGGAGTCACTTAAAATCCTTCCAGGAGGAACGATTTTTGAACTTTGGACAGAGCTGGGCGTGCTGTTTTCAGTCTTTATGCTAAGCGAAGCTAATTGGCTCCTCTAGTTGCCTACTTAACGCACAGACATGAAAGTGGTGTCAGTCTTCTCACTTAACTCGTGGGGAAAATGCAAATAAGGAAATAAATGCAAATAAATCTCCCAAAATGTCAAACTATTTTTTCAGGATTTGAAACTCCACTTTTCAACCTTACCTTTTTGCATGACTCGATGAACTCCTCGATAGTGACCACCCCGTCTTGATTCCGGTCCATTTTCTGCATAGAAAAAGGCAGTCAAATATTTACTTACTGAAAAACTATTATTGTGTACATCTTTGTGCAACATAATTGTCTTCTTTTCCAGAACATCATATCAATCAGCAATACTTTGGTGACTTTATATAGTAATAAAGTGAAGCATTAATAGGAAGCTGTCAAGTTTTACCTGGAAGAAGCTCTCCACGTGTTCTCTTGGAGCATCGTCCTGCATAGTGGGGTATGTGTACTTCCCCATCATGTCATAGATGGATTTCATGATGTCCAACATTTCCTGGAAAATGAAGAAAAAAGGGAGAATATGCAGTTATTTTGAATGATTGTTTAGATTTTTTCCTTGATTTTTCATAGTTTAAAAATGACAGCCTAGAATGCATTTTAGCATACAGCTATGGTATAGTATATTTTACACTGTTAGAATCCATTTCCTGTGTGTGTGTGTGTGTGTGTGTGTGTGTCTCCGTCTGTGTTACCTCTTTGGTGATGCAGCCGTCCTTGTTCAGGTCATAGAGGTTGAATGCCCAGTTTAACCGGTCATTAATAGTCCCTCTCAGGATGATGGACAGGCCAAATACAAAGTCCTGAGATACAGTGGGAAGGGTTTACAGTTTTCTTTTATTTCTTTTATTCATTACTTTAATGCTGACACAGTAAAAGTAAAGTCAAATCTTTATCACAGTACTAATCTCTGTGGGCAGACATTTAGAGGAGATACACATTTCTGTGGATACAGCTGTGGTGGCAAGTTTCACTAGAGCACAAATTTGCTTTTATCTGTAAAAAGGAGGCCACTATAAGAATAGAGCTTACCTCGAAACTAACTGAGCCATTCTTGTTGGTATCGAAGGCTTCAAACAGGAAATGTGCATACATACTTGAATCTGCAAAGGTAGAGACTTACAGTAACCAACATGCCCCCCGAAACATGAAGCAAAGTCTTTGAACAGCTCGGTTTAGCAGTGAGCTAAATATAGCCAAGATATAAGAATAATTTCAAATACAACTGGAGGCGAGTAGTTAACATTTCATCAACTTAAATATCATGAAATGAAAAATTGCCTCGCCTCTTTGCAGCGCAGGAACTATAGTTCAGCAGAGCAGATTTATAATGAGTTAATTATGTTCATTTAACTGTGATGATAAAAGGGCTCCATGTGTACTTCTGCAGAATCACATAAACAAGTTTTTTTTGTTTTACACTTTCACCTGAAATGTGTGAAGATAGAAAGAACGGTGTGAACTAAAGCATTATAGACACAGTTGGAGCTCTTCAGGTTTGTAGTCGGAGTTGAGAACTCACCTCCCTGTGGAAAGAACTGGGAGTAAATGGTCTTAAAGTTCTCCTCGTTCACGACACCGCTTGGACACTCCTGGGACACAAATGTGAATTGAGAAAACTCATTAGTTCCACTTTCTCGCACAGAATATACCGCATAAAGGATTACATAGTAACGCCAGCTCTCTCCGGACTAACACTGCTCTTAACTCTTGCAATGATTTTTAAGTTTAATTTGTTGATTTGCAGTTTCTCTCCTCTGCATTATTGCTCTCTGTCAGCCAGACCTACATTTTTGAACCCCCTGTAGAGGACCTGTAGCTCCTTCTTGGTGAACTTAGTCTGCTCCTGCAGCTTGTCCATGCTCTCCGGGCGATGACACACGGTGGATAGCTCAAAGTCATCTTCCACGCTGTCTGTGTGAGGAAGAAACCAGTGTCACTGAACGTCCATCGTCCCTGCGCCCAAACCAACCTCCAGGGCTTGCCGACAGACAAAAGGTAAAACAGTATCCTTTATATACAGCATTGCTAATCATTGTTGTATCTTTTTTTAAAACATGAGTAAGTGCAATTTTATACACATAATTATGTGGATGAGCTTCAGTAAATCATCACAAAGCGTGACATGGTTAGTAAAACACCTGGAAAATGACTGAATTTCTTGTCTGAAAGCCCAAGTTCACAAAAAACACAGTAAGAGCCCTTTAAAGAGGAAGTGAGAGACGATGAATAACATTATTAAAAATGGTATTTTAAAAGGCATGGAGACACAATCACTAAAATGTTCCTAATCCCAATCTCAGCTCATATGTTTTTTTCAAAAGTAACTGCCACCTCGCTGCATATGAAGTAAATTGTAAATTCGTACACCTACTACTTTTGACTTCACTCTAATCTCTATCAGCCTGGTACCTCTAAAAGCGCACACACACACAGACACTCACATACAGAGTAACATTTTCCAGTGCCCACAGGAGCGGAGCACGCTTCAGCTCACAAAATGTGAAAACAGGTCGGACCCATTAGCAGAAAAAAAAACCCACAGTGTACAGAATTTGTGGGGATGACTGTGTTTCTGTACTGTACGGAGGTTTATGTGTAAACTGATTGTTTCGGTGGCTGTATCCACGCAAGTGTCTGCACAAATTGTTTTCATTCACTAAAGAGGCCGGACACATGAGAGGAGGTAGAGATGTATAGATAGTGAAGGAGCACTTGCTTTGACTGACTGAGGGGGTAGCCGAGGGCTTGCAGCACGGCAGCAGCTTGAGGAATCGCTGCTTTATGGTTTTTTTGCTTTGGCTGGTTGAAGGATTACCTGCAATCACCAACCATAGCACAAAGGTTAGACACACACACGCTGATTTAATCACACACACACACACACACACATGCACGCATGCCTGTAAAAACAAAAAAAACACACTCCATGCAATGGACAGATGCAACAACAGATTTATTCATGCGGTTGAGTCAAATTGGTAATCACCTGCTGACCTGGCTTAGCAATGGGAGACCACGAATACCGTTTCAAACAGCAGATACTGCCACACACCAGCAACACAGCGTGACCCTGAGAGACGCACAGTTTCCCTTATCAGACTGGCTCGGATATCACAACGCCACACTCGGCAAACTGCATGAAAAACCAGTGGAGAGTATCAATTCAAAACACAAGTCAAACATCAACAGTTTAAATTCTCAAGCGGCTTAAACGAGGACTTAATTTCACTTCACAGTAGAATATAATTTGTCGCAACAACCAAGCCCACTGAGTCTCCTGCCACACTGCGGCCCATTTCAAAGCAAACTACAGGATGCCTAGTTTGGCGCGTTTCATAATGAGAATGACAATCTGATTGAGAAAGTAAAAGACATACGCACAGATGAACCAAAGTACTTACTCTTGCCTCTTAGTTTCCATGGTAACAGCCCCCTCACCCCTTGTAGAAGGACCCCAGCCGTCTGAGGGACGAAGGCCATAATAGAGTGAAAACCAACAGGACTACGGTACCTCCCTGACTCTCTCGACTCTGTGATGTGTCACCTTGTTGTCTCACTGCTCCATGGAGCCTCAGGGACTCTGGCCCTCCTCACCTGTGGCTCTGGCATCGTTTTGAGCCAGAGCAGGCAGACCACATTGCCCAGTACAGACCAGATTAATACATCCAGCTGCCTTGGAGAGACCCAGCCCTCTCTGCCTCGGGGTTTGTGCACAAATAAGTACATTATCTCTTTCCACATAGACCCAACAGCTGACCACAATACAAGGAATAAATAAAGGAATATTTTGACTAACAGGTACAAATAATAAAACTGAGTTCTACTAATAGAAGATGCAGGAAGCAAAGTATGCAGCCTTGTTTGCATGCAATTCCCTGACCCTTGTAATTGTTCACCATTTCTGATAATTGCCTTTACACAACAAATCTTTAAAAATGTCTTATGGCCAAGTTATCACAATGCACCCTCTGACCTTGGCAGAAGTAGAATTTAACGTTGAGGTTGAGGTGGAGGTGATTTTTTTTAGTCATACTCCAACATAAAGAAAATGAGAACACTAACAAAGTCTTAATAAAGTCAGTACTGAAAAAGCAGCCACACATAATACTTGAATAAACCAGTGCTTAAGGTATACAGTGTATCTAATGGGCATATCTTAACTTTACAGCTAGGATGATGGTATTTATTGTGAAATACATTTTTAAAGCAAAACTCTGATTGTTACGGTGGCAGATGAAGCTAGCCTCTGAATGGTATCAGAGTAAATTTAATTTCTACTGATTGTTCTAGAGAGGTGGATGGAGATTAAAAAAAGAGAAAAGCAAAAACTTCATGATTTCTTTTTCCTTTGCTCGGCAAGACTGAGCTTGAAATACTTATAAAGACCATGAAAGCTGAACTACTGGAAGCTATTGGAAAGTGTCAGTGCTTGTTTTAGGACTGAGACACCCTTTCCTCTCCCACTGTCTCACAGCCCTCTCTCTGTCTCCACTGTTTCTCTCTGCGTATCTTGTGCCAGTGATGAAATTTCTTGCTTGTTGTGATGTCTTTGAGTAAATATGCTCCAGCTGTCTTGGCCAAGTCTGTCTTGGAACAGAGATATTTGATCTCAGAGGGATTAACCTGATTTCAATGCGCACATGCACACAGGCACGTCCCCTTAATGTCCCCTGCATTTAATAAAACATGCCCCAAAAATATCTACAACTGGTCTCTTGGACTTCATAAAATGAAGTATCTATCCATCGATCCATCCATCCATCGATCGATCCATCCATCCATCCATCCATCCATCCATCCATTTATCTAGTGTTGTTTTTTTCTTTTGCACAGCTATGTTAAAGCGCACTATCATCTTATACAGTAGGTTTGGAGGTTGTGTCTAATATTAACTCACTGCTGTGTTTGAAAACAGTCCTTTGTTGAAAACAAGTAGGTTACCGTGTTCACTACGCTGTCGAAGTAACATGCGATCAATTTGTTCTCCAGCCTTTGAAGTTAAAATAGTTTTTTGAGTGGCACTGACAATGAGACAAGAAATTATTTCATTTTGCCCTGAGTAGGTAGAAAAAGTGAAAACTGTCTTTTTCTCATCACGCAGAGGGAGGAGGGGGGCGCATCTTCCTGTGTTCATCAGCTGTGCAAGATTATGACACTTTTACTCTGTGTGCCCTGTAGCGAGTGTGCAATTAGAGTTCAATAGTTTTCCCCAGGGTACAGTGACAGACCATCACAGCTCTTCAGGAAATAAGAAAAACAGCTCTATTTTTAGCTCGGTGGCAACACATTTTTGGCAATATCTAGTAAGTTTTGAGGGAGGTTTGTGTTTCATAAAGCATAAAACAAGATATCTGATGATTTTCTCAAGGCATAAAGAAATCATGTAATCCCTCAACCCGAAGTGAAGGCAGCATATTAAAGTTTAGAGCCACTGTGATATAGGATACTGGTAATGGAAATACAGATTGGTTGTGCAGATCCAACATTGAGCTTTTCAACTATGATCTCTATAGGCCCTCGTGAGGCCCTAACATAAGAGGAGAGAAGTAGAACTGCTATTTTAAAAATGCAGTGCAGTTCTGTCTTCACAAATATTAGCATAAGATTAGAAGTAACAGGCACGCAGATGGTTCAGTTGGTTCTTCGTGTGCCTGAGGTTTCGAGTGAAACCTTTATACCATATTTACCTCTACTTCTTCACACTTCAGGCACTTCTCTTGCCTCCCTCTTAGCTGCACTCCAGCTATTTAGTTTTGTACTTACAGAGAGATACAGGGCTCAGAAGAGGCAACAATGAAAAGAATGCCTGAAATCAATACAGAAAGGGCAAAGAAACATTGAGCTTTAGCCCTTAATACAGCCCAAGCTCCAAAAATACTGGATCCCTCTGTAGATTTCCCATAATGCATCTTTTAAGTTTGAGATGCATCATCCAAACTGTTCGTCAAACTTGTCATGAAGGCTGTCTTTTTAAACTGAGTGGCTCGAGGGTGACAGCCTTGTGGGGAAGATGCATTTCATGTAACTACCTTTGTCATAAACCCCCCATTTTCCATCTCCTGTCTGCTCCCTTACTATACCCAATCTAATACAGGCAAATGGAAATTCAGCTAACCCTAATGACATCACCAGGGTTCAGACAAGCTCACTCCACAGAAACAGAAGATATTATACCATAAAGTCTTCATGACAGACTTCCATGCTACAACTCCATGGTATGTAATACGTGAAGAACGGAGTGATTTAATATTACACAGTATGGGTGGGCCTACATAAAGATTTGTTTTGAATGAATTCTTTATTCAGACGTATCAATATAGAGGTTCTGATTCTTCTTTTTTGTGAAGAGAAAAACACTGCATGTACCTCAGTATTTCAGATACACACACGCATGCACGCACACACGCCACACACACACACACACACACACACACCCACACAGACACCCACAAACACACACCCACACACACACACTGCACAGTACCTTAAATAGATGTGACAAACATGACAGCTATTTGTCGAAGAAATCAGAACAAACTTTCATATGTTTAACCCTAAAAAACTCAAACACATATGTAGACCCCCCACCCCCCACCCTTTCCCTCCCCTTTTGGGCTGAGTGTTGCCTGTCCCCTCACCATATTCATCATTTTGACTTCTCTCTTGGCGCCTCTCTCTCGCTCTCTTACCGTTTCTCTTACCTGCCGTGGAAAGGTCGATAAGCCCCAGAAAGTGCATCAGTTTGAGGGAGCTGCAGACAACCAGGAGGATGCCCACAGTCTGCAGCCCCTCCACCTCCCACTTGTCTTGGAAGAACAGATGCATCCTTTCCCCCTTCCTCTTTCTCTCTCTCTCTGTTTCTCTCAACAAAAATCTTTCTCTTGCCCTGAGGCAACCACGCCCCCCCCCCTCAGCTCCAACCAGGAATGCACCGTGTTCGTCTCCTCGGTCTCTCCCCTCAGTCTCCCTCTATGTGCCGGTATTTGGCCATCCTAACTCCGCACGGCTCCCTGCCCGCTTTCTTCACTGAAGGTGGATTGTTATTCTCCTCGTTTCTTCATCGAGAACGGTAAGATCGTGGCAGCAGGGCTGTCGACTTGCTGCTACACCCCCGCCGCATCTGAGACTGTCAAAGGTTGTTTAAGTTCCAGGTGAAGTTCGGACAATTCACCATGTGTGTCCTGGCAGGTTGGCAGCAATTGTTTTCCGAGTCTCTCTGCTTTTTCAGCTACTGACTCTCAAACTCTCTCCACTCCACTCTGCCTGTCCTCCCTCTCTTTCTCTTCCTCGCCTTACCTCCGTCACTCTCCTCCTGCTGTGTCCCTCCCCATGTTTAATTGGGTCAGTGATTGGACTGAATGAAGGGAGGAAAGATGAGTGAGATTAGAAATGAAAGGAGGGGAAAGGATGGAGGAGTACTACCTATACATTAAGAGGGGAAACGAGGGAGGGGGCATGAAAAAGACAGATGAAAAAAATGAAGTAGGAGATGAGACAGGAAGAGAGAGAAAGTAAGAGGCAAGATGGAGTTGTTAAGGAAATAACAGCAAACCAAACAAACAACAAGGACCAAATCCAAAAAAACAAATGATTGAAACAAACGGGGGAAATGAAGGACAAAATTCGGAGAAGAAGAAGCAGAGAAAAACTAACAGAAGGGAGGAGGGAGGCTGTGACGACAGAGAGCTGAAGCGTCTGACCCAGCGGCTACTGTGGACAAACTCACAGATGTGCCAGTCTCCCCTGAGTGTGAAGTCAACACACGTGCACACACAAACACACAGCCCGGAGATGAAATCTGGCTATAACATGTACTGCATATGCAATCCAGCGCAGCGGGGAACATTTCAGTCGGGAGGGGATATATTAATGTCACATCTGGCACATTGACATCCTACTACAGACAGACTATCTCTGAAGAACCAGAGTGAAAAAAAAGAGGATTTAAAAGAGGAATAATGATGATGTATTTCAGTTGCCATGTAGAGTTGTTTTTTTGTGCTTTCCATATGGATTTAACACACCTGAGAATGTCATATATGAATGATTTAGGCTTTTTAACCTTTCAGCAACATGCAGCAGGATTATAATAAATCAATAGGAATAGAATAAAGCCTTTTGAACCCTCTGAAATAAAAAATTTGAAGTGTGATTTTACAGGGGAAATGGTCGTTCTAAATTGGAGAGGCAATGCACTGTGATATGCATGATCCCAACCATATCACAGTAATCTGTGGTATTCACCAAATGAGAACAACCCAATCTTAATAGAGTTTCTTTATCTGTGCCATTTTACTGAAAACTGTGTGTGTTTCCATTGTTCATTTCCCATAGTTACTGTCAATAGGTCAGAGTGGGCTATAGACTCTGTTTTTAGGGCCACAGCAGTCCCTGGGTTGGTATTACCTTACAGTAAGATGATTCTCATGATTTTCTTCCCTGAAGTATATAGATTTTGAATTTGGGAACGAAAGAACAGCGGTATCAGATTGGCACATATCTGAAAATATATTAAAATAAGACAACATTTACAATCCTTGTAACACATCACCTGCTGCTGCTCTGTGGCTGAGGTTTGGTTAGATTCAGGCACAAAGGATACAAGGTAAAGGTGTTGTAGTGTTGTGGTCATAGTTAAAAGAAACTGGAAGAGGAAAATGTACTCCTGAGTCACAGTTTGACGTTTTGTTATAGCCTTCAACTAACCCAACTGTGGACATATTACAACTTTCTCCATTTCTCCCAACAGACAAGAGTTAAACTCACTACAGCTGCTGGAAGGCTTTGTCACCCAAACATATACAGATGTATGGGGGGCCTCTCTGAGATGACTGATGCTTTTGTTCTTCTCGAGAGGACAGTCAGACAGAATTGGTATTGGGAGAGAAAAAAAGTTGCATCAGTGCATCCCTAAATAAGAAATGGCTCGACTTCAACAGAAGGGGAAAGTGACACCCCTTGGCTTTAAAGTCCTCCATCACTTTCATCCTCTATTCCATGTTCAATAACACCCCCCCTTTATGGAAACTGTGAGTGAGTGCTCTACAGGAAACTGAGGGGTGAGACGGGGGAATATTCGGTCCCAAGCACTTTAAAAGCATCGTTTTGTCTTTCAAATTGTAAATTGTATATATAAGTGCATGTGTCTGTCTGTGCCTGTGAGCAAGTCGCCAGACAGAAAGAAACCAGGAAATGGGGAGGAGGGTGAAAAGGAAGCCGAGGGAGCCAGAGAGGTTTACGGAGGGCTTGATCTGTCTGTTGTATGATTAATGGTTCTCGCAGTCAAAATGAGACCTAGAGCTATAATATATCTGCTGAGCCGCAGGGAGCGCACATCTTAGAGCAGCCCTGTGAGACTGAACAACCTACACTTAATCAGAGGCAGACTCATGCTTACTGGTACACAAAATGACAACAACCGATGTTTTTGAGTTCATGTTCAGAGTCAGAAATTGGGCCCGTGGACACTCAGAAATGTGTGATCATCAATCAATATTATTTAATGTCAGCGTTAACTGTGGCAAGTGCTCCAAATACAATAAGGGAGACCTATGAGGCTTTCTAATGCCACTGAAGTCACTGTTCATTATTACACAATAGTCTCTGTGATCATATAAATTGAGATGACTCACAGGAACATAATTGAATTAAACAAATATTAAATGAATTCCTTCTTGACAATCACATATACAGATTTCTAATCTACATAAAGCTTTATGTTACCCTATGTTTTGCTTGCATTTATGGGCATTATTCATCAAACAGGCTGCATAAATTCCTAAATACAGTGACATATTCAGGCCAGTCTCAAACACAGTCTGCAGTCGGGGAGCCAAATCAAGGATGAAAGTGTGAGAGATCAAGGCTGGTCGTGCCTATCTGTCATTTCCTCTTACATAAAGCAGTAGGATACCTGTCATATACTGAGACAGAAATGGAAGATCAATATATTGCAAATAAACAAAAAAAATCCTGACGGCTCTATGATTCCAGGAATATTGTAAGGCACTGACCTTTGAACTTGTTACTGTTGCAAAATGGCTTCTATTAATGGTAACATAAATATTTATCTGACTTAACTGACTTCACTGTTGAACTGATTTTAACCCTGTATGCATTGATTTGGTGACTTGTGGGTCAAAAGACGTCTAGACGTCTAGGTTACTTTAAAATTGTGGTGGGCTAAATTAGGCTGAGTAAGGTTAAGTGAGACTTTTAAAGAGGCCACTTTTGCTGTGTTTTTTAAACACGGGGGCACCCTCAGTCCAACAGTGGCTCATGATAAGTTAAGGGATCACCAAAGTGTCTGCATTTAATCAATCAATCTAATAATTTAACTATTAGCTTAACTTCATGGTGAATCTCAAGGAGAAGTCAGGAGTCCATCAAAGTCAAAGTGAACATCTGTGCAATATTGGTAATCCATCCAGAAACCAGTGCCCAACTAGTACCATGCCATTAGCATGGCTAAAAATTTCTAAACCAAATCTACACTGGAAAGCCTCTGTGGACATAAAAGTTAGGTCAACAACACAGCACAATATGCACAAACGCATCAAGCTCTTCACATGACAGCTGTCACGTCAGTACTAATCAGATCTTCAGATGCGAGCTCTGTGCAGTCTGTGCCCAACAGAGCGAAAGCGGGTCTCCATTTGCTTGGAAATTAAGAGTGTGCGTGATATAATGAGCAGGCTGGTGGTGAGCGAATCAACAAATCATCTTCCAGAAAAGTTTCTCAGACATTTTTTCTTCCCCCTTGACCTCTAATCATCATATCAAAAGGCCCTCTAAGAGGAGTTAGGTGCCTTTAGGGCCAGAAATCGCTCCAGAGGAGCTTATTTTTATCTGTTTACAACTGATGTACATGGAGATGCGTCATCTGTAATCCAACCCCAGAGATGTTGTGATCTTAATATAATGATGGACGCTTATCTACAGTACACGTTGATACCCTCACACACACACAGACACACACACACACACACACACACAGATTGTAATAAAATCTTAGGTTAATCAGTCTTAGTTGATTAGTCTCTGTGAGGCATATTTTGCCTGAAGCCAGACACACAGAGTAATTGAAATACCTCCATATTTAGACGTCTACCTGGGCAATTATTCCTCTCAAAACTGATTAAAATGTCTAAGAGAGAGAAGGGGGAGTGTGTGTGTGTGTGTGTGTGTGTGTGTGTGTGTGTGTGTGTGTGTGTGTGTATGTGTGCAGCGACAGAGACACAGAGGAGGTCATTGACAAATGGTGCTTAAAATTGGCTAGTGTGTTTCCAATTAGATAAGTGAAAGCAGAGATCCATTTGCATAGATCATTAGCTTTTGAGGATATTTTTAATACCGCAATGTGGGACAAAAACAGATTCATTCTTCCAAGGCAGAGTCCTTTCAGTATAAACTACAGAGAGCAGCTAATGAACAGGTTTCTTCAGAAAGTGCACACAATTAGGTGAGGTGGGGGCATCAGAGAGGTTTTCTCTTTTGAGGAAACAAGATGTGATGGATTATTTCTGTGTGCATGAGCAGTATATATACCAAAAATGAGTTGAAAAATTGTTACATTTAGAAATACTTTATATATACTGTAATTATTCTATATGGCCACATGTCTTGTTTGGATGCAGCTTTAAGCGACAGTTGATAGAGGAAAAAACTATACAAGTAGTAAATGGGAATATTGTTCTTGTGCATTTCTTAATAGAAAATAAGCCATGCGTGATGATTTTGATGATTTCCAGTTAAAAATATTGATTGTGTCAATGTCTAATCAAAATGAATTGTACAGAGTAGAAGTTATGTTTTTGTACTTTAAATTCATTTAACATCAAACAAACACTGAGCTCTCTGACCTTCTCAAACATATATTGCAGCAATTAACTTTTACACCTGAAGAGGGCAGTGCAAGGTAAGACATTCGGTTAGCAGCCTTGTATTCAACAGTGTTGTTCACCTCTAGCTATTCTCTCTCTCTCGCTCTCTTTGTTATTGTCCTTCATTTAAATTCTGCTCCAGAGACCAGCCAAACAGTGGGAGGGTAATGAAAGATCACAAGCCATTAGCAATTTCAAACACACTAACGCACACATTCACACAATACTGGAAGGGGTGGTAACACTCGTGTTTGGTATAATGACAAAGTTTCGGATCAAACGTAGCAGACCAAACAGCGTCAGAGTGGCCACACTTTAAACCTTCTTTTCTGTCACTAAACTGCATTTGTGCTTTTTAAAACGCTTCCTGTGTTTTTGAGTGGTCCAAAGCAGTCAATCCAAATCGGGTTTGTATCGCTCACAACAATCCTCTAAACTTATTTCCATCAAATCATAAACGCTCTCCTCAGCTGTTTCCTGCCAGGAGCCAAATCAGGTAAACATCCTGAACGGGTCGATAGAACAGAAAAAAAAAAACAACTGTGTAGCAGCTAACAGGGTTTGCAGCTCTCTGAAGGTTTCAGCAGCTGAAGGATTTGTTCTTAAAAAGGCCACTACAACAAATCTTAAAGGGAAATTACTGTCACAGAAACAGCATTACAGAGCAATCTAACACCATTTCCAGCCAAAGAAAATATTGCAATGCTGGAACAAAAGACAGTGAAACATTGAATGAAGAGTAAAACTCAACCAGCTGGCAGCAGCACACAGGAAAGTTTTCCTAAACGTTTATTGGGATCCAGCCATGAATGAGGATAAAATTGGCAGTTAAATCAATGGCAGAATGACAGCAGCCTGTAGCTTCCCTTTGTTGTTGTAAAACAGGGTGAATAATAGCTACTGCCTGCCCAACATAAATGTTTTATCCTGGTGAATCCTGCTGCAAGGCTGGTATGCCCTTGTTAATACTGTATGTGTGTGCGTGTGTGTGTGTGTGTGTGTGTGTGTGTGTGTGTGAGACGGAGAGAGAGTAAGAGGGAAAAGACCTGGTGGCAGCAGAAAGCCAGGAATTAGACTGAACTTTTTACACATTTTCATTCAACTTCTTGAGTATGAATGAATACTGTGAGAAGCTGTAATGTAATTTTCAGGATTAATTTAGAAAACAATTTTCTGCTTCCAGTATATATACTAATCAAGTAAACTCAAAATTGTATATATAAATATATGTAACAGCTGGTAAATAAACACATGCAATGATGTGCTTACATGTTACCATGGTGACATTTATATCGTCTCATACATAGATCAGTCTATCGCACCTTTATTGACAATTTTGCAGTTCCGACCAAAGTCACGTAGGTCTACTATGAAATAAAATGAACTGCAATAAAGTTTGTTAAGGAGCACATGAAGAACCATGCATGTAACTGCAGCAGGGTTTGATGGACCGAAACAAAATGCACAAACAGGGCAACAATTGTCCGTTTTAACTGAACCGTCCAGTTAGGTAAGAAATCAATGATACATGGCTTAGTTCAACATCTAGGATATTTCTGTGTTGCTATTCAGCTAAATCACGACAAGCATTAGCTTTGAATATCTATCTATCTATCTATCTATCTATCTATCTATCTATCTATCTATCTATCTATCTATCTATCTATCTATCTA
>JBAJHX010000033.1:11406517-11419634 GCA_037176925.1 Amniataba percoides | reverse complement strand
ATCTATCTATCTATCTATCTATCTATCTATCTATCTATCTATCTATCTATCTATCTATCTATCTATCTATCTATGATAACATATGATATATATATAGATATTGATACATATATCATAAGTTATTAGTCACTGGAACAGCTAAATAAATCCTTTAAAACAAACTCACTCTGAAATATAATGTAATAGAAGTATAAAGTAGCAGAAATAATTAAGTAAGCTCAAAATTGTATGCAAGTTCAGTGCTTCAGTAAATGTGCTCAAGAGCACCATATAGATGGTAATCCCTAACCGCTTGATAAGAAAGCTAATTAAAAATGTTGATAGACCGCCACTTTGTTGCATACATCTGTTACTGTATAATTGCCTTGACAAATTATCGTAGCGCATCATATAATCAGCTGCTATTCAACAGCTGACACTTGGATATTGGGGCCTCTCAACAACACATGGTCCTTTTGGATTACTTAGAAGCCGCTTTAAAACCACCGTACCTGTAAATATCTTAACCCATTGTATGCTTTGCTTGTGGGTGTTGCTGTTTCATCTCCACTGAAGCTATGGCAGAATAGTTTGCAGTTTTACTTGGTCTTGTGCCTGCAAATTAGTGGAGCATCTCAAGCAGAATATCAAGAGTGACATTAAAAACTGCCGGAACATTTATGGGTTAAGCTGCATACGGGAAAAGGTCTTCAGACAGAAGGCTAAGCTGTGTTAATGCAAATTTTCCAAACTCTAATAAGTTTGCAAGGGATATTTTCAAGGACAGGTCTGCGTGTGTGTGTGTGTGTGTAAATTCATTAGTTTATTTTCAATGTTATCATCTTTCAGCAGACGCATGTCAGAAAAAGAGCAGCGGAACGTCAACAACTTCTGTTCTTTTATTCAGAGAGCACCTGCCATACAAATACAGTCTCTCGCAATCACACACACACACACACACACACACCCACACACACACACACACACACACACACACACACACACACGATGGCTATAATCAAATCGAGGAGAGCCAGAAGAAAAAAAGAAGACAGAGAGCGATGGCACAGGAGGGAGAGGGACAAAAAGAGAAAGAGAGCGAAGCGAGGGATGGCGGCGGATGGAGAGAGCTGTGTATTAAATATCCCCCGTCTGATCCGCCGGTGTCCCAGGCTCTCATCTTCTAGCTGGCTAACCATCAGAGGGGCGCAGGGAGGCAAAGAGCCTCAGACAAGGACAACAAGGACGGCCTCCTCCACACTCACTGCAGTTTTATTACTGTTTATAAAGTTTGCCACAACCAGGGTAGTCCACTGTCTATGTAACTTCCTTTGCTTCAACTTTCTCGGACAGAGTGGAAACATGACACCTTAGCTGGTAATTGAAAAACTTCTATGGAATGATCGTAGAAATCATAAGCTTCTTACACCGAGTATCATCGGACTGGATGACAACTATGGTGTCCTGAGACCACCACAGTATGTGGAGCAATGCAGCTCACTCACCTTAAATGGGCTGCAAACACACACATGAACACACACACACACCTACACACGCATTCCCCATTAGTGTGCCTATCTACTGAAGGGCAATTACAATGAGGGTAGATGGACGTGACTCTGTGTGTGTGTATGTGCTTGGACACAAACGGGTCCTCTGCTGACCGCTAAGCAATTTATCTGCACTTATCCCCCTCCCTCATACTGTCTCATTCCCTCACACTAACATGAGCATGAGCACACACACACACACACACACACACACACACACACACACACACACACACACACAGTGCTGATCATATCCAAATAACCTCTTAAGCAGGAAAAATGTTTTGCTGATCCTTATTATATAGAGCAAAATGGTGTTGCTCCATGGAGGTAAAACTAGTGTTCAGCCAAAAAAACTCTTAAAGTCACACACAGAGACACAAACACAGATGAGGCTGTTCACATCTTCTGCAGACATCAGAAATCTAAATACACAATATTTTCTCTACTCAAGATATTCTAAGCTTTATCTTTGCCCATCAAGGGCATCAATTCCTTCAAGTGCTTGCAAAAAATGAATTGGAGGAGATTTTTCCATTAATCTGCAGTTTCTTCATTTAAAAGTCGAATATATTCTGAAATGAAAAGATCCTTATAAAGAAGACTCCAGATCTATAGCCATGCTAGCAGCTTTGTGATGCTGAGCTTTAGCATGTATTATGTTTACCATGTGCACCCTCTTAGTTTAGTTTAGTAGCACTAAGCACAAAGCACAGGTGGGACCGGTGTTATACCAGAGTACTGGGCAGTAATTGTTCAGATATTTCAACTTCTAATGGTGGCAAAGGAGTCAAAAGATGCCCCAAATCATTCAAATTCATCCTCTGGGAACCATGAATGTCTGTAGACAGTTTTCTGCTGATCCATTCAGACGATTGTGAGATATTTCACTCAGTAAGATAAAAAGTGACCGATTGGTGGTTCTACAGGAAAGTCAGAGGATCACCAGTCACATTAAGATCAGGCCCTGACACAGACATCCATAGAGTCTTTTCAATTTTGAGGCAGCTAAAACATAAAAAGTTAAATAGCATAATTACAGAATCAATGAGCTTCATATCCCTGGATTTCTAATTGAGTCCTCCATAGAACAGGAAACCAACTCATCCTTAAATAGTTTATCAGCCATCAAGTTGTGCCACCTAAATGACAGGAATCATATACTGACAGGTTTCTGTGAGCTGCTGTGTATCAAACAGAATGAGTGAAGTAAAGCTGTGATGAGCGGAGGACTGTGGGCTCTGCGGGCTGGTTTGACATATGGCTCACATCCCACTGCTAAATCAGGTATTAGTTAATATGAAGGCAAGGAGAGACATTACACTATCAAAGGCCTTTCAGAACTGATGAAGCAGCATTGGAACATGTCCCTGACACCCAGGACCTTATCAAGCCCAGCGCCAGTTCAATTTATCCAAAAATCAAAATGAAAAATGAAAGCAGTGCATATAGCGACATGCCATACAGGAATACCACAGCTCACTGCAGCACACACTGGACCTTAAGCCTCTTTGTGACTTGGTAGTCACATATAGTCACAGCGAGAGACAGTGAGAAGTAAATCTCAGTGACAGGAGCAGGTGGGAGAAAATAAACATGTTTTTATTGCTGGAAACACAGATTTATTTTGTATCTTGAGTAAGAGAATGTCGACAAATTCTACCGAGTGAAGGGTTTTAGAAATATGGAGGAAAGCGCTGTGTTGTTAAAAACTCTCCTCTCAGGCACGCTGCCATCCAACTCAGGCTAGAACATCCCATTGTGCGACTGCTCAATTTCCACCTCATAAACCTCTAAAGAACGCACTCCAGCCATTAGCCATTAGCTTTAAATCTATCAGAGCCTTGTAAACTTCTAGACCAGAGTGCACCTCGCACATACTATACATCCTCTCTTCACATACATCCAGCTCTTCTTCTTTGCCTCACTCTTTCACTTTCTCTGAAGAACACAAAAGTATGTGTAAGCCGTGTGTGTTTCATCAGTGGAAGGTCAGCAACACAGCTCATTAAAGTAATGGGAGTCTCACAGTCTCTTTATTTTTACTTGTCTCGCTCTGTCTCACCAGAAAATGACTCAGGATGAGTCTGGCAAGAGGGGAAGATGGGGCATTTCAACCACAATATCTCATCCTGTGCTTTTTTTCTCTCTCGACATAAACCAAGACAAGCATTTCGACAATGTTTACTAACTTTTTGTTTCTTTTTACATTTGTCATGCCAAAGTAAAGGCCGAAAAGCTTGCGTAAAAGCACACACAGCCAGTAACTAACTACTAACTGCTGTCAAGTCAACTCACGTCAGCAGCTCGATATCCTGAGAGAGAAGTAAATGACACACCGTCACACAAGCGGCCAACACAAGACTCCACTATTATAGTAGAAAGGTCAAGCAGAACAAAAGAATCTATGTCTAATATAGGAACACATGATGAAATAAGATCATTTCACTAATCACATAAAATTATCATCAGTATATTGTACATATGCTGGATATATGTAGCTTTTGACATGAACATGGAGCACATAACGCCAGGAGGCAAGTGCACATCACACGCCCTTATATGGTGTGGACACTGGGTCCAAGCTCTCCAGTGAGCACATGATTCTGCTGATCCAGATGGCAGAACAACTGTATTACTCAGACTAAGTTCATCCATTAAAGAGAAAATTCATTAGCTTAAGTACTCACAGGGGAGTTGGCACACACATCCTCTTATTACGTTTGCCATTTTCCATAAAGAATGGTCAAAATATGCTGCAGAATGATGCTCAAAGCATAAAGGGAGTCTCCAGTGTTAGTGTGTGTGTGTCTTAGTTTGTTTGTGCATGCATATGTATGTAGAATGTTGTGGCACAGACCATAAGTTTTCCAAAGGGAAACTTTTTTGAGATGACAGCGTTGTTGGCACACCTTGACTACTGGGTGCAATCCAGCAGGTGCATCAGGGATGGGGCCTGCAGCATCCAGAAGAATCTACCAGAGAGAATTTTTAAATTGTGCAGGCTATTTTTATCTTTAATTGACTAAAATACACGTCTGCTCTTTACATATTGACTTGTCAACAGAGGAAAAGTTGAAACCCGGTCAAGGTGCCACTGTTACCAGATGCCGACTTTGGGCAATAAAGAGAAGGAATAAAAAACAAGCACAATGGAGATAAGAATCCCATCTTTCCTGTTGTCAATATGAGAGAACAGATAAGCACGTGTGAACAAGGTAAAGTAGATTGAACTTGGGGGAGGCGGGGCAGGGGGGGGACAATACACAGGTCATCCAGATAAAACAGGCCAAACAAGGCTTTGGTGATTGTTGACTGTTCCTGGGGGTGAGCCAGAGCCCAAAAAGGAGTTTTTCAGTCAGCTCTTCATTTACAGGCAGACACTATTTGATGTTGTGTTCATTCAGTAAATGTTTGTTAACCTACAATTAAACATCTGTGAAATGACCCTCGGACTGAGGCATAAGGCCAACTACTCATTTACTGCAATTTAATGAAGGTTCTGTCCCTTGTACATAGCACAGATGTGAGAAAAATAATTTAAAACAACTCTTTTGATCTGAACTGTGTTTGGCACATCACATTATGTCAACTCAACCACAAAACATGCTGACCTATGATCTGCAACGAGAGTGAGCCATATTTCCTCTCTTGACACAGCTCCATGCAGAGGCTATAGGCTAATGAGTTACTGAGAGTGAGGCTGACATTCCCTCAGTGAGGCAAGTGCCTCTACAGAGCACTCAGACCCACTCTGTCCATAGTGTTATCGATTAAAGGGTAAAAGTACACACCCCAGGGGCAAAGCGAGGCCTCACACACAGCTAAAGTTACTCTGTCTCTGTGTGTGTGTGAGAGACAGAGTGAGTGAGGGAGCGAGGAGGGGAGAGTGTTGCATGGCCCACAGTTGCACCAGTAACCCAAACCCTCAGAAAAGGACTGCAGCCCACTCAGGACCAGGGGGAACGGGCACTGCAGATGAAAGTATCAGCTCATGCACACGCTTGTAAACCCACGCCACCTTTAGAGACCCGTGAAAGTTTTTACTGTGCAATAACTGTCCCGTTATTAAACCAACAAATCTCAGAGAAAATCCATTACCTTCCCCTCCAACGGGCTCGAACATCCCAAACTGCTCCAAGACTTTGATGAAGAGGCCCATGACCACCAGCACAGCAATCATCTCCAAGCCGTCCAGACTCAACATCTTGGGAGACCGCTGTCTGTCATCGCCCGGCACCGAGCCAGGTCGGACTCGGCCGGCAAAACACGAGAACTGCTCAACTGCACCCAAGCTGAGCTGTTTGTCCAACTTTAGCCCCAGTCGAGTCGACCTTTGCCTACTTCCTCACTTTTATCGATCCAATCTCGCGTTCTAACTTGGGACTGATGATTCAAAAAAGAGCTACAGTAGAAAGAAAAAAAAAGTCTCTCCTCTCTCACCCAAACTCTGGCCCTCTTACCCCCTGGTGGAGGCCATACTTCTGGAGCTACAGGCTGCAACGGAGAGCTCCAGATTGTCACAACACCTGGGCTAAACTTAAATTTTTTTTTTTCTTTTCCTCTCCTGTCTTTTTCTTCCTTCCAGGCCTCCCGACGAATGATGGAAACTTGGGATGTGCTGCGCCTGCTAGTCCTTTGGCAGTGGTTGTCAGGAAGCGAGTGTTGTGAGGGGGAAAGAGGGAGTGAGTGAGGGAGAGGCAGCAGATAAAGAGAGGGGGAGAGGATGAGTGGGAGATGGCATAGAAAATGAGACAGCGAGAGAAAGCCTAACCGAGAGAGAGAGAAAGAGAGAGAGAGAGAGAGAGCAGGACAGACACACACACACACACAAACATACACACACACACACACACACACATTGTGCGACAGAGATTGTTTTGGGGGGGTGGCGGGGGAGATGAGAGAGTTGAGGTATGCCCTCCTTCTCTAGTGACATTACCTTCATTGATTTGCCTAATGTGGTTTCCTTGGTAACTGGAAGAGAGTGTTTAAAGCCAGATTTAACTAATGGAAAGAAAATATATTTATGTTCATCTGAATTCAAGCCCTGTCTCAAACGTGAGTTTGCACTGTACAGAGATCGCTGCATCTGTTTCACAGCCCTCGTGCCTGCCAGTTGATGCCATGTCTCATTAACTTTTTAAACGTGTTGCCATCAGAGCTCAATGGGAAAACGAGTTTTGGTTTTGGTGCAGCAAACACTAAATTTGAGAGACAAACACCAGAGATGGGAACAGAAATATAAGCTAAAAGCAATCATTTTTGCTGTTGATGCAGTTTTTATTGCATCTGAGAGAAAAATCTGTCCTGCAAGTAAGTGTCAAAAGTGACTTAATACATAGAGTAAAAATACGGGAGGAAAAACCTAAATGATATCCCACTCAAGTAGCACTGGTACGTGACATGAATATTACTTAGCTAAATGGTGCATAAGTTATATTGACAGAGTATAAAAGCAGCTCATTTGTGGGCAAGTCAACACTAAATGCCATTTATTCAGAAATTCAGTGTGAACCAGTCCCTCTTTTTATTATTTATTTATTTATTATTATTATTATATTATCTTATTTATTGATGCTGTGTCTAAAATGGTCTAAAATTGTAAATTGTCCACTTCTTATCATGTAGCACGTTCCTTTGTGATGTGTACATGTCTGTGAGATTTTTTATTCCACAAAGTGGAGACAAAGTACCCCACAATGCAATGGTGTACCATTGTTGGCCTCTAACCAAGAGACAAACACCATCAAGTGTAATGATGAGAATAAAAAGAACTAATGGCCTTAGTATAAAAAACTAACACTAGCAAAAACAAAACCATTGCAGTAACAGCAAAATGGCAGATTACCTGTTCTTTCAAGCCATTTCATAAAAAGCCAAAATCAGTTCTTAATCAAAAAATTAAATGAGGAAGTATATGAAAAGTTTCTGTGAATTTTTCACTAATTCAGCTCCCTAATATTTGAAATCAGTATAACAGTATAGAACTAGTAGAACGCTGAACTTACATCATATCTACTTTACAGTACATGATACATATTCTTGACTGTAGAGGACAGTGCATCTTTAATGTCGTTTTTGCCTGTGAAAAAATAAGTTCTATACTTTTGATAACATCACTAATACAATCATGTGTATTGTATTTCTCAAAACTGACATGCTGGTCCCACCAACTAATTTCATTTAGATGAAGAAAATGCAGCCTAATGAAGAGAACATGTTCTCTTGTACATGTCCTCTACAGCAGGGGTCCCCAACCCCCGGGCCGATTGATCTGTGGATCAATTGGTACCAGGCCACACAAGAAATATTTAAGAAATATTTATTTATTTCCATTTTATTTATCATCTGAGTCTGAATGATCTTTTATTTTGAAAGAAATAACACACAAACTAGCAACGTGAGACGTCTTCATTCACCTTCATCCATACAGGCATTGAGTGATTTCCTGTGTCAAACATCCTTAGTATCATCTGGCAGTCATCAGGTGATACTTAGAGCATGAACAAGAATCAGTGCAGGTAGTCACCCTCTGATGGTCTGCCGCTCCCAGCACGACTCCCAGTGAGAGTATCACTTCACCTTATGCTACAAAAATAACAGAAATGGGGGAAAAAAAGGTGTGATGTTCTCCCTTTGTCTTCTTCTCCTACCATGTATCCCTTTCGGCCTCTTTCTTAGCATAGAGGAAAGGTTTCGAGAGGCAAGACGGCAGGAGTTTGATAAATGTGCTGTGTCTGCATCCACTTCTGCTGTTGTTTCTCTTTGTTGACATTCCTGTTCCTGCATTTTCAGCTGGCCTATACAGCAGCATGCCTCATTACTGAGATGACTGTCACATAAACAGCATCACCGAGGACCATGTGGGTCACCCTAATGTCTTCCCACACACACACACACACACACACACACACACACACACACACACACACACACACATACACACACACAAGTCAGACAAGGTGGCAGGAAACCTGATCTTGTGTGACGTCAGTGCGCACATACATGGTGTGAAAGCAAACAAACACTACCAGAGTAGACCCATCTCCCCTCGCTCTATGGCAGTAATGTATACTGGTTGTATTGGAGCCAGGTTCTGGTTGCAGACATGGCAAATGTAAACAGAGAAATATTGAACCGTACACTCACAAAAGAGACAGCGAGAGAGGGACAGAGAGAGAAATCTGAGCCCAGCTTGGTTGGTTAAAAATGATTTCTCTGCCAACTTATTTATTGAAGACTTGTCATTTGAGGGGAGAAATAGAGAAGGGGACCAAAAGGAGAAGCGAGGCCAGTTGTTGCATGAGACATGGTGCCAGGGGCGAGTAATGAGGAGTAAGAAAAGACGGACAGAAGCAGAACATGAAGGAACAAAGGAAGGACAAACCGAAGAGCCCAGCGACTGAGGTCAGATCCCTCAGTATGGCGATCTGCAAAGCACGGAGGGAAGAGGCATCTATTCTTTATTACCCTCCAGCATCTCTCCCCTCCTGGAGGATTTTTCACCTCATTCTGGCTGTCACGATAGAAAATTGGACCCGCAGATGTGTCCTCTACCCTTTCCACCTCCCTTACTTTCTCCTCTATTTTTCATCAGATTTACACAAAAGAACGCATTTGCATTTCTTTCAGGATCAACGTTAGCAAGTCTCACTCTGTATGACTTTAATTTCACAAAAAGACCATCGTCAAAAAAGCTCAGTGCAACAAGCCTGCTTCCCATCTGAGTCGGAGCTCTTAAACAATAATTGATAGCAAATAGCTTTCTGACAAACTCTCTGAGTAGGTACTAACTAATGGGCAGGCACATTACTTCAACATTTTTCCCTCTCCAGTGCAGCGGGACTTAATGTTTAGAAATGCCTTCCAGACCACTGTGCTCTTTATTCCTCTTGTAGCAAGATGCGGCTCTGGCAAATACAAACCACACATTTGGTCATTTTTTTATCTTCTAATTTATTTGGCCAGTTTTTGAAAACTTAAATACCCACATGAGCATCTTGAGTAGAACTTTTTTTGTGGTTTTTTTGTGTAATGTGGGACAGTTTATGTTATTTGAGTTTTGCCATGATAATGTTTTTTTCTGTGGTTTTCTTGGCAAAGTGCATCTCTTGGAAAAAAAATCGCAATGAGACTTTTAAGCAGTTAAAAGCAAGCAGGAAGACAAAGAAAAAGAAAAGAAACAACAGTTAATTAACAATTTTAGATTCTAGTGTGTACTTAAAATAAGTGCACAGTGCTGGCTGTATCCCTTTGGGAGTATTATAGTCTATTTGGAAGAAAAGGTGGAGGGTATTGTGTTTTTTCTTTTGGTTGAGAGCAGTTTGCAGGTCTGTTATTCTTTTTGCTTTATCCAGAATTATATTCTATTCAGTATTTTTGCTTGTGAAATGAGATATGACAGTTACACAAAAAATAAGGATGCTTTGTCAATGACAGCCCTGTTTCTATATCACTGATTTCTATGATGATGAAACTAGCGACTAGCTGGGCTGTTATTTCAGGTTTAAAAACACATTACATATAAATCATAATAGCAACAAATGATTGAATCTTTAGCAAGAAGCTCATCTTTTTTTCACAAGCCAATAAAGGTTTGGACATTCACTTTCTAGTGCATCATAACAGAGTTAGTTAATGGGAGGGTGCAAAGTAAAAGATCTACCTGATCAAATCATTTTCATACAGTGCCCTAAATATGCAGTGCCTAACATTGTTTTCTTGATTCTAGTTGCCCAGCTGAGACGCATCAGAATAATCGAGTCATTCAGAAGCAAAATATCTCTCTCCACACAAACTTGAGCTCAGTCTTTTGTCTCTGGTATGACCTATAATATGAGACAATCAGAGTCACTCAGCTCTAAATACAAAAGACAAAGTACCTAAGTTCCTCTCTCTTTCTCCTCAGGCTCCTATTGATTTTTCCGAATTTCTTCTGCAGCTAAATATACTGTAAGAGATGCTTTGAGACATGAGCGCTGAAGGGAAGCCTGTCAATTGATAGGCGCTAAACTGTGCGGAGTGTTGGTCACATTTGTGCTGATGGTTTCACGGGTTTTATGATAGCCTGAAGTGGCTTCATTGACTCATATGTACTGCTTGCATATGTTGAACTTAAGGCCTTGGGACAATGTTATGAATCAGTGATCTGACATTTGAGGTCTGTCATCTCAGGTTGACAGATTGCGACTTGAGGCAGTGGAGAAGGTTTTATGATAGATTTCAGGCCTGCAGTGGTCTCACCTCGTAGTACATAAAAATAAATTTTCCACAGCGATGAAGGTCGAAAGTACACGACAGTTAAGGCGCTGTAGATGTATCTGGCTGTATCGATTCTTGCATGTTACATTCTCTAATCCGCAGAATGTGCTATCGGGAGCATGACTATTGATCTCTGCTTCAATAAGGCTTGACCATCCGTGCTTAAGAGAGAGAGGAATTCACATTCAGGCACAGCACACACACACACGTACAAAATCAAAGGCATACACGGCAAAGGCTTTCTGCGAATAGAGACGAGCTCGAGAAAATTGTTATGATTACTCAGATCGCGCTCGCTCTTCGGCTGTCACACTTAGTAACTTCACCCGACGCCGTGGCGTCACGTGAGGGCTTGAATGGACACGCAGAGTGGGTATGAAATCAATGATAGGCTGGATGCCTGGCCAAACATGTCGTGTCTAGTTCCCATGTCACACTGTGAACAGAGCCGCGCAGATGATCAATACAGATATAATACGACATGACAGAGGAGATGGAGTGACTGGGAAACCAAACCTTGGGTCAGCTACACTGGGACATCTAGTGGGCACAGAGGGCAAAGATCGGACACTGCAGTACGACATAACACAAACAGCATATAACACAGTCTGTGATGATTTCAGTGATTTAAATCAGGGGAGTGCCACATTACTTCTGCACACAGTAATACATAACAACTGGACATCTAACATGCCTCAGTACCTTTTTTACTGCACTAATGATTTGGGTTATTCTCTCTAAGTAAATTTCCACTCTCTTGTATTCTTTCACTTACTTGTCTCACCTGATAAGTCTGCCATATTATGGTTTAAATGTACACATACTGTACATAATAACATGTGGTCCACAAGTGAGTAAAAAAAAGAAAATGCAGTGCGAGGTTATAAGATGAATAATTTCTGCTTTAATAAAGAGTCACTCACCTTTCATCTTAAACAGCCAATAAGACAGTGGGAATATTGATAAGAGGATGAGTGCATAAAAGCCTCCAATACCCTCCTCAGAGTTGTCCAGGGTGACCGCAGACTTAAAAACTGACATACCCGACACAGGTGAGGGACCACTATCACCGCTCAGCACGTGTGTGCTATGTGAACGCTACAGCCAGAGGTAATCAGTGGCACAGCCGGTTTCCCCTCCTTCTCTGGATGTAACCACAATAGTCTGTGCTTGTAATTAAGTATAATTTGAAGTTATTACTTTTTTTTTCTTTTTTGAGTATTTCAATTTTATGCTACTTTATATTCCTACTCCACTACAGAGGAAAACATTGTTCAATAATGTACTCAGCTGCAATTAGTTGATACCTTTAATTAGCAGTTACTTTACAAATTCAGATCAATAATACAAAACATAGTTAATGAATATATTTTAATGTATTATTATAGGTGAAGAAAAAGACTTTACTGATCCCTTGTTGGAACAAACAAGTTACCAGCCAATGTACAGCCCCACCTTTACCACCTGCAACATTACAGCAATGCACTTATTAAAGCATCAATACTTAAATTTCATTTCAAATTTAATGATACTTTCTGTACTTCTACACTATGATACTACTACTTTACCTAAATAAAAGATCTGGGTAATTCTTCCACCACTGATGCACACCCATATTGTACACACAAACAAACACACGTCGTCATGCACCACCTGTTGATAAGGCCTATGTTGTTTTTCCCCCCCATGATCTAGCTGCTATTGTAAAGGTTTACAAAAAAGCCGCCTACTATCAATTAACTATTCAGCTGCTCTGAATGAGGCCCTTTATGTCATTTATTTATAGATAGTTTTCTGCACGGACAGTATGTCTTATAAACTAGAATTGTTGAATTAGTTGCTGTTATGCTCCACGACAAGACACAATACATGTGGAACAGCGACATGGGTGGGCCGGCAGAGCAGACAAAACAACAAGTGCAGATACAGTAAATGGCGGCGCAGCTGTTTAGAGATGCAGGGATAAGAATGTAGGAAATTTCCTATTTTCGACTCCACTCGCACACACACAAAGTGCAGTAACAGTCTTGTGTGCTGAATTCGAAATAAACAATGTATTATTTATAACACGAATCGAATGCAGAGTGAGTGAACTTTGATTTTCACAGTGCCAGCGAGCAGGTGCTGGCTAGAGACCTACTGGAAGAGAAGAAAGAGAATGTGAAAGAAGGCAGTGAGGGAAGAAAGACAGACCAACACACTGTAAGAGAGGAAAGAGAATTGCAAAAAATAAAAGTCTGAAAATAAATATATATATATATATATATATATATATATATATATGTGTGTGTGTGTGTGTGTGTGTGTGTGTGTGTGTGTGTGTG
>JBAJHX010000033.1:11392984-11403081 GCA_037176925.1 Amniataba percoides | reverse complement strand
ACACACACACACACACACACACACACACACACACACACACACACACACACACACACACACACACACACACAGCCTTGGATCTGAGGAAATGGAGTCAGACTGACATCATGCAGACTCTGAGACAGACAAGCTGACAGAACAGCAGGGAGGCAGCAGAACACAGAGCGGGAACAGACTGAGCACACCACTACGACGGGGAGAAGGGTGTGAAGTGACATCGAGGTAAGGTGGAAAAAGCTGGGGAGGAGCCAGCTGTGACGCTGATGATGAGGATGGCAACAAGATGGTGGAACTGGTGTAATTCTTAGTTGCGAACACCGATGACAAGGGAACAAGATAAACCAAAGATGTATCAGCGCACTTCTTCATGTGAACGTGCGGTGTCGTAGTATGTTTGATATTCATGCATGCTCTGAACATGCAGCCTTTCAAGGACATCACAGTATTAATAACACACAAACCCGAACACTTGCGTATGATAGATCGCTCATGTAGTGTGTACTCGATTTTCAGCACGAATATGATCTGAATATGTTTGACTTTTGCCAAGGACACTCATATACGGGAGACAATCAAATAAATGGAAGACAGCCATGATGGAGAAGATGGAGTGACACATCAGCTAATCGCACAAACTCATTGTAAGTCAAATATTATACAGCTTGACAATCAAGAGTGCCAGGTTAGAACATGTTGCTCATCTTTCTTGTAGTAAAGAAGCCAATCACAGATCCGGTTTGCCCTTTATGTGCCCTTTTGTTGTTTCATATCTCCAAAGCAATTAATTACCTTTCATCCACTGCACTGAAGTAGGTCCTACATGAAACACAACCACATTTGGAATAAAACTTTTACAGAGTTTTAATGATTTCTTTAAAGATTTTTTTAACACAACACAGAAATATTAATAATCACTTTCTTTTTAAATGATCACAAAGAATCTTTTGGAATAAAATCCCTTTATTTAGAAGAGTGAAAGGTGTGGCTCTGCTTCCATTTGCACACAAGGCAACAAATCAAATAAGGTTTAAATGTCCTGCAATCACTGTTTGTGTTTGTGTGTGTACTTGATGAGAAAAAAGCGGTACAAAGTCTCTGAATGCCTCCTTGTCTTCTCTTGTCTGCTTTGGTTGCTGAACTCTCTGTTCCCCAAACTATAAAACGAATCATTCATAACTGTGACACACAGACAGCCACCCAGAGGCACAGACACACACACACAAAGAGAGACACACACTAGAGCACACAGCTGACTGACAGGCATCAAGTTGATCCAGCGAAGAGATGACAGACAAGTGCCACTCGAGAAATTGACAAGTGACACATTTACAGTAATAGAGAGAAGAGAGACATTGAGCATTGTTGTCAGTCAAGAGCTGTGGCAATAAAGTCTTTCTGCGGTACAAGATCTATTTATTCATCTATCTAGTTATTTATTTAATAAGCTTGCTGTTTTTCATTTTATTTTTGTACCTTTATTCATCCAAGAAAAGTCAAGGCTGCTTAGTCTTGTTTCGATGAATTGTAGTTTTGGAACTATTCTTATCAACATCACTGGTATAACTGACTAAATCAACCCTTTCTTCACTACTTCCCTTTTTTCTGAACCATCTGAATGTGACAGTCCGTGAAACGCTCTGCTTTTAGTAAACGTCGTTTGCACTATATGCAAATGTGCCCCGACATGCCACAGAAGTGACAATTACCAGCTGACACTGAAATAAATTAATGACCCAGTGCGAAGACAGAGGCAGAATTTTGAGCCAGAGTAAAGGAATAAAAGAGCAGCAGTGGGGAAGAGGTGTGAGAAAAAGAGATAAAGTGGGGTTTGAGTTTAAAATGTCTGTGTGGCGTAAAGAATAAATCCCTGTTTAGAGATACTGAACCAATCCCATCCATTTTTAGCTTAGTCACGACCAGCTTCCCCTGGTTGGAGTTTGAGTTTCCTCTTGTTTAACTTTTCTTCCCTTTCTCTCTTCATGTATCCTTTCACCTGAACACACTCTCACACAGTCCTTTACCCCCTGCTTCACCTCCGCTTACCTTCCCTCCTCCTTCTCTCCTTCCCCTTCACTTCCCCTCTCTCTCACCCTCTTCTCACTCTCTCTTGCTCCCCTCACTGTCATGATGACTAGAGGTCAGCGGCACAGCCTCTCAAGGTCGTCCCCGTCCAAGCTCTGTCGTCCTCATGCCTCGGTGGCTGAGTGGAACAGACAGCTCTGTCCCAGTTGGGGACCATCAGACTTTTAGTGCCTCTGACCGCCGGCCTCCCTGGTGGATAGGCCTGATGTGCATCCTCTGTTTGTTCCCATCCACTGCTGCCCATTACAAACAGTGTGACACGGAGAGAAAGACAGGGGGAAGAAAACAAAGGTGTGGCTAGAAGATGTAAGGAATAAACAAAGTTTAATGCCCCTTTAAATTAGAAATTATGTATGGTCACATTACATTTACAGTATACGAATGTTAACTCTGTTTCTCATTCCTTTCTACTGAAGCTCTGAAGATGGATGAAGTCAGGGCAGTGTTTCCTGTTTTTTGCTGTGATCTCCAGCCCTCTCCGGTGGATTTGTGGGTCAGAATTCACCTTTTTTCAACTTTGGTCAAGTGGGTGTGTTCAGTCAGTGAACAGAAGAAAACAGAAGTTATCATTCTAGCTTGTGTCTTTAGTATTTTTAGTAAAATATTAAACTACCAGACTACAAACTGTAGCCACACTCTACTCCACTGATTAAACTTTGTCATCGTCTTAACCAATATCTATTTATCACCAGCACCAGAGTCATGATGTCATGTCCTTTTTGGCCTTCAGACCATGAGAACATGAACTAAACATTGCTGTTAACTAGTAATGTTATACCATCAATCTACATGGGATAAGGGTTAATAATGCCCACTGTTCCTTCTTGAAAAAATAAAGATAAACATAAACATGATAATACTTTATGTACATGTATGTGCATGCAAGCATTATTCAGGTCCACGGTCCTATAATAATCTCTTTGTTCTGACAGCAGGTCCTTTCAGGTCCTCCTCCATGTATCTAACGTAAGGCTGCAAAAACTAACAAATTTACCCACAAGAATGAACTTTGCGTTGAAAGCAAAGAGTCAGGTTTACACATTGTGCTCACATCCATCCAGCAGTGGGAGTATAACTGAGAGATCCCTCAGGCATTTAATAGCTATAGTTAGCTTGGATTTATTCACTGCTCTGATAGCTATAGTTAGCAGTAAATCTATCCACCTGCCAAGGGAACTTGTCAACCAAGGATGGAAAATACACTTCCATTGAGTTAGTTAGCCTTTAATGACTGAGGGGCTGGCTGGAAAGAGCTGATTAGAAAATTAATTATTTATCAAAATACTACTAAAAATTTCCCCTGAAAACTGAAAAATTGAGAACAAGTCATTAAGGTGTAAATTGAATGTTCTGAATTTCAAATCAGGGTCATAAGTCTTTTTGTAAGAGTGTGTCTGTGTGTGTGTATGTGTGTGTGTGTGTTTTTTTGTGTGTGTGTGTGGGGTGGGGGGGGTTAAGTATTGGTCTGACAATGATGCATATGCAGAGAGGAGGAAAAGATACGGCCATCAAGAACAAACAGGAATGGCTGGATGTGCAGGAATGAGAGGGAGGAGAGGTAAGAAACAGAGAGAAGGACAAAGATGGAAAACTCAGGGATCACAAAGAACATCAGGGCTGAAGTGGTGAGCAGTAATGTTATTTTAACACAGGGTACATGCAGACATGGAAGTAGAGCAAAACCTGGACACAGGAGGTATATGTTCTGTGCTGATGGTCTATATGGATGCAAGATGTAGAGGTCAACAAGAGTGTTTTTTTGTGTCCAAATTTATCATATGAGATTTTCATGTGCAGTTAGAACTATCAGATCTTTAATCATATGGACATATTGTACAGTACATTAATCTTATTAAGAGTATACCGTATGTTAATGTATTCTTTGACAACTGTGCCCCTGTGAGCTTGATATGCAGTATAATGGATAATTTGATAAAGTAATGGACGTTACAGCCTATTAACTACCAAAATTATATACTCAGCAAGTTTTGAATATGGGGAGGGGGGATCTGATCACAGCAACACAATGTAAAAGATTAATACATGAACACTGAGGACAGAAACTACTTGGTAAGTTGAAGTTTACAAAAGGAGCAGATGGAGGACAGCGAGTACCTTGTAAGTGAAGCTGTATTTCAGCACCATGGACAGAGATGGAGAAATTATCATTATTTGAGTGTCACTAATGTAGCAGTTTCCGATCTCTCTCTCTCTCTCTCTCTCTCTCTCTCTCTCACACACACACACACACACACGCAAACACACATTAATAAATAAAATATCTCTCTTTAAAAGAACAAAAACATTTTTTATGTCCGTGATTTGACTTTTCCCTTAAGAACCTTTAGTTCTCACAAATGTGTTGTCAGCTCCAACACCTAAAAGAGAACATAATCAAACAAGATTTTATGTCCTCTTCTTTTTATAACAGTGCCAGAACAACTCAGATACCCAAAACAAAACAAAACAAAAACAAAAACAGAGGGTATCTTGACTTATCATAAAATTAGGATTCAGGACAGAGATGAAAGCTGTCACAGCTTTACTCTTCCTTGTGATCTTCTACTGCAGCCGTGCAGCCACTGACACACTGTCAAACTTCACAGTGACACACAGGAGCTGCCCCATTGCTGCTCTTTGTCCTCACTGGAAGCTGCTACATAGAGCCACTCAAGATAAACAGAAAAGAGAGTTATGATTTACAAATACAATACCGGCTGAGCCGAAAAACTGCATTTCCCTGCCTTTACATTATCAAGCTCAACTGATGAATGCTAAAACAAGTGTAAACATTTTTCAAACCGGTTTTTCCAACCACAGCTCGAGGCTTGCTAAGAGAAAAAATAGAAGTGAAATCTGTCACGTCCTCTCTTGAACTACAAAGTCAATGTATTTTTTGCCTCAGTAGTTTTAGTAGCATTTTAGTTTTAATGTTATCAGTTAACTTATTATTTTTCAGTTCATTTTCAGCACATTACCAACATGTTTTTGAGACTGCACTCAAATATTCTTTTAACACAGAATTGATAGTCTGTTGCACTCAGCCACGGCTGCCTGCACCTCCATATGTCTTTTTTGCTGTTATTTGTGTTTTCTGACTCCAGTGCCTGTTCTGATGGCTGACAAACAGACCAACAAATAAACCGCCAAATATACTTTCACACATTAGAAATCCAAGGGGTTTCATCGAACATCTCTGTCAAAAAAGAAGTTTAAAAAAACATAATTAAAAAAAACTTTTCTTTCAGTTTCACCTCATTTCATCAAATTTCTTTTTCCTGCTCTCTCCGCTAGTCACACCTAGTTTTGCTCCCTCCAACCCCTCCATGCTCAGACTGCTACTAATAGGGGTTTATTTTTAGCGTATGTGAGGTGTGTGTGTGTGTACACACATGATGGATGAAGGCAATGTTTCACATCTCTCTTGAAGGGGGGGAAGATGAGGGAGAGACGGATGGAGGTGAAAGGAGCAGAGGTTGAAGAGGGGGCAAAAGGCTTGCGAGAGAGGACACATGCTGGGAGAGCTGTTACTATACTTAAAGTGTGGCTCAGAGGGGTGTCGGGCTGTGAGAGGGATGTGGCTTCCACCTGAAATCCAAGCTGGCACAGCGAGCGGACCCACACGCAGCTGAGGCTCAACAGGCCACTGTGCAGCAGATGATAGTGCTCTTCTTCAGAGAGATGAGCGAAGACAGGAACAGTCTGATGCACTGTAGCATCCAATTAGAATACAGCTCCTAGCTTTGGGCGTAATTTAATCCAATTTAATCACATATCAATTCTAGCTTCTGGTCTTTCCCTCAGTACCTCTTGAGAGGAAGTCAGAGTCAGTCAGAGGTGATAAGCCTGAAACCTGCTTTAAATCATGATGTGTTTAAGGTGCAGAAACTGCAGATACCACACTGATATAGACAGAATAGCACCTGGTGAGCAGAGCAAGCTAAAGCACTGACTCAAGCAGCTTGGGACGGAGTGAAATGTGAACAGCATGGAGCAGATTAGGGCTAAAACAGTGGGATAGATGCCAGAGAAAACAAAGGATAAGAAAGCAAGCAACAGATACACAGAGGGATTATTCAGCATACACGGAGTGCACAAATAACTACAAACCAACTGTCGCTTTTCCTTTAATAACTTGATCTGGAATGCCACCGCATGTGCAGAAAAACTGCCAGCACGTGTGAAAAAAGGAAATGCAATTTTTAAATATAGATCTTTGAAAAAGAGAAATTTTTCCTGCACAGGCTCCGACCTTGAACTTCTATGAAGAGTTTATTTTTAGGCCACCTTTTCATCTTGACTGTGAACGTACGAGTCACAAGGTGTCAACAACAGACAGAAACAGAAGCGAATAATCAGCGCGAGCGAGATAATTTAAGTGAGAATCTTCACATGTCTGGCGACAAAACGAGCGTGTTCTTAAAATGGATGTGAGCGCTCAGACGTGATGGAATGTGGCGTTTTTCTCATCCTTACCCATCTCCTCGCTTTGCCACTTTCTATCCCTCAGTTAGAGAGCTTTTTTTAAAAATATATATTTATATATATCATGTCACACAACAGATTATCAAATGACAAAACAGCTGTCGCAACGTGGCACTGCAGTCAGGAAAATAATAATTTCAAATGAAGTGGAACAAAATCTTGTAAATGAATCTCTCTCCGATTCTACCCTGCACGTTGTGTCTACTCAAGCCTGAGGCTCCAGCGCTGCCTCCTGCTGGGTTTTCATATTGCCTATTGTGAACTGATATGAAACAACAGAGTGTCTCCTCTTTACCCCACGGTGGAGCACACAGGCAGGGGACTTTAGCTCGGAGTTAAGTTATCCGTATGGTAATGAACAATTCCCTTCCCAGTGTGAGCGCCATTACCACACACTGTGATACGGCTTGGTACTCTCCACACACGCAAATACAGCAGCACGCATGCACATGCAGTAACCCGTGTGAGCAGAATTTTCCACCACAGGCACCCCTTGTTTAATTCATTACGCCCAAAAATTTAACGTTTAATGTCAATTTTCATCAAAAGGTTGAGGGGGGGTTGATGGACGGCTGTGTGATGGTGTTTGTCAGAGACAAGAGGTAGGGCGCAGACGTTTACATAGTTAAATTCAATCAACTCCACAGGTGCTTGAAGGAGACAAGGTCAGAGGAAAGATACACACTTTTTCACCTTAATTAAATTGATGCATCATTCCTCCAAGTTTAATCAGAAGGGGGCCGGCAGTGAAGCAGTTACGACAATTTAAAGTTTGAAAGTGTCACTGCAGCGACACTAATAGAGCCACACCAAGTTACAGCATAAGAGAGTTTCCATAATAAAAAAAAATAAAGCACTCTCTCATACACACAAACACACAGAAAGCTCAGCATGTCTATGTTGGGGCCACGGCTCAGGCCAAACATATTTTATTAATAGACGAAGGGTTGATAACAAAATCTCTTTGCAGCAAAGAGAATCAGCTTCAAGGTGCTAGAACTGAAAAACACAGTCAGTGGAAGTGTGCTTGTGTTTCTGTCAATCTGAGGCAATCTGTGTGTGTGTTTTATGTGTATATTCTGACACTGGTGCCGAAGCGTACACTCCCATGCAACAGATGCAGCTCATGGGGGAGGTAATCAGAGGTTATTAATTAGAAAGTATGAAATCCTAACAGCCTCTGGAGGAAGAATAACGGCCGGTTTCATTTAGAAAAATGTCAAAGCTCCTAACAAATGACCCCTATGCTGGAAAAGGAAATGAATGGGACTATTTCTCAGTGCTCACATGTATACCGTAACGTACAGAAAACTTTCCAGCAGTAAAATACAGAGAAGCACTTACAAAGAGGACATTTTAAGAATGAGAGAGAAGTCAGAGAACACATGATCTGGATCACCTGAGGAGAATTACATTATCATATTATACATATATTATATTATGCTGTAATGACCAACATATATTTCTGCTCATTACACAGCTACCAAACCCATTAATCTTCAGACATGAAATATTGATTTGAGACTAACTATTACAAGCTAAAGGAATTTACAAGCCAAAACGCCATGTTTGTGTTCAGGTACTGTTGAGTAAAGTTGTTAGGGCTCAAAATTCGACTCGTTCATTTGATTAGAAAGAAATTTACTGTACTTTGTCACAAAGTGCACAAATATGAAACTTTGAATTTGCTACCTAGCAAACCAAGCTTTCATGCTGAGGACAGTTTTGGACCTTTTAAATACGGGTGTAACTTTTTGCCATCTAAAAGCCCAAAGGCCTTTTTAATGGAAATATAATGCTTTAAACACAAGTTATGTTTTTCCAACATGAGTGTAGCTCTATTTGTCATGTCATGTAAAAAGGTCAGTCTACAGCTAAAGTCCCCCCACACCATGTTAAACTCAAACAGTAGAGAGTTTTCTTTACTACAGCCTGATCTCTTTGCAGGACTGTACGGTCACGTACAGATGTTTATGTGTGTGTTTTTGGTTAACATCTCTCTGACTGTCTGTCTGGTATTTTTGTTAAACCTTATATGGTCGAACAGCTTACACCTTTCCATCCTTATTATTCCATATTGGCACATTATGTTTTTCCCAGAATAGCTCCACTCAGTGTTAATCTGAGAAGAGGTCTGAACAGCACATTTTCAGGTCAAAGTACAGCTGTTATTCCTGATTAGTTCTTAGTGTTTTTTTTTCATTTTTAAAGCAAGAATTATCAAAATTCGAAATTTAACAAAATTGCTCATGTTGTTCCTTCACGTCCATCTTTACGAATTGTGTGAAACTCTGCAATGTCACAAAGCAGAGATTCAATATGTGACACTGATGAGAAAAGGAGGTGGGAAAAGAGGAGAGGGTGTAGAAAAAAGACGGAGCCCTGTGCCGTCGACTCGGACTGTTTATGTCAGATAAGAGCACTGCTAAAGGACAGATCAATAGGGCTCACAAAGATTCTATACAGCTGGAGCCACGGCATCTACAGACTGAGATAGTGTCACACAACAGAGTGAAGTGGGAAGGGAAGAAAGTGTCCGTGTGTGCAGTTGGTGTGTGCGAACTAGTATACTTAATGTATGCGTTTGTGCATGTGTGGGCGGGCAAACAAGTTGAACAGTATTTAATACATCTTAATTGCACTAAACAGAGCAAGTCCCACTATTAGGTAAATTGATATAAACAAAGCTCTAGGGCAGAGAAGGAGAAGAGGACACACACACACACCAGCACGGCCTTGTTTCCCCTACAGAGGCTAATGAAACAAACTAATTAGTGGGCAAAGTAGGGGCAAGAAGGAGGCTGACTACAAATGACTGTCATCAGTAATGTGCACACACACACAAAACGCCAACGAGCCATAACCACACACAAACAGGCTCCTAACCATTGTGTAGGTCCGTGGCAGGGGCTTGTGATTATAGCAATAATTGATAGAACTAATTATACACACAGGAGCCTCTCCAGAAATACACTGTGCGGAATTAAAGCTTGATAGGTGTAGAGAATAAGAAAAAAAAAAGTGGAAGGAATTTTTTTAAACATGGTCTGTAGACTTAATCCAACTGGGAGGCATAAAAACACCAATTAACCAGGGCCGTCTTAATGTCATGTATCCTTTTTTGCATAGGTTAAAGCACTGTTCGGTTCACACGCAGTGTGACGGCAGAGTACATTCTGTCTCTCCACGCCTGACTTAAATGGCACGTCCCTCAGCACGCTGGCACAGCCAAAAATGCCACAATAGCCAAATACCAAACTCTGAATGGCCTTGATGAAATCCCTATGTAGCACGGCCATTATACAGTTCAGCCCTCAGTGGCTCCCACCGCACTGAAGCAGACATCTCTCTCTCTCTCTCTCTCTCTCTCTTTCTCCTCCATTGGAACAGACACACAGGAGCCAGTAGTCATGGTAACTCCATTCTGGGTAAACTTAAGGATGTGTTTGTGCGCACACACAGACACACGCACACACACACACACACACACACACACACACACACACACACACACACACACACACACACAC
>JBAJHX010000033.1:11373478-11384782 GCA_037176925.1 Amniataba percoides | reverse complement strand
GCACGCACGCACGCACGCACGCACGCACGCACGCACGCACGCACGCACGCACGCACGCACGCACGCACGCACGCACGTTTTTAACACTTTTTATGTGGCAAGCAAAGGCACCAGCTGGTGAAACCCACTCAGCAACCTATTCAAAGAGAGCATGTGACTGTGGAGGGAAGGAGAGGAGAAAAGGAGGAGAGAGTGGAAAGGCAGGGGAGGAGCGAGGAAGAGGCACAGGTGGAAACACTCGTCCTCAGGAATGAGCAGTCAAGCCTTCGATACAAACAGAAATGAAGAAAAGTTTTTGCTGAGGCATTCTGGGCCCCCACAACCTCTCCCTATCCACTCCTGCGCCGTTTGCACATTTGCGTGGAGAGCTTCACCCTCTGAAAGGCTGCAACAAACTAACTGGTGCAGATTGGAAGTGGCCCATAAAACTCTAGAACAGCAAGTCTGCGCCACTCACATCAGAGAAATGTCGCCTCCATTTATAAGTGCTGTGTTGCAAAGATGCTGTGTTGATGAAAGTTTAAATTTGGTTCGACTTTAACCCCCGCTGTGAGTTTGTGAGTGTGTTTTGAACAACATTCATCGAATATCGGATCATCATTATGACTGAGACAAAAGTAAAAACATTTGCTGCTGGTGTTAACTACACTTGCTTTTGTAGCCTGTAGGTTTTTGTTAAACTCATTTCACATGCTAATCGGGGAAGAGTTTGTATGTTATAACACTTGCAAATAGGAAGAAAGAATCGGCAGGGAGAAAAGTGGAATGCACAACACAAGAGCCTTGTTTTATTCTTCATGTGAATCACCACAAACCTTTTCTAAGCAAGCATGACAGAAACTGAAGAAAAGTTTCATCTTTTATCGCACACTTAAATCTTTGCTAAACCTTCTTAAAACTGTTATCATGCCAATTGGTTTCAGACTAAATAAATTTCATTTGTACTACACCCCATACAGTGTTCATGCATCATTCACTTTTAATTGCACTGTGGTTTGCAGATTTTGTGCATTTACAGTTAAACATTACGATGATGTAGGGCAACTCAAAAGCACTATGATTTTTCGTATCCATCATCACAGATGTTGTACACTTGTGTACAAGTGTTGAGTTTGTCTCACTGTTTACTTGTCTATTCATAATCTCCGCTTTAACATGCTAGGGCAGACTGAGGCAAAGTGCATACAACAAAAATGGGAAATTGCAGCATCTTTTCACAAAATAACTCCTACAAACCCACAAACATAACACACTCGTTTTTATGTTTTATTGGTAGAAGCTGGATTTCAGTGCAACACTGTTTGACACAGTGTGACTCATCAGCTTTGCCAACAGTAGATGTTTCCTTCCTGTCATTCAGCGTACTGTAGGACCGTATTAACCAGAAATACTGACACTCTTAGTCAAAGTCAGTGTGACTTGTTTAATAAAAGCCTTCTTGTGGCCCAGGAGTACAGTCAGTCTCTGTAGCATTACAAACTTCACACAACTATTAAATTTAAGGACATTACTACGTACAATAGACTAAGTGATTAGAAAAAACTCCTAGAAATATTTATAAAACT
Source organism: Amniataba percoides (assembly GCA_037176925.1). Taxonomy (NCBI): domain Eukaryota; kingdom Metazoa; phylum Chordata; class Actinopteri; order Centrarchiformes; family Terapontidae; genus Amniataba; species Amniataba percoides. Next base: position 11,383,217 of record JBAJHX010000033.1, on the reverse strand, counting down.
ATAAATATTTGATAAACACAACCCAACCATAGTAAACAACTATAATTCAAAATGAGAGAACACCAATACACTGAACACTTATCTGATTTATTTTTAAATAAGGTGGAGAACATTCTTAATAAAGGCAGTATACCAGCCTGCCTGCCTGCCTGCTTGGTGCGTATACCAAAGATCAGAACGAAAGCTCCATGACACTGCTGCCATCTGCAGGCAGAAGCCTGCACAGCCACAACTCCAGGAGCAGTCATTTGCCCTGAGGACAAACAGATGGACTGAGAGAAGGCAAAGGGGCAAAAAAGCATGAATTTCACAAACACACACAAATACACACATCCACTTCAAACGTTTATGAAGATGAGGGAGGAAGGGGGTATATTAATGAAACTGAAAGGCTATAAGTAACTAATGATGCGTGGCTCTTCTAGCTGGGAGAGAAATAAGACTAGTGCACTTGAATTTGAATAATAATGAATATTCATCAGAAGCTGTTCTTAAGATAAGAAAATATGGATTGCAAAATAATTATTTGTGTATGTGTGGGTGAGGAAATACGTGCATGTCTGTCTGAAGCATTACTTCAATGGCTCTATCAACACTGGTCCAACCATTAATACACCTCAAAAGTATATCAGAGAGGCCTTCAGAGTTAGAACACAGAAAGAGCAACATAGAGAGAGGCACCGCACCAGTGTCAGAATAATGTATTAATATTGATATTATTATTACTATTATTATGAATAATTCAATATAATAATGCATTTAATGTAAAGAAACTTAAATCTAAGATAGCACTCATATTGACTGATACGGTCTGAGAAGTACAACAGAACAACTTCTCCTAATTTGTATACTGTTGACTACAAATGTTTGCCATGCACCATATGTATGATAATGTGGATAATAGCGAGGAAACAAAGGCATCTGGTGCTCCAAATTACAAAACTGTGTGTGTGTCAAGCGACTTTCACAGAGTCGCCTGTACCAGACAGTGTAGACCAGTAGAGGGCAGATACATACCAGTTAACCCACAGCCACTGCAACTCTAAAAATATATTGTACACAAAGTTATTATTCAGTCAGAATTATCACTCATAAAAAGAAAAAAAATCCTTTCTACGTGTAATTTTTTAGGACTTTGGGATCGCCCTGCAGGATAAAAAGAGTGAAATATATAACATGAAATTATACATTCCTGAAACATACATTATACATTTCACCAGCGCATTTCCTCAGCTCTGAACTAAGCTGGGTTGGCACTCATTCTCAATTAATATTTAAATATATGGCTATAACCATCTTGGTAATGACTTCAGACAAATCTTAGCAAAGTAATTATTTGTGCTTTCCTCAGATCCACAGATCCCAGAGCCAGTTTACTGCCGTCTGCTTTTATATACTTAATCAACGCGCCTGCACGAAATACAGAAACAGAGTAATTGAACTGAAGATGGAGCTGGAGGGTAAACGCAGGGATATTTACTGGTCTTTACTGGCCAACAGCAGCTTCAGATTTAAAGATCAGACTTCTGCTTTGCTCCTTGCTTTGGGCATCAGAGTGATCTGTCAATCTGGATCAGTTCAATGTTGTGATGTTGTGAAAAGACTGAGAGGTCATGAGAGGACACATTAGAGGAAACACGGGGAGAGGACAAAGGGGACACGAAAAATGACTTAATGAGAACTTGTCGAGACTCTTTAAACATTAAAGCTACCCAAACACACACTCTCTCTTTCACTGATCTCTGCTTTTTATGCCCCATGGGAGCTCTTTACGCATTCCTTTGGATGAAGCTGGGGACGGAGCTCCAACTGTATGGACAAATGAAGAAGGAAAGGGGACAGACCCGAGAGAGGCAAGACTGAAAAACAAACCGGTGTGAGATGAGCAGAAGAATGGATCACTGGGCCACAAGGTCTACAAATAACCCACGGGGAGAATCTGCTGCTTTCACTTTTGTTTTTATTACCAGGCCCCGAGCGGCAGCAAACTCAGCCAAGCCCAACGTGGAAGAAGAGGAGCGTCGTATCACACGCTGCCACCTGAAGGAATCCCAAAAAGATTTTTTTGTGAGAGATGAGAGGTCTGTGATAATCCTTGTGTTGCTTGTGTTGCTTACTGAACTCTTGCTATCACCTTTGCTACATCTCGCCCCACTCTGGTTTGTTATCAACTAACACAGGCACTCTGTGTTTCCTCTGATGCCCGTGTCTCTCCTCATCTCACTGTCACACCCAAACTCTTGGCGGCTTGACTGCTGCTCTTCCTCTCCCCACACTCTCTCTCTCTCTCTCTCGCTCTCTCACCCTCTCTCCCTCCTCTCCTGTCTGAAGGCAGGCAGCAGGTGTTTTGTGACTCGTAGATCAGAGAGCCTCGGAGAGACGGAGCCCCTCTGAGCTCGGCTGCCTGTGTAGGAGGAGGAGAGAAAATCTACGCTTCCATTTTCAGAGTCTGTCTTCTCCCTGCAACAGAGTGAGAGAGAGAGAGAAGGAGAGAGAGCGCTTATCCCACCCCCGGACTGTGAGCGCACCAGTTCAACACCAGTGTGTGTGTCTTATCCATGTTGTGCACTCATGAATGTCTCCTACAAGCTGAGCGAGGAGCCTTTTTGTGAAGAAGCATGAGAGCTACTTGCCACTGAGTCGAAGCGTCACTGGGGAGAAAGGCAGTGTGGGTGCGCACATGCATGGACTAATATGGTAAATGAGGAGGGGGGGGTGAGATGAAGCAAGAGGTCCTCATCAGGTCCATTCTATGCATAAAATGTGCAGATGTATCACTACAATACAGCTCAACTTTGCACTGATTAAATCAAATCTTTTCAAGGTAACCTAATTTCACAGCACCCCACTCTCTGACCTAAAACTAGTTTCAGTGATGCTGACTCAAACACTCCATTATCGCTCCCCCCTCTATCTCCTGTTCACTCTGAGAGCAGTTGTGTGAATTATACTTCATTAGTCTCCATGACGATTCCTGTGTTAATGACAGAAACATTATTAACCCCAGAACCGAATCATGTGTGGGAAAATTTCTCTCATTATTATTATTCTCTCTTTCTCTCTCACCTGTGCCCACCCGTTCTCTAATGCGAGCCTGGAATAACTGGCCAATTTATGTGTTCTAAATATAAGACATTCATGGAAGCAGCATAGCCTCCAACGTGTAGGTGGATGACTGTATGGAGTGCAACATTTATTTCTGTGACACAGTTCGTCTGAAAACATTTTGCCTGACCTCCTCCGACTCCCTTCTATGTTTGCTGAACAAGGAATTTATCAGACTGACAGCTTGTGGTTGTATATACATGTACGTTCAAATACCTATTACACCTACACAAATGAACTTAATTTCTGACCATTTTACAATATTTGTAATAAAGAAATACCACACATGCAGGTTTCTGTACCTCAAATGCATGAATTTAGAGTCATTTTAATTTAAAGTACCACTGATCATCAGTAAGATCAAGGTATACATTTGAAGAAGTCTCTGTAGAACTCATGATATTTACTTGTTCTTTTTTTTTTTCAAAAATAGCTTTATTATTGAATTGCTTGGTGGAAAATAATAATTACTAAAATTATGAACACCCTGTTTGCAAAGCTATATCAGACTCCACAGCAGCTTAACCACTAATCACCACTGTGTGACCAACTGTGTCTCACTTTGTCTGAAAATATCCACTTCTGTTGTCGAATTCAAACTTTTTTTTAATCTTCCTATTCTGCGAGCTGCTTTAACCTGCACAGACACTGCCCTTTTGACAACAGGTTGGTTACTCCATCCACTCTGCCGCCCTGGTGCCCATGTATTTAATTTGTGCGTTTCCTCTTCATTGCCAGCCTCCGTTCCCCCTCGTGGCTCCTCGTGATCCATCAACCAGGGGGCTCAGTCTGGTGTGCCTGATGAGGACAGCTGCTGGGTTAAACGACCCATCTGTATCTAAATGATATAATCAGGCCTAATAGAACAGGGACAGATCAGTCCCATCACTGTCAGCCATCAGAGGACAAGAGGTCACCTTCACTGTGATTTAGGCACAGTCCACCTGATTGGGAATCCTCAGAGAGACCAAGGCTGCACAACTGTAGATTTGCATGCGGTACTGTGTGCATTTCTGGGTTAGGTCAGCAATGCATAGTGTCAAGAGAGTCATTTGTCTTTCAAAAAGCTTACAGCAACTTTTTGCTCATGTTCTGTGCTACAGTGCAGAAATTCAGACCCTGCGAGAGAAAATGACAGGACAGATGGGAATTATTGATGGGAAGGTATTTGCGCCTTGCACCCTGAGGGGATAATTCATCAGAAGGTGTCAGTGCAAAGGTTATACAGGCATAAGAGCATGCTGAAGCTGAGTTTAAGAGCGCGGTTAGAGTGACTGCCCTGAGACAGACAGAGCTCACATTAATCCCAAAAGAGCCCCGCCAGAGCCACCACGAGCAAGACCCAAACTTCCACCTTCTCACTCACTGATAAGACACAACCAAATCCGTGAAAAAAAAATTAGGCAGAATAAAGCTCCATGCCTCTGTAATTTCTTACCCTTCCTTTTCTCTGCAACTTGACAGCTTCTCCATTTGCGCTCATGTTACATGTTTCATGAGGCCGATCCGATCCTCACTAAGAGCACTAATAGCAGCTTTGATCATGACAAGTGCAGCACTTACAGCACACTACTATAATCACTAACTCCCCTAATGTAATCCTTCACTTCTCTTGACACCATCTCCAGCTTTCTTAAGGAGCTCTCCCCGTCTGTCTATCCAGCAGGGCTGCCGCTGAACTTTCCACCTCGCTCGCAACTCAATTTTCAGACCTCACTCGCCCACTCTTGTCCAGGCTTCCTAAGTGCTTCCACTCTTCGCTCTTTCTGCTGAGCTGGTGTGCGAGCAGGCTCGGGAGACGCCACTGTTTAATGACACTGGCACGATGGCGCAGAGGGGTCACGCCATCTAAAACAGAGATCATGGAGAATAAAGCAAAGGAAAATAGTTTTTCTCTGTTTCTCTGCCTCTCTTTCTCTGTTCCTGTTTCTCTCACCATGTGGGCAGGAAGCCAGAGGTGAACCGGGGTGAGCTACATCCCACTGTAACAACGCAGTGATAGAGGACTAGACAATCAGCAGACTCTGCAGCTTTTAGACAGATTTGACAATGTAAACAAAAAACGCACACTGTACAGATAAACTTTCTTAGGAAATGAAAAAAAAATTTGTGTTGGAGTTGTATTGATTCCTGGAGGACTCTAAATTCGTTACCTGTGAGTTTTCTCCCAGCAAGCCACTCATCTATCTTCCATCACTGTAAACATAAGTGTTACATAAGCCATAGAGGATGGCGAGTGTGTGCGCGCGTGTGTGTGTAGGAGTGCATCCTGATGTGAGCATTTGTGTACTCGCATGCGCGTTTGTGTAAATTAAGAGCAACTCCATAAAAAGGTGCCCCGACTTGGCTGAATTCACACAATCACCCAAAGGCTCATGGGAAATGAGGGGGCGGACAGGTATGGATCGGTGACAGAAGGAAGAGGAGGAGGAGGGCGGCGAGTAGGTTGGATTGGGTTCACTCCATAACACACTTTCACGCTTTTGTTCGCTCATTGTCTCTCTTAGGGATTCTCTCTCTTCTCCTCAGAATACCGGAGTCTGTTCTGAGTGGCTGACTTTTTGAGAGAGGTGCGCATTCACCAGTTGCACATCTCTCTCAACACCTAAACTCATCATCATCTGCACATACCGTGGGTGAGAAACTGCTCTAGGTGGCGAACCACCAACACCAATGACACACTGAACAGTGTTCGGGAAGGACAACTAAAGACGCTTTCCTAAAAATCGCTATCTAAGTTTGTAAGACGTTTAAAAAAGAACAGAACTGTCTTTCTTGTAAATAAACATTTGGAGCAGATTTTAAAACTACAATGGTGCTGTTTAAGGATATGTTTGGCAACTTCAAGTCTAATTGGCACCAGTTTACCAGCAAGTCAGTATTTAACAGTCTGTTAGATCGGTGAGCAAGTTTCATTGACCCCTTTCATCAAAAATGTTTCCCTGAAATGTGACTTTATGAATAAAATCACTTGATCAACATGTCACACAAATTGTATTTCTGATGCTTTAGCGGGTTATTTGTGTTTAAAAAAAGGCTTTTCATTTCGAGGACCATTGCGATTGCAGGCAAGTTGAGGCAGTGAAATCCCTTTCATATGATAAGACAACCCTAAAAGTGATCAGCGCACTCTGGCCTTCTCACAAAAAGAGAGAGCATTTGTATGATCTCATTCAGTTCTCTTCTCTCTCAAATAAAGATCAATTTGATAACTTATCTACACCCCATTACTCTAAACATTAAATGTAACCAGGGTTTATTTCCTGACTAATGTGAGAGTCACAGACCAAATGATCCACCAGGATACCTGCCAAACAGCACTTCAGTCTAAGCAGCCATGTTTTGAATGCATTATCAGGTGATACCCTCACCAGCGAGAAAAAAAGTACAGCTCGATTCCAAAAATACAAAAGACAAGAAACGCAGCTCTTTCTCCTTTCATCCGTCTCTCTGACAGGCCTGTGTATTTGATGCTTCGCAGAGACAAAGAAACAAACAAACATAAAAGAATTTCGTAAAGGTCTCGTCAAACTGTGCAGGAGGTAATGAAAAAATGTGCGCTTGTAAGGGCACACGTGTGTGCGTCTGCATCTGCATGTTTTATTCAAACACCACAGTGACTCCCACTATTGTTCTCATCTCTTTTCTCTTTTCTTTGTCCTGCTCTGCTGTATGGGGTGGGCAAAATAAAAATAGCGCAATAAAACATGCCAGTTGTAACCAGTGCTGCCTGTTATCGATGCCGTTTTCTCGTGTATCAGTCGCAGACACTGCAAATGACGAAATGTGCAAAGTGTGAGACTTATAACGATAATTTAGGCAGCTTCAGAGTTCTCCAAAGTTTCCTTCCAAAGCCCATCATAAAAATGACAACTGTCAGACCTATTAATGCTGACAGATACTGCTAATTGGGTTTTAAATTAATATCACGCACCTGTGGTTAATTGTCTCAATCACTGGGAAGTAATGCTTTAAAGGGGATAATATGATGAGTTATGCATTGCAAAGTGGAACGTAGGTCATAATTGGACTCGCAACTATCACTTCCTAAAATGACAGTACGTGTTTAGGAATTCAGCAAGGTTAATTAAAACATTTTTTGACAAAGTTTTTGACGAAGAGACTTTTAATTACTGGTAACTGCTGCATGCATATACAGTAGATTTCATTGTAAAGTTTTTCTGTTACATTCTGCTATTCTCCTTTACTGTCAGCGACGCCTTACACCTTCTTTCTCGATTCCTTTTCCACAAGTTTCTTTTGAAATATACACAGTGTGCTGCTTTCTCCTGCTGCTCATCCTCCTCTTTTATTCTGCACAGGTGACAGAGGAGAGGAAGCAGCACGAGGTGAGGCATGCAGGGCAGTGGTGGAGAAAAAGAAACTCTCAAGGCTTCACAACTTTCCTTTATCTATAATATATAGTGTGGCTGATAATAAATGCAGCCGCACTGCCCCTTGTTCCCAATTCACCAAGTCTCCTGGCTTCACTGTGAAGCACTCCTCTGCAGAACCATTTCTATTCTAAAACTCTTCGAAAAGTACTTCTCCCTGTGAAAAGGCTGAGCTTTAACCCTGCAGCTCTAAAAGGATGCTTTGGGGTTTTTTCTCTCCTATGTTCATTTATCTGTCCTCCCTTATCGACCCATCTCTGCCAGCCAATTTTGTCTATTACACCCACTATCTCTGACTCAATCTTTTCTTTCCCGTCCTTCTTCCTGCTTCTTAAGTCTCGACACACAGTTTGTAGAGACGGACAAGTACAAGGGAAGAGGGAGAAGAAAATGCAAAAAAAAATAATGGAAAAGCAGTTAGACAGGAACCTCTAATTGAGAGTAGGCACAGGATAAAAAAAGAGACGAGCATTCACAAAGAGGTACAAAGATGAATGATGCAGTGAATTACATGCACAATTTGAGCAGTCTGTTGCTCTCCCACTGCCTCTTTCGTTCTTAAATTCTTCAACATACAAATACTCTCTGCCTGTTTCTCTCGGCAGAAAAGCTAATCACGATGACACATACTCATATTCCACCAGGAGAAATGGTCCCTCTGATTCATAACAAAGAGAGAGGGCCAGGAGGTGGCAAGAAAATGGCTCTCCCACTCATGCACGAACATCCTCCAAGGATGTCTGAGAGTTTTGTATTATGGTTGATTTAACCAACCTCCGTACTGGCATAGACACAGGACGGTTAGTTCTCCTGCTATTGGTAGATTGCCTTGTGGAAAAAAAAAAAAGAATTCAGACAGTCTCCAAACGAGGATGGATAAGGAGAGCTGTCGCTGCAGGAATGACTGCTATTTCTATAGTGCTGAGGCGACATGTTTACTGGAAGGGAAGGCCAAATAGGACAAATGACCACAGCACCAAGTCACTTTATTATATTGGACATGTAAGGCAAACTAGATGACTTGTTATTCACCCAGAAACTGAGGTATATGGTGCTGCTAAAGAGGCTTTTGATGGAGGCCATGATGACCTGGCAATGAATAGTTAGACTGGAGAGAACAAATTTATTTACAGGTAAACAGCAGTATGATAATAAAAGAGGCATGGCTCATCATTAAAGCTGTAATTAATGATCAACGGACATGCTGGTTGCAATGTTGATCTGACAGTCAGTTTGTGCAAGACTTTGATCCAGCCTGAAATATCTGAACAGTTATTAGATGGACTCCCATGAAAGTTCGTACAGACGTTTATGGATCCTCAGATGACGCATCCTACTGACTTTGGAGACGCATTATATTCCCTCTAGCACCACCATGAGATTGAAATTTGTAGTTTTGAGTGAAATGTCATCAGGACTATTGGATGGATTGCCATGACATTTTCAACACACAGTCATATTCCCCTCAGGTTGAACTGTATGAGCTTTGGTTTATCTAAAGTCACCACCTGCTCAGATTTTTAATGTGCCCAATACTTTGGTTTATGGCCAAACACCTGCAACACTGACAGTTTAGTATCAAATGTTTGCATGACAACATGCAAAACCGAGATGGTGAACATGGTCATTTAAACATAATACATACTGGATTTACATCAGCATGTCAGCTTTGTCGATGTGAGCATGTTAGCATTCAGATGGTAGCCTCTGGCTGTGTCTTGCCTTTCATGTCTTTGTCCAACCAACCATCTACATCTGTGTGCAGAAGCCTCTCCACCCAGAAACTGACTGGTGTTGAGTGAAAGCCTTTAAACTCAGAGACAGACATTTGGTTGTGTGTGTGTGTGTGTGTGTGTGTGTGTGTGTGTGTTTGTTTGATTGAAGTACAGCATCTTTCTAAAGACAGAAATAGACGGCTTTTGCAGTTCAGATTAATGGCACATGACTCAGACTCAGACCAGCTAACAGAACAACGGGCCACGTGTGTGTGTTTATTTCTGTGTGCGCATGTGTGTGTTCGCGAATTTGTGTTTGTGAGTCGCTCATAAATCCTGAATGAAGTTTCTATTATTTCTTTTATCTCTCGGGAGAGATTAGTTCTATCAAAACAGGCACACACTCAAGCCTATACGCTCGAATCTTAAACAAACACGCACACGCATGTACACATACAGCCCCGCGCACAAACTAGACGTAGAAATGAGTGGGCGAGCGCAGAGGAATGACAGCAGAGAGAGAGA
>JBAJHX010000033.1:11351396-11373378 GCA_037176925.1 Amniataba percoides | reverse complement strand
GAGAGAGAGAGAGAGAGAGAGAGAGAGAGAGAGAGAGAGAGAGAGAGAGAGAGAGAGAGAGAGAGAGAGAGAGATGCTATGGGAGAGAGAAGAGAGGATACGGTACAGAGGGAATAAGTGTCATGCTTCTGACAGCGAGCATTACCGAATGTGAAAAATAAGGTCCTCTTATTGGGGATGACTCTCTTCCATGTGATACACACAACACACATAAAACCAGCCAATCAATTTCTAGGGATTTTCTTTTTTACTGTCTTGAGGGTGTGAAGTACAAGAGTCTACAGTCTACGGTATTAACAAGTTGCAATAATAATGTAAAACTAATGTGGAAGGCGTACACGATAGTCACACTATACTAGGAGAAAACTGTTATACTTGACAAGTACAGAGAACAGATATCACAAAAGCTCTTTGTATGCAGTATGTAGGTGTGCAATTCTATTCTATCTATTCTAATTCTCTATTTGGGTGTCACAAAGATTATAATTTAAAAGCCAAGGAAGAAAGAGCAGAAGTGTGACATTTGAGCACAAAGGCCATTCTGCCACCTACTGCACTTCGTGTGTGGGACAGAGTTTCTAAGACTTCGCCGTCTCGTTACTTTGGAGATCAAGTCCCCGTGGAGCTGCTTCATGCGCACTGCACACTGGCTGTATAGCGAATTATACTGTAGATTCGTGTAGGCGGGAACGGAAGATGAGATGGGAATAAAGCCTCTGCATGTGACAAAACACATCAGCTGTGTCTGGCCATGTGCAGCAGGCGTTATTGAAGCTCCATACAGATCAAGGTAAAATGTGAAATACCTTTAACAGACTTGGAGGTCTTGACATATTTTTAACAGCATATAATTAAGCACCAAAATTCTAGAAATATTCATTGAAATGGCTGAAAGATTTGTTTACCTGGAGCAAACGTGGTGTCACAGCAAAAGCAATCAAGGAGTTTGTTTCCACTTGTAGATATTTTGAAAGTTGGTCAACTGAATGATGCCTCCAGGGAAACTTCCGTGTAGAAATTGCAGGGATTCATATGTAAGAACATGCATAATGTATGTGCATATGTACACTGATTCACATACTTCAGATACAGACATCTACATAGAGTGGGATGGTGGGGGAACTGTGGCAGAAAATGGCACTGGCATGACCTAATCATCAAGGTTAGATGTTATGTGCCACACAGCTATGAATGAGATAGTCATTGTCACCTAATTACCAAGAATGAAATGTGTGACATCAGAGCTCAACACAGTTCTTCATAGAAACAAAGATGCAGTCTGTCTCAAGGTTTGTGGATAAAACTAGTTCAGTTCAACAACAGTTTCACACCATGGTTGGTAAAAGCAACAATGTAAAAAAAAAAAAAGTAAAGTCTTATGATTTTATCAAGAGCTTAAGTCTGTATAAACACTGCAGCATCCTGCAGCATCCTGCATAAGTCTGCATTCTGTTGTGTTATACAGTAGTTTTCTTTGTAATGCTTCTGCAGTTAAGAGGTCAGTCAGCCTGACAGTCATCTTACCTGCAATGACTGGTGCTCCCTGTATGTTTATCTGTGTGGTTTGTGGTTGGTAGAGTAATTCAGGATAAATAACTTGTGCTCGCTGTGCCAGTTATGTGGAAATGCCAGAAGGTCAGAGACAGGCTAACTGTGTCACAGTATTATGTATAAACGTTAAAAATGAAGCATTTTTCAATTTAGTTAACATGTTTTAGTTCTACTGTGGAAGATGTCACATTACATTCTCAATGGAAATTACATAGGAAGAGAATTTTCTACCCATGAATGAGAATCAAAAGGATTATCATCATGTGAAGGTTTCATGCAAACTCCACAGTCTGCTCATGATGCTGGAGCAGATCCTGGCAAAGCGCTTAGCAGGGGGAAGTCTGTCTGAGCCTTCGCCCCAGTCGGGAGTCTTGAGTCATGGGGTGGTAGCGTTGGATGCCTCACAGACGTGCATAGACTGCACCTCAGCTCAGTGTCTCTGTTTGACCAAACTTCCAGTAACGGTAATGCGTTAGGAAATTAAAGTCATTAAACAAATGCATAACCTGACAATGAAGAGTTAGCCTGTGTGAAAAGAGTTTTATTCCTATTATGTCTAAAGCAGTTGATAAACTTGTAGCCAGCTCTTTTGCTAGCTATCACACTTTTTATTAATTTGAATAAAACCAGCCGCAGCTGTTTTCATTTTCTCATCCCATTTTTCCCTTAGCTAACCCCAGACAGATTTCACCTCTCAGATACCCGAGAGAACTGGAAGCCAGAGCTGTGTAGCAGCCCAGCAGGTGTTCAATAACAAAGTTAACTTGCCTCCAAGCTGTTGGCTGCAGCTGCATTGTCCTTTCTCAAGGGCTCAAAGTGAGTACAGCTCGTCTGTTTTGTTGGTTTTCTGTTGGATCGAGTGTGCTGTTCAGACAGACATTAAGGATATGATGAACTGGGTCATGCACTTCCGCCCTTATAGCTATCAGCCGGCTGAAATCAAAGCCCAGGTGACTGTGTGCCCAGCGTATAGGTACATATGTCTGTGTTTGTTTAGGCACAGTCTGTCTGCCTGATGCTGAGGGCCTGCAGTCCTGTTGTTTATATTGCTCCCTCACTCGTCACACAAGGTTAATTGTTGAGATGACCTTTATCTAAGCAAACGCCTCAGAGACATTACAGGCCTGGCACCACACTCGGTATGGAGAGCACATAAACACACACACACAGACGACGTGAGTGTTTGTTTAGACAACTGACACCATCCTAATCTCAGAGTTTGTTATGGAGCCATGAAACGGATGAAAGAGATGGAATTAGATTGTGTGGTGTGTCGGCCAGTCGAAGCATTAAGCACTGCTGGATTATTGCCAGCTGTTGGGCTTCTGCGTGTTGTTGTTTTGCTCTCTTAATATAAGGCAGTACGCATTAACAAGCAGGTGCCCATGCGAACATATTTGCATGTCAAAGAAATAACCTGAATAATAAAACAAATATCAGCCACTTGACATCCAAATACTAAAACACAACACACACACACACACACACACACAAAAGCACAGTCCAGTTGGTTTGGGACAATTCAGCCGTTTGTACAACACAGCACAGCACAGTCCCCTCCTGTAGCAATGCTAAGAGACAGAGGGAATGAATTCTGTTTATTAAACAGAGATTCTGCTGGATTGGATCCGCCGCCTCCGGTGGTCGGCTAATTTGAAAGTGACGTCGAGAGCAGCATAAACAAAGGCATTATTGTCAGCTACACCAGCACCACTACCTGTTAAGACCTCAACATTATTAGAAAAGGCCAGAGTAGAGCGAGAGTGATGAGAAACTGTCAGAGGTTTGTGGGGGCTTAATTAGGCAGGTCTGGGCAAGCGTGTCTGAAAAAAATCCTGAAAGACAGTCCAATTACTAACTTGAGTTGAGGGGAAAAGTTGCGCTTTTTTTCTTTTCCAAAAGGCAATCTGTTCCATCCTAGTGAACACACATGGATGCAGAAAATCAAAGTTGCATTAAGCAATGTTTGGCTATAGGGGGCAGTAAAAAAAAATGCTAGCAGATGGAAAGCTGTGACAGAACGCATCCAGCAGCTGTGGAGCAACATGACAAAAAGTTCTTATTTCTTAAAGTCTTTTATTCTAAGCATCTGGAGCATGTCTGTGTCTTCTCGCTTTCAGCAGTTATTTTCATTAAAAAATACCCTTTTAAAAACCTTTGTATGCTGACTGTCCAGCACAAAACATGTCCATTTTGGTAGAGCACACACAAGTCCACACATTTAAATAAGTCACCAGTTCAGTTCATGGAGCCTATTGTATGGGCTGGTCATTATATTCTGACAAGCTCTCAATCACTCATTAATGCAACCACTGTCTCAATAAAGACAGGGAAGAGATTCACCAGAGACCTCAGGGGAGGAAAGATAGGAAGGTTTCATGTTTGCAACACTCATCTTTCCATCATCACAGATGGATGCTTCACAACCTGAACAGTCTTTGGATCATGCTTACTGTTGTCACCAATTGTTGTTTAGTGTGACAATGCATGATGTCGCTTTGAATCACACTGTTGGAGATTCCTGTGTGGAAATAAATGGTAATATAAGCATGATGTAAATAATGAAATCATAACCCGATAACCACGGCAAATTGTCCGCTGCTGCAGCCAGGATCCAAATGATGTAACTATCCAGATTTCTTAGCCAGACTAATCTCAGTGATTGGCTGGAACCTCTGACCTCTCGCACAAACAAACCTTGTGGCTGCCAGAGTTGTTTCTATTCCACCTCGCCTGTGCTCATTTCAAAGTAGTCGTTAGCAAAGAAGTAAGTAAAGATAATTGGCTCATATACACAGGGGCCAACCCTCAAGCAGTTTTCCCAACACACACACACACACACACACACATATATGCACACACACAGAAAATAGATACACAGATTACACTGTACAGGTGGTTCATTAAGGTGCTTAAGTGAGTGAGGAAAATGGGGGAGTAGAGAGTGACTGTAGTCATTAACAAGCACAGGCAGGTGGCATTACAGACTCTGGCAAACAGAGCATCTAATGACGATCATGTGTAAAAGGGGAAAGAACCAGCTGAAGGGACTCGGACAATATTTCCTCTTCAATATTATTATTTTGCCTCTGCGGTCCCATGAAATTCGGATGAGCTCCCCCGAGTGCGCGCATGCCGCGCCATTTGTGTGTCTGAGTGCGCCTGCATGCGTGCTGTAATCGTTTGCGAGTGTGTGTGAAGCATGCCAAATGATTGTGCCCATCTCTTTTCGTGCAGAGAGAGCTGAGGGGAGGAGAGACCCCTAGATCCCCAATCCACACCCCAGCTGGCGGGCAGTGATAAGACAAACAGGCTCCCCCGTCAGGACACAGCTGAATAGGAGCAGAGGAGGAGAAGATGAGTAGAGAGGAGAGGAGGGGAGGAGAGGGGGTGGTGAACGGCAGGGAAATGCCACAGTTTTATAAGTCCTACACAGGGACAGTGTGTCTATGTGTGCATGTGTCCCTGCTCATGTCTGTGTGTGTGTGTGTGTGCAAAGTCACACGTTCATATTGGCCCATTAACCGCAGCCATTACCCAGACTTATTTCCCATCTGTCTATAACTTTTTTCAAAGTGCTATATTCAAAATGCCAAACTTCAACAAGGTCAGAGAGGCACAAACACAAGGACAGTTAAAAAAAAAAAAGTCTGGCAAGAAAAATCCCCCCATTTGTAAGTCTAACAATACAAGTATGACTCACACCTAGAAGGAGTCGATAATGAGAGCTGGCCTATTATGTACTGAGCAGCGCATCCTAGGAAAAAACAGCTTTGGCTGCAAAAGGTAGGGAGAATGCATAAAGTTCATTTGAAGTTCAGCTTGGCAGTCTGACAGGATCATAGCAAAGAAACCCACTCGCATCACTTGTTTCGCATAATTTCCTCACCCAGGTGGTTATTAAAGCAATGATGGATTTGCAAGCATTGTCACCATCAAACAGCCATCTTAAAGGTGATTTCAGCCGTGTGCACTGCGGCTGTGTGTGTCAGGCTGATAAAAGATGAACTCTGAGCAGAGGTGAGGGTGCGATGCTGCAGGTGCATGGCATGAGGAAATCTCTCGACGGTGACCCTTAGAAATGCAGCCAAATGTTCCCTGTTGAAGTATTGGCCCGTGTGTTCCTGTGTGCAAACAAAGTTGTGTGTCTGACAGCACTGGAGCCTATCACTTCCATCCATAACACAATGTGAAAAGTGCTCCCGCTCGAGTGAGTCGAGTGGAAACCTATACTTTTGACACTCTGACACAGCAGCTGTCTTGAAAACAGTCTTTGTTGCGCTGGCTGAGGCCGAGGGGCTGATAAAGGAGGTGTGGAGGAGAACGGCGGCGAAGGGATTATTGTCATAGCCTCCCTGTCATCACTGCCACAATGCAGGTCGCAAATTCAGCAGAGAGAAGAGAGAGGGATGGGGTGGAGGATTTCCGACCGAGCCAAGATGGCCTGCGCTTTGACTAACAAATGAGAGACAAAACATGTCATCAGCATTACCAAAGCTCCTCAGATCCTTAAGACGCATTATTTCATTCTTGTGCCAAGAGAGATTACTGACCAGCATTTCCCTACATCCTTCCCCACCCTCTCAATCTTTCTTCATTTCAGACATGCCATCAGGACAGTCAGAGCAGCTGCCAAAACCGATCATCAGTTTGCTACTGTACATGCACACACCCACACACCTAAAGTGGCAATTTATGAGAGATCCTGCCTTTCATCGCTAAGGTGTTTTTGCATTTTCCAAAGGCTGCTTCATGATGATGATCCAATTTTTTTTGTCTGGTCAACCATGGCGACGCTAACTACGCTATTTTTCTCTTGTATTTATTACGGGGGGGGGGGGGACGGGACTGTGCTGCAAGACTCATTAAAAGTATCAGCTCCTGTGTGCTAAAAAGTTTTCCTAGGTGACACAGGTGGAAAGTTGATGCTTTACTTATATTAGAAAAAAAACTGTTGTGTTGACTCATACAATGCAAGTTCTCTTATTGTGCTACAGTATAATAGAAAAGCTACACTTATATATACACATGATTACGGGTGATATTGACTGTGTAGAGAGACCACTATTATGCACAATCTATAATCAGCATTGCCTATCAACAGGCTTGGTTGCAGCTCTTCTTATTTCAAAGTTTGAGCCGTTAAAAAAAAATCGCAAAGTACCAATCATTGCTTATTAGAGCAGAGCGGTAGCGCAGTCCTCATTGTTCCATTCTATCTTTAGCCTGCCTGTCTAACTCAAAGCTAAGTGAAGAGCAGCAGAGAGGATTGTTTGGGGAGGTGGTAAGAACCGGAGACATAGCGGGAGCGATTCATCTCCGCTGCTGTACAGGAACAGCAAAGCGAGAGACGTGTGAAAGAGGAACACACACCTGTCTGTGTTTCTCTCTCTCTGTCTCTGTTGGAGGCATGCCACACACACAAACACACACGCGCGCAGGCTGTCGCGGGCTTTTCCTTAGAGTGTGTGTGATTCCCTCTGTCACCGTCTCCCTTAACACACAAAAGAGAGCAGGAGATGGAGAAATGAGGAAAAGGAAAAGGTGCAAAGTTTCCCAACAGGTGTAACGAAGCCTCTCTGACTCAGGGGCGCGCACACACACACACACAGTCACTCCTGAGACTTAACGTGGCTGCACACATTGATGTTATTCATATCTAATGAGGGCTCCCCATAAAGAATTTACATAAAACAATCCTCTAAAGGACCGAAGTAGAGGGTAAGTTGGAGGTAAAGGTACTGACAGAATCCTGTACTGTCTTCATTGCAGAGCTCACCTAGAGATAGTTAAATTAAATTCACTTGCCTACTTAATTATACAGTAGTTAGGCGACCAAACCTTCACATTTGTAGCTGTCAAGCGCATTTCGACCCACTTTAACACTTGCAGAGGTTCATAAAGACATGTAACATAAAGACAACCCTACAAATCAACCCAGAGAATAACAAACACCCAAACAAGCAGGACTTCACCATGACAGCAGTTTGACAGTAGTTTTAGCTGAGACTGATGAATCTGCCAGCTAATGGTGTCTACTAGTCAGATAAGTCAGGTTACATGTTGAATTTTAGCCCGTTAACTCTTCTGTATCTCTACTGCAGCCTAAAGAAAGGTTGGAAATGTTAATGTGATGCAAACAAGTTTGGAAAGAAGAAACAAAGAAATATTTCATAGTTATATGGGAATTGAATCCTTTTTTCATTAAGTCACTGAGCTGTAAGTTAGCAGATTATGTAGTATTACATCATCAGTGTGTTGACAGATTTCTGTGGAGATAATTCCCTGCCAAAACTTAACCAAAAAACAAGACACGTTTTACAAAAGCCCTACAATGCCCTCTCTCATAAATGTCCTGCTGTGGCCTACTGTCACCCTCCATCACAGCAGGTAACGCTGAGTCAATTTACACGTTTATGTTTCGATTTTCACATCTTCCAATCGTGGGTTCTTGCGGTCGCCAGTACGATTGCCAAGTTATGAGGTGATTTTTAAAAGAGTGTGATCTTTATATTTCAAATATTAAAATGTCTTTGCTTGATACAGCAGTATCACAGTATCATGATTTTTATCATTTTATATTTAATTTAATGCTGTGCAGAGCAAAGCATTGTGTATATGTCTGATAGGTACGTTCTGTATTTGCAGAACAAAAACCCATTAGCTTGTTAATGAGGTTTCGTATTTGCAAACCACACTGTGTTTGTTAGTGAATCCCATTTGTGCAACACGCTTCGTTTGTTTGTCAAGTTTTGGCAGGAAATTAGCTCCATAGGAAACAGCACAAAGTGTCTGTGGTGTGTAAACGCCATCAGTGTGTTACACATGATGACATCAGACTATGAAATTCTGCCATGTCCTGCATTTTGTGTATCACTAAAAAAAATGTCCCATATTTACACAAAATGACTAGTTTATTAGGGACACCTATTCAATTTAATGCACTCACTCATGCCAGCTTCAGTAATAATGCATTTCAACCAAGGACAGAATGAGAGAGGTGCTAAAAATATTTCCCATAAGCATTACGCTGACATAAAGCCAGACTAAGAGGCAGACGAGTGGTGACAGAGGTTCTTTTCTAGCTTCTTGGAGGTGCTGACAGAGAGCAGCTGTGGTATTATAGTTCTGAATCAACAGATCAGCAGGCATCAGTCTCACCTCCAGTGTGTGTGTGTGTTTGTTCCATTTGTGTGTCTGCTGTGTCTCCCTTGACTGACAGCTGGAGCATCTACTACTCACTAAATGGATGCTGCATTAGTCCATAAAACTTTAATTTGGTTTCACTACTGAAAAATGACAGGATACAAGTCTGTGATGATGTTGGTGCCTGCCAAGTTAGAAGTTTTCATTTTCACCAAAAGACTGACCTTCAGGGTCATACTGAGCTTATTAAATTGCTGCTGCCCATAGTCTATGTGTGTGTGTATTTGTGTGGCTTGTCCTCATCGTATTCAATTGCACAATAGTTTCAGAAGCCTTTGGTAGAAATGGGAGAGATTCAGAGAAAGAAGGATCTGAGGCCAGGCGACCCGTCTGTTTTCAATAGCTATCACAGAGAGAGACAACTGAGAGGGACTCTGGAGAATACTTCTATCATCCTCCTTCCCTCCTTCATACACACATGCGCATGCTCACACACACACACACACACACACACAAACACAGACAGAAACACACACACTCATAAACCATCAATCTTTGATCTGCTTCACACTGAGCTCAATTTTTTACTTTTATTTTAAGATTAGGAACGTCTCTTCCCCTTAAAGTATGAATAAAATCTCATTTAGTCTTCCCTTTGTGTCATCGAAAATGTCAGTGCATTTTTTAAATGTATTGTTAATATATTCATATTATTAAAAAATAAGAAAAAAGATCTTTGGGGAAATATCAGGACTGCTGTTTTTTGTCTCAGAAGGATGAAGGGGCGTGTTGGTGTCTGTGTTTGACTGACAACAGCAGGAAGGCTGCCAGAGTGCCGCTGTTACACTACGGTGAACGACAGAGGTAAACAAATTCCATCTCTAATATACATGTCATATATGTCATGGACGGGCCGTAAGTTGTTATTGCTACTGAAGAGTAACCCTGTTTCCCCAGTGAATGTGTGTTTGATCACTCGTTCAACAATTTAAGATGCAGGGCTGTCTGTTCTGCCCACGATAGCACATCAACCGTATCATCGGAGATTTGATTGTCAGTATGATGAAAAGGTCTTCATCCACATAGATAAATAATCATGAATACTAGTCAAAGCAAAACTCAAGAACTGTAATGCAGTATGTGCTTTCAATGTACGAATGTGTATTTTACAGCTGAGAAATAAACTTGTCAGTGCTCTTCGGTGTACAAGCTATTCAATGATACGCTATTTCTACATTAACACATAAACATTGCAACAAACCGTTTCTGAGCAGCAATTTTTTGTCACGTGTTGACTTGACTTGACTTGAACATGCACACCCATACTGATCCATCTGCAATGTGATAATGATGACAGAAACTAACATAAAGGACTGGCACATTTGTTGGTCTAATTCTAATTTTGTCCATGAGAGATTTTAGAATTAAAAAAAGTTTTGGATTACTTTCATTCAAGAAACCCAAAATAAAATGGTAGAAAATAGGAACATTTTATTCATACAAATGTGTGAAAAACACTGCACAGTCTGTGTGTGTGTGTTCTCATGACAATCAGCATGTGTGTGAGAGTATGTTAATGATGCGGTTTCCTCTGCAGGCGGTCCTCACAAGCTTAATTTTTCAGGCCTATGAACACCTACTGTTTCCATTTCAACTCAGATTTAGAACAGTTTAAAAAGCGAGAGCAACAAGGAAGAAATCTGATATTTGCGACTTTTTCATGTTAACAGAAAATGTAGCACAAACAGCAGCCTGGTAATTACTGTTGTCTGG
Organism: Amniataba percoides; assembly: GCA_037176925.1. NCBI lineage: Eukaryota > Metazoa > Chordata > Actinopteri > Centrarchiformes > Terapontidae > Amniataba > Amniataba percoides. The sequence goes on along the minus strand of JBAJHX010000033.1, from coordinate 11,362,908 downwards.
CTTTACAAGACAGTTCATCGAGCAGGTGGGATTCAGAAACAGCTTGATGATGCTGCTCCAACAAGTGCAGATGAATACAGAGAGGCGGGCCTGATGCTAAAATTAACAGGGGTGATTAATTAAAGAGAAATTAAGAAATAATTACATAAAATTTGATCAAGTATGAACACATGTATATAACATCATATTAATTTGTAATCTCAGAGATGTTAGACGGTGAATATTTATCATATTGGTGCTCTCCAATATTAACAGACGGAAATTTTAAAAATTCATAACTTTGGAAAGATAATAAAGGGCAGCTTGTTGCATTAGAAATGATTCACCCTGGAAACACAGCAGATGGCCTGTCTATACTGTATATTTCACCATAACACAATGCATGAAGAGTGACATTTTTCCATCAATTATTTATCTTAAGTTGTTTCTTTTCTCGTATGTTGTTTTCCAAGGCTGACTCATCCCTGGCAGATAATGTGCAGAGAGACGTCTGTGTTTCGCTTCTTTCCCTGCACGACCTTAATCTGAGTTCACGCTGCCGCCCTCAGTGAACTGCAGGGCTAATATGAATAAATCTACCTTAGTGACAAACAACCCCTACACATATACACACACATTATTTTCCATTACAGTGCCCAGTGCACTCACGACTTGGGCCCACCCAGGCATGAGAGCTGAGGCTGAAACTATTAATTTTACATCCACTTTAATCACCTTTTCCACCTCCAAGGAGGAGAAGAGAGGAGAGGGTTAAGTAGGAAAACATCATTACTGATACTGCCTCCCGTTCATAAAAACCGTGGCATATACAGGGGGAGAACTTGAGGGTGAAAAGTGAAGGTGAGAGAAGAGGAGAGGAGAATTCGCAATGGCCTCTCCTTTGTCAAACTCTAATGACTCCCTAATGTCACAATCTACACTGGAATATAAATGAGATTGTACAGTACTGACAGACACGAACACTCTCTCCACACGTTCACAAACACACACGCAGCAACCAACCTGTACTTCTCCAAAGATTCCCTGACCCCTGAATAAATCTGACACGAGAACAGTAAGAAAGCACTATTAAGTAAAACTTGAAAGCAACTTAAATACAGTAAGTTGGTGTTTGATTTTACCATATAAATTCAGTCTCTCCTTAGCATATGCATTACCCATTGAAATCAGAATCTTTTTTAATCCTTTTCTGCTTCATTTTGGAAAAACATTTGAACTGTAATGACCTTGTGTTGAGGGATAGCCCAATTAATGTTCACAACCTGTAGCTCTGAGAATTAAAAGAGCAGGATGAGATATTAGATTTGTATTAAAAATGTATGAAACATTAAAATAACAGATGTAACCTACTACTACCTTTGACACGTTAATTGATCCAAATATAGGAGGTCCCAGTGCAGTGTAGTTGATTAACTTAAATTATAGATATGATATGGAGATCAAATCAACATCAGGTCATTCATCCATGTATCTTATTTATCTCTTACACAACTATCCATCTATACATGGCTAATATAATCTGCTGTTGATGTTGATGCTGCTGTTGATAGACTTTAGCTACGAGCTGAAAATGAAAATGAAAAGTATATTTGACACACTGGAATAGCAGGTATAGTCTACTTGTGTGTTTTCACAAGCAATTCACTCCAAGTACCGGAGGTCTTAGTTCACAACTATCAAGCTGATAAGCTTAATTTTCTGATATGATACATGTGAAAGATACTTAACTTATGAAAATGAAGCGTGGTAATGTATGAAATCATTTCACCACAGAAGAGCAACGGAAAACACACAAAAACAGAGTCATATTTCAGATGGTTTCAGTAAGCCCAGGCTAAGAATTAAATTATCTGACATGAAAGAGAGACTTTTTAGCCTCTGAACTTACTGAATCCAGGTATTTTATCAACCAGGAAACAGAAGTGGCTCGCCTTTATGCCGTTACCTCTGAAAGCAATGTCTAGAATTTCACCACCGCTGCCTTGACAGTTAAATCCATAAATATTTCACTATGAAGCAACAGGATTAATAACAGTGATGAAACCATAATTAGAGAGGCATGTGAGGAGTGAGGAGAGCAGGATAAAGGAAGCAAAGGAGGGATTGAAGGGCTTGAGAACTGGAGAGTTCCTGCACACACATCGGCACAGACCACATACACACTAGAATAAACAAGGATATGACTGACATGTTAAAGCATCGTGAGAACTTTCCAGGCATATTAACACACGTAAAAATGAAACTTTAATTAACTGCTTCGATCCCCAAACGACACTCAGCCCGTTCAGTGAGTCAGGAGTGCCATTATACACCGTCAGTAATGTCTCCTGTGATGCCAAAATCCAGCAGAGGCTCTCTCAGTCATGAGCACGCAGGAGGGGAACAACAGGCCCATATTTCAGCGCATGCATTTTATACTGGCCTCATTAATAATCGTTACCCTGCTTAATGACTTTCTCTGAGTGTGCATCAGAACGTGCGCACAGCGTCTCTAAATTCACCCTCATTAGAAGCAAGCATCTTGTGGTTGTAAAAAGAAAAAGAAAAAAGAGATGGTGACCGAATAAACAACCTTCAGACAGATGCTACTCCACGACTTTTATCAAGTGCACTACTCATTACTGTGTTTTTTTAATTACATGTAATATGAGCTTCGGATTGGGTATTGCTGCTGAGTAAGCCGTGGTTGTATGAGTCACCGTTCAATATCACGCTTGGTCATGCATGGCAATATTGATTTTACAAATACACCAAGAGGAAGCATTTTCGCACAGCTTTTATCTTTTATGTGCTTCATAAAGTAACTAATCCTCTCTGAGTTTATCATTTTGTGTGTTTTCACCGCCTTCCGGCCACCTTAGGTTTTTGATTGAGAAATGGACTAAATAACTTTTCAGCTTCGACTGCCAAGGACAGCTCTGTGTTGTGCAACGAGTTTAGCGGCCACAGATGAAATAGCAGTTCAGACAATTCTCTGAGGCCCAGAAAGTCTTGCCATATTGTAAAAAGTATGAGAGAAAGTGTCCTACGCATCCCACGCATTCAAAATATACTTTCTATGAGAAGGTCAGTAAGTGTGCTCCATGAATACTAATGTATGAGGGGTTTCTCTTACATTTTACAGTGACTGACAAATTGATATAATAGGGGTTTTTTTTGTCCAGTCTAGTGATGGGCTTTGGTGCAGTCATCCCCTTCAGAGATACAGTTTTAAGATAGCACATTAGCCACAAGATGGGATGAACCTGTCAAAGTAGCATAAAATTAGTGTCAACTTCAATGAAATACTTTAGTTGCCCTGATGTATCACTGTTGATTTGCATTATAGACACATCTATATCAATAATATACAGGGGTGTGGGTGGCCCAATGGGAGCACCCCCTTACCCTCACACCACCTACAACCACACACACACACACTCTGTGCACCTCCCAAAGGTCATTGTTGCTGGACACCTTTACTGTCACAGAGGTGTCTTGGTCTGAAGGTAAAAATATTGAATCTTGTGGGAATATGTCCTGGTTTAAATGTTAATAGGTTATGAGGTGATTTATAAAAGAGTCTTAAGATTTTATGGATAATATTCAAAGATTTTTAAAAAATCAATTTAAAAGCTCTGTCTTCTCTAGTCAAACACTAGCTCCCTTTTAACAGACAATGACAATATCACAACAGTAATTCCCAATTTATCATTGTTTGTAGTTTGTTTGTCTTTTTTCTTCTTTAATATCACAATCCAAATCATATCCATAATGTTAACTACTCTGGTGGAGTGCAGAGCAAACTTTTGGTGAGCAGGTATATGGAGACCAGCATAGGAAATAACAATCATTGATCATCCCTTCAGTCGTCGATATCCTTTTGCCAGTCTGCACACATACCTAATGGAGACAGGGTGGCAGCTTAACAAATGGGATGCACCTGTCTTAAATCACTGAGGAAACTGAGGAATTTAATAACAGACAGACATAAATTCAACATGCCCAAACAACAACGTAAGCCTACTATAGCAAATAAATAAATCAAGGTTTTACACGGCAAGAGCTGCTGAGGCCCTTCTGGTAAATGTACATATGATACATGAGTTATTTGTGTACCGTCTTTGTTACTGGTACTAAAACAAAAGTAAGCAGGGTAAGTAAACAGTTGTTAAACCTCCTGACAAGCTGTAATCTGTCTGGATAACTGGAGCAAAAACAACTGCCTCCATGGTAAGTCACATTTGAGTTTAAGTCCAGCATACCAAGCTCACAGTTGTTGGTGGTGAAATTAAAAGCACAAATATATGACATCTCTGGCAATTGAGACAATACTTGAAAGACCATATCAAACTAACACAGCAGTATTGTGTAATAGTGAAATATTAAGGAGCTGACTTGGGACCTATTCATCATACCTCAACTATGTCAATAATATGTTGAGAAAAACGGACCCTGGATCTGCAATAATTGATATAATCACATTAAATTTCAAGTGAGACAGCCACTATCAATAATACTTTTATATTATATAATAGTCAGCAATGCGTTCTTCCTCATCGCCTCCCCTCTCTCCACACTGTATATAACATTAGGTTCGGGTCCACCTTTGATGGTAATGTCGGTGGCTGTTGCATTGTTCCAGGTCGGTAACGATCCCATTGCTGTCACAGCTGTCACGCCACCAATCAATCAAACCTGCCTGTGTGTGAGCCTGTGTGTGTGTTGATTAGTAGACTCCATTAACTCTTATAAAATTCTGGTGCCAGGCCGCGGTGCCTGGGGAGAAGCACTTATGGAACGTCAGGTTGCCGTGTGAGTAATCGGTTTACCAGTGCCAGAGGGAGATAGCGCAGGGGGAAATAGGATTTTCGGGCCCTGCAGCCAACAAGCAAACACCCAGAGCGAGCAGTGTGCAATGGAGATGATTAAAGCAAATGGGTTTTCGAGTTGCACAAATATGTTGTTAGACTTCTAAAGTCTGCGTCTTCATGAGTGTGCAGTTTGGCGTGGCCGTCTGAGAGGAGGCGCGTCACGTTCACGGTCACGTTCAACAGTCGAGTCGGGACACAGCGACACAAGCATGAAGTTGAACACAAACTTGTCGGCTCAGCATTTCAACATTTCTCAATAACCTTCTCTCACACAATTGTAATACCTTGAACCACATCGGAGTCACCAAAATTCAATTGGTCGTGTTTTTTCCGTCTACCTTGTCACACTGTGCATATTTAGCTGGTTTAGGATTTGGCTGACTTCAGCATCTCTCCTGGGAAAGAGATAAAGACCAAGCTGTCAGGATGTGCCCCCTCCTGACAACCTGGCCTCAGGCTGACAGGGGAGCAATGATGGAGGCAGCCATTTTGGGGCTAGTGCAAGGGCAGCCAGGCCTGCCAGCCAGCTAATGATGCTGGACAATATCATATTGTCCAGGAGACGGTTTGTAACGACAGCTGGTTTAACTATCTCTCTCTGCACAGTGTAACAAGATATTACAATTGTCTAAAATTGAAATTGGATTCTCTCTGTCATTTACAGTATTTATATCAGTTTGTCCCAATTTCTTTGCCTTTTCCACGGACAGTGCAACAAAACTTACCAAGGAAAACTCATTGTTGGCCTTGTCTTGTTCTTTTCACGATTTCAGGAGTGGCCTTGTCATCTAATGTGTTGTCCTCTTTCAGTCATGTCTTAATTTTTGAATGCACTTCAAAACTGCAATCACAATCACCTCAATCTTCTCTCTAATCATAACTAAATAATTTATCATTTTCTACCATGATAACTCTCTCTCAAAACACTGATTTACTGCTTAAAGTTCAGGTTAAGCTCTCCTGACTGTTATGGCGTGGAAACGGTAGGTATGACTATCCATCAATACAGACCAGAAACAGCAGACAACATTCTCCATTAAACTTGGCTTGATTGGTCTATCAGTTAGACACTGTGTGCACTGGGAGACTCTGAGTTTATTCTGACTGGTGGGCTAACTGACAGATATCGACCAGGCTTTCTTCTCAGCCTGTTTCACAGCTGTGCTTGTGTGTGTGTGTGTGTGTGTGTGTATATGTACATGTCTGAGTCTGTATATGTGTATGTGTGTTAGGGTAAATGTGCACCCTTGTGTATTATTGACTACATCTTGTCCAAAGTCCTGTCAGAACTAACTGAGTGATTGTAAGACCAGCTGCAGTGCTCTCTTGCGTTGCCATCCTTCAGGCCAAAACCCTGTGTGTGTGTGTGTGTGTGTGTGTGTGTGTGTGTGTGCGTGTGTTTGTGCGTGTGTGTGTGCGTGAGTGTGTGTGTATGAGTGTGAGTGTGAGTGTGAGCATATGAGAGATTTTGCTTTTGACAAGAGCAAACCCCAGGCTTTCTCTAATCACCTCCACCTCTCTCTTTATCACTCTCTGTTGTGCTGTCAATCACACTGAAATTGCTGCAGAAGAATCTTCACTGTGTAGTGTAAATGTCCTCGATAGGCCTGTTCACAACTAAATTAAAGTCACTTATTGTCTGCTTGTTTGCGCCTTCTCTAGGTCTAACTCTCTCTCTCTCTCACACACACACACACACACACACACACACACACACACACAAACGAGGTAAGGTAACATATTCCCACAGTATCTTTCTGTACACAGGTGGCACCTCCTCCAGACATCTTTTACCCCCTGAAGCACTCGGTCGATTGGTGGCCACGCGTGCCCTTCAGACATCCTCTACACATATGTTTACAGCTTTGCACACACACCCAGAGTAATCCCTCATCTTCAATCCAAGTCGCGCAAGCTGATAACCTCCGATGACAAAAGACTCCCTTTTAAATACACACATGAGCGGAAGGGCACGGAGAAAGGGGAGCAGGGTTGCGGCCTACATGGTAATACAGAGTAACATTGTTTGGCTATCTGCTGATCTCTCCTCCTCCCCATACTGATGAGGTACTATCAGTGTAATGGAGAACGGCTGAGCTAATGGACAGAAAATCATCCACTAATGCAGATCAGATGTTGTGAGTGACAGCACGGCGAAGCGAGAGAGAGACGCGCACAATGAACGACACGGGGCTCCGTCACACCCAGACACACTCTGTCAGACAATCAATCGGTCGCTTGCTGATACATCCTCTGACAGGGACACTGCTTCAAACTGATGTTAAGAAATAAAAAAACAACTCAGACTTCTCGGACTTTTGTTGCTCCCCTTAATTCCTTCAATCTCAATCTTAGATGTGCATCGACTATTCCCGGGCCAAATGAGGCTCCTCCTCCCCATCTTCATATCTCCCGTTGCTTTGTTCTCCATCCTCTCATCTCCCTGCAGGAATTTGTAAATGAATGTGTTTACAGAGAAGGGGAGAAGGGGTGGAGTACCGGGGGCCGAGGTGAGCGGGACCTATTTTAATTAACGATCGCTCGGCCCTTCGTAGGTTCAGTCAAGGATTAAAACTCGTTAGGATTGACTCGGGCTTCCAGGCCCATTAAGCTACGGTCCCACCGTGGCCTGAAAGAGTTGCAGAGGAGGGTGGCGGGAGAGGGAGTCTGGCCCGATGGATGGACGATGGGAAAGCCAAGAAGTGAAAGCAATGGTGTGGAAGCAGGGAGAGAGAAAAGGGGAGAGCATGGAGGGGGAGGCGGGATGAATCAGGACGCTGAAGACACTCTGTTAGAGACAGATATATATATGATATTATTACATAATCTGATTTGCGAGAGTGGAGACAGAGTGAGGGGGAGGAGTGTGATAGAGTTAGAGAAAAAGAGAGAATGAGAGTGCAGTTTAAGTGGGGACTGTCAGTCAGATCATTTAGAAATGTAGCGGGGTCATTAGGAAGAAGAATGGATAGGCAATTACGTAAACCTCGTCATTTCTACATGCAAACATCCAATCCAACCTCAAGAGGCACAGATTTGAATGTCAAAAAAGAACTCAAGTCTCAGGTGGGCAGCTACCATATCATTACAGGACTAAAACGATGGATGGGAGTTGTGCATTAGCGGGATATGATTGGCAGGAGGAGTTTTTATAATAGCTCCTACAGACTACCAAAGAGCGTCGCTGAGAATGGCCCTGCAAAAACAATAATGTCTGCAACCTGATTCATCTTCTTGCGCTTCGCCTCTGTCCTTCTTTTGTCCCTTTCCTTCCTTCCCTCCCGTCTCTCATTCTTCCTTCCTTCTTCCCCTCCTTCAATGATGTAACCAATGTGACAGATAAGCCTACGTGAACCACTCCAAGCAATTCTGGCACTTCCAGGAGGAAGCCAGGTCCAGAAACCCAGGAGAGAGGATTCCTTGATGAGGCGACACGTGTCACACATGTCCCGCCGCATCAGATGACACATTAAATGAAGGATTTTAATTAGTGCCGTTGGCCATTACAGTTCTAGCTACAGCAAAAACTGTCATGCCATCAAAGTGACTCTAGGCTAAACTCCTTATGACAGGCTCAATTATGGAGGCAATCTTAGCCCTGGAATCAGTTTGGTCTTGCAGTTGTAAATTATTATTTTCACCACGGGGGCTCTGCATCAGTCAGCAGGTTGTGTTGCGCATCCCAGAGCAGCTAATACCCTTCTCCTCAACACCTCTACCCTCTTTCTTGGCTGCCTCTCCTGGCCGTGGGAGAGGTCCATCCTGATTCCCAGCCTGGCATGACTCTGAATGCCAGCGCTTTTAACATCACTCATTAAGAGCGGCACTTGTCTTAGAAATAATCTGTCCAGATCTATCAAAGGAAAAACCTCTCTCCTGGAGCCGAGAGCTGGGCCACTGCGTGAAACAAGCCCTACATATTTGTTAAGTAAAAAGTTAAGAGAAAAAGATTTCACCTCAAGCAGCCTAATGTGTGTGTGCCTATGCAACCACACCTGTTGTAGATGAAATTATTAAAACAGCATCATCTTGAAAGTTTTCATTAGTCTATGATTGTGTGTGTGTGTGTGTGTGTGTGTGGGTGTGGGTGAGTGAGTTGGTGTGTGACTGGTGCATACATAGAATTGTGCTGACGTTTGGGAAGTGGGCAATCAGCACACTTTGCCAAGAGCGGATATCCAGTTAATCTGAGAGATGGACGTTTCGCCTAACCTGTCCTGCACACACTACATCCCCTGAACACACAAACAAGACAGTGTTTGTGCACAATATCATGCTATGGGCATCTTCACCATGTGCACGCATCAGCAAATAAACTTAAATTCCCTGTTTTATTAAATTCTTCATATAACAACATTCAGCTGACCTCCACATAGCATCATCTAAAGCAAAGAGTGCAAGATTTGACTCCACCTTAGAATAAAATACACACACTCAGCATCCAACACAGATATGAATTGGGCATCATTGGGCAATCATTTTCATAATTAAATAATCTGGCAGCTATCATATCAATTAATCATCAATCATTTGTTTTGTCCATAATATGTCATAAAATTATGAAGCGTCGATCACAGTTTATCAAAGCCCAACATGACTTCTGCAAATGTTTAGTTTTATCCACCGCACAGTCTAAAACCCAAAGATAGTCAGTTTATTATCACTATGGAAACCACAAAATATTCATACTTGAGGGGCAGGAACTGCTACATTTTTGCTTCACAAATTTCCTGTCGACTACCTAATCATTTCACCTCTTAACACAGAGAAAAAAATTCTCACAAAAGCTGTGGTGATTATCTCCTCATACTCCATTATTAGGTATGATTAGACTATTGAACACTGTGGAAAATGAACAAATAAAATGGTTTGGCAAGTTTGGATTTGACAGGTTTTTTTTGTGGTTGTTTTTTTTTTTTTTAAGTATAAAGACCAAAAAAAAAGGGAGAACAAACCGAACACCGAGATGGAGTGGCATGATCTAGAAAAGAACCTGAAACCATGGAAATACTCACAACACAGATTTTAACACCCCCATCTTCTTCACCAGTAGATAAGATGATGCATGCTATTAGCTTCAGACAGAACAAGGGGATGATTGGCACACCGACTGTGTGGCCACTACTGATTTAGCCTTTAGATAATATTCTGGACTTGGAGCTAGGAAAAGGAAGCATGGCAAGGTTGAGATAATACCCTACATATTCATATCTGGAGAGAAGTGTGTGTGTGTGTGTGTTGGTGATATGATTCCTCTTGAGTGTGGCTTGCGAGGTGGAAGAGGAGATTACTGCGCTGTGCTTCTATAATTACCTCTCATCTCTCAGCCGGTGCTCTTAAACACAACGGGGAATGCCAGGCTACTACACACTCCGACACATGCACACACACAGTGGGGCGCTCCTCAGCACAATGTGGCAGGCTGAGGGAGAGATATTTCTCAAAGGGTGATTGGAGACCACCCACACTACCTTTAAGCTGCACAGGTCAGCTTTGCTTTGAACATACTCACACTCACTCTCTCTCTCACCATTTTGCTCTCTCGCTTACTGGCGCACACAAGTTGCTTGTAAGTAAGAAGAATGACTCACCTGTAGCTGTCCTTCCCACACACACACACACACGATGAGGTCCCACACTTAAGAATCCACTCTTACAAGTCATGCCCTCACATCACACTGTATAGTTTTTCATTTTACTGAGGATTATGCAGAAAATCACCTGTCACTTGTTCTCTCTCTCTCTCTCAACCACACACACATTTACACAGGGGGGCATGTTGTGGTCAGCTGCTTCTATAAAATGAAAAATGCTACAAACAAAAGGCCGGCGATGCTTCTCCGGAGCTTTAGCCTCCTCATTACACTGACTCTTATTGGCAAGAGCCAGCCTTGATAACCGTGCAAACTATCAGACATAAGCGTGTTTTAAAGTTGACAGCGTCTTACAAAGATGAATTAACCATGCAATTCACAAGCTTTGAAAAAGTCATTAAAAACTATGCCAGGAGTAAATTGCTCTGCCACACTGAGTGACTTGGCTCCCCCTCTCCTTCTCTCTTTGCCCTACTATCAAAAGAGCTATATGACTTTTTATGGACAGTCAGGCACCGGGGAACATTTCAACAAACAGGACTGAACATTAAAAAAAAAAAGAGCTGGAGGAGTCTTAAGAGTTCAGATTTGCATTAGAGAAAGTTGAATCACCTCCACTGCCAAATTTACTGACTATCCATAACGCAGCTCATTATGAGGTGTACTCTGCATACTAATCTCAAACTAACCACGGCTGAAGGTAGGGTCACAAAGCAAACACACCCCGAGGAGAGCCGTGGGGAGAAAAGACTGCTGAAGTGTGTCGAGTGGTCTCTGAGAAGCCCTGCAAAGCCCATGTTTGTCCAAGCATGACGGTCTGCACACTGCATGGGCTGGCTGACATGACTTACACCTATGTTGAGCTCTAAAGCCTGATGGATGGTTTTGACTTCAGCAGAACAAATTCTTCTCTCTCTCTCTCCCTTTTTTTTACTTCCAACAAATGGACTGTGGAAAAGGTGGAGCTGCTGCTTCTTAACTCACCCACACATGTGTGGGGGGGGGGGGGGGGGGGGGGGGGGGGGGGGGGGGGGGGGGGGGGGGGGGGGGGGGGGGGGGGGGGGG
>JBAJHX010000033.1:11304293-11328110 GCA_037176925.1 Amniataba percoides | reverse complement strand
CTCCACATGTTGTCTCCCAGGGAAAGCCTCTGCACTGTGCCACGGGCACTACAACAGCAAAGCTTTCTGAGTCACAGCGACACTGACACTCAGAGCCTACTCATGAAGGTCAGTGAATCTTAGTCTTGTTGGTTGTAGTCTGTGTCAACACAAATTGTTGTCCATGAGGCCGCATCACAACATTCTCATGTCGATAATGGCAGCATAGCCCCCCTCCTCCAAACAGCAGTTGTCATAGCTGTACAGGGCAGGCCTGTCAAGCTTTGTGTTTCTCCATATGCCACAGCGTGAAGGTGTGGAAAGACCATTACTGAGCATTTTAACCAAAAGAAAAAACCACAAGAGCAAAATTGTGAGGGATGGATGGATCCGCTGCTTTGAGTTTCTTTTACTTTTTTACAAAAATAATGTTTTCATACTTCAATTAAAACCCATTAAGGGAAGGCTGCAAGTCTTTGAATTTGAAAATAAACACTACAGGAGGTGTTGATTTTCATAGAAAGCCTGACATGACTCTTGTACTGATTGAATCAGTGAAGTGGAAATGTTGTTAAAAGTAAATTATAGTGAACTTATCAACATAGCAGCTAAACACAAGGAAAGTTTGAGTTTACAGAAATAAAGCTTATATCTCATATAAGACCAAATAGTGGACTGGTTCTCTTCGCCACTGAAGTCAATAAAAAATAAACTAAATATATCATTTCTTTATTTATCTTTACATTGAGTTTACACTGCTGGTATCTTGATGGCAAATCCCACTAAAGTCAAATTCACTTCAAAGCTAATTCACAAGTGCAATACAGGAGGATACATAAAATGTCTCTAAAGCTGTCAGCACCTTACTGTGGGCAACTCTATCACTTGGCAGTTTGCTTTATCAGTAAATACATCACAGATTTGGCTTGATTTTTACTTCAATATTTACTGCAGGCTTTCACGTCCTTGTCCTTAAACCTTAAACTTTTATGTGATAAGAGAGCTTGACTGGCAAGGTGTTGCACCTGCAGACTGTAATGTGTGAAGAAACTGAAGCAAATGTAGAGGAACATCAATATTTAAGCCTTCTTCAAGTCGGTCATGCAAAGTGAATGACTCAGAAGCCTAAAAAAATAAACGAGCATATGCAGCTTTTTCACATTCTGCAGGTTTTGCCTTAGTTTTAGAAGGAGGCAACACAACAAGGCCTGTTTTATAAATAGACTGTAGGAGAGTAACCTATTCTGCAGCTTTTCTCCATCCACCCCCTTTCCAACTTGTGGTTGTGTCTAAATAGCAGCTCATGTCATAGGAATTTGCAGTGTATTTAAATGGTTATATTGTAAGGTTAGAACACTAAAAACATCTACAAGAGATGCTAACCGAATATTGCGTAAAAAATGCAACTCATCAGCTGAACTTACTGACTGTGTTGCTGTCTTCTCTCTCACCATAGCTCTTAGTTAACGCAGCCTGACAAGACCTCCTCCCACAGCATTTACTCTGCTGTGGACTCACTCTGGAAGCACATGAAAGTTTAAAATAGAGTGCTGTTAGTTATGGAGAAAGAGCAAGGAACCTCTGCAGCTTAGTTTTTTCCAAGAGCATAAAATTATGTAAAGCTGTATTTTTGCGTGCTAAGTGCATGCAACCTAAGGGTCTGACATCCACTTTCCATTTAAGGAAAAAGAGGAGGGAAAAAAACATCCTTTTTTTTTTTCCTTTTTGCTTTGCTCTTGTGACACAAATCTGAGCTCAGACATTTCTCTAATACGTCAAATAACACTACAAGTTTTCCTCAACTTCCTTGATCTTGTGCTCTTGCGAAGAGATTGATCCTCCTATCAACAAAGGCTTACGCGTTTGTCTCTGGCGACCTATGCTTTACATCCTTTGTACATACAGCATGTAAGCCTCGCAGGCAGGCCCGTGGTTTGAGTGCAGATTAACTGTTCAATAACACAGCCTGCCTCAAGTGCATCGAGCCGACATCTATCAAATGGTGTTTTCTCAGCACGCAAAGACCGATGATGATTTGGGCTGAAATGGGGGAGTTTCATTGCACCAACATCTCAAATCATATTGAGCAATGAACTTCAGATTGGAAAGGACAAAAATGAGACAAAGTACAAAAGAAAAAAGAAGGGAGGAAATGAAAAGTGAGTGTGAGAGCGAGAGATGGCAAGACATACTGAAGGATGCCATGAGGCACCTACGCCAGTCTCAGAGGTAGATAGCTAATTAATCTCTCAGCAGGAGCAAAACGTCAAAATAAAACCACAGACCCAAGACAGCATCGAGCCAGGAGGGGAGGAGGCAAAACATCAGTGGGAAAAGAGGGAAAGCTATAGAATATAATAAGTCAAATTAAGTGTGTAACTGTGTCAGATGCTTAAATACTTGCAGTAAATTTTTGTCCTGAAGTTAAAGTTTGCTATACTCATACGTTTCCGCATCAATGTAAGGTAAAAGTTTCTGACAACTTAACTTCTGAATCCACCTCTCAAATCTGAAATTATATTAACTGTTTGTATCTGGCACACTGAAATTAGAAGTGTTGCTTAGTAATCTTAAATGTCTTATTTTTCCAAAAGCTGCTAATTCTTGATAAGCTTAAAACATTAATATGATACTTAAGAACATTCAGATTAAATGTATTTGATGTGATCATTTGGCGTGTTTGACTTCACATGACTCATTACCCTGTTGGTTTTCCTTTTTCCTCTTTCCTTTTTCAACATGTCTATGGCTAAATGCTGATGCTTGGTTATAGATGGTGTGTTTACCAGCCAAATTCCAATTTGGCCTATGGGCGAGTCAATTAGGAACTTGAAGGCTCACTCCACTGATTTCAAACACAAGGTTTAGTTAAGTCCACACATGGAGTACAGCTTAGCCTGGGAAAACCACTACATTATTTCTTCTGTGGCCATCTAAGTGCAAGATGATACTGCTGGAGTGCTCTTTAAACATTAATTTTCTACTGTAAACATAATCTGCAGCCAGGGATTGTGATTTCAGCTGGAGAGATAGTTGAGTGTGGGCTAGAAGTAAATGGCTGGGCACCTGATTGTTTGGCTCATTGCTCTTTGCTGATAAAACTAGGCAGGAATTAAAGATTAATAAATCACAGCATCAGACCGTAGCAAGACTTCACTAACCCAGAACCAGATCCAAAATTAAACCAGTCATTGTAACTGTGCTGTAATCAAGAAATATTCGATGTTTTACAAAGCAAGGCTTTATTGCTGGGCTATTGTGCTGAAAGGCTTTTACAGGTGTTCTGCTGTTGCTCTGAACTACTATAATAACCACAAAAGCGAACAGGGAGCCTAAAAATAGCAGCAGACTGCAAGTCAGACAGGAAGAAATAAGGATGGAGAAAATGTGAAGATCTTTCATTATCTCAGTGCTTGTCTTATTGTCTGCTGAAGTATGTGAAGCATGCGAATGATTTCAGCTGCTTTTCCGTCCTCGTCCTCCATCTTCGCACACACACAGACGGGTGACAAATTAAAGGACAAACTAAACATGAGAAGCCTCCAGAACAGCTTGTAAATTATCCAAATGATCCTTGGCAAGTCTGTGAAACTCAGTTGGAGGGATGAACACCATTCCTCCACAGGAGATTCCCTCGTTTATATACACAACCTTTGTATAATTAGTGATACCAGATCATGAGATCGAGATTTCTTTTGCAAGAGAGACTTCAGCACAGTAGATAGAAAGAAAAGCACACATAACCAGACATGACAAAAACACATCAAGCATCATAGCATCATATCTCCAAATAGATTACAGCTTATATTATATCACTTGGTGTTGTGGAGGTGGTGGTGAGGAGCATTCTCTCACACGCTGTCCTCCATCCTCACCAGGTCATTCGTTGAGCCGTTGGACACAGGAGCATCTCTGTTTAATATGTTTTCTCTCTTTCAGTCCTCTTCACTCTTTTTTTCCTCTAATTTGCCCGACGTCTGTATATACAGCACACATACTCCCTTTCAGTCGAGTGCACACGTGCAGCGTTGGGAGCATGAAGAGTCATCCATCTCAAGGGAGAGGGTGTAAACGCAGGTAAGCAACGGCGCATATGAAACCTATTTCTTTTTGAGGGCGACAGTATGACACACACGCACGCTCACAGACGTGTGCACCATTGTGTGGTAGCAGACAAATATCAAGCATCAAGCATTCCTGCTGTGACAGGGAAAAAAAACACTCAGGTGCATCTTTCACTGGGTTGCTGACTGGTCCCCAGATAGTCTTTGTTGACACTGTACTCAGAGGAACTTGTTGGTATACTTGATGAGCATCGCACTCTCGAACAGACATGCACAAGTGTCTGCACAAACATGCACACACTGAGATGCAATCAAACATTAAAGATGGGGCTCTTGGTGGTACATAATAACAGAACACACATACATATACTGGCTCATATAAACAAGTATTGTTTATTGGTACGGGGCTAGACAGAAAACACTGAGGCCCATTAATGTTAATGCCACACATTTATATGCAAAGAGATTTGCGCTTTGATCACAGGAGAAACATTGACAAATCGATCTTGTAGGCAAATAGTGTGATAGCATTTTTCTAATTACCCAAGGCTATCGCTGTAGATTGCGATCCATGCATAATGCACACACTCAAACGCGCGCGCGCACACTCATCAGCCGCTAAAGCTGTGAGCAGACTATCGCTCTGGCCCATCAGCTGTAATAGGTTTTCGCAAACACCATCACAAACCGAGCACACACACACACACACACACACTCACAAACACAGTCACGCGCAATCACACCTGAGGGGGTTCATTCTGCTTTTGCTATTTTTGGCTATGAATGAATCCCATCTTTCATAAGTTGCATTATTCAAACAAAATCCAAAAAACATCTGATTGAGGGAGCACCGGTGAATGCCAATGTGTGCCGGGATATGCAAATGCTCCGTCTTCAGTGTCGTTCCTCCACGCACAGGCACATGCACATGCACACACACACTCACACGTGCACACACAGTATCAGAGCCATAGGCAGAGCTGTCCACATGACAAACGAGGTTCTGAACCCAGGGCTATTCAAAAAGGTCTGCAGCCAGACTACAGAGAGGGAAACCCCATCACTCCCCTTCCGTCTTAAACCTGCTTCCCCGTTAACACATACACACACTTTCTAGTTCTCTTTTTCCTTTTCTTTCTTTCTGGGTTCTGTATTTGCTCAACGGTTCACAGTGTAGCAAAATCATCAGGATAGATTAACTTATACAGGTTATATTACCTGGCTGCCTTGTGGGTAATTGATTACTATAGGTGTGTGTGTGTGTGTGTGTGTGTGTGTGTGTGTGTGGCAAGTTACAAGTTAAAAACTTCTCAAGCTATTTAAAGACTTTATGATACATATCATAATGTCAGAATAAGATTTGAAAGTGCCGTTACTATATTGGATTTCTAACGTACACTGCTATAACCAGTGTTGTAGACTTATTTTACTTTCATCATTATCAATATGAAAATTACCAAATTATATGTGCAACAGAGGAGAGGGGAACAAGTTGTGTCATATCTCTTCCCATAAGACATTTCTTCCAATCAAATGTCTATGTATGGAAAAAAAAATCTGTTTATAACAGGATTAACATTAGCGAATTAATGCTTTAGTTTGATTAACAGCTCCTCCTGTTCACATGTTAGAGTGTCCTTGAGCAAGAGACTGAACTCCAGCTCCTCTTGATTGTTAGATCAGTTTACCACATGATAGCTCCACAAATAGCAAATCTCTAAGAGCAAATGTTCTTCATAAACACAGCTTTACCTGTAAGAACTGGCTTGAATATTTTAACATACAAGATGGATGTCCACCTTGTTTTTCAGTCATGTATTTCATGACAATGTGACGGAGAAGATACACCTCAGTTTTCACATTTCATCATAACCCTCACCTTAGGAGGGTTTTTGTGCTTGGAGCACGATGAACCCCAGGACATACGTTTGGATCTGTTTAAATTCAGTGTCAACTTTGGACAGATTATGGAAAAGTTTTGGAGCTTAACGTATATTTTCTTCTGTCTTTCATGCATTCATTATGTAAAATATTATATCCCATATTGATTATATACTGGCTTGTGAGAACTTCCAAAAATGTTCTAAATATGAAGTTTTTTGTTTCTTTACGTATTTGCCCTGAGGCATGTCTAGTTTTGTTACTTATTCAGTTGCACATTGAAAATTAGAAACAAAGATCTAACAGTAAAATTCATAAATATGGTTCCATGCTGGTCATCTCTGCCTCCATCCTCATCATCATGAGAATCATTCTTTCAACAGACACTTTTGGAAACTGGTTCCTTATTTGATATATCCTCCAGGATGCATAGGACCTAAAAGAACATTCGCACAAATGACTTTTGTTCTGAGACTTCTAATTCTGTGAAAATATGTTAAATTTACATTATATCAGAATAAACTAGTGTAAAATGATTTGTAGTTTCATTGAAAATGATTTGTAGAAGGCTCTTAAGCATGATTTTTTTTTCTGTCTAACAGAAAAAGTGCATTGATATCCTCAAATAAAATGTACTTCTTATACTCCAAATCGATTGTGACATGTCTAATTAAGCTTCTCATTGACAGGGCCTTACATAAGACAGCTAGATGTTCTCATTACAGTAATGAGGCGGTGACTGTTGTCTGCAAAACTGTCTTCAACATGTAAAGGATTTGGAGCGGAAGTCTTTGCAGTCTTAATGAAGATTAGGAGCAATTCTCCCTCGTCACTGCATGACAAAAACTTAACATTATCAGACTCTGTTTCGTGTTCCACTGTTCCTTACATTAGCCCGTTTCACTGAGGACTGCGCTGCAGGGGCTTGCATTAAACGGAAGGCTTAAATGTCACGTTACTAGATTGACTTCTGTAAAATTCATCACTGGATTTCTTAGACGGGAATGGCAATGGGTGTTAATGGCCTAGAAATGTCACTCATACACAATCTATCCATGCACAGCGCTATCCAGAGGGCCACGGAAACATGGAGGGGCGGAGAAGAGGACTCCTGCTTTGAATGGAACCCATAAACACAAAGATCACATCTCAGCGCTTATCTGCCTGGAGTGTCTCACGAGGGAGGAATGGAAAAATGTCTACTTTATATTTGTATACGTGACAGTTTGTTTTAAGTGTGTGTGTGTGTGTGTGTGTGTGTGTGTGTGTGTGTGTGTGTGCAGTGGTAGCTCCTTCAGGGTAACTTGTAGTGATTGCATTCAGTTGTCACTGTACTGCTTTAGCTCTTAATGAGCTTTCTAATGCATATACGATTGAAATTACATTCAGTCCATATTGTCTGTTTTTTTTCTTGTTTCTGCTCTGCCCCGACATACTCAGAAGTAATATTACAACTATTATGTTCCATGATATAAATTATGGATTCATCTGCACATTATGTTGTGAATAATACACATCACAATTTCCGAGAGCATGAATAAAATCTTACAATTACTTGTTTCGTCCGACCAAAAATCTCAAATATATTTTGTTATACAGGGCAAATGAAACACAATCACATTCAAGAAACTTGTAGAGGCTTGTTATCTTTTACGGAGTTTTTGCTAAAAATAAATGAATAAAAAAACGGCTTACAATGGTAGGAGTACATTTTTCATCATTATGTAGCTTAACTTTTAAAACCTAATCACATACAGAATTTGCCAACAAATCCATGCTTCTTAGCCATAAAATGCAGAGATAGTAGTGGAGTTTGGGCTGCAGCTGTTGTCACTGGGGCCTGTCTCATTTCACTCCAGATAGTCCAACATTTGCTTGTTGTGCATTATGTCTAATGGTGCAGCAGATCCGACGGAAGCTGTCTGCTGTGTTTCTCTCACCCAAAGCACCAGACATCAGCACATTTCATGTAGCACATATTATGAGTGTTGTATTTCAAACATAGTCTGAGGCAGTAGCTTTTTTTCTTTTTCACTCAGCTGCTATAATTAAATTAAGAAGTGCGCAAATGAAGAAGTCTTGCCCACCTACAGGCACAAACCAGAACACCTATAAACGCATCACATTTTATATTCATTATATTGTTTTTGACCATTTGGACCGTTTCTGAAACATTTCCAGGATAGTCCTTTGGACAAAAGCGACTGTCTATTTCATTTTCCTCCAAAATGGTTCATAGCTCATGCATGCATGCCATTCCCAATCCTTCCTGCATACACACACACTCACACACACACACAGCACCTTTTCTTTTCCCTTATGAAATATCCATGAAGGGTTGCAAAAGAATGCCTTCAAATCATGACTCGAAATAGGTCATGTTTTCTTTCTTCTTCTTTCCTGATTGCTCATGACAGCAATTTCTCACAAAAGAGGACGGGCTCCTTGCTTGGTTCAGATCGTTTGTGCACAGGAGAGACTAAATAAAATAAAAGTAGAATAGAACAAGCTGCACAATTTCACAATTCTTGGACTCAAATAATCTTCAACATTTTATGGGGCATCCTCACTCCGTCACTTTAACAATTACATTATATTAGTCATAGCACAAATCGCTTGCCGTCGCACACTGAGAGCGGTCCCGTGAGAGCATGTTTGTGTCAGTTTTTCCTTTTTCTGTATGTGCAACGTGCATGATCCGATGAGATCCTGTGACACTGATCAGACACGCCGTTTCACATAGGGAATAAAAGACACACACGCACCAGTGCTGCAGCGTTGTGAAAGGGAGGCTGAAACAAAAGATGAAAGAGCTAAAGAAGAGAGAATGAGAAGAGAGGACTGCAAACGGTGACAATAGACTTTCAGAGCAGAGCACCAACTGTGACTCAGCCGATTTTTGGCAGAACTTGACTCAAACAGAAGAAGAGAAAAGAGAGAGAAACTTTGAGTCGTGCTCGCATTTTACAGGAGCCAAAAAGGTCAGGTATTAAGAACAAGAATGACAAAGAGTAGGAGCAACAGCACGACAGGATGTGTCAGAAAAGTATTGACCTCTTAACCCTACATCTATCATCACCATCCATCTTTCAATGCAAGTGAGTCAAGGCTGAATGCTCTATGGACAATTACACTGCAAAAAAAAAGAAAACTTAATGTAATGTTAAACAGCATCAGTAAACAAGGGCTCAGTATAAAAAAATAAACAAAAAAGCTTTTTTTGTCACAATATTTTTGGGCCTTACTTCTTATTTGCAGTTACACGGTCAGCAATCAGAGAACACTAGTTTTCTTGAATTTGGTACACCACACCCATACCACCTTAATTTATGCAAGGTTGACTTAGAAGTCAAAGGAGACTTATTCCCAGTTTATATCATGTATAAATCCAGTGCTGTCACTCACTGTTGTCAGATGTCTCTTTGCTGATTAAGAAATATATTATGGAATATAATTTTCTTGTCCTGTTCACTTCCAGTTTTCAGTGTTGTGCTGCACTTTGATGCCACCTTCCATCCAAACTTTCATACTTACCTCACATGTTATTATCATTATCATCAAATCCTCACAGGAGGATACAGTCTAGTCAGCCCATCTTCTCTCAGTCAACTGAAAAATAGCTCCAGATCAAGGCATCCTCAGTCACTAGAGGACAGAAGTAAACTTAACACTGTCTGAAAATAGCATTTATCTGAATTCATTCACACAAAATCAATGAACATAATGATATTAATATTCTAATCAGTCTACTTTCAATTAGCTTGCTTAGATTGAAATTCCATTCTTGTTCTCTATTGGAGTTCAATTCAGAAAGATTACAATGGACAAAGGCCACATCAGCATAATGGATTACATACAAACAGCACTGCAATCCTAGAATCACACATTAGTTTGGTCCTGTCACTTCTGGAGACGTTAGATTTACTCACACAAATTTCTTGCAACTTACGCCTGGGCCTCTGTCTACAAATATAAGGCTGCACAGCGAAAACCCTCCTTTGTCCCCACATATATATTAAAGGGTGAGAGAGCAGGGACTGTAAATCTACTCCAAGTGAAGCAAAAGGAGGCACACATTTCTTGTTCAGTCCTTAGTAGTAATGCACCAGCCAGCTATCTTTGATCACACATCTCCCATTAAGACTCATTAATCTGCCATCCCATAAAATACACCTTGTCGTTTTTGCATAAAACACACCTCCCACAGATCCCCCTCCAGCTTTGTGTACTTTTATTGCCACATACTGTGAGGTGTGTGTGTGTGTCTGTGCATTATGGACACCTGAGGACTTCTTTCTGCCCATTACGCCAGATTTACACCTCCTTCTACGCCCTCTGTCCTCAGGACACCCTGCTGTCCATTTTTTCCCTCTCATCTCATCCATGCCTTTCCTCATTGATACTTTATTCCTCCCATCTGCGCTTCTTGTCTGTTCCCTCATTTCTCCCCTCTGCTGAAACTCTTTATAGGCTATTTTCCCTCAATTATTGTTCTTCTGTTACTTTCCTGTGCAGGAGTATTTTTGATGGTTCAAAACATCATAGGGAGGGAAAGATGTGGCAAGCCAATCCTAAACCAAAGGTTGCTAGCTCGAAGCGAGGAGGTATGTCTATTTCAGCTTCAAACCAGTGAGCTCATACAGTCTGCACAAAAAAACTGAGCCATGGAGACAGAGAAACAATCACTTTTGTCCAAACGGAGTCATGCTGAATCAAGTATGTTAATCGACCCACACGCTGATTCTCTGGCAAGGCTGGACAGCTTTCTGTTCTCCCTCTCTCCATCTCTGTTGCTCTCTTGCTGACTCTTCATGCATTAAACACAGAATTTAACCTCCACCTACAGACAGCAATCTCTTTCTCTACCTAGCAAGCTCCCACCCACATGCCGGTCCACCCGTGCACTCTCTGACATGATTCCATCGACAACGACCACTTAAAAGAGTCCACGGGAGGGAAAGTAGAGAGCCTACTTCACTTTTTTTTTTACTTTAAAAATATGCATGACATAAAGCCCAGGAACAGCAGAGGCTGTTGTCTACCCTCTCAAGATTAGCTTTGGTGGTGCTGGTTTCATTTGCAAATGAAATTACTTTCATAAATAAGAGTTGTAGGTGTGTAGTCATAGCAACGTAACACTTTGCTGAGAGAGGATACTTTTTGTTTATCTGGCACAGACATTTCTCTCCCTATTTTGTTCTGAAAGTGTTATTGCATATGACTCAAATTTTTTATTGGTATATTTAGATTCAATATGCCTCTTTTGTTTTGAACCTTTGAAACTGTAACAGCATGTTCTGCATTTACAGACTGCAGAAACACACATGTATGAAATGACCTTGGTCAAACTCTTCGAAATGATGGTTACTGTTGTTGTATACATGTTTGCTTACGTCACCTTGTTGTTCTTTGGCCTTGCCCTCCATAGAGAATGTCCTCAAGTGCAACAGCTTGTGTGAGAGCGTATTTGTGTGCAGGTGCATTCATTCAGTGCCACATTCAGAACAATTAAAAGAGTGGCTGCAATTGATAGCCCCTTTACTACCACCTGGAATGGGGAGCTATGTTGACATAGACTTTGACGAAGGTTTTAATTGAGCCAAACCCCCCCATCTGTTTGCGATGCTGAAGATTTAATTTGCCCTTTAATTGCAGTGAGTAGTGTCATATGACATCATCATATACCTTAAAGCCAATGTGTCCATGATTACTCTACAGATATACACTTTATCCATCATCCACAAAAGGACATAATCATAAAGTCAACATAAAATATCACACTCGGGGGGCCATTTATGGCATTTTGACTGTG
The DNA here is from genome assembly GCA_037176925.1 of Amniataba percoides. Classification (NCBI taxonomy): domain Eukaryota; kingdom Metazoa; phylum Chordata; class Actinopteri; order Centrarchiformes; family Terapontidae; genus Amniataba; species Amniataba percoides. Next base: position 11,316,374 of record JBAJHX010000033.1, on the reverse strand, counting down.
CACTCCTTACCGGCTACATAAAAGGAGAGGAATTGAGGAGGTTTAAGCACTTAAGCATCATTTTTGCATATTTATGATTCATGCAATATATTCAAAGCCAAATATTGTTCAAATGAAGGAGGAGGCTGTCTCACAAAAGACATACCTCTACATCATTTACATATGATGCTCTTGTCAGAGGACAGAACAAGGAATCCTTTAACTCCCCAGCTAGCTGTAAAGTTGGCACAGTGATCAGCCGTGATGGCCTCTGAACAAATATGGTGTTGACTGACCACATGGTCTTGCAATATGTATTCATCTAGCAGTACAAGTTGTAAACACAACAAATTAAAGCACAGTTGCATATTTGAACATTTAGCAGACACAGCATTTCCATTCATTCCAAAGCATATTTCTGTCAACCTGACAAATGGAAGTGTCTCTTTTGGTCTTCACCACATCCTGAGGTGGCTGGCTCTTTAGCTACTAAATGCTTTTCCATTATTTATACAAACTAAATAAATAGATATTAAATAAATAAATTAAACAAATATATATGTTCAGCTTTAAAGGTGTCTGAAATTAGTACACAGTGTGTGTATATCATGTCTTAAAAATATGGTAAAATTGAGCACAGAATTAACAGGAAAAAAAAGATATTAATCTTTGAGCAAAATCTGATACACGGATCTCTTGACAGACCAATTTTCCTGCCTAAGGGTATTTTTTGTAATTGAGTCAGATGAAATGACTGACTCAGAGATCACTCATGGGTTAGATGGGCCGGATATAAAACATTTGTCATTCAAAAGAGCACCATAAAGGACTTCAGACCATGAGATGAACAGACGCTATCTCTACTTTTTTTTCCTTCTAGATGCTTTCTTTGGCACACAGGAAGTCGAAGTCAGTCATTTGTGAATCACATTGAATGACTCAGTGGATTTGCAAACAGAGGCACATGAGGCATTTTGTTCAGTTGGCCATCTGCATCTCCATCAAGCTGGATAAACCCCACTGATACCCCCTGGCAGAGACGAGATGAGCAGCAGGTGCAGCGTGACGTCCAGCTCTGTCACTCCGTATAGGCCCATAGGGGTAAGAGACACCCAGGATCAAGCCCCATGTTAGAGCACTTCTGCTGAGCTGGAGAACCCTTGAGCGAGACATTGAAACCATACCAGCTCCACAGATGCTATGCCAGGAAAATGCAACTTTCCACACAGATAAAGAAGAATGACATAATTATCTTGTCTCTAAATTCAACAGTATGCATCCCTCTACTGTTCAAACATATTTAAATGTTTCATGCAAAACCTGAAATTAGCATAATAGTTCACAGTTTGGGTGAAAATAAAAAAAGGTTACATAACATCAAAGAGGGGGGAAGTCTTATCATCGGACCATGCTAAGTGGACACATATGCTCCACTGGAAATAGAGCTCGCTGAAACTGACAACCATATGGGACAGATGCCACTGTACCTTTGATCAAAGTGTGACTGTGTGTGTGAGTACCCCTGAGACAGTCTTTACTTTATTGAAAGGGGGATCCCAAGAGTACCTGAGCAGACATGTTGGATAGGTAATTAGGCATGAAACTCAGCCCCAGACACGCACACGCACACACACACACACACACACACACACACACACAGGGTATATACTGTATACTAGTGTCTCTTTCAGTGGCAGCAGGCCAATATAGGCTGAAGAGGTGATGGCAGTTTCATATTTTTACACCAGCACAAAATGTGGTTATTTTCATGTACATTACATTTTCTTGAGACCTGAAACTTATTTCAGAAAACCTGAGTCACAAGCTGGGAGTGTAGATTTTGAAGGATATGTACCACTGAAGGAAAACAAAAGACACTATCAACTTGGATTATGGATTATGGAAAATATAGGATCTTGTATTTTGGTTCTTGACCTTCAAGGGACTAAAAATCAGGATATTTCAGCATCCGCTATTCCAGTGTTAGATTTAGTCCTGTGTGAGTAACCTAACTTTTTGGAGGTGGAGTTGGAGTGCAGTCCACCATGAAAAACAGCCGAAGGCTATTGTTACCTCAAGTCATCCTGGCCAGGCACTGCCATGCCTTATTACTTTGTTTTTTTCTGTTATGTATAAGTATTGTATTATCTGTAGTAGTCTGTACTATACGCTTTAGCCATGTTGTTATTATAAAGTAATCTGTATTGCTTTTTAATTGCATAACATGATAACTGTGACTGCCCCTACCGTCAGCCCAGCTGTGACAATATCATAGCTCAACATCTGTTTCATTCATGTTTTCTTATTCATGGGATCCAGTCCCTGAACCCCTAAAACCCATTTTTCTTTACCCAGACTTGCTTGGATCTCTCTCTCTCTTTCTTTAAATGTCTTGCTTTCTGTGCTTCATTATTAGTGATCTCTTCTCACCATGCCTCTTTCTATACGAAGCAATTGTACAAGTGTCCTCACCTCAGTTACATGTATTGTGAGTTATTTGCAGTCAGTAAAGTGCTTGTACATCATGCTTCTCACACTAGATAATGAAATCTCCAGCAGTTCAATGAGTCATATAACAAAAGAAGGAACAAGAAATGGGCCCGTAGTGCTTGTTCCCTTCCTCGCTCCACTATCGGCTCCCTCACACACCTGCACTCTGGTTTGGTGTGACCAGTGATCCAGCCATTAAGAGGACAAACATGACCTTATTCATCACTGTTAACTTGCCTTCCAAATGACCAGGGACATTTAACTGGGCAATTAACTGTTAATTGACTGTTAATTGTCATTCAAATCACTGCTGAAATGAATGTCTTGACTGGTGGGCCGTGACGATGGCTCAATACATCCTCCACAACGTTTCACTTTGCTGTTTGTGGAGTAAGTCTTAGTGTGCGGTACACCATAGAGTGTAGAATGTGCTGGAATTCAGCCCTATTCACTGAATTTTATTTTGCATGTTTGTAAAAGTTAACACATTCCTGGTGTTATGCGATATTAAGGATCCATGCGTGAATGGTACCATCAGGACAGATGGGCTGGACCAGGCTTCGAGTGGCCATTTGTGGGAGATTTGTGGGGGTTTTTTTCCACCTGACCAACCCAGCCCCTCACACCCTCTGCCACCCTGCTTTCACCTTCCGCGAGGATTGAAGGAGATTAAGTGTCTCAGTGGAACACCGTGCCAAATTAAACATCTTCTCTCTATCTGTATCACTTCCCTCTACCTTTCTCCCAGACTCCTTGAGGTTTTTTTTCCCCCTCCCTCCCTTTCCCTCTCTGCACCCTACCCCCCTCGCCGTCTGACCACTGATTGCTTTTTCTCTCCTCCACAAATCCCCTCCTTCAGCACAAAACTGTGCTTGGTTTGTGGCGACTGCTCGACTAAAGCAATGGGATTTACCCCTCTTAGATATAAAACTTAACCCTGGGAGTGCTGCAAGAGTGTAGAAAATTATATTTACATTTAATTTGTTTGTGGCATTGATGTGAATGCTTAAGAAACAAAACAAAACCCAAATAAAATATAAAATAATGTCTCAGAAAATACTCCAATTAAACAAGGCAAAAAAAACTTATTGCTTTGGCTCTCTGTCAATGTCACTTCATATACAGTTTTGCACACAGCATCTCTGAGAGAGAATAACCACTGCTTGGAAAGAATAATTGGCCCACTCCTACTGTGAAATATCATCACATCTGTCCACAGAGAGATCAATGCAAAGCCATTAATTAAACAGATCACGTACATGTATGTGTGTATGTGCATTTAATTGTGTAGTTGCCCAACATAAACTCTTAATCCCCACCTGTCCACCCGCAGCAGTCCTCCACTTCTGTGTAAGATGATCGATCACTAGCGGAGTTCCTGGTAGGATTTTAATTTCAAGGGAGATCTGAATGATCGATAAGCATCGGGCCAAAGGAGGGAAGGAGAGACATGATCTTTGCTAAGCCTCATAAAACCATCAACACCTACAAAGATGAGACGGAAGGACTAAGCTACATGCACCGGCATGAGTTGAGTTAAGTAAAAAAAGCTGTCAGGATGATTTTACATTTTACATTTTACATAAATTTACATTTTAGATGATTTATTCACACGACAGCATCCTCTTCATTTTGTTAATCCCAAAAACTTCAGCTACTTTGTAACTGACATTTTATTATTGACAGCAATTATTTACCTCCTGGAGCCACATTTGGATCAAATTTGTGTTTTCAACTTTACATTCAGCCTTACATTTGTAAAAACATTGTCCATTTTAGAATGATTCATTTTTTCATTCATCTTCTAACCCACTTTAGCCTATCCCAGCTATGTTAGGGCGAGAGGTGGGGCCAGTCAGTCACAGGGCCACAACCATTCGCACTCACGTCTGAGGACAATTTTTAGATGTGATTTGCCAATTAACTTAACCTGCATGTCTTTGAATTGTGGGAGGAAGCCAGAGTACCCGGAGAGAACCCACACAGACACAGGGAGAACATGTAAACTCCACACAGAAGGGATTGCCTCAACTGGGGATCGAACCAAAACCCTCTTGCTGTGAGGCAACAGTGCTAACCACTACGCCACTGTGCTGCTTTTAGAATGATAATAAAGCTAAATTTGGATGAAGCTAATTTTCTTTTGAATGAAACTGCTGTAGCTGACTGATCATTATTTGAAATTCCCTTTAAACAGATTGAATATCTGTAATCTGTATTGAAGGGGAATTGCCTTCTCTTTGCCCCCAGATAAAAAAAAAAAAGCATTGCAAAAGTGCCCTTTTGTGTGCCCCTGTGGTATATAAAACATGGTAAAGAGCCCTCCAGGCAGCCCTACAGGTTTGATAATTAGTTTCCCTTTAAGTGTCTCTAAATGATATTTAATGGTTTCCTGTGTGTTTTCATTACAGAAGTGTAATACCTATATTTTATATAATAAAATTATTTCAGTCTTAACCAGGGTTTGGAACAATTTCACCATCATCATCTTTATAATTTTCTCTTTATTAATACTAAATGGAGAAAACTCTGAGAAGTAATGTGAAAAAGCGTTTTTAGATTTGACACCACTGATACATGGACAGAGAAAACGTGGATAGAGGGCAATGTTCGAATTTATCTCGTATGTATGACCTTTTTTCTCATACGTATGACTTATGTCATATGAGTATGATAAGTCATATGTACGAGATAACTCGCTTTTTTTTCCACCTTGCCTTTCTGGGCCACTGGAGGAAAAAAAAAACCTGAGCCAACACGACAACATAACAGCCATTATAACACGTAGCTGTTCCACCAATGACAGTGTGCAACGTCAATGCAACGTCATTCCAGACAGACCTGGCATGCAAAAATGAGCCTCAAGCAGCGTCAATGAAAAGTTCTATTCCCCAAAACATATTAGCTACCTTATTCGTAATCATTTCTATGAGGTGTTTGTTTTTTTCAATCGATGAACTAGCTGTGTTTTGTGTTCAGGCTTCATGTGATATTTAAAACAAACCCATAAAAAACACCTACCAGTGTTCGTGTAATTGATGATCAAAGACTAAATTAAATCATTGCAATCTCTCTTTTTTTTCTTTTTTTCTTTTTTTTGCTTCTTGGATAATGATTAAATTTCCTACAGCACCATTTAATTACTAAGGTGCATCCCAAACCACCAAACACCAGCACTCTCTTCCTCTGCTCTGTATCGCTCACCTCCATATCTCCACATGCAGGTTGGTTCCATGATGTCGCTCTCTGTCTAAGAAGGAGATGAGACAAGACTTGCTGGAATGAGTTTTCTTCCAGCAGAAGAAGGCAGGATCATTTCAGTGTCTTGTCTGCTCACACAGATGTGATCGCCGGAGGTTTACAATTAGAACTGTAATTCTTGTAATTTAAAATATTGAGACATTTGTATTCCAGTCGCATTCCCTGTAACAATAAGTGCAGCTTACTATCTACACAATGTGGCCATCGTCATATCTTGAATGGGCCTCAGCATTTAAGAGACAATGTTCATGGTGGTGAGAGTCCAGTTTTGCTGTAATATAATGGAGTTTAAATTGGTTTTGGGCCCCTTGAAAGTTTCTGAACCCATAAAGGAGCATTTAAACCTTCAATTCTAGTGAAATGATGAAATCACCAAAGAATAGTTACCACAAATTCATACAACAGCAGCAATAAACAAGATGGAGTGCTCTGACTGCAGTTGTTCTGTGCTGTAATAATGTGAATCTGACTGTGTCAGGACAGACAACACGGAGAAATGAATACAGCCTGCCTCTCTGTTGCCTTGGGGCTGCCAGGAAGACTGAATGCAGCACATTACAAGCAAATAAAGTGCCCTGGCAGGACTTTTAATGTATGTGCATGCCATGTTACGCTTTCCTACCCCCAGGAAATAGGTATCAATATGGATGTCACGTAGGATTCGCCTCTGCCTCACAAACAAGTGCGCACACACACACACACACACACACACACACACAGAGGCAAATATAGATATTCCTGGAGAGTGATGAGTCAATATACGCCTGCAGGTTTTCCTCCCACAATCTTAAATGTGTTGAGGAAGCAGACAGACAGACATTTACAGACAGACTCCAAGATGAATGGATGGGGCTCACCTATATACATGTATGTGTATATGTCCAGACATGGTTAGAACCACATACAGCATTAAACCAGTTTTCAGTGGTGTGCAATTCACTCATTATCATTCAATTTCAATGTGACATGTAATTTTAGCGTCTTTTCAATCTTTTCAATAAACACCATTTCCCACAAGTCTATGACCTATGGATTGAACATTCAACACTAACACTAACCCTAACACTGTCGAGAGGTGTTCTCCCATGGGGGCCAATGGACCACTATTATTATAGTCCATTGTCCAGACATGGTTGTAACAACAGCACACCTTCTTACCTTTTTAAGATAATAGTTTGACATTTGGGGAAATATGTTAATTCCCAGTGACTTCCTGGAGTCTTGTTATCTCTGTGAGGTTGCCAGGCAACCAGCAAAGACTCCAGTGTGCCTGGCCAAAAGGTGCCTTCAGCAGGTAACTCCTCATGAAACCACAGCTTTTCATTTCTACACGTCAGCTTTTGTTCAGGTCAAACAAATAAGACATGAGAAAAGTATCAATCTCTAAAACTCAGAGAGAAAGTAATTAAGGTTGTGTTAAAAAAAAACATCTGAAACGCACAAATAAGGCCAAGAAAGGAAAAAAACATCATTAGAGTGTTTTGCAGTGTTAAAAAATGTGCGTGTGGTGTTGTAGATACTTAATTAGATATAGAAAACTCAAGGAGCATGTTTAATTTGTTCAAGAGACAAGACTGTATTGAGTTACAGACAAGTGTTTGCTCAGAAGTGATGCCTGGACGTCAGTTCTTACAGTAACGATCCAACTACAGCGGTTTATTAAAAGCTTTGTAAATTGGGCCATTGATCATCACAGCACAAACACTAATATACAAATCAATGATACTTGCCAAAAAGCATTAATTTCTGCCTTTGTCTCATGTCTCGTGAAACTGATATTAATTTATGACATTTATTATAATATAAATGGATGTGAGTGGGTTTGCTTGTGGTTTTTAAGATCTAGAGTATATCCATCTTATTTCTGTGTTTTTATTTAGCCTCTGTTACATCACTGGTGCGGCGTAAAACTTCTGCAAGCAACTAAAGCCATTGTAGGTATTAAATATGCATTTGTGAAGCGAGATAGGTGTGTGTGTGTGTGTGTGTAACACTGTCTCCCTTCATGCATGTGTACCACCGAGTAGAGTGTGGGTTCGTGACTGCGCTCTCTGGAACTTTGCCTAATCTCTGAAATACAAAAGGGGAGAGAGGGGCGAGCCGTTACATTATTAAATGCGCACACGTCTGTTGCCTCTGCTGACACGTGCGCTTGCCTCTTGTGCACTTGTTTGTGTCTTTGCGACTTAGAAACGTGCACTCAAGACTTAAAGCTTTGTGGTTTAAATACAGGCCTCCCTCCCTTCTGTCTTATATCTATAAGAATATCCCCATTCACCGCTTCAAATCCATCCACTCACTTTCCTCTATCACTCCTCCCAGCGGGCGGGGAACACCCAGTATACACAAACTCACATGAACCCACTTACTCCCTCTCACACTTCCACACACAAGGGTCACTCACACTGCCAAACTCTCAGACTTATGACATCTCTTGCATAATTCATGAGTCCAAATAAGAGTACATGAAATAATCATGAACGGGGGCCATATCCACAAAGCCATCTGAAGCTAAAAGGTGGCCCTAATTGGCCAATTTAGGAACAAATTCTAGAAATAATGTGCTTTTCACTCATGATTTTAAAAGCCTCTCTAAAAGCAGTTCTCAAAGCATTGAAGCAGAAAAAAAGACTTCCCAGAAAAGGTGGTGGGGGGGTGGCGAGAATAAAACAATTCTTTACTATGACATATAAAATGTTGCCCACACTTGCTGAGCAATAAACGTCTTAATCCATCACCACGCCTGTAACTCTTCGGCAATTATGAGATCACTGTTACATCAATCCAGTAAATGCTGATGGTAAAAGTGACCACTCTTCTGCTGAGCGTTGCCCGCATGTTGTATCTCATTTGAAGATTGACTGGCAGCTGTAATTACGGCAATAATAGCTTCTTCACCAGCCACTTAAAAGCACCTATTGCTAACAGATATTTCTGCGTGGGTTAGAGCTGCCTCTGCTTTCCCCTAAAAATACGAGACTGTAAAAGCTTTCCCGTGCAGACTTTCTTAGAGGAGACTCCTCCTGACTCCAAAGAACTTTTCTGCTGCTGTTTTGAGAAGGCAGGGAAGAAGTATTTTTAGCGGTAAGATAAAACGCTGTGCGAATAGGGACCTCAAGCACATTAGAAGGTTGTTGTTTAGCTGCGGATCCTGCAAATAGGCTTAATGTCACAGGGAGGTGCTTTACAAGCTGGGGTGTTGAAGGAACACTAAGTCAGTAGTTAAGTCACCGGAAAATCTTGTGCTTTGTGATGTTTTGGGAGGGAATTTTTGTTTGTTTGCTTATGTAAAATTCCTTTAAAAAACATTGTGCTGATGTGTGTTTATAGACAGTATGTAAACACACATCTGTATGCGAATGTGCAAATGCACTTACTACATATTTGTGCATGTGAATCTATAAAAAGTTACAAAAGTAGTGTATGTGTGTACATAAGAGTTTATGTATTTATGTATATTGTGACTGTATATATACAATCTTTTTATTTCTAGTAATATAATTACAATGTAAATTTTAACAGAATGTTATTCACACAAAAGGTATTGGGTCCAGACCAGGTGCAAAATGAGGAAAATGTATAGAAAAAACTTCAGCGATATTTTGAACTATGTCAGAATCGTTTAAGTATAAGCATCACTGAACATCCAGACTTTCAAATCTTTAATTTAGTTTGGCCAAACAATTTCTACCAAATCTATGGTTCATAGATTTCCTCCCATGGAAACGCTGGGACTGGTGGACTGAATTCGGAATGTGTTTATTTGCATATCATTTTCTAAGAATTAATTTTTATTGCCTCACCAAACTCATTAACACAGTGCCACACGCTGTTTCTGCACTGAGGTTCTCCCACTGTTCTCTTATTATTCTTTATGCATCCGACTCCTTCTGTCTGTTTGTGTGTTTGTGTCTGTGCATTCTTCTAATCTGAATCGCCCGGTTTTATTCCCTGTGAATAAAAGCACGATATCACAGTTTCCCCCCAATAGTGTTTATCATGGAAGATGAAACATCCACAGGGATTTGATTACAGCAAATTACATTCATAATTACCCCAGACATTTTAATAATGGAGCTGATTAACGAATATTAGAGAGCTCTGGGGAATGTTGCAGATCGCAGACTGAAAAGGAGGACGATATAAACCAGAATGCAGAGAATGGATATGACAACCAGCCATGCGGATGTCTACTATCCAGTTCTTCAAAGGATGCAGTTCCCACTGATGTGCAACTTTTCACAGGAGTTATTTGTTTGTAAAACACAGAGATGACAAAAAAATGCATTCATTAGATTGGATTTTAATGAAATAGGATGAAAACTAAATTATAAATACAAATGCACACAGAGACACAGAAGTACAGTTTTTGTCATTCTGACCCCAAATCTGTAAATTTATCTGAACTGAAGTAGTGCTCTCTCCAAGAGGCTCACTAAAATTGAAAAAAAGAAGAATGCAAACTCCACGCCTGACCCCACGATTTCCTTTTAAAACTAAATAGCCTTTGCCATTTCAAATGTAGTCTGCGTGCATTTATTATGCCCACCCAAACCTACGCACACATTCCCAAATGCTCACACTCTGCCACATTCTGCAGCACTTTAACCTGCGGCTGACAAGCCCTTCATTCATTATTCTGTGTCCATTCTCCATGCCTGCTCGCTGGGACGCTGAACTCCAATAGCAGCCAGGAGTTGGTCTGGCTTTCCATGATGGCAGCATCACCCCACCAAGTCCACCGCAGCCAACCGAAGGGCGCAGGCAGCACCCTAAGAGACAAACACAACATGGTTTTTAGAGTGGTAAGCAAGCTGGGGGCAGCATGCTGAACAACCGTCAGGACATGCCTGAGGCCAACTGAGGAACCAGCTTCATTTTGTCACCTCGCTGAACCTGAAAGGGTGGATTCAGTTGAAAAAATAGTCTGCCTTCTTAAAGACATAAATTGTTTTAGTCCTTAGGACAGTTTTTGAAAGCCCATTATTTCTCTCTTTGCTAATTTTTCTACTGAAAGATGTAGTCCTCTTTCCCCCATGAACTTGTGTGTCAGTGCGAGTGTGTGAGTGTATGTTGCATTTTGATTAATCTCTGAGGTGAGTAAAAATAATGGGGAGAAATTGTGAGCTGAAATAGATTATTACAATTCACTTTCTTTGGCACACACTGAAAAATAACCCAATTATTTTCCAAGGTTACCACTGGCGTTTCCTCTCTTTTTAATCACGGCCTCAGAATGAAGGCAGCCCAGTTTCAGAGTAGCAATATAAACCTAAAGCAGCACAGAGATAAGCTATGAAGAGGAGAGAGGCAGGAGTTAAATAATTCAAAGTCCTCTAATGAGAGGCAAATCTTGATTTACACTTGTCTAGAATATTCATACTCTACATAAACTTTCCTGACATTTGGTTGCGTTTAATATGCATTTTGTCTTCCTCCTGTTTGCTCCAGCATGCAGACATTTAATAGATTGTGTAGTCTTGTAAAATAGCGTGGAAAATACCAATTTCACCAACTTTTGTACAGACGAATAAAACTTTTCACACCTGTTCGGTAACAATAAAACCTGAACTTTGGAAATGCCTCGCAGAGGTGTGCACTCCCTATAACTCAATTCAAAATCAGCATCACCAGTAATATCAGTTTGGAGCATAGCTTTCCACTTGTTTGATATATTCCCAAATAATGATAAAATATTTGACAGCCCTTCTGTAAAATGGGTGAAATCCCACCAAATAAAGAAAAATGTGAACATAGAGCTTCCCCACAGAAGACAGTTTGACATGTCACAGAAGGAGAGGCACAGGTGTAAAGGACAACATGAGTGATGGCTGTGAGAGCTTTAGCTGCTTCAGTTTCAGGGTGTTGTTCGCACCAGCTCGTTGTCACACTGTCACGGCTTTCCAGGACACTCAAATAGAACAGAGCCAATGTTAAAGTTATTAGTAGCACCTGTGCTGCCATGACAAATCAAAATATTTGCAGGGAAAAAGTCAAATCCATAAATATTTTGGGAAGAAGTTGTTGTTTTTTTTTCCCAAATAAAAATGTATTGAAAAAAGCAGCGATGACTTCAGCACCATGGACAGAGGTCAAGTGAGGCCACATGGAACAGCTCACCTGTCAGACTATGAGGAACAAGCTCATTAGTGTCTTGCAACAAAGGTGTGCTAATGCGTCTTTGTGGGTTTTGGGGGAAAAGCAGTTAAGTAGTCAGTCATATCGAGGAAGGGAAGAGAAGTGAGGGCGATTTCTGACATGAATGCGTTAGATATACACCGCGTTCCAAATTATTATGCAAATGATATTTTTCTCAGATTTTCCTAAAGTGTCAATATAAATGACAGTCAT
>JBAJHX010000033.1:11277845-11294321 GCA_037176925.1 Amniataba percoides | reverse complement strand
AGTGGCACAGAACATGAGTAAAAGGTTTAATTTCCCTCCACAAAGACCCCCTTTAATTAAAGCTATACATTAAGGTTTTAAATGTTTTATTTAAGAGAAACACTACCTTGCCAGGTGTCCACAGTCATGTTTTGTATTCACTTTGAGTTCCCCCTGTCTTGGCACAGGCCAGCAATCCTTTGCATGTCTGTGTGTCTATGTGTTTGTCTGTGTGTGCATCTGTGTGCACACACCTGTCTGTCTGCTGACCCTCCATGTGAGCTTGCTGGTTTATTTGCCATATGCCAAGGGCCCTTTGGAACAGAGGGACCATTATCCATTCATCAGGCCTGCAGCATCAGTGTTTGCTGGTTTCCCTGAGCTACAGTCTAATTTACACCTCAGACACCGGCTCTCCTCCCTCTTCAAACCCTTGTTGACATAAAGCAGGGACCGCAACTATAAATCTACGAATGCTGCACTGTTGCTAAGTTGATGAGCCGTTGAAAGACAGACAGATGGGAGAGAGGTGGGAAAGAAGGTGAACCTGTAATCCTCTAGTGACAGTTTAAAAGTTAGGCATTTAGCAGGTCCTCTTATCATATCTTGGGGCTTAAAACTGATCAATAACTGTAGTGACAGTGACGGACAGTTAAAAGAAATACAGGCCTTCATAAAGAGCAGCTACACTGAGAGACACCATCACAAGTCTTGTCTTGTCTCACACTTTCATTTATTCCCACCCTTGCTCATTCCTTCAGCGTTTTTATAGTGGCAGAGCTGTAGGCCCCGGGTATCGATTGTATGCCGAGGACTAATGGGCATGACAAAAGCAGCGTGGGAAGACAAGGAAGAGAGGGAAGAGAAAATAAGAGGGAGAGGAGATAAAGAAGGGGTAAATGAGAAAGAGAGATACACAGCAGGACACAATTTCAACAAAGAGAGAGGTCTTTTTTTGCTTTGGTTTGTTTTTCTTTATTGCCTTTTTATGACAGGAAATTAGGAGAGAGAGAGACAGAGAGAGAAAGAGAGAGAGACGACTGTACGATTTAAAACCAGGAGCAATCTGATCAAATGACTCAATAATCAATACACATCAGTAACTGGACAATAATACAAACTTCAGAAATACATGCATACAAATTGTTTTCCTCAAAGATGGACCTTAGAAAAGGCAGTGATATTAGCTACACTAACATTAACATAAAGAGACTTCTCTTCTGTTTATAGTATTAGTGACACAATATGAGGCCAAGCAGACATATTACCTGCTACAAGCATAACATGGAAAAGAAAACTGAATTTTCAAATGTTTATACAGTACATATTTTACTTTACCAATGAGATGTAAAATTGAATAATGAATAGTATACATTTTTGATTCATACATGAATTATAAATGATTTCATGAGTTAACTGAATTAAATTAGTATTTTGTAGTTGTATCAGCTATTCTGCTCATTCTCTTCCATATTTTGTACACCTTGATCATTATGAAGCAATGTGGAACAACTCCTGCAGATACTCTGAGTTGTCACACTGAGACAATTGCAGGTCAAACCACTTTCGTTAACGATGGCTCATTTCCACGAGTGACAGCGAGTCAGCACGGAGAATAACAGGACCCTGCAACCTGCTCGTCTAAATGGAGTGAAATTGTTCCTAGAGTTATCAATTACACCCGTGCTTTTCCTGCAATGTCAAGTTTAAATGCCCACTATGAAAAGGGTCTGTATTAAAATCTTTTAAATGTATCTTGCTGTTGAGTGTTGTGGAAATCCTGTTTCAGTCAGGACCAAAACAGTATTGAGATGCAACACTGGGACCTTACAGAGAAGGAGGGTTTGAGTTAGACACGAATGAGGAAGCATAAAGTCACAGAGACAGAGGGTTAGATTGCCTAAACCTTCTCAGGCTGAAAGTTCATAAGCATAAAACTACATACAAACACACAGACAGAGAGATGCGGGTGGGGGAAGATGTTGGACATCGATCCAGGTCCAAGAGTCTGTGGCGCCCCTTTCTCCCGGAGCAGAGCTGCTACACAAATGAGTCTCAAGATAGCTGTGTTCCTCATCCGCTGATCCCTCTTACCTCCTCCTCCTCTTCCCCTCCGCTGACCCTTACCTGATCAGGCCTGCTCCTGGCTTCTCTGCTGCCCACAGGAAATCATTACACCCATTGTGAAACTCCACCAATCTCCTCTGTCCCCTGAGCTCTACCTTCGTCCAATTAGGAGGTGTGCAGGCTGATTGTTAGCCACTGAATCTCTGAACTCACTCCTCCCAAGGTCTTGAGATTTTGCAGCAATTAATGACAACAGGCAGCGACGACTACTCGGCCTGTATACGTATAGCGTATACATCAGGCATGCGATGTGAACACAAACATTGTAGCGTTTTGTTGACAAGTGTGAAGCCATATTTTAAACACTGGAGGGGAAGTCTATGGTTCGTAATGTTTCTGATAGCGCCCAGCTAATGTGTGGTGATATAGAACTTCCCCTGTCATATGGCCTGTGGATAACTCATAATGAATGTGCAGTGTAATGTTGGATGCCTACCGAGGGACCTAATTTATCAAGCAAAGGCCAACAGTGTCAAAGCCATTTCCTCGTGAGATGCAGCCACATAGCGAATGAATCAATGAGGCTGTAATGTGCAAGGTGTAGCCGCACATATTCATATCCCTTCCACCATCCACGCGTGGGAGAGCTAAGGTCAAATAAATGGGAAAGGTATGTGCAAGCCTACAGGGAGGGATAATGCAAGATGGCAAGTCTGCTATCTCTGGAAAAATGCTATATTATCTTCATTTAATATGGTGTGAATATGCCGTGGTTTCACATTGGACTTATCTCAATACTGATGCTAAAGGTGAGCGTACGCCGGTGTGTCCAAATGAGCGTTGAAATGGGTTTTTTCCTCAGAGCTACAGTGTGAAGGCAATTTCCATTTTCACCTCTATTTCCAAGACAAAAAGGCAGGAAACTTTGAATGTCAGCTCGCAGCGGAGCACTCCATTAAAAGTATAATATGAATGATTAAATGGTCATTTGAGAAGGGTCAGTTTGGCGCATGCATCCCATATGCAAGCAGAACAACAAGTAAACATGCTTCATTGACATTCCTGCCTTGTTCTTTGGGTGTTGTAATGCCAAAACTGATGGTCACATACAGTGCAGTAATATTTTTTCTATCCTCTAATAAAGATTTTGAACATGTCATCATACTTGAATGTCAAATCACAACAAAAAAGGTGAGATAGGGGGAGTTGACAAACAAAATCTCTCTCTATTCTCTCTCGTCAGTCCCGTGGGAGGTCTAAGGGATGAATATGAGCTCGACATACACATATGGTGCCAGCTCTACCGCAGCTATTCCCTAAGCCCACGCTGGCTGAGCGGACAGCCACTCTCCGAGCCAAATTCTAAAACGAAGCAGACACCAGATGTTGGAGCGGTCTGACGGAGCGGCCAGAATGACAACAACAATCCTTCTAGAGGGGTGATGAGCCAACTGGACCGGAAGCGCCCCCCCAGCTTCTTTCACCCCCCTGCTGGTAAAAAGGAACATGGAGGGGGCTGTCACTCACAGATGCTCAAAGGAATGAATAAGTTGTAATGAAAGGTGAAAAACTTTTAACCTTAACATCCTGACAGGGTCCTGCACAGAAAGCCGCAGGACAGAACACTTGAAACTGGAGGAGTTTTATCCCACAAGCTTTCTCCAGAATCATAGCCTACATATTCAAAGGATGATTTCTTTAAAAATGCTGTGATTGATTATCAATTGGAAAGGTGAGTGAAAACCAGGAAAGTAAGACCCAGATTGTATGAAACAGGAATCCTTTAACTGGTCCCTCTAGAGGTGAAACTAGTAACAGAAAGCTTGGAGGGTTTACCAAGCAACCACCTGCATTAGCGTCTGCTTGATTTACATCTTCAGTCGGATCTGATGGCAGCTGACTGTTGGTATTTATAATAAGCTGTCTCTGGTATAATGTTTGCTTGCTGGATCAAGCTAAAAAAATGACACCATATGCAGGCGTCTTAGAGCAGGATACAGCGTTCAGTTAACGAGAACAGCAGCAAGAGAAAGGCAGAGAAAGAGAAAGGAGACAGTGCACATCCATATGCGCTTGCCAGTGTGTGCAAGAGAAACAGATGTTGTTGTTAATGCATCTCTATCTGAGCTATCGTTACCAGCTATAAAAGATTACAGGCACATAAAGGCGATTGCTGAAAGCACACACAGATGATTTCAAATGCCACCGGCGTTAATGATGTGACATTATAATTTCACACCTCATCGTCCGAGGTCCCCATCACGCACAGGTTCAGCACAGTGTGAGTCTTAAGCAAACTTGAGAAAAAAACCACCAACAACGTGCACATGCAAGTGAACACGTGCACACACACACCGCATGTGTTTGGAGGGTCTGATCGTGCCGGCATGCTGTCAGATTTGCCACAGAGCGCAGACAAAGTAGAGGACTTTTAAGCGGCAGCATCAAGGTTTTGTGGATACACAAGCAGTTAAATTAGGCCACGGCTGGGGAGAGGATCCTCAGCGTGATCAAAGGCTACGCTGATACCGCTTTGACTGTTCCATGTAGTCGAAGGAAGGTGGATGTTTTCAGAGACAAAAAGGAGAAATTGCATCGGAAGGTTTATCTCAACCGCAATTATAGCTGATCCTGGGACAGAGAGATGGAAGCAGAGGGAGAGAAAAGCAGAAGCAGGGGCTGAAAGAGAGAGAGAGAGAGAAACAGAGTATAGATACCAGAGGTAAAGGGAAACCTTGATACAATTCCAGGCTGATTAATGAGGAGGCAGTGAGGTGAAATGAACAGGAAATCAAGGAGGAAGCTGAGGCTGAATCCTGTTCTTTGATCTTGCGCTCCAGCAAGACGTTGTACACTCAAAGCTGCAGCAAGCACAGTGACTCACACCTGTTTCCATAGCTATAAAACACAGAGGAGAGGGAGTTGTGTTATTGACTGGTAATTTCCCTTGTCACAGTCACAGAAGGAGGCAGGATTTGGTGGCAGAACATAGACATACTCCACGCTAAACCCTCAGGATACGGTTAAACAGTTCAGTCGGGATGAGCTGTGTAAGAACAGTGATGGAGCGACCTTCTTTTATCCTCACATGACCAACTTCAGCCTCCATCAAAGCCAATGCACATACTGCCTGTCTGTGGTCAAACATGGTACTACTGTGCCTGTTATGAGGACAAGGCAGAGTAAGAGGCGCAGAGAAGGGAGACGAGCAAAAGAGGCAATGGGCTTCCAAAACATCAGCACATCCTGCAATGAGCCAAGGGCCATGAATCCGATTAATAGTGTGATATGAGAGCTAATGCTATTTATGCTCAGAGTCGGGGTATGGATCATTGAGATAAGAGCCTGGTGCTAAGTGCGGAGGGACCAGCCAATTGCAAATGGCCTGTTATCTAATCAGCTCATGAAGCGAGGTATCTGTTATGAGTGACGGAGCCACAGACATTTCAGCACTGCTGCGACCTCTCACTGGGGTTCATTTGAGGAGCATCAGAAGTTCCGTTTCAAGGAATCCACTAATTCTCGGGATATTCTCATCCCAACTTTTGTCATTACACCAGATTAATGGATGACGACGTTTCCAAAATGGCTGTTAACTTCTCATCCCCTGTTCACTCATCTCTGCCGAAGATACACTCAGTCACAGCTCATTCATCGACAAGTCTGTTTGTCTTCCTAATGAACCGATAAGCCTCCCTTTCTCCCTCTCTCGCCACATCATCCCTCCTGTCTGTGCTCTGGAACCAGCAGTCTATCATGACTTGCCTCTCTGTGCGCTTGTACGAATTAATTACGCAGCCAATGTTGTAGAGACGCTGCTGAGATACACGCGCCCAGATGTTAGAATATCATCTCGCCAAAAATTATTTACCACTTAAAGTGCTCCATCAATGAAGGTCTGGAGAGAAATAAATGTAAACTTTCTAGTCATTTGGAGTCCCTTCAACCATTAAAGAAAACCCAGATGATAAACATTATTGAGGAGCAGTGTGGTTATTACATTTTCAAACTGTTTGCCTTCTTTCATCAGACTTTCTTGGCAAATACTCTCCTGTCCGTTGCTCTCCTTTTTCTGTCGAGCCCAAAAACTATTGAAAATCTGAATCTGACAGTTTAACTGTGTCTGGTTTAAAACTATGATTAAAACAGACTATTAAAAAACATGTTTCCAAGTTTTAATGGAATGTGGTCAAATTATTCAAATCACACAAAGATGTCAGCAATACTAAGCAATATTCTCATTTGTCTCCATCCTTCCTCCTTCCCTCCACTTCAGGTCTGATCTTTTAATTCTTCTGTGACTGTAAAAGAATACGTGTGACATAAAAGAAAAAGATGGATGCCTTCACCTCCCACAATGCTGCACCGGGTGTCAGTACCAAGGAGAGTCAATGAAAGACCCCTGATGCTCAAATACAAAATGCTCCAGTGAAGTGTCTTACAGAAGAAAAAGTGAGATACAGTGAGAGAGAGAGAGGATGCGCACTTGACAGCTTTACAACAGCAAAGGCAAACTAACAGCAATACCTGCCTGTTCTCGCAGGAGACAGGAGGCTGACAGGCAGCTGCAGCTTTCATTTGACGTACAGATACAGAGAAGAAGCATCTCACTCAGACCCCAAACAGACAAATGGCAGAGAAATGTCTTCTCTCTTTCACACGTACACACACGCAGATGCTTCTGTCTTGTAAATTGTGCTCAAATTAAAATAATTCCATCCTGAGGGGGTGCAAAGCTGACAGCCTACCTATCTTCTTTACCCAGAGCAGCAAAATCTTGCAGCCATTGGTTTTCCTCTCTACAGCGTATAACTCAAAAAGGAAATCTCCCCTGCCTCCAACCCCCTCTAGTCTCCAGACAAGCACTTTATCTTGCTGTCTGCGAGCACAGCAGACTAAATACACTCTCTAATAGAGGGTGTTTTCTGTCCAAGGCGAGCCTGTCTGGAGGCGGCGAGGCTTGGATCTACTCTTTGAATAACAGCTGCATCCATATACTTTATCAGCAATGACACAGAGAAATAATAGGACATAAATACGTGGACACACATATGAAATTGGTAACCTGCAGGCCTTGAAGTGGGTTCTGGCACAATACAAGACAATACAATAGCTGGCCCATATAAATATGGGAGAACTGGAAGAGCACCAGCTTTGAAAGCACAGTCTTGTGGAAATTCATTCAGGTTATTGTTCAGCTAGTTAAGACAGATGAAGTTTAAAAGTAGCAGGCAAAACCAAATTTCACACTTTTCCTCTCTTGTTCCCGAGGCAGTATGACCTCCTACTCTCAGCCAGAAAAAGGAAGGCAGATAGAGAATATGTGAATCTGAAGAAAAAGGGCTAAAGATGAACAGAAAATCATTGCTTTGAATCCTTTGACGAGGAAAACGTAGGTGGAAAAAGTGAATGAAAAATGCTTTCACATTCCTCAAAAGCTACTCCAGGCAAATTCAGCTCTCGGTGGACACCACAGCAGCCAACACAGGATGACTGTGGACATTCATAGGACAGCTTCGACTGGCCACAAGCGGCAAGGTAAAACACAAACAATAAAAGTCATGAGATGTAATGGACAGGTTTAGTGAACTGTGTGTGAGAGGAGATAGCAGCCTTGTGTGTGGCTGAGTGACCATGTGATATTCATTGAGAAACACAGTGAGCATTGTTAGCAGTGCTATAGACCAGGATTCAATGTGTTTGTCAGAGGAACAGGGAAAAAAAGACATTTATGAAGAAAAACATCACACACCAATCTGACTCTAGTGGGCACTTATCAGACATTTTCATCCTTTTTTATTTCTGCATTGAGCTTTCAAATCACCCACGTTCAGTGAATGAAGATCAACGACGCCTCCTCCTGGATGTGAAGTGAACAAACATGGCAGGCACGAGCTAAAGAATTCAAGCACTTGTATAAGGGATAAGGTTTAAAAAAAAAGACATTCATCATTTTGCCTTTGTCAAAATATGAAAGAAAAAAATGCCACCAGGATGTGCCAACAAAAGCACAGATAATTATGAGGCA
Source organism: Amniataba percoides (assembly GCA_037176925.1). Classification (NCBI taxonomy): domain Eukaryota; kingdom Metazoa; phylum Chordata; class Actinopteri; order Centrarchiformes; family Terapontidae; genus Amniataba; species Amniataba percoides. The sequence goes on along the minus strand of JBAJHX010000033.1, from coordinate 11,286,247 downwards.
TAATTTCCATCATGATTTGATTAAGGTAATTGATTTAATATTATTAAATACAAGCAAACTAATCATTAACTTTACTGGTGCTTTCAGTTGGCTTCCACTCGTGGGTGTGTACAATAAAGGGAGATTTCTAAAATTACAATATATTTCTGAGAGTACCTATGCAGGTGAGGGGATGTAGAACACAAAGTAAGTGGAGAGACACTAAAGTTAAACACACATTTTAGTGCTTGTTGTCTACGTGCTGCCAAAAGTAGATATCAAATAAAATATCTTCCATATAGATATTCATTACTGGTGTGCTCAAAATGACAGATTTCTTCATCTGTATCTGTATCTAAATGTCAGTACAGCCTCACAGTGTGGGCAGGCTTGCGGGTTGCCATGAAAGTTTGCTGAAGTAATAAACAGGGCCTTCGCAGTGGGCAGACATTCACTTGCGCCGTGAGTCACCACAGAGCCTTTCTCTCCCTTTGTAATAATGTTATTTTCCTTCAAAGACAAAACAGTGCTTTGCCCTTGCCTTTTGCATACTATGTTTACCCTCCCTCAGGATGACAAAGGATGACTCTCCTCCATGTACGCAGCGAAGCCTGGCCAAAATCACTTGTCAGATCCTCCTGCAGACACATCTGTGGTGTGAAGCAGGGTAGCTCTTATATCATTTAAGTGAGTCAGTTTCTCAGGTTGGTATTAACCCAGCTGACTTTGTTGTTGACCAGCCGCTTTTTCACACCCTCTTGCCAAAACGAACAAGGATGTTCTGGAACGGTCTCTCAGTTTCTCTCAGTCAGACTCCTGCCTCCAGATTTGTGAAAGTTAAAACTGGTTTCCATAGCTACACTGTGCATGAGTTAGCTTTAAAAACAAGCTTTAAAGTATGCTGTCAGAGCAGATGAGGAAATGATCACAGTTCCTCATTTGTGTTTATATTGTTTTCAACCCACCTGCAGTTTTTTCTACTTTCAAGCAGTCAAATAGCTACGGCCTCACTGCCACATACTCTTTGCACTTGAGTCTTTTGCATTATCCAAGCAAAGCATGTAGAAGTTACAAAGCAAAATATTACATATACATATGTAATAACATATAAGAAAATATACAATTCTACTGATTCTCAAAGTTGTGGGCTGTTTTTGTTGACATTGTCTGTTGAAAGGTCAGAGGTCGAGGCCAGCTAATGAAGCTGGATGTGAAAGTAGCTCAGAGCTCAGCTCTTGTTCAAGACAGATACACTTAAGCTCTTAGTAAACATGGTCAAAACTGCTCCATCAGTGAAGGTCTGGAGAGAAATAAATTTAAACTTTAAAGTTATTTGGAATCCCTTCAGCCCTTGCAGAAAACCAAGATGACAAACATGTCTCTGCAGATACACATAAGCCCTTTTTAAACATGGACAACAAGTGAGTCGTATGCATGTATTGACAAATCATTAACTTGGAAGCAAGTGAAATTAAATAAGTTACAGCTCCTTATCAAAGCACACCACATAGTGAACCGACTTAAAATCAAATTCATTTTCACACAAAACATGTCCATTCATTTAGCACCTCTTTCTTTGTTTTGTTTAGTTTTGTTTGAAATATGTATAACTTTTATTCTATTGTCATTGTCCATCTGGGTGTTGTGATTTTCCAGCATGCCTCACAGCAGTGTTTTTATTGTCAGTCTGCAGTTCTTTGTCCGTCATAAAACTGCATACAATATTTCCATCTGCGTCTGCGCACAGACCAGGAAATATACAAATGTTTTTTCTCTTCTGCTTTCCAAGAAGCTACACCTAAAAATACCTTTTGCTCTCCTGCTGTGAAAGGTGTAACAGTAGGTAGTATTACTACATGTGGATTACTTTTAAGATTGATCTTCTGACTGCATATAAAGAAGATACTTTATCAAACTCTACTGATTAAACAAACAAACAATAAATCTGATATTCTCTTATAAAATCATGTTAAATCACTGTTGTAATTTTCAGCGCAAAGATGTTAAGATATTTAACTCCAGCTGACAACGAACTCTCCTCACAGGCTGAACTGAACGCCGACTGAAGCCCAACAGAGCGGAGTGAGTGACTCATCTCTCCGCCTCCGCAACATCTTTGTCCACTGCTGCGTCACTCCGCTCCGCCTCCAAGATGCAAAGCGACGTTGGTATCCGGAAATTAACAATCCCGTGATGTCAGGGGCAGTGCTAGCATAGCACCGGAATGACTCGAAACGGCCGTCCTGAGGATTTCGGTTTTTAAAACTTTCCCAAGCGCTCGGTGTCAACTAAAGTCGAGCTCCACGGTCGTCGGCCGACATGCGGGCCGCGGCGCAGAGGGCCACCGGAGGTCGCGTCCCTCCGCACGGACGCTGACAGCGGGGGGTGAAGCCTCTCTCTCACGGGACCTAACGGGATGCCGCTCGCTTAGCCTCTCCGGAGCCCGAGGTCAGATTTACGTGCCACAAGAGCTAGCGGGCTAAGTTGACTGTGCAAGCGACACCTCCTGTTTTCACTTGAGGGGAGGGGAGGGGGGTCATGGCGCGGCTGGAGCAGCTGTCAGACTTTGGGGACTACACCGGCGGCAGAGAGCTGGCCGAGGTGTTTAATAAAGGGGCGAGTAACGAGCTCAAAGACAGCCTGTCAAATGTTCGCGTGAGCCCAGATGGACGTCACATCCACGTTATCCTCCGCAAGCCCTTGGTCGGTCTTGTGACTTTTGACAAGTATGAAAGACCCCAGCTGGCCCAGAGCCACAAGAGGCTGGACCTGAGGCTGACGCGCGCGGCGCCCGTCGTGGACGTGCTGTATTTGGAGCATAATAATAATAACAGCAGCAGGGGCGCAGCCGCGGCCGTGGCGGCGGTGTACGAGGATGGAAAAGCCGAGTTCTGGAAGTTCCAGGAGTGTAAAGGCGGCTGGCATCTCCTGCAGACCTCCGAGCTCTGCAACAGCCCCCGAGCAAGAGTGGTGTCCGTGTGCGCCTGCTCCAACCTCATCATCTGGTGCGAGGAGAGGCCCCCCTCAGAGAGCTCCCCGGCCCTGGGCTCCACCAGGAACAAGCTGAGGTACTGCGTCTGCAGGAGGGATTACGAGGTGGAGGAAGGGGCTGTCAGCTTGGGGGGAGTGAAAATCGCCCTGCACAACAACCCCAACCTCACCATGGTCAGCTCGGGCGAATATGTGTATCTGCTCCCCGACCCGAGAGCGAGGCCGCTGCCAAGCATCGGCAATTTCCTCATCTGCTGGTCCCCCCACCATGACTCCTTCACAGTCAGCACGGCATGCAAAAACACTCCCCTCAAAAAGCTCTCGGCCAGAGAGTCTGACTTTAAAAGGCTGGTCACGGACTGTTTAGGGTACCTCTCGACTCTCGAGCCGCCCGAGATCCACACCTTCTCTCCTGCAGTCTGCGGAGGCCTGCTGCTGCTGCTCGGCACGGGCTGGGTGTGTCTCCTGCAGAGAGATGGGACACTGCGGCAGGTGTACAAACTGGCAGACAACTGCTCAATAAAAAGCGGCACTTGCACCAGCCTTTGCATGTACCAGGACACCCTGGCACTGCTGGTAGGACTGAACCTGTACCTGATAGACATGAGGTGTGGCAGAGAGCTGGACAAGGTCGTACTGAAGAGAGACGGGCTGTTGTATGTAAACCGAGCTGAAAGACGGACGCCTCATCTGCTCTCAGAAGCTGGACTTTTTATGTTTGTGAGCAAGGAAGTGAGGTCTTCTGGTTTCAGCGTGGTGGAGGGTATTCATCCTGGAAACCTCCTGGTAGAGGCCGTCTTCGAGGAGGCCTGTAAATACTACCAGCAGAGGAGCTTGAGCAGCACCCAGCTCACCGTGGACACGCTGAAGAAAGGAGGAAGGTTTCAGGCCCCCATCTCATTAGCCTCCATCCTCACGAACTACCTCAGTGGGGGCTTGAGACAGAAGGGAGCAGAGCTGTCCCAGAACAGGGGAGATGGATGTGCAGCAGGCCAAGATAAGCTGATGGGCTCTCTCGAGGTCGAGCTCAAGGCTCTGGTCTCTCTGGAGGAGGTGAAGGGCAGCTTAGTGAGGGGGAATGTGAAAGAGGTGGAGGTGGTGTGTGAGAATCTGGTTGAGAAAGAAGTAGCCAGGCTTCTGTCGTCTCCGGAGCTGGATAAAGAATCTCTGCTCTACCTCAACTCCATCTTCAGCACCTTCCCCCGCCAGATGTGGAAGGCAGCGCAGGCTGCCCTTCAGCTACACTACAACGGGGAGGGCTCGCTGTCCAGCAGAGCTCCCCCAGACATGTGGAAAACTGTCCTCAGTCCTCCCCTCACACCAAGCACCCTAACCTCCCTCCCACTCACAAACGGCAGGCCGAAACACAATCACAGCCTCAAAGGGGACCACATCACCAACTGTAAAACCAAACCTACGAGCTCTCCCCCCTCAGCCCCTCTGCCTGTGTTTGAGCTCCTCTGCCAGTCAGTTTTCCTCTTCCAGCCCAGCTGGTTGCCCAGGTTCCTCGAGCTCGCCCAGCAGCAGCAGGGCTCAGCCGGCCTGGGCCTGAGCCTGGCCTCCTCCTCCTGGAGCTTCTCTGGCGGGCGAGGAGGGGAGGGCGGGGAGAATAATGTGCCGCTCTACAAACGGGCCCTGAGAGTCTTGTCCGGTCTGTGCCCGGACAAACACCAGCACCAGGACTTGGAGGTGGAGCTGCTACTGGTCAGCGGGCGGCCCAATGCCATCCTCCAGGCCCTGAGGATCCTCATGGCTCAGCAGCAGTGGGAGCAGGTCACACAAGTGGCCCAGAAGTTCTGCAAGCAGAGTCCGCTGCTCAACAAGGAGATTTTCACTACTCTGCTGTGCGAGGTGGCCCAGCACAGAGACCTAGACCCGTACCTGGACCTGCTGTGGGTGCTGTGCCCAGAGGATCTCACTGTTACCACTATTCTCAACTTGGTGTTGAAAAACCTCCCCTCCCCTAACACCCCACCCTCTTGCTCGTCCACCTCCTCCTTCTCCATGTCCAGTACACCCTCCCCGACTCCTTCTCCCTTTGCAGACCCACAGAGCAGCCAGTTGACTATTGGCCTGTTGAAACCTCTGCTGAGAAAGGTCCTCCAAAGAGAGACCAAGCCAAGCCAGCGCTATGCCGACATCCTCCAGTCACCATCATTCCCCCCTCCCACACCTCCTCGCCAGCCTGTAGAGCAGCCCAGGGCTGTCACAGACGCCAGCAAAGACTCCGCTCAGGGCAGCGACATAACTTCAGCTCTTCCTGCAGAAACGCCTGAACAGCAGTCGTCCACACAACCGGTCCCAAAGGCCAGGGTGGCGCTGCCAGCTAACCTAGTCTGATTTCCATAAAAAAAAAACTGAACAAAAAACTCAAGGTGTTGAACAAAAAACATACAACATTCCACGTATAATCTGACCAAACTGTGAAGCAGCGAGTTGACAGACTAAAACAGAATAATATCGGTACATTACAGGTATTGTTGTTATGCAGTTGATACCTGATGGTGTTTTTAAAAAGATTGGTAATGTCAAATGAAGTATGACTACTAGAAACTATGAAATGACTACTGAAGATCTTACCAGTGTAAATACTGCAGGTAATTTTAAGTCTTAATGTGTATATACTGTATCTGCAATGTTATTTATCTCTTAAGCCTTAACTGCACGTGGATGAGAATGTTATTGCATAGACTTGCATTGAATAAGCTTGGCCTTTATCAGTACCATCGATGAACGATAATATGCGGGGTTAACACAGTACAGTGTTTATCTGCTCAGTCAAAAACAAAGCCACTAATTCCCATTTTTGGGGTTTATTGTATCTGTGTATAGGTTGTTCTTTGTCTTTGCCTTTAAAGTAGCTGCTCTCTGCTAATTTGTAGCCAAGTATAGCTGCCTCCACCTTGCTGATGTCAAAGTGTGTTCATGCAATGGGTAATCTACTGAGCGTTATCCAGACAAGCCGGCCTTTGTGTTTGAATGTTTGTTTTAAGTGTGGTATGGTTTGGGGGAGGAGGAGGGGTCCAAGGTTCTTTAACTGACTCCCAGTTTTGTACTTAACATATTATAGGTGCTTAAACATTAACCTGATTTCAATGAGCTCAACCAGACTGTGTAACGTCTCAAAGCAAAACCTAAAACATTCTCCCCTGTCTGGCTTTTGCTTCTATTTTTCCACTCCAGTCGTCCATTTCTCTCTCTCTGTAGACTCCATCTTGTCCTCTCTGTCGACTCACAGGACATTCCAGACAGAGTTCCCAGTAAAAGTGACTCACAGTTTGAATTTAAATTCAATTTTGGAGGTAATTCTGTTAGGATTCGAGTGTGGGTTGGGCACGTTGTGACTATCATAGGCCCGCTGGTTGCATGAGGTCTTGTACGTCTCCCTTCACGGACCCACTGAGGGTAATGTCATTAGAGATGTTAGGCCCTCTGTTTTCTTGCTCTTGTTAGTGTTCTCCATGCTCTGAAACCTATTGCACTTTTGTATCAATCCAGTCAGTATTGTTTGTACCCTGCTTTTTGATGCATCTGTTGAAATGAATATTTTCCAATTTAAGTGCTGTAAACAGAACTATATTTAAGTGCCTGAGTCTTTGATGCCTTTATATAGCCTTTGTATGTGCATAAAATGTGGAGTCCTCTAAAAAAAATGTTATTAACTCTATACCAATATTTTGAAGACAACTAAAACAGCAACTCTGATCTCGTGACAACTCTTAAGTGTTGAGTGACAATCAGTCTCCAAAATGCTGTAAAACAATCAGAGTGCCTTTCACAGTGCTGCTCCTCATTTACAGGCTGATGTCACATTCCTGCCGTTTCTCCTCCAAGTGTTTCTTTAAGTGACATTTTGATGTCATTTAATGTTTTAATGTCAATAAGAAACCCGCTGTATAGCATCACTCCACGCTCTGTACTATTGAACAAGCACAACGGAATCTGTGCAAACCATTTAGTCCAGCGCCACGAGTTTTGTTGAGTGCCAGACATGCTTCAGCCCATCTGAGAGTCACTGGGAACTCCCTGACTTCCCCAGACGGTCTGCCGAGCCTGCTGTTATGACTGTTAGTAGTAATTTGCCTTAAACTTTGTTCCTTGTTCCTCCTGGATTTGCTCGGCAAGCTTTCACATCTACACATTTAGTTTGTTTACTTTTGGTGACGCTCTCTTAAGGAAGAAAACGTGTACAAGTATTTAAAAACAGATGCTGTATGCTATTAAACAGAAAATAAAACTTCTGTCGGCTGTCCTGAGTTTTACATCTGAAGTTACTTGTTCTGCATTTGCACACTAATGCAGTCCATTATCACAGCCCTGCAACAAATGTGAAGCTCGTAATGCATTGTTGAGGTCTTGGTTACACTCTGGTAGCCTCTGATAGCTTTAATGTGTTGCGGGGTTGTTGAAGATCACATTTTATTGCATTCCTGTTATATTCCTCCCTGATGCACGGACAAGTGAATAGACAGTCAATTAACAATACATGTACCCACCAGTTAAGCTGCTTTTAATGGTCCAAATATTTTGGCACCTGCCTGCCAAGTGCCCATTCTCACAGACAGCTGTAGTTCTGGTTAGTTCAGCTTTATCAGCATATTCCTTTTACACCACTGCACAACAACAGGTCTGACCGACAGGACTCATTCTGTTCAATCTGAAACAGCTACATTGTTTAGGCCCCTTTCAAGTTTATTCCTTTAGTTGTTTAACCTGGTATAAAATCTTCACTTTGGTCTTGCACAAACAATTACTCACTTATATGATCCAGTGCCCCCATTTCACTATATCCCTTCTGTGGACAAATCCACTTACAGCTGTGATCCCGTGTGTGTGTGTGATCTTGTGGGCAGATTCGAGTGTGTAAATGCACTGAAATGTTTCTTTGACCCGGGCCCATAAGAGGAATGTTCAGTCGTCACCTCATTAAGCTCCTGAATCAGGGGCTGCCCCTTTACTAAGCCCCATAACAGCCAAAAAATAGAGGTCGAATGCTGAGTGGATGTGCGCGGCTGCTGGCCCTCGCAGCAAATAGACAGGTTCCACACAGGGATGTGAGGGTATGATGACAGGAGTGGAGTAAGTGTAGAGGTGGAAAGTGGAGGGCTGTGAGTCCTGTATCATCAGTCGAAGAGGCAGAAGGTAATAAGAGGCTTCCCAAAGGGCAAGAAAATGGCAGACAGCTGCAGAAACAGCCCTAACCTGATACCCAACATCTCTCAGCCTACCTCTCTGTTTCCCTCCCTCTCCCTTTCTTTCTCTTTCGCTTCGTGTCACACATTTTTTTTCCTCTTCAGACTGAGCTCCAGCCTCTCGTGTTACAAGGTTTTGAGTCATGCTGGTGTTGTAATGCCATCGATTCACTTGTTCTAATTATAGATGGCATCCTGCGAACAATAATAACTCTAAAAAGACGCTGGCTGGCCCTGTCT
>JBAJHX010000033.1:11254945-11266485 GCA_037176925.1 Amniataba percoides | reverse complement strand
AAAACTTTGCGTTCCCTCGCAAAACTTTTGCGTTCCCTCGCAAAGTCTAACGGTTTCTGTGTGGTTTCGTGTACTTCCGGGTCAGGCCAGAACTGTTCATAGAGAAAAGAAAAAAAAAATAGTTTTGCGTTCCCTCGCAAAAAACTTTGCGTTCCCTCGCAAAACTTTTGCGTTCCCTCGCAAAGTCTAACGGTTTCTGTGTGGTTTCGTGTACTTCTGGGTCAGGCCAGAACTGTTCAGGGTAAAATAAAGGAACCAGCCCACCAACCGGACCAGCTCTAGGGGCTCCGTAGTTTGCCGGCCTGACCCGGAAGTACACGAGACCACACAGAAACTGCTAGACATTGCAAAACTTTTTTTTTTTCTCCATGTGCCTTTAGGGGCTCCATACATTCAGGAGCTTTTCACATGAACTATTTTTGTAGTTCTCACCATCTGTCCGTTTCACATGGCTCTGAGATAAATGTCATGGAAATTTGCATGTCCCCTCATTGCTTTGTGTTTCCCTTTATTTTAGCCTGTTGTGTATTACTTTAAAATGAATGGCTGGGGTCTCTGTGAATTACAGTGAGATGTGAACAAATACTACACCGAACTGTGAGCTGATGGATATTTGCTGAGAGTTGTCACATTTCCATTACATTGGCAGTTATTGGAGAACATCTCAAAGTTACGTGTGTGTGTGTGTGTGTGTGTGTGTGTGTGTGTGTGTGTGTGTGTGTGTGTGTGTGCGTGTGCTTGTGTATAACTTATTTAGAAACATTTATGACCTTCAGTTTACTGTTTTATTGTGAGGAATCAATTGCTTTGTTTACCATAAGCCATCAAGTCATTTTTCTTATCACAGAGCAGCTACACACTCAACCAACTGTTGAAACCTGCTGGTTAATATAGAGGGAAACACAAGTCTCTTTATGCTTCATTACTTGGTGATTAGTTAAAAGTCACATTCATTTATGACACGAGAAGTAAAATTGGACAATGTTTTTTCATTATGTTTTTGTGTCTATTTATAAAATGGTGCTGAGCAGGAAGTAAAGTGCAGCACAGACAGGGATTTATGGAGCAATTACAACAAGTCACAGGGACTGACAAACAGGTGCAACATGAGTCATGTGAAACAGGAAATGGCCTAAAAATAACACAGAGGGACATAATATCAAAGAGCAAAGAACAAGACTTTCCATTAACTCCATAAACAATCCTAGCAGGTATGAATGTCACCTTCACACCTGTAGGGAAATTTTGCCCAGCAGAGGCCGCGAAAGCCAAATGATTTTAATTTTACCTTGTTGCTCTATGAGCTAAAGCCTGGACAAAGTGATATGTGCCCTTAAACAAAAAGCTAAGAGTAAACAGAGACCAGCTCATTAGCATCAAAGCATGATGGCAGATGTTTGATTAGTGAGAAATGCTGATGATACTGACCTTTCGGGAAAGGGTTAGGCTGGACTGTGTTGAGGAAGGACTTGACCAGAGGTGCCATGAAGCCCACGCCGGCGTCCTCCTTTGCTGTGGCCTGATAATGTGGCTGGGTGAGGATGTGGGGGGCCACAGGTGCTGGACAGGCAGCCTGTGAGAAGGCAGGCGGGACCAGGCAGACCACCAGCAGCACCACTCTTGCCCCAAAAGCTCCGGCGCCCCCCTTCCACCTCCAACCCCTCATACTCTTGGGTAATACCATGTCTACAGGTGGGGCGGGTGGGGAAAAACTTGGCAGGACACAACGGGTTTGCTGAGTGATCACCTCATGGCACAAGCTCTGTCTTCATACGTCTGGAAACAAAAAGCACCAAATACAATGACACACTCATGCAAGGCAGAAGAATTAAGAGGATGGAGAAAAAACCCACGGACTGAGTCATAGAGAAAGAGGTCGCAGCGTAGTTTGTTACAAAATGGCAATGGAAAAAAAAAAACTGACACTGTTTTGAAGAAGCAACGCAACAATGGCATTTCAAAACTGGTTAATATAAATGTTAGCCAACGCCTATTTTGTACCTGAAAAAATAAATGGTGCCCTTTAAGCTTCTCTTTTATATTTCAGCTACTTAACTGGAGACTTTGTGCCATGAAGTACAGAAGCTGGTGACATTTAAAAGTTACACGAAATGTCTTTGAAAGAAAAGAAGGGAAGAGATATAATGCGACATGAAGGATTATTACAACACGTCTGGTTATGGTGTCAGAGCTGGTGTTCTCAGTGTAAACAAGCTGCATCCGCCTCAGATACCTGCATCACCTCTGTTTATCCAAAACACCTCACTTGTTGACTCAGGACAGCAGACAGTGAAGCATAAGAGGATCAGAAGACGAAAAAACATTTTACGCCAGGAATGTCTAAATATCAGTTACTACAAAGAACATGCTTATCATGCTTTTATTCTAACTCTGATTCTAAACGATCACTCTTATCAACTGTATGTTTGTTAAAGGTGTAGCTCTCTAAAGCAAACACGTTGATAAGGGACAGGCCTGAAAGTAACAGAACACATCTACTTCCTCTTCTCGTTGAAGCAAGCTGTTAAAATAAGAAAAAAAGACTTGAGACTACTTTTACATGTACATGATCAAGCTTGAAGTTGACACTCAGCAGTGGCCTGAGGATATTTACTGTGCACACTGGAGCTCTCTGGGAACAAACTACCTGAGCAGTTTGTCCTGGTCAGGTGTGAGTGAGAAAGTGCTGAGAGTGAGGAGGAGAGGGGACACATGAGGAGGGAATGGAAATGAGGAAAAACAAAGCACATACAAAGAGGATGCAGTGTGAGCGCTCAGCAGTTTTCTATCATTCAACTCACCTTCCCTGGCAGGACGGTGAAGGACAGTCGCACCGCTTTGATCTCCAGTAATTCACTAAGGGGCCTGCAACTCTCACAGTCCTGTGGAAACCTGATCTGCTCTGTTCCTGTTGACAAGTTGAAGATGACTGTGTGCTCGCCCAGAGAGCAGTGGCACTACAGAGGAGAGGGAGGGAGAGAGGGAGGGAGAGAGGGAGGGTCTTGCAGAGACCGAGAGAGAAAGAGAGAAAAAGGGGAGAGCAGAAGGGAGTGACGTGGATAAGGGGAGTAAGCCTGGTGGGAAGGAAGCAAATAATTGACAGGGTTACCTTCAAGCAAATGAGATCTTTCCCACTATGCTTCCTGGATTTCTGGAGTGTGTCATGGGGAGAAAGAAGGCATTGTGAAACCCAACTTGCCAGTGTTATTAAATGGTGTCATGAGTTTACTTCCTTCAGTGGGGAAGACATAAACTACAGATTTTCAAGAAAATGTGTTCACATAGTCAAATGATCTGTTAATTATCTGCTGTTTATTCTGAAAAAAAAGTTGTTTTTATTTTTCCGAAAGTGTAAATCAGTTCACATCTGCAACAGTGTGGCGTCCAAACAAACCACAATGCATCCCAAACATGCACATAGCTGAGAAAGATACTCTTGGGAAAGGGAGTTTTTTGGGAGCACACAGCATTCAAATGTTGCCAAGAAATAGGCAAAAATATTTCCATGAACATCACTGGCAATGGCTTGGACATTTTGTTTTCCCCATGTTGTCAGAAAAGGATGACATGCAGTAAATCTGTAGCTGCGACAAGCCAAAATAAGACTGAAAGCTTTGTTTGACAGAGTGAACTACGCCTAGCAGTGTCAGGAGAGCAAAGACCACACTGAGACAACACAGAGATGTTACTCACCTACAGTCTGCCTCAAAAGAGTCACCGCTTTGACAAAGGAAAGAAGAAACTGCTCTCATCTAATGATGTGAATTTGGTGTCCAGGGTGCCTGCTTTGAATAACTCCCCAGTAACAGGGATGCTATCAAACAAATTTGCATAAAAAGGAACACTTTTGGACATAGACACAAGTGTTATTTCCCTGTCTGCTGTCTGTTGATACAAACGAAGCAGAAGGAGTTCTATGCTCGTGTCTGTCCTCTTCACCTCAATCCAGAGTCATCAATTACAGGCTCATCCTTTAATCTGCTACACTTACTAAGTGGCTTCGGCATGTGAAGACTTGTCGAGGCCTTGTACCTCTTCACTTTGTGACTGCCCTCAATGATTCAGTGTCCCTGAAACAACAGCGCCTCGAGATCGTGTGACATCGCCAAGCATAATCCCGCACTGGCTTCCCACATGTAAATATATTTGTGTTTTGTAGATGCACCTCTGCCAGGGACTGAAAAAGTTGTACAAAAAGTGACTCCATAATGACTGTGAGATGTGCTTAAAGATTTTCAAATGGTCTGTGCACATACCTTAAGGTGAGATGAACAGGAATTGTTTTTTGTTGACTCAGAAGTTACACACCTGCAGCCCAGCATGTGCCTGTTTTACAGCTTTAAACATCTTTCTTAATACAGAAATCAACTTAGCTGAATTGCAACAAAATGTTAAGTGTCAGATTTCTCCTCTCTGGATTTCATTTTTGTTGCACAATACATCTGCTTGTTTGACTCATGGGACACCTTAAAACAGACACGAGCTCTAAATCAACAACCCCTCCTAACTATTGCCATCCATTACATACACATCATTACATATTATTTATCTTTGACTGTGCCAACCATCATTGCTTCCGTCTTTCACAATAGTTCTGCCCAAACAAGAAAGACTGACTGATGTGTCAAAAAAAAAAAACAAGACAGAGAAATAAACTGTGAATTACATCCATGATTATTTGGTGTTTTATTAACTCAGAAACAATAACTGCAGTATCTTGCTCACACTCCACTTTGCACTTTGTTTCAATAGGAAAATTCACTAAACTGTACTTGGCAGATGTCTTGTGTGGTGAGCATTTTGTATGCCAAGGAAAACTTCTCTTGCTTTCTCAAGTCACATTTTCTTGTCATTTTAACAACTCATGTCAAACTGGCCAAAGCATACCTGAGTTCTCCAATGATTACTGAGTATAAAATATTAGGTATCAATTTAGAGTCTGTTGTGTGGTTCTGTTGTAGTTCTTTGATAAAGATTTTTTCACATCATATCATTAATATTTTTCTATCAAGAATGCTTACAGCTGAATTCAATAAAGACAACTTTTTGCTTTCATGTTTTTCAGTGAAAATTCATCTTTATTGATACCATACATGAATTCATCAGACAGAAACCTGGCAAAAAATATAGATATAAAATCACCCCTATGGTGAGGTGCTACAGGAGCCAGCTATGGGTGCATTGCCATTTCAGCTCTGTCTCACATATCACAAACCCTTCTTTCTTAGATTTTGTCAACTTAAGAAATGCAGATTCAATTCTGTGTTGGCCATCTGAGTTCTTACACCATGAAAGTAGAGAGGGGGTTCTAGAGACAACGAATAAGGATCGGGACACAACAGCCTGCAGCTCAGTGTGGATTTACAGAAGGCATTTCTGCCACATACTATGATAGAGGAATTTCTGACAGTCTGCCCGGTCAGTCCCAGAGCTGAGAGACCCCTGCTGGGCGAGTCTGCAAATTACTATTCAATCCCTATAATTTAAACAATGCTGAGGCCCGTGAATTAGGCAACATTTTGCACCATACATATGGAAACGGATAACCCTGATATGGCAGGTTAAGGTCAGGCCAAGAGTCTCATTTTCCCAGGATAACACATAACATCAATGGTCAGCATATTCCCCCATTAATGATATGTCCACTGGCTCTAATCAGGCATAAGTTTGAAATGTATCTGAAAACCTGCCATCAAATACATCACAAAAGAAAACCAGCAAAGTCACAGGACTGAAGCTTTAGGTAAATTTGATTAAATTGCACTAAAGATTGTGGCACATTTCCAGCGTCTGTGGAACTGGAGGCTCTTTGTCAGAGGGTGACTCACCATAAAACAGAGCAACTTCACAGCAGGAAAAAAAATCTCGACGTTATTTATTGATTTTCAGTGGATCTAATAGGTTCTTAGATAACCCAGGAACCTACAACCTACAGCAGAGAATGGCTATTAAATATCTCTTTAATGCGAACATACTGAACCATTGTCAAACAGGCCAGAAATGACCTGGGAGCTGCATGTCAAAAAAACACAAGTAATGGAATGACCTCTATTAACTGACTCAGCAGCCCCACAGACTCCTCCATATATTATCATGAGTATTGTACAGGTGGGTTGGACCTAAACAGAATGTCAGTACATAGAAAAATAAATACGGTTTGCTAAAATGAGGGCAAAATTCTTTTATCAGTGATTGTACCATTAAAAATCACGTTAAAAAAAAAATTTTAAGAGGCTTTTCATCTCTTTACATTAGATTGAGTTTCTCATAGTTCTAGGGAGGAATACATAGAATAACTTTTACAGAAATTACTACCTAAAAATATACAAGCACAGACACAAACATGAGGAGTAAAGCCAACAAAATGATTCTTCATAAAACATAAAACAGCACAGTGTAATCAATATCTAAAGAATCTTTACATGTAGCTCCTTGGTCTGCAGCTTTCTTAATTGTGATTAAAAACATTTCTGGGAAACTTAAGTTAATACAAAAGTCTTTTTTTTCTTATTTTACAATCCTGTCAAAACTTGTTTTTTAAAATATTTTTGAGTAGCAAATTTGAGAAGTTTTCCGTTACTGTATTCTCTGAAGAGAAGACCCCCCCCAGATAGAGATTTCAAGACGAAGCAAACAGTTCTGCAATGACGAGTCAACAGATCCAAAACCAGGCGCTTGATGGAAATTTAGTGGGGGCAAAGTGGTTTCCAGTGTGCTGCTTTGGACTCGCAACAAACAAGATGTAGTACAGTGCTGAAACACTCTCGTCGTCCCCTCCCCCCAACCTGCTCTCTAGCACTGAAGCCAATGGACCTGGTGACAGTGTGATGTCGGACACAGATGGATGACATTATATCAAGCACAGACTTACATGAAAGTTATTACCATCACAATAAGAATGATCTAACAGCAATACTTATACATTAATATACTGCAGGTTTCAGATGTTTTACAGTTCTTACATTAGCGATAATAGAAAAAGAAAAAAAAATACACCGTCAATTCATAAGAAAAATAGATTGGAGTTAATAGTGGAAAACAGTGCAAAGAATATTCTGGGGTGTTTTTGTTTGCTTGCTTGCTTGTCTGTTTATTTTTTAGAAATTGTTTACAAAAATAAAAAAAATTCAAAACAAGTCTAAAACATAGAAAATGAAAACACACTTCTGTAGCGTCTGGTGCTCTGGTCCAGACATGCTGCGTACCACCTCTCTCCAGTACCTCAATGTGAGTGTAGATGTGTGCGAGTGTGTGTATGTATGTATGTATGAATGAATGAATGTGTGCACTGGTGGGGTGTGTGGGGGTTGTGTGTGTCAGTGTGTGTGTGTGTGTGTGTCAGTGTCAGTGTCAGTGTGTGTGTGTGTGTGTGTGTGTGTGTGTGTGTGTGTGTGTTTAAGATTTAGCGTAGTGGTTCTCAACTCCGGTCCTCAAGCTCCGGCACTGTACAGGTTTTTGTTCCAACCAGGTCCTACAAAAACAAATGATTGAGTTTTTAAAAACCGAACGTTGAATTTTGATACTAAGAGTGCACAGTTTTCTGCAGCCTGCAAAAAAATAAGTTAAATAAAAGCTAAGCATTTCCTCCCTGTGACATGAGCACAACAGAAACAACAAGGTGCGTCGTCAAGGAAAAACGCACGCCTGAGAGACCCGAGGTTGGAACAAGAACCCACTGACACGGTCGCCATGGCGAGCACTTGGACAACAGGACACAGCAACTTTGGCTCAAACGTAATGGTGAGCGATAATGGGGGATAAACACACATGCGCACGCGCACACACGCCCCGCTGGTCTCACCACAACTCTTAGTGGACTGACTGGAGCCGAGCAGCCAAGGGCCAAGGCTGAGCACCACTGATCATGTGCAATCATGTGAGGGAGCGAGTGGGATTCTGCTGACACTGTCCCACGTGTGACAGCAAAGAGTTTTATCAGTCCATTAGCTATTATCCCTTTCCCTGACCACTCTCCTTTTCGTCTTAAAAAAAATGACACAACGGAACAAAACAAAAACAAAAATTAATTGAACACAAGTGCTCGAGGCCACCCTCCCTGACTCCCCTCGCTAGTGTTGGCTCAGGTGGATCCCAGTAGGTTTTAAGCTTTTGAAAAAAACAGGGGGTCTGTCTGGGACCTCAGCGCTCTACTGGGACGACTGGGAGTTGTCGTTCTTGCTCTCCTGACTGGAGGGAGCCTTGTTGTTCCAGGGCGAGTGTGCCCCCAGTGCAGGCGAGCTGTTGAAACTGTCCTCATCCTCCAGGCCATTCGCCCCATCGAACTGCGTGTTCTCCAGCCGCGTGATCAGACGCTCGTCCTCGTCACCAAACTCCCCTCCCATCAGAGTGGGCTCTCCCACCATCATCACGTCCTAAAGGGGACAGCAAGGGCCGGTACATATTATCCCCATAATACAGGGGGGTGCGCGGAATGACGGACGGGTTGTAACTGTTTTTTTAATGGTCTAGGTGCGATCTAACTTCAGTGCCAGCGTTACAAATAGGTTTATACTGATGAAATGCATTTTCAGTGATACTTCAGTTTTAGGGATCAAGGGACCCCGAGAGTTAAAATCCTGAGGTTTTAGAGTCCTCTCATTCTGAACCCAATCACAACAGGAAGATGTGTTGTCAGGGTGTCTACTCTGACAATTCAGTAGTCCATGTGGCCCTGACTCCCTGGCCCCTGTTCCGAGAACCAGGGTCGAGGGGCCCTCCCTACTGGCCAGCAGTGGGCATCCCTGATCCTTGAGTGCTGCATCAGGGGGGGTTTTCATTCCACCTCGGGTCTCGTTCGCTCAATCAAGCAACCAAATAAGCAAAGACAGCAGCGCTGTGTGAATCATGTGCTCTGATAACACTTAATGGTAACTCTAAAACCAAGTCGATACAGCAGATTTAGACAGAAGACCTAACTGTCCCACTAGAGATCAGCACAAGGAAACCCTTCCCTCATGGCCCCAAAATATCAATTAAGCACCACTTAAGCACAACACCCATTAACCTGTGGCCCCAGAGGACCAGGGACTGCCCATCACTGGTTCACATCAGGTCTTATGACTAAATCTACTCATGCTGAGTAAAATGACTGAAATCAACCCCCCACCATCCCTTTACCCAAACCCCACCTCCAGAAGCCTCCCTCTGCTATCTCCATCCTGACTTGCTGCTACATCTACTCCTAAACACGCTAACAACCCCAGCTACCACCCCCTGCACCCACAGGTAACTTTATGACCTCCTCGCCTTTTATTCCAGCCCCTCTGCCCTCTACATAATCCTCCTGTGCCTTGCTCAGCTGAACTTGGAGGTGCAGATAGAGGTCAAGTAGATGTAATGCTTACAGGTACCTGGCTGGAGAGTGAAAAGCTGTTGGCGGGACTCTTCTTTTTGCTGTTGCTGTTGTTATTGCTGCCTCCTCCAGAGCTCACGGTGCTTCCACCGGACACTTTCCTTTTCCGCCGCTTGTTTGGAGCTTGTCTGGCTGGCTCAGCTATAAGTGGCCGAAAGAAGGAAATGTATAAATATTTGACAATCAGGTATTTAAATCTGTACGAATCAGTTTTTTTGTAAAGAACTGCCATGTATTTGCAACCTGATTTTTACTCCCCAGCTTTCACAGCAATTTCAAAGGTGTGCGTGTGCTACCTGGAGGTGCTACCATTCTTTGCCACTTCTGGAAGAGGCAGGTCTTCAGGCAGTCTCGGGGGCTCAAGCTGTAGGTCTTATGCCTGGACATCAATTCTTGCATGGGCTCCAATATCACACATAGCTTTAGGAAAGATAAAGAGAGGAACCAAAGAGACAAAGGCGAGTGTTGACAAGTTATTGCATGTGTAGCTGAGGTTGACTCAATGACATGAAAGGACATAATCTCAAAACAATTTTGCTTACACGGAGGTAGTTAAGTGTGGAGTTGGACAGCCCACATCTGGTGATATTTTTAGCCAGCTGATCGAGCATCTGGGGATCCTGCAGGAATGGGTTAAAATGAGGAGGTTAATAAGTGCACGTACAATATTTGCATATGAGTGTGAGTGTTTTTATTTAGTCTGGAACTCACATGCATGGCCAAAATGCTCCTTGGTAGGACCTCTCTGTGTTGTCTGATGCTGAAGTGCCACGTCTTGATCCTCATCATGTCATCGAACATGAACTCGAGGTACAAGCGGCCCTCCACGCAAACCTTGTCCACAGAAGGGAAACAGAAGTTAGAGGTCACAACAACAGAAAGCAGAGGAAGGGCCGTACGTTTGTCATCCAGCATGACATGAAGTGTACCTGTGTGAACATAGGCTTGCCATTCTGGGTCACCATGGTGCACTGGTCACAGTCGAGAGACACAAAGTTACTGTGGAAGGACTCCTTTGGATGCTTCAAAACATAGAACAGCTCGGTGGCACCCCCCTCAAAAATACTTCGAAAGTATCGTGGGATCAACGTCCTGCCGATGGCTGCAGAATGATTGTAAAATGCAAAATGCAAAAATTATTATCAGTAAATGAAATGAAATCACCAACACGGGGTAAGTGTAGATACAACAGCACAGAATATGAAAATATGAAAACAATAAAATTATCTTTCAGACAGAAAAGATATACATAATGCTACAGTTAAATCTCTATCCTTATCTTGTGATACTGATGATTGTTGAATTGGGTGAATTTGAAAGATAGAAATAAAACAATATGGCAATATATCAAAAAAATATAGATCAATCTTTATGCAAAAGAGGTTGACTATCTTTACATTTGCAATCTCAACCTTGAAATACAAATAAAAATCAGCTTTTTCTTTTTCAAAACATTCTTACTGTATCGTTTGGGTCCATCTTCCAGACAAAAAGTGATGGTGAGCATGGCATCATCCTCAAAAAACTCTGTGGTGAAGGCATCCCACCAAAGATTGTCACAGTCCTGAATGCAAGAGGAGCATGATTACTCCATGTTTTTTAAATGATACACAAGGCAATATACTTGTTCTTATAATCTTAAACAAATTAACATTTAAGTTTAATACAAGAAAATGGAGTAAATGTTAAATTATCTCTTTTAGGAACAGTAAATCATCATGAACAATAGAAGCTGTGTTTACTATAAAGAGGTGAGGACATTTCATAAGATGGTATGAGTAAACAAACACAATGAATGTGCTCAGACCGTTCAAAAAGAAGAACAGAAATTCTAGTTCCCCTCAAATTTACCACTTCTACAACCTCTCTACTCTTCTTCCCTATAATCTGGTGAACAGAATCCTAGTTTGTGTAAACCACTGGAGGTTTGCCGATTATGTGAGAACAGAACTGCATGCTTTGTGAGAGTCATCCACATCAATGCCAGGGACTCTAAAGATCGGCAGATGAGCAGAAGTAAATGTTTTCTTGATGCAGTGAGGAAGTACAAACAAAAGTGAAGCTGAGTGGATCACCCTTCTGAATAGAGCAAGTTGCAATTCAGAAACTATTGCCCCTTTTCCACTAGTACCTACTCGGCTCGACTCGACTCGGCACGGTTTGCGCGTGTTTCCACTACGTTTTAGTA
>JBAJHX010000033.1:11240503-11254845 GCA_037176925.1 Amniataba percoides | reverse complement strand
AGGCGAGCCGAGTAGGTACTATCAGGTACTAGTGGAAAAGCGGCATATGTGTTTTACAAGATATAAATAACTCTCGTTAAACTTCCTGCTATGTACAGAGGATAATGTGCATATCTTTGACTGTCAAAGTAAAAAAAAAAAACAAAACACAACATATATTCAGTTGCGCGTTCGGGCATATAAACAGTTGGCACTCCAATTACGTTTTAGTCAGGTTGATCAGATAATCCTATTAGAGCCTGAATGTAAATTAAGTCAGTGAGTTCTCGGGCTTAATTTCCCACAAAATCCCTAGCATGGTTAACTACACAAAAACAGCAGCTGGGAGAGAAAATCTGAAAACATGGCAACAGTAAGTAGTTCAGGGGAGCTGCAGAATGTAGTACTATGGGCTGTAATCACAACCAAGCCGAAACTGAAACACGGCTTTCTCTTTTTTTCTGTACAGCAACAGTTTGGTGTTCAATTCTTATTACTCTCTACATGGATGATGAAGTGACTCTCACCTCTGTCCAATTCTGTAGCCTTTTGTTCAGCTCATATATCCGGTAGTCTGTCTGGTTCCCGTACGGTGTGGGTCTCCTAAAACAGAAAACAGGAAAAGTCAACACTCTGATGCTTTCCACACCCAGAGAGCAAATAAATGGTATGGGCTGAGAGCACTCTTAAATTTAACTTAATTACAGGTGAAGTTAATAGGCACATTTTTTGACATGGAGATGCACCAAGTAGAAAATCTTTATAAATTACATCACCGATAGGACAAACCACAAATTTGTGCTGTGTCAGTGCACTCACCCCATTCCAGGCTCCATGTATGAAGGGGGGTACATGGGTGTAGGCCTGGGAGAAATAAAAACATGGAAATGAGCAACCATGTTCTGAAACATGCTATTTCTACATGGCAAAAGAATCACATACCCCCTTAAATCCATAAACCATGATCTCAGAACTTTAAAAAAAGAAAAAAAACTTGTTGATTTCAAGGCCTTGTACATCTTACTAGACTAACAAGGAGTTTCAAGGCTTGTTTTCTATGTTTGCCTTTTTGGGCTACATTTAAAACCAGCCTGCTTCCCTTAAGTTAATCAACTGAAATTTATTTTATTCCAATATCACAATCAAACTTGTGGTGATAACAAAGCTTAATTTGAAAAATGTACTTGGAAAAACACTTAGCACTGGAATATAAGCCATAAAATATCAATATCAGATAATCAGATAATTATTCATAAAGAAAATAAACAGAAAATAAAAATAGACACATCATACTCAATAAACGTATCTATGTGACGATAACAAATTATAAGATCAAAACTGAGCAGCCTGAATGAGACATCTGAAAAGCAATAAGTAACATGATTTAATGATTTCTGACAGAATATCTTGTGCCCCGACAGTATAACCCACACCTACCCCACATCTCTGTCCAGCATAGCGCCTGGGTGGAAGGGGGGAAAGCTGCCGCCGTTGGGGGGCTCCTTAGGAGAGTACAGCTTGAATGACTTTGACGAACAGCCTGCACACGAACACACAGCAGAGGAGGAGGACGACGAGGAGGGGGGAAAAAAGAGCAGAGATTTAGAGAAGATTAAGATTACTTTAGATTTAGCTCATTCAAATCACAGCATCATCTAAGTAATCTAATGTTGGATGATTTTGTTGAGATTTACTCAAATAAACGCACGCTGCCAAAACAATTTCCTGCTGCTTTCATTATCTAATGCATCTTCAATCTGGTAAATGGACAAGAAAACAAATCATCAGGAGAAAAAAAAGGGAGGGAGGGAAAAAAACACAGCAATATTTATTAGCCTGCAGAAATGTGAGAAAATAATCAGTGAAATGGGGGGTGATAAACAAAGTGGAGATGGTTCTTTGTGTTCTTGTATCATCCGTACAATTATACAGTACCCTCTTCTCTGGATACAGCCCGATGAGATCCTAACCATACTCTGCACTGTGTGTGTGTGTCTCCCCCTCTAGTTGCCTCTTCTACCCATCCCCCCACTTGCTACCCCGGCTGTTGTTAACCCTTGTCTGCCCAGATAAGCCATTCATGCTCAAACAATTCGGGGCTCTGAGAAAACATCTATTCTGTATCTCCAACTAAAGGAGACCTCACACAGACAGAGGCTGCATGTAATTAGGTCTGACCAAAGATATTTTATACCCTTGCAGGCAGTGGCGGTGGGGGTGGCGGGGTGTTTGAGAAAAACAACCCCTGGAAATTTGACCCACCACAGATGGGCCACATCACAACCACCCGGCAGTTTAGCCTAGTTTTTAAGCACAGAGTAGAAAAAAAACAAACTGTGATGTGAACTGGGGGAATTTGATATATGTGGCGGCGACACATTCATTACAGGGTAAACCGACACCGGCAACGCTGAGATAATAGAAAATCCCGACAGTTCCCGCATTTGCCCCTGTGGTGATGTTGTTTATGCGTGCCCCGCTTGTTAATCTGTTATTCCCAACAGGCACCAGAAGGCAGCATAATGTTAATTTGCAACTGTGACTTAGTCTCAATAAATGCACAGGAGTCAACGGCTGTCAGCTTTGCATGTAAAATGATGATTGCATCAAATTATAAGACCAGCAGGCAGAGAAATATGGACACCTTAATGTCACTCTTTGCAAACCTGACTGATCTTTCATTTTTTAAAAAACCTTTTTATGACATTACTTTACGTGAGCTCCTCCAGAGGCGGACTAGCCCACAAATGACAGTGGTTAAAGTTAAGACAAATACAAATGGAGGAAGAAAGGCGTGACTTGGGGTTAAGTCTGCCTGCGTGAACTCCGATCTGTCTGTCCTCTTTCACAGCCCAGTCTAGGCTGCTTGAACAAACAAAAACTCCCCTTTCATTTACTCACACTCTTTTCTTCCCTGCTTCAGCACAGACGAGGGAGTCGTGGCAGGTCATCCTCTCCTCCCCGTCCCTATGGAGGGCGAACCTGCTCAGGAGCACCCGACAATGGGTCTGTGAGCATTTCCCCTGACCTATGGGAACCCCAGCACCCATTCCTCCAAGACATCATCCAACCCCCGTTATGTCTTTGTTCAATCTGATGTATGTTGCAACAAACAAGGAGTGGGCATCTGATTTCCTCCAGCAAGCAAAACAATGCCTCCACATTCTGATGCGTCCTGCACAAAATGCTGACACTCAGGTTTTTCTCACCTTGCACAAACACACACCCAACCTGCAAAGATACCTACACAACATCTGCAGATTACACCCCTCCCTCTCTCCTCTGTTGCAGAAAGAAGCATGCAGACACATAATGACAATTTCACGGGCCAGACGTAACGTCTTAGTGAGAGAGAGACATAATCAGGGAGGCATCCACATGACAAAACAGGAGATGAATGGCTCGGGCCTTTTTTTGAGCATCCTTTCAGCAGAGGCAGATGAGAGCCAAGGGTGCACGGCCACTGCGAACAACAATGATTTAACTTTAAATAATGAAACTTGTGCTGCAGTTAAGTCCGCCCAAACTGTTCACTGCAAACAATGGAGCTGCATCCACAGGCTGGCCCTCATCCAAGAAAACATCCAAAGCAATGTGCAATGTGTCTGCAGCGCACTCAGGACCACTCACTGCTCTCTGCACACGCACAGGACACATTCAAATATAAAATAATAGTAATAATAGCAATGATAACAACAACAATAGGCCGGTTTTCACTTCCACACACAGGTCCAGGCGCTAGCTGAGCCGCAGGGCCGCATCCATTCACCGCTTGCTAAACTATTAACCTAGCCGGCTGCTAAACTACCTCCACCGTCTCCTCCCGCTCGTTTCGGGAGCTTTACACCGTGAATTTGCGGATATTTACCTGCAGAGAAAGGGCCACCGAAACGCGGCGCAGCTCGACACCTCCGCTCGGTGTTTCTCCTCCTTCTCCTTTGCCGCCTGGCCTCCTCGCTGTTAGCCGGGGCGGCCGCACGCTGCGAGCCGGAACAACGCGGAGCTGCGAGCCCGAGCGAGGCGGCGGGAGACCCGAGGGGGAGCGAAAATAAGCAAACACGCTCCGGCTAGTCCCCCCCGCTCGGTTCCCGTCAAGCTTGCGAGCCCCAAGTGTGTGTTTTAAATGTCATTTGCTCGGGGGTGGGGGTGCTGTTCTGCCCGGGTCTACTATTACTACTACAGGACCCTTTGTTCCTGCCAGCCGAGACACGAACAAACAAAGGCCCCGCCTCCCGCGCGCTCCTCCGCCCATCCAGGCTCGCAGGCCGGGACAAACTCGGGCCTGCCTCCCTGACCGGGAAGGGGGGCGGGGGGGGGGCGTCTGTGACCCCGTGAGGAGCAGGAAGGGTCCCCATGCAGAGGGGCACACATCGACCTGCAGGATGGACTAAATATCATGATCAGACTCTGAGAGCAGTGTCCACTATGTGTCTAATGACTCCAACTGGATTCATGTTTTCATCACCTCACAAAATTCAAGTGATGTGTGCACTATTTTATACACGTTTGTTTCACCAGAGTCAGCCAGCTTGTTTGAATCTGCAGTAGGATTCAGAGCTGTGGTGTTTTCTAATGTGGCTGCTCAGGGTCAGGATGTAATCATAAGTTGAGCTCAAGAGGTTGTATTTTTCAGTGCTTCAGCAAGTGTTGGACAGCCATGTAGTGGTGGAAGAGGGATGCACATATTTTGTTCTTCTTGTCAGTAAACTGAATATCTTCAGCTCAAGGACAAAACAAGCCTGTTGGGAGCGTCACTTTGGGCTTTGAGAAGCAGTGATCAAAATTTTTCACAATTTTCTGATATTTTATGGACCAAAAAATTAATTGCTAAATCAGGAAAAATGACCGACAGATGAACTGATAATCAATCAAAGTCAGAATCAGAATATCTAATTTATTCTGGGGGAAAATAAACAATAATTGTTGCAGTATTTTACTTAAGGAATAGCATTTGCATCAAAATAGAAAAAAAACCTTTTTATGTACATTACTTTTACCACATATATTGCCAGGTAGCTAGTAAATAGGTAGCCAGAAAATACTAAAACTGAACTTAAGTGCAATACTTGAGTAAATATATTTTCCATCACTGAAGACAAGACGCAATTAGATACAACCTACCAGTGTGCTCTCTGATTTATGACCTATGATAATTATAGTCTTTAACATGTCATAGTGTGTGATAAAGTTAGATGTCATCCATGTGTGTAAGCGGGGATTAAGCGCATCATAAATTCAAACATAAGGGCCTTTTAATTATTTTACCCGACTACATGAAATATCTAAATAACAAAAACTCTGGGACCTTTAACTTGCTCTTGAGGTCCATAAATTTAGATTAGATTTAGCACAGTCTGTATTTGTATATAGTATATGTAGTATTCAGACCTGAAACATCACTCAGGCTGAAATCAGTTATAACTCTAGGGCCTTTTTTGTACATCTTGCCATGCCTTATCTTATAATTTTTATTTAATAAAATGATTAGACCCAATGATATGATATATATCAACACTTCTCATGAAGAATAAATAAAAGTTGCATTTTTAATTAAATGACGTAATTTAATCCAGTGAAAATCTGTATCTGATTATTCTAAGCTTGTGCATTATAAAAACTGTATTGTGGAGGCACTGAAACCAAACTCATCAGTCATGAGGAATAAAATGATGGTGGAATTATTTTGCCAGGGCTGCTGGAACTATGTGAACTGGCGCTGTTCATCCAGTGCCATGCAGCCCATCCTGACGTTAGCAATCCTAAAATGAAAGATCATTGATTTACGTACCCTTTATGAAATGGTTGGAGCGTGATTCTGATGTTCTGTGTACACTGTTCAGCAAATCTTTGACACCAACACATTACCTAAATAGTCTGCTTAATTAAAGACAACTTTGTAAAGGCTTATGAAAAATGATTGACTTGGCTGATGACTCAAATCCTGCAGACCACAGTCCTGAGCCTGCCGTGGCTCCAGATTATGTAAGGGTATAATCTGCTGCCTCACTTTTAATCAATAACCACTCTAATGTTTACAAGCAATATGTCTGAAGCCCAGAGAACTCTTTGTGGTCTCAAAGTGCATTTAAAGCTCAATTTGTTGAGGCTTTCACTTGAGCTGCCACTCAGTTTGTAGAATTATATAAGCCAGGAGTGCAGATGAGAGAAGCGAAGCAATGCATTTCATTGAGAGAGTAAACACATCTGAGCCACGCCAGTCAATCTCACCGCATCAACTCCACGCCAGGCATAGAGCAGGGACGTCGGCGTCTGATGCAGCTTGTGTTTTCAATGCCACTAAATATCTTGTCTGAACTGTGGGCTACATCATTTCAACAAAATCTAACAATCTGCTGCTTGGACCTGAAATTCCGTGTTGCAAGAGCAGCTGGAGTTTATTTCTTTCTGTTTTTTTTCCATCTCATCAGATCGCTCATTCCACAGCTGTTCTTATTACCAGGAGTTTGTTCAGCTAATATGGGTATCCTGCATCACCTTTACATTTTGCAAAAAAATTTGTAATGCAAAATCTCTGTCTAGTTAAATTAACTCTGTTCCACTGAAGAGTTTTCTCTGTTGTTATGGTGGGAGAAAAAAAATGATGAAACAGCTACAGAGGGAGACTAAAGCCTTTTGTTCTAACCAGATCGAGGACCTCTTGCTCACAAACAATGATTCCCCAGTCTGCTGTCTGTTCACTATTGATGGACTGACACAAGTAGTGATGTGATAGAACAGCATCTCCCTCTGCTGGCTAATGCTGCAAACATCTTCCTCAAGCCTCAGAGAAGACAATCAAGAATACTACAGAATGAGCTCACAACAAATATATTTTTTTAAATAAAAACTAGAAAATCTCTCATTTGTGCCATTTATCATCTTTCCCTTTATTTTCCCTCTCCATGATAATAATTGTACTACATAAACTGTAACACCTGAAGGCAGTCTGCTTTATCTGCATCTTTTTTTACCAAAAAAAAACTAATAAAGATGGACTAAATGGAAGTCAGGATTATATGGCACAATTTATGGGATATTGCATGCATTGGAAGTGTTCCACTTCTTAGAATCCAATCCTATTTCATCAGTATTCAGGAAGAGTCACATTTAGTACACACATACACAGAGTACCTGGCAAGTAGGCTGGCAGGCAGTGATAACATTAAAAGCAGAATCAGGATATGGCAGTCACAGACACGAGAACTGAGTCCTATTTTAGTCACCGGAAAGCTGGTCTTGTACTACACAAGATCTGATGTGCCCTCTTGTATTTATAGATCCCTAGCTCTTGAGACCGCTTTGCATGCACTGTTTTATGTTGCATAGCATTCACACTGGCGTTCCATACGTTATCATGGGAAATAATAATGCGGTCTCTGATGCATAAAATACATCAGATTTGTAATTATTTGGCTCATTAATCAAATATCGGTACAGTTTTACGCTTGAAGAGACTGACCTTGGTAAGGTAACTGGGGTGAGCTAGAAACAAGTTTAAACTGACCTCAAACGCTGGTCACATGTAAACACGCCTCGAAAACGTTTGCCAAAACCTTCAGACGAGTTGTGGCCGTACACAAACTCACGAGAGAGGGTGAAGCAGAAGTGGGGAAATCTGAAGAGAGCGTTGGCGAGCAGCATGTTCAGATTCCTGTTGCTGCTTTTCTAGACGCCACAGTGGAAGCTCTAAACTGTCAGGGAAACTGTTGTGACACCTGACTGGTAGTGATAGCAACAAAGCAGCAGACAGAACTAACACCCGGAGGACGTTGCTGTGGCTTGACAGGAGGAAGTTAAACGGCATGTGTTCGAGATAAAGAGTAGGATAACGAAAGAAATCTGCTGCTGCTGCTGTGTGTGTGTGTGTGTGTGTGTGTGTGCATGGCTGTCATGGCCGTTTGCAATGACAGAGGTCACTGATTTGGATCCAGGCAGAATTAGACGATCCTCAAAGTGCGTCATAGAGGACTGATCCGATGCAGTTTGAAGTGTACAGCTTCTTGTTCTCTGGGAAACTAAATGACATGTCCTGAAAAATGTCTCATCCAAACTCACTTCTACAGTGTGTGTGTTGCATTTAAATCCACTGTCACACAGAAACCACACTCGTCTTCTCATGATACTGCACACCTCAGTTTTAATGTCTGCTGTTAAATGGAACAACAGAGCGACTGCAGCGATGATTTTATTTAGACGCTGATCTTGGAGCCGCTCCAGAGATGCTAAATAATGAAACAACTGTGACACAGCGCTCGGTTTTACTGGCATGTGGACTTTATATCTAATTCAGAGCGGTCACAATCAGGCATTTTAAATGTCACATCTCAAGCTCTATAAGTCTGACGAGTCAGTCGCTAATTCAGAGTAAATGTACCAACTCCGCCGACTCCACCTCCATGATGATGATTACGTCTGATTTTTCAGTTTAGGGAGACTTTACTGCCCAAAACAAAATATAAATTCTGTTTTACATCAGAAATCATTTTAACTGGCTCAATATGTCAACATTTGCACTGATTTGCATAAACTTGATCAAATCAGCAGAGGGCCATTCATAGCCTGTCTGCAACAACCAGTAGCAGGTTGGTGAATTCAGGATACATAATATAGTGTAATGTTAAAAAATATGAATCTGGCTGACTGACACAGTAGTCCTCAGCCTTATATAGCCTTGAACCTTGAAGCACACTTACTCACATACACAGGTGGCACAGAGATGCAGCGCAAAGCTTTCAAACAACTCAGCTGCGGCCGTCCTCGCACAGTTTCTTTCCAGCACAATCTGAGCGATGTTACCCTCTTTCTCAGCACCAGCCCTGCTTTCATGTTTTCATGACTCTGCAGCGTGCGCATCGCTCACAAATAAAAGTGCGCTTTGATAGAAAATCTTTTTTTTCTCCCTTCCCACACGTTTAGTTTTTTCCCTCCTCCTCTTGGCTGTGTGGCACATGGCAGCTTTCCTCTGCCATCCTGTCGGCCTACAGCAGATGTGACATCACTACAGCTCGTCTCCACAGCCCTGCACCCTCCTCACTCCCCCCCATCTCTCTGACTCCCCAGCATCTCTGTCTCCCACGCATTCCTTCTTTCTCTTTGCCTCTGCACACACAGCCATTTTGATCTAGCAAACAAGATCTGAGAGACTCACCAGGGTAAGACAGAGTAGGGGACGAGCAGAAGGGAAGAAGTGAAAAATGGAGGGGGGGGGGAAAGAAGGAGAGGCACAAGCTTTCAATGCAGTGAGATAAAGCTGAGCCGGTCATGTTGTTGTGTAACGGCAATCAAAAAAGCCCTGGCTGTTTGGCTGCCATCTTGGCTCTGCTTTAAGTCACTTTTCTCCAATCAGGAGCCATGTGACTTTCTGCATGAGGTAACACCACTGTTACTGCAAAAGGCAGCGAGTGAGGGATGAGGGAGTGACAGAAAGGGAGAGAAAGAGGGCGAAAGAGGAAGAGGGGGAGAGAGAGTGAGATGAGGAAGGCAGAAATGGGAGGGAGGGGGCAGAGTGAAATGGGTGAGAGACGGAGAGAGTGTCGAGCGGAGGGGAGCGCATGCTTGAGTGGGTGCATGTGAGAGTGTGGGGGGGGGGGGATCTTCAGCTCACAGGCAATCTATTTTTACCATTTAGTCAGAACAAAGGATGTGATTGGCTCCACTGTGTTTGGACGGATCTCCTTCATGTGGGGAACAAAGCCTTAAAAAGGCTGATTCACAGCAAAGTCACAACAACAGCAGGATGTCACAGCGTTGTCAATGAAAGAGACAGACAGGAGAAGTCTGTTCTTTATTATGGCTCACATTCTGCCACATGCACATACGCTCAGTTCAGAGTCCCCCATTCTGTAACACTCTGGCCCGATAACAAAACAAAGACGTGCGGGACTAGATGAAAAGGGAAAGTGATGTAGGAATAAGAGAGGATTTGTTTTTCCAATGCAGGCCCGCTCACAAAGGATGGGGAGGATCTTCCATCCACCATCATACAGGAATGTAAACAAACCAGCCTCTGAATATAATGATTTACAGCGCACGCACAGAGAGGGAGAGAGAAACTGCAAACCGCCGTTGATCAATGTTGCTCAGTGATTATCTGCGAGATCCGCCCGCCTAAACTTGTCCCAGCAGGCTCCTCGTGCACAAACCTGCGAGGGTTTGAACGCCGGCGCACAACGAGCAAACCGCAGACTTCTCTGCTCCGACCTCTTTTCTCGGCACGTCCTTTCAAAAACATGTGGATGCCATTAAAAGTTTTCTGCTCCACGGTGGAGTCCGTCAACAGAAGGAGCGAAGGAAGGCAGACAACACTGGAAAACTACAGAGGGAGAGCGAGGAGGCGAGATAGCAGAGAGGAGGAAAGATCAGAGCACCAAGCAGAGGCCTCTCTGATTTTATTCCATCTGATAGCTGACTGCCAATGAATCAGAACGGCCCCATTAAAATGATACTGACACCCTAATTCAATCTGCCCTCTCTGAGAGCCCCCTGAGCAGATGCTACGATTCAATTTCTATCTGTTACCTGCTCCCTGGTGCTGCACAGAGTCCCGTCTCCTGGCACCCGTGAGGCTGTCACTGTGCACAAGGCAACCGTCTCTGTGGCCCGCCCGCTCTCACCGGGGTACCAGTAAAGAGAAATTGCTCCCAAGTCAAAAGGGGCTCAAACACTCCATGGGAGAGAACGGATTATAAGATCTGCTTGATAAAAACTGCCAAAACATTTTGCTGCCAAAGACTGACACGTGCAGGCAGACTCGCACTACATTTCCCTCCGACCCAGTAGCACAGGCGCAGCGTATGGATACTAAGTGCCAATGAGACGCCATCAAAGTGGCTTCAAGCTATATTTTATGTAAGCTTTTGTTTAAAGCGCTAGATAAAGAATCTTGTTGTCAGGAAGTCTAACAACTGCCGAAAAAAAAAAGAAAATATGCAGGAAATGCAAAGTCACCATCACGAAGAGTTGCCCAATATTCAAACGGCTTAATTCCAAGCAAATGTAACTTTTAGTTAAATCTTCTTAAGTGGCCTCATTAAGAGTTTAGACTCATCACTTTTCAACACTTTTGCAGCAAGTACATTAAAGCACTTTTGCCTCATTCAGGCCTGAACCGTCAGACATATGTGACAAATAATTCCTGTGGTATTAAGTGATTTCCACTTTTCAAGATATGCCAGAGCACAAATAATGTAGAAGCAGGACTGTGGTGGCTGGATAAAGCTGAGAAAAAGAGTGAAAAGAGTCAGCAAGTGAAGTAACAGTACTTATTGATATTTCAGTGCCTGCGTATGTGGCAAAACTCAAAGAGCCATTGATCTGCCGCACAGCAAGCTAGCGTGACTGAGAGGGTCTGCTGAACAACTCAATCCTAAAGTGTGGTAGCCTCAGTCTATAACCTTGTTTTAGGACATGTGTTGAGAGTGTAGCACGGCCTCGCCAACGCACACACGCATGCTGCACACACACACACACTCTCACACTCACACAGCTTGACGCTGGCCCTCGGCGGCTTTGCAGCACTTTTACATAAGTCATCTTTCTGACAGCGCCACTGAGCACAGAGACGGAGGAGGAAAGAGGAAGAGAAGCAAGGCAGAGAGAGAGAGAAAAAGAGAGGGAGAAAAGCAGAGAGAGATAGAGACAGACAGAGAGAAAGAGCAGGCACTCACCGGGACAAGCACAACCTCCAACAGACATCTTCTCACATGTTGGGCTCTGCTTGGAACGAAACAGCTGCACTCAGCCCACACGCTGCTCGCATGGGCTAACTCTGAGGAAAACAACACAGAGAGAGGGAGAGAGAGAGAGAGAGGGGTGGAGAGATTAGAGGGAGTGGTACAAAGCAGGGCATGTACACCACAACTACAGTCCTCTCTCTCTCTGTCAGAGGCAGGAAGTTGGCAGTGGCGCACTAGCTGCATCATTAATAGGCATATTGCAACACGAGTGGGAGGGAAAATGAGAGAGGAGCGAAATAGGAAGAAAGAACCTTTACGGTATGTGAGACCAGAGCAAGTAATATGGAAGGGAGGGGAGGACTGTGTGTGTGTTTGTATGTGTGCGTTTGTGAAAGGGAGAATACAGGAGGGAGGCAATTAGAGCAAAGGAGAGGAAAAAGAGAAAATGCACAAGGTGTGTGTATGTGGCAGTGATGCATCGTCCATTTTTGCCCGGTGCTGCTGTGGGAGATAAACACACTCAGTAGGAGCCCAGAGGCAGAGGGTCATTACTGCCAAACAAACACACACACACATTCACTCACACTCACGCACTCACACACCCTGCCTCGTGTATGACAGATTTCCATCTCTCTCTCCCCCCTCTCTCTCTTGCTCCTTCCTTCTGTTTTTCTGCTGCCGAGAGAAGAAGCTGGTGTTAATCACTACAGACAGTATCGATTAAAAATGCAAAGCCCACCTGGAGCGCGGGGACACTGGAGACCCATGGGAGGCAGGAAGAGCGCGCACGTACGAATGTGCACGCGCTCGCCACCAACAGGAGCCGCATGTAAACAGTCTGACTCCATCGCCTCCCTTTTCTAGTCCTTCTCTCGCTTTTTAATCTCACTTCACTCGGGTCAATTTAATCACCTCACCCTGTTGATATTACCCCGACCTTTCTGCAGCTTGATGTGGCTTGATGTGATTTTGTTTCATTTCCTCTCCCCCCCTTCTCTGACTCCAAATCTCTGGTTTCCTTTTCCATTCATCCCATAACTTCCCTTGGCTGGAGCGAGCCCATTCTCATAGCCAATAATCTCATAATCTCACACTTCACTACACAAACACACGAGCACATAACTGACTCCCATAAACTGGATGTCTTTGTTGCTCGTGTACCTGATCCTGCTGGGTGGATAACAGACTGAGTCGTATCACTGAATTATTGTGACTGAGAGCAATAGAAAGTGAGAAAGAGAAAATACACCCTCAGTTTACAGGCAAGCAAAGAGCAAACAAACAAACACAGTCTAGTACAGTGATTTCCTCAAAATAAGCGTACCTAAAACCCAGGTTGTACTTCTGCAGTTGACAGGCTGTAAAGCTCAACTAATTTGACGAAATGGCAAACACAACCTCATTAAAAATATATTCACATACTGAGAGAACTGTAACTCCTGAACACTTTGCGACATGCTGCATTTGAGAGTGTGTGAAAGCCAGTTAAAAAGCGAGGAGAGACATCTAGACAATTTTCTAAATTAAAGTTTGGCTAGCTAAAGAAAAGGAAAGAATAAATGGAAATACTTCACTGAAAGTGATGAATAAATGTTGGAAATGAATGGGTGAATTTGAAGGAAAATGGAAAAAAGCTAAAGTAATGAGAGTTCAAGTAGGTAAATGTGACAGATAAATGGTTAAATGGATGAATAATGATGAATAAATGCTTGGAATAATTGGCTGAAAGAAATTGAAAAATGGCCAGAAAAGCCAGCAGAAGAAGATAAATGGTTCAAACAGACACAAAAAGGTAATAAATTGATGGTAATATATAGCTAAGAATAATGGATAAATGGTTACAATTGACTCCTCTGTCCGTCCAAGTGGCAGTTATGCAAATGCAAACTTGACTATTCTTAAACTGTGCAACTAAATGAACATCCACTTTTATATGACTAAGAGTGTGGAAAAAAACATCCAATTTCAAATGAATTCAAACATACATATTTTTATACTATGACAAATCAGAACAGAGTGTGTCTATGAATGGGTACTCTGGCTCATCTGATAGAACTGCTGGGCCACATCAAAGCACAGGTCCAGTACAGCCCGCGTATCTCCAGTGCTAAAGCAGCCCCCCAAATGAGTTGAAGCCAGGTTTATCAAACCTCAGATCTCTGTTTTCTGTCACTCACAACCAATAAACTATGAAAAGACAAACAACTGTCTCAACTGAAATGAAAGCTGACAGGCACATTCCCCACACGCCAGCACACTGGCAGAGGCATCACAGTTAAATGTCATACACGGTGTCAGACACTGTTCTCAGGACCAAGACACAATGAAGAACCCTGCGGGCCTCGTCTTCTTTTCCCCTCACTTGTCTTATCCCCCCTTCTTCTCCTTTTCCCCCTTCACACACTTTTTTTTTAGTCTCTTTCTTTTTCAGCAGGGTCTCTCTCAACGCTATTCTGTCACCGCTCGCTCCTTTGTGCGCCTTGCGGGTCGAGATGTGCGGGTTTGACATTTACAGAAGATTCTGCCACCGTAAAATGGTGAACTCTGAACAAAGGCTGATATGAAAGAAGGAGAGAGAGAGAGAGAGAGAGAGAGAGAGAGAGAGAAAGAAAGAGAGGCATCTCTGATGCTGTGAGAGAAAAAGGAGAGAGGAGAGCATGAGAGAAGAAACAGAGGATGGGTTGCGCG
>JBAJHX010000033.1:11196076-11227669 GCA_037176925.1 Amniataba percoides | reverse complement strand
GTGTGTGTGTGTGTGTGTGTGTGTGTGTGTGTGTGTGTGTGTGTGTGTGTGTGTGTGTGTGTGTGTGTGTGTGAGAATGTGACACTTTTGCCAAGACCTACCGTAAACCCCACTTTTGTCTGGGCTCAGCGACGGCCCTCTCGGGTCTGAATTTGTGCAACCTGGTTTAATGTGTTTTTTGATGTGGACTTGGCTGCACTTTATAACGCATAACCGAGGTGGCAGCTACACTCTACCCCGGTAATGTAATAACAGACTCTTGTGCTCCCTTTGCAGTGTTGAGTTGGCTCCAGAGAAAACAGTCGTGGAACGTGTGAGAGCTAATGACCTCTCAAGCACTGCAGGTAATTCAGCATTTTGACTTTGACTTCAAGAGAAGTTTCTTATCTAAAATCATTAAAATAACATAATAAATAGAAAAGCTGACTTTTAGATGAATATCTTTTAACTTTACACGTTTAAATTACAGACATTTCCATTTCATCCTGTCCTTAAAACCATCTGTTTCTGGTGTAAAATCAGTGCAGTCATACAGTAGTACATCATAATCAGGGATTTGCAACACCGAACTCCTCTTGTATGTTTGGGTATAATTGTGATACACTTTTGTTCCCTCCGCCTCAGCTCTCACTCCTCCAGCTACTCCTCCCCACCAGATGTGGAAGCCTCTGGCCCCCGTGGCCCTTCTGGGGAAGGGAAAGGCCGCCGAGGCCTCCAAGACGAGCCCTTCCAAGGTTATCCAGATAGAAGCAAGGCCTCTGCCCTCAGCCAGGTCCCGGTGCAAACCCGCTCCTCCTCCTGCTGCAACCGTAGCCCCCGAGGTGGCGTGCATGGACCACGACTATTGCCTCCCCAGCAGAGCCACCTCCACCGGAGAGACGAAGCGCTGGAATGTCAAACAGCAGTCTTTCATCACTATTAAACCCATCAAGCAAGCAGCTGCAACCACTACACACACACGCCCAGCAGCCCTGCAGTCTACCACAAGCGCTGCATTTACAACCAAAATAGAAGAATGTCCACTGATGGAGCCCCTGGATCACAATACTCATGCGATGGAGACGGAAAGAAGCTCTGTCCTGGAAACCCCCGATGCTTCACCTGCCAGACAAGAGACCAACGCTGCTGTCAAAGAAGAAAGCCCCAGGAGAAGGCTTCATGGAAGGTCCTATCGTCAACACGCCGCCTCTCGCACACCCAGCCCCAGATCTAGTCCCAAAGAGAGGACCGGAGGCCGGTCTAGAAAAAGAAGATCCCGCCGTTCTCCCAGCCCCATGTCCAGCGGTTCAGAGTCAGACTCCCATTCCTCTAGATCTCGGTCTAGATCACGGTCTCCATCTAAGAAAAGGTTAGGCCCTCAGTCGAATTGTCTTCCCACAGCATCCTGATGATTGTTCCTGAAGATTTTCCCTTGCTCATCACTGGCATCCCTTCCCCTATTTCCTCCCCAGGTATCGCCCCCATCACTCCGAGAGTAGTTCCAGCTCCTCGTCCCGTTCCTCCTCTCGGTCCTCTCCCTCTGTGTCCCGTTCCCCTCCCAGGAGGAGGAAGTACTCTTATTCCTCCTCTCGCTCTGGCTCCTGGAGTCGCTCCAGGTCACGGTCTCGATCTCCTCCAAGGCGAGCTCAGTGTGGTAGAAACAGAAGATTGTACAGGTACAGTATGTGGATCATGCTCATCGGGGTGCTTGTTGTTGCATGGAGTTTATAGCTGTTGCACTTGCGCATGACAAATACTTTTGACGTTGGAGCTGAGAAATGACTAAAGGCTTCATCTTGTCATCCTCAGCCCCTCGTATAGGCCGGGTCATGGTCGAGGTGCAAGGGCAAATATGGACGAGGTGAAGAGATCCAAGGAGAGAGCCATTGTAAGTTACTTGTCACACAGGTCCTGAAGCGAAACAGTTCAAATGTTGTTTCAGTGAATCATCTGATCGACTGTCTTCTTTCAGGAGGAGCGCCGGGTTGTTTACGTAGGTCGAATTCGGGGAACAATGACCCAAAAAGAACTTAAAGAACGCTTCCGTTTATTTGGCGAGATTGAAGACTGCACCCTGCACTTTAGGGATCATGGGTAAGTACAAAAATGGCTAATAATATTATTTTAGGTTATTATTATAGGTTTTTAGAAGCGATAACATGAAGAAATCGCACTGTCTTTGAACCTTTTTGGTCTCATCTGTGACCTCTTAGGCCAAGCTACAGTGCTAAAGTGAATTCAGGCTTGCTCATAACTGGGGCCTCCTGGCAACCCACCCAGGTCGCTCTTTTAAATGCAAGCCACAGCACAAAACGATGTATAAGACCTGCTGTG
This sequence comes from Amniataba percoides, assembly GCA_037176925.1. Taxonomy (NCBI): domain Eukaryota; kingdom Metazoa; phylum Chordata; class Actinopteri; order Centrarchiformes; family Terapontidae; genus Amniataba; species Amniataba percoides. The sequence goes on along the minus strand of JBAJHX010000033.1, from coordinate 11,225,356 downwards.
GCCTTCGTTACATCTCTGACAAAACTGGAGACGAATACTGATGCGTCTGTCTGTCACAGGGACAACTATGGCTTTGTAACTTACTACGACACCAAGGATGCTTTCACAGCCATCGAGAACGGAAGCAAGCTGCGCAAGCCCGACGAGTTGCCGTTCGATCTGTGTTTTGGTGGAAGGAGACAGTTCTGCCAGACCAGCTATGCTGACCTGGGTACGCATAAACCGACGGCCAACAAATGTCGCTGTGGCTCTTATCCAGAGTGCTGTTTGTCCATCCAAAGAGTATTGATGTGGTTAGCAGGAGATCTGAGATACTGGCTACAATACATCCTGATAGTGTGCAATTTTTACTTTGTGAAATACAGCCAATAGCTCTGGCAATGGTTTAGAGAGATGGCATATCCTGTAGTGCGATGTCACGATGTTTTTAAAAAGAGGGATGGATGCAAATCTAAAAGTTATCAAAAATATACGTTAAACTATCAGATGGTGAATACTTAACTGTTCTTTGGCCTTTGCACAAAGTCACAATGGAGTCTCTTTCACGCCTTAGTATTAGCGTTAAAGCTACGAAAAAGCAGGTCATGCTCTCAGTATTGATTTTATGAATGTGCAGGTTTAATTGACATGACCTATTTTTGATTAAATGTTACATGACACATTGTTTGATATGACAACATTGGTCTCATGAAATTCCTCAACTCAAGCCAGTTATGCTCTGCTGTCGAAGTCGCTTTTTATTTTACTGCAATGCTGACTTCCTTTGCTGTCCTTCTCGTTTCAGATTCAAGTAGAGAGTATGATCCTTTGCCCGTGAAAGGCAAGTTTGATGCACTAGACTTCGACACTTTACTGAAACAGGCCCAGCAGAAACTGAAGAGGTAACGGGAGGCCTGCAGCAGGAAGCAGCTGACACTTACCTCAGAGCCAACGGTTGGCTCCTCACCTGCAACACTGTCTTTACATTTGAGTTGTTGCATTACTTTTGCATATTCTTTTGTTTTGTTTTGTTTTTGTTTCTGCAAGCTAACACCTTCTATTGAAGTGAAGATTTGTAATGAAAGTAGTAAAAGGAAAAAAAATGGGAATATGAAATAATAATTTTTTAAAAGTTTATTTAAATGTAAAAGCAAAATTGAACTGTATGGAGAGAATAATTTTTAAAAATGGGAATGGTAAGTGGACTGGAACTCCCTAATTCCTGGGAGAGGTTGTAATGCATTTGAATGTACTACAAACCAAAATAAAAAAGAGAAACCTGAATGCATTGTTTCTTTCATTCCAACTCGCCTGTCTAAATCGGATTTGTCATTGTTTTGTTACATCTTTAAAAACAAAAGAGGAACTTAGGAAGGAAGCCAGAGTGACCATAGGTCTTTTTCACATAACACATTTTCACATGTCTAAAGAAACACGTGGGTGTGAATAATATAAATAATGGCACACGTCAGTTTTGGTGCTTTAGTTTCAGGTTCCTAATCTGGACTTTTCCATGACAGACTATTTGGCCTGTGACAGCAGTAAAAGCACAGTAGAAAACAATTTTATTAACAATTGCTCAATTTCATTTGTTGTCCTGCAAAGCTGTACTAGTGAGTTAGAAGAATTACCCTGCAAGTAGATCACCTAAAAGGAGTGCACGTTATTAATCTAATTAATTACACTTTTGCTTTTAATGTCCTGCCAAAATATCTACTCTGTGATGGATCTAAATGGCTCACTGTTAAACTGTCATGGCTCCGATCTTAAATGCAACAGGACTTTATGTTATTAGAAACACCTGTGCTTTTCCCTGCTGTTACAAGTCAAAATGTCTGCTGGGAAAAAAGGCCTATCACAATAAAGAGTCAGGACCTCTTCTCTCACTCAGCATGCACCGATGCACGTTATGCTTCTTTTGGGAGGTTACTTGCTTTATTAGAAACTTTGGGCAAATATGATGCAAATTAAGTGTATACATATCTCCTGGATTAGAACAAAGCATGTGTGTTTTGCTGACAGCGGATCTACTGGTTCAGGTCATAACAGATGAGCAGCTCCTCCCCTCTGAATGTGTTGCTGGAGCTCAGCTGCATGCCTAATATGGACTGGAATCCCAAGATCTCAAGATGCTGTCGAGATGTTCAACACGGCCACCTCACTGGGAGGTATTTGAAATTCTGCTGTTGATTTAAGACTTGTCCGAGCTCTTATTAATCTAGTACTGCGTTAAATCATGCACATTAATTGTTTCTTTTAATAAATAGCTAATAATTAAATCAGAGTACTTGCTTTGCAATTATTTGTAACAATAAGACACTTTATCATATGCAAACGCCGTCATCGGACTTTATAAAGCTATAGCACTTTAGCAGCAGTTATTTGGTTACTAAAACAGAAAATGTCCCTTTTCTAAAACCTTAGCTATGTGATGATATTTAGTGTTTTTGTGTGGTCGTGTCATCTATCTCTTCCGCACGGTGACATCTTTGCGGTGTTTTGTCACACAGATCCAGTTTTGACTGGTTTAATCTAGTCCCCTGAGCATGCGCATTCGGTGTAAACAGGAAGAACCGTGTAAAACCAGGACAAATCTTCCATAAAGAGAAAGACCATGATCGGACAGAAACCAACGAACCCTTTGTCTTTCTTTAAATGTTAACCAGCATAAATGTTATCCAGTAAAACCCGATAGTAAGTCCGAGCGCACCCAGTGGAAGAAGCGGGTAAATTGTCGACCATTTCTTTAATACGGTGAGCCAGTTAACGGCAGACGGACGGTGACGCGAGTCGACTCTTGCTCTAACGGCTTAATTTAAAATACTCGCTCTTGTGCTTTCTGAATTTTTTGGGGGGGTTGTATCGCTACACTGAGGGGGGAAACATCTCCGACTATGGTACAAAAAGACAAAACGCTGGAGACTCCTCCTGTGGATGGTGAGCCGAGCCCCAGCCCGGTCTCCGGAGAGGCTTGCGCCGAGGCCCCCGGCCCGGTGGAGGAGTCCGGCATCGCCGTGGAGCCGACGGGCCTCCGGAAATTTATCAGCGGAGTCGTGGAAGGTAACTGTTGAACGCAAATCTTCATATTTTACGTCGAATCCAGCTGTGGTGTGGACGCAGTCGTAACTAGGTCATCGAAAATGCTGCAGTAGCCCAGCCTCCTCATTATTCATTAGGCACTGGGCATGATGTTCAAGTGGTTAGGCCTGGAAATCATTAGTCAGGGATCGATCGGGAATTGATTCATTGCCTGCCATATGTCATGTGCTACAAGGTGACGAAGTAAATTATAGTGCAGATTATGAAGCAACGTCGTCGTTAATAACAGGCGGTAATTAGTGTAGGTAAAGGGTTAACACTGGTCATTTGCATTGACAGGTTACGCCTTTACTAAGGTACTAAATCATTTGCATATATTTGTGTCCTCCCCAATTAAATATTTACCATTATAGGATGATTTTTTTTTCAGATATAATTCATAGGTGGAGTTATTTAATAGATGAGCACTGAAAAACTGTATCAGTTTAAAAAAATGCATATTTCATGGTACTTCCAGCCCAGCCCACACCTGAGGGCCTCATTGTTCGCCGTAGTAGTCAAGAAGCTCCGTGAATGTCGACGGTCATCTGTGCAGACTGCATGGAAACTGAATGTATTGTCTGTCTGCTGCAGGCTTTTATGGTCGACCATGGACGATGGAGCAGAGGAAGGAGCTGTTCAGACGGTATGCTGAACCGTGCAAATTATTTAAGTAGGCGCGTTAATCATATGACGTCACAGCTGGATGATTTGAGTTGTACTCTGTTGTATTTCACAGGCAGCAGAAGTGGGGACTGAATACATACCTTTATGCACCCAAAGATGACTACAAACACCGAATGTTCTGGAGAGAGCTGTACTCGGTGGAAGAAGCAGGTGACTGTGCTTAAGAGATCTTAAGAGTCCTGGGGCAAAGACACCAAATAATGTGTAGTTATCTAGGCTATGCATGATCTGCATATTCTAATTTTAAACATGGGTGTAATGGGGAAGAAAAAGCTTTCAGTTATCCTGTTTTTAAAAGCAAATTGATGCATTCAGTAACTGATTTTCCCAAACTGTCCCCTAGAGCAACTCATGACTTTAATTGGTGCCGCTAAAGAACATGGGATTGAATTCATCTATGCCATTTCCCCTGGACTTGACATCACCTTCTCCAATCAGAAAGAGGTTTCTGCACTCAAGAGGAAACTTGATCAGGTATAGGAATATTTTGTATGTAAAAGTGTTAAAACTCTTGGTACATAATTTCAAGAGCTCCACTCATTTTACAGTCTGTCAATGTACATCCATGTTGATGGACTTAATTTACAAATCGTTTCTCTGTCCCTCAGGTTTCTCAGTTTGGCTGCAAGTCATTTGCCTTACTTTTTGATGACATTGATCACAACATGTGCCCCGCTGACAAAGAGGTGTTCAGCTCATTTGCACACGCTCAGGTTTCCATTACCAATGAAATCTACCAGTATCTGGGAGAGCCTGAAACCTTCCTCTTCTGTCCCACAGGTACTTTAGTTATATGTCTGACTCCTTTGCAGTTTTACCCAAATGTTTCATTTGCTATTTTATTAATTATTTGTTTGTTTGTTTCCATGAAATACAGAGTACTGTGGAACATTCTGCTACCCAAATGTCTCTCAGTCGCCCTACCTCCACACTGTAGGAGAGAAGCTGCTTCCTGGCATTGACGTGCTGTGGACAGGTGAGTCTGACACTTCCACACCATAACAACACCATCACTACTGTAAGCATATAGTCACACACGGAGTAATAGAGAAGATGATGAACTGAGATATGTTTTATTTTCTGCAGGCCCCAAGGTGGTTTCCAAAGATATCACAGTAGAGTCTATTGAGGAGGTGTCAAAAATCCTCAGACGGGCCCCTGTGATCTGGGACAACATTCACGCTAATGACTATGACCAGAAGAGGCTTTTCTTGGGTCCATACAAGGGCCGCTCCACAGAGCTCATCCCCAGACTGAAGGGAGTCCTCACCAACCCTAACTGCGAGTTTGAGTCCAACTTTGTTGCCATTCACACTCTGGCCACCTGGTACAAGTCTAATATGAACGGGGTGCGCAAGGACGTGGTCATGAGTAAGTATGTCAGTAGTAAGGTTGCTCATGTATCAAAGTAACGCAGGTCCTTCAGCAATTATTATATGTGCCTCCATCTTTCCCTTTACCAGCGGACGGTGAGGACAGCACAGTGTCCATCCAGATCAAGTTAGAGAATGAGGGCAGTGATGAAGAACTGGAGACAGACATGCTCTACAGCCCACAGCTTGCTCTGAAACTGGCTCTGACGGAGTGGCTGGGAGAATTTTGTGTTCCTCATCAATACAACAGTAAGAGCAGTCCCATTATTTTACAATACATCTACGCTAACTGCTCTACTAGCAGTAAATACTTGGAATACACTCGTAGCTGTGGCACGGCCAGATTCAGACTTATAGTCTTATGATGGAAGAACATGATGCATTGAGGATCAAATCTGTCTTTCAGGCCGACAGGTGCCACAGAGCGGTGCCAAAAGCACATCCGTCGATGTGTCACCCATTGCGGCTCCCTCTCTGTGCTCTTCCACAACAGTAACAACTGTGTTCCAGCAGCCTATCATGTCTCCAGCCATGCCACCTCTCTGTCTCGATCCACTCTCACACCCCTTGGCCAAAAGACCTCAGGAAGTGGAGGAGGTGAGGGCTATTGTTTCTCTATTTCAGTACAATACAGGAAAAATTTGTTTTTTACATTTTTTTAAAAACTTTTCTTTAATGGAGTAGAGATAATATTTTCTATGGTTCTAAGAGTGTTTTTATGGCACACAGGTGGAGGTAGAGAAGAAGGATTCAGACGAGGAGCCTATGGAGATGGTTGTCGAGAAGATGGTGGACGAGCCAGAGCCAGACACAGAGGTCGACCCAGAGGAGAAGCTTGTTGGTCCTATTTTATCTGACAAGATGGCTGAGGACCTGAAGCCCATGGATACAGACAAGGAGAGCCTGGCAGAGTCCAAGTCTCCCGAGGAGTCTATCCAGGAAGACTCTGGAAGTGATATTGCACCTATGCAGACAGATGACCAGCTCAAACAGGTGCCGCAGACGTTTGTGAGTTTCTTTTTTGTCCCCTCCCACCACCATATCTGCAACTGTAGGAAAAAACAAATTCAACATCTCTAAAAAGTCCCTGATTGTGATTACCTGATTGTGTCCTCAGGATGTGTTTGTGCCTGGACCCAATGAGAAGCCCCTGTTTACAGCAGAGCCTCTCACCGTCGACGACCTGAGCTTGCTGGCCGAGCTCTTCTACCTGCCTTATGAACATGGAAACAAGGCCGTCCAGATGTTGAAGGAGTTCAACTGGCTTAGAGCCAACAGCAGTGTCGTCAGTGTCAACTGCAAGAGAAAGGACAATGAGAAGGTGGGTTGATTCATTAAAGTAGAATAGAAACAGTCTCAGAGAGCAAGAGCTTTGTCTGGGAAAACTAGTTTATTATTAACTGAACATGCTTGTGAGGAGCGCTGGTTGCTGAAAACAAAATGGTGGATGTGTATTACCCATACTGTCCATCGGGTGGTGTGGTTTTAATTGGAGATGGAATGCACTTGCACCATAGAGCATTTTATATATAGTATTTGTGAACATTAAACTATCTGCCTTTTGCTCTCTGAATACATTTTGACACTTCTCAGAGTGGATGGGTGTAAATGATAATATTAATGATGTCATATTAACATTGTCATGTTTTAATGTGACACTAGAATAGAAGGGCTATTTTTAATATGACAAGTAGCTTATGTACCTTTCCCGCTATGACGAGTCAAAGTAGCTGCTGTCCAAAAAGGCCTTTTACAAATTGAAATGGCTAAATGCTGCACTTTTTTCAACATTATTTGTTCTTTCTTCCCATCACCATGTTGCCTGCAGGTGGCAGAGTGGCAGTCAAGGGCAGAGAAGTTCGAGGAGATGTGCTGCTCAGTCATCCACATGTTCACACGGCTGACCAATTCAGCCAACCGCACCATCCTGTACGACCTCTACCCTTACATCTGGGACATCAAGAGCATCATTTCTATGGTCAAGTCTTTTGTCCAGTGGCTAGGTATGTATGAGGGGAAGTACAAGGCGCTCACTCTTAGAGAGCAATAGCATAGCGATAGTCTGATCTGCCTGGTAGTCCTGACTTTTATTATCAGAGACACAGTTACACATAAATCATTCAATCACCTTTTTTATTTTAGATTCAGATGTTGTAAAGAAAAAGCACTGTAATGGTTGATGATTATGTTGTAGTCCAGTGCTGTGTAGTTTTATGAGGCAAATTTATAATTATTTTATACACCTGGCACAGTCTGCTTAACAGATGGCAGTATAACCAATCAGACACATAGAAATATGGTTCCTCCTAGACACACTTGTCATCACCTGTATACAGGGCAAAAATCTGAGTAGTGGTTAATACTGTTAGTTTTAACTGATGGCAGTTTATTGCAGATTATCTAAGCACAGATCAGGCGAGATGTATCACCTGTGAATCTATTAATTGCTCTTGTTTGACACGTGTTGATCATTTTAATTTTTTTTGTTTGTTTGTTTTCATCTGACTTAATGCCGCTTGCACTGCTAGCATCCTCCTTGTTTATTCCATGACTAGCTCCTCCATCTTGGTGATATCTAAACCTGGGTCCCACGTGGCAAACGTCCCAGCAGGGTTACTGCTGCTTGCTGTGTATCCAGTAACATCACTGCTGCATTCCCACACAGACACACTTGCTTCCATCTCTCTGTCTGTGGGGATGGGAGCCAGGGGGAAGTCCCCATCCCCCCCTCCCGCCCCTCCTCCATGCCCTAGCGCGCACGCGAGCTTGGAGAGCAAGTTGACTGACTGACTGTTGAAGGCCATTCTGGTGCATAAACTGAATAAGAAATATTGAACTTGGTCTCTGCTAATGTCATATGGTTTTATCATGAACCATCTGAATACACTATAGGAAGTTTGGTGCTGCTGCCTCACTGAGTAGTCTCTGAAATGAGGCTATTGGCAGATTTGAATGCTCTGAATCATTTGCTCAATCTGTATCAGGGTGAGAGCCATCACCTCTTATGAGAGAGGATATTCTTTCTCTCTTTCTCTCCCTTCACCTCACTCTGTCTTTCTTTCAGATGGCTCACTGTGATGCAGTTTGAGCTTTGTGATAACATCTCCCATTTTTGTGTTTTTTTGTGGGGAGTGTTCTTTTTGAATAGTCTAAAGCACCAGCATGGCCTGTAGGTTACCCCCGTAACCCAGTTTCATTCGCAGGTTTCTGTCCTGTGCGGCTATATGGTAAAGCTGAGGACTCTAGCCCACAGTACACAGCAGGCAGCATACCCACACTGGCAAAACCACATCAAAATCCACACCTCTTGTTTAAAACAACAAGAAATTATTGTAACTCCTGTAGCAATGTTGAAAATTGAGTGCCCTATAAATATAGTTCTGTTTAAATCTTCCTCTTTAAAACCACAGTTTCATCAAATGCCTGTTGGTTTTTTAAAGAATTGCCCATATTTTCCCCTTATAGAAGCTGTGCAGCCGGCACTTAGTCACAACCTCCCTGGTTATTGTACTGAGAACACTTACTAATAATTATTTTCTACTGTTTTCTCCCTTCACTATGTACAGATGGAAGAATCCACAGTACAAGTTTCTACTGCTATTGGATCGACAGTGGCCGATGTATGCACAGTGCTGGCGTTGTCTCTTTCTCTTGTTCATGTTTTAAAGGGATATTATGTCTTTTTTTTTTCTTAAACTAGACTTAAAATGTTAAAGATTGATTTGGAGGAAAGGAAGCAGCCCTCCGGATGAAGTCACATTTTGCGCAGCGATTTAGCTTTGAATCCAAAGTGTTAACTCCCAAATTTCTCTCTTTGGCAGCATCTCTCTAACTTGTTTTTTTGTTTCTGTCAGTAGGCCTATAGAAATGACTCAGGCCAGCCTGATGCACCTACTCAAGGGAATTTACTCTTGAAATTTCACTAAGGCAAGCGATCTTCATCCTACTCAGGGATGTTTCTGACTGTGTAGCCACAGCAGGTGCATTCACATGCACACTTGGTCCATGCAGGAGCACAAGTTAGATTGCTTTTTGCATAACTGTAAAGACGGTGCAGTGAATGCATCTTTCCAGTGTTTTTAATTTGGGTAAGCAATGAGTTCAGCGTTCCTCCCGTGGGTGCATCTGCATGCTGTGTTGCGTCAGCTCATCAAAGGAATTGTTTTAGGTGTCAGGGTGAGGCTCATATGTAAAGTTAAGCATCCCTCACGCGCGCTGCATTTGTCTGGTCACATGACAGGGCTTCTCATCAACCAGGGTGAGACTTTGTTAGCAGTAACGCTACTGTATGCAGACCTTTAACAGCCCTGCGTGCTTTAGACATATATATTTGTCTTTATATGCGTTGTCTCTGCAGTTTATCTCATCTGTGGTCTGGCTGTATGTAGCTTTTGATAGCAAGCTGAGAGGCCTTTTAACTCAAGAGATATTCATACTACCTCTTCTTCAGTCCTCATCTTCCTGGTTCGATGACTCATGTTCCCCGGTCATGTGACGAGGCAGATAGTTTGAGAATGTGACTTCACACGGGGTGCCAAGATGAGTGGGGTGACGGCAGCTGAAGCTTACTGTTGTAGTAGTACCAGTCCATAGACAGCTTTGGTTCTGATGGCCAGTATAATATGTATGAAGTCTGCCAGAGTATTACCCTTATGGAAGTACCAAGGGGGCTGAACTGCAAATGTTATTCTGTTCGTTCCTCAGTTTTCTGAGAGCGCATGTTCCGTTGCATGAAAGAAATAATTTCTTAAGAGCTGCATACTATGTTATGTGGAGCAGCGGAGAATTTAAGACGCAGAACTAATTTTTTTTTAAAAAATCGTTGGACCTGATTTCTTTGTGCGTACTCGTAAGCTTTAGTTGCTTGAGCCCCATTTTATCATAAAATATTTCCTCTAAATATAATTCATATATTCCAAATTAGGTCCTTTGTTATGTTTTTAATTATTACAGCTAAATAAATTTATTTATATGGATTATGCTATTAGATACATATGACCCCCTTCCTCCCCATCTCCCTACTCGCTTCATCTGTGTCAGAGAGCCCCATCCTGTGGTAACAATGTCCGCTTGGCTCTGCTCCTAACAGGGTGTCGTAGTCAGTCCTCAGCACAATTCCTTAGAGGAGACCAAGAGCCCTGGGCCTTTAGGGGAGGTCTAGCAGGAGAGTTCCAGGTATCTAATGCACTGAATTTACAGCAATCAAATGGAAAAAAAGAGGTATTGTTAGCAAAGAAGACGATGGTGATATGTGCGTAGGTAAAAAAAAAAGGGCTTTGGTCTGTCGAAGGTGAGCTGATTGTTGTGGGTCGGGCATCATAACATCCAGGTTCCACCCCGTTTACTAGTTTTCCAAAGAAGTTCATGTCCTTGTATTACTTTGGGATTTTGTCAGTCTGTGGGAAGGGAATGGGTGACCTGAAACCCATCCTGACAAAAGAGCTTACAGCCAGTGTTTGGCATGGCATTTCCCGATTGATTAATTTGAATTTCTTTCAGCGACTGCCCAAGGAGATGCTGCTTTTCCCTAGCGCACGCAGCGCATGCGAGCATGGCTAGGTTTTATTTTCATGACATCTCATTTCTTTGCAGGAAAGCACAGCGCACAAATTACCAAGCCAGTCCTTTTCAAGCGCAAGCACAAGCATCGCAGCGCCCGCGAGATCGCAAGCATGTTTGCAATGGGAAAACTCCATGATCAAACACACCTGACCAGCCAAAAGTATCTTCTCCATTCTTGGAGAGTAGCAAGATTCACAATGCCAACTGATACTCAATTGAATGACTCAGTTTGCTCACATTTAATTTGCCCCTTGGTTTTTTTCCTGGAGTTCTCTCTGTCTCTCTGCGCCAGCATCATTATTTTTCTCAACAGGAGGGTCCCGCGCAGCGAAATATTGCGATGTCTTACAAAAGGGAAAGGAGCATCTCCTTCAGCCAGTAAAACCTTAGTCAGACCAAAATACCACCCTTGCTTTGTTATATTTGGAAAGAAGACATGTACGTGCTTATTGTGCCATGTTCCTTTAGCAAAAGTGAGAAAATGTGACGTTTGCTCTCGTTGTCCACTGTCAGATCAATAAGGAATCATTTTATACACATACATTTTAGCATACAAGTCGTTCCAAAGCACTTTGCTCTCTTCTGCATTTCCTTTTGGTTTGATAGTGGCTCAACTAGTGCAAAAGCACAGTGAGGCAGTCAGCCAAACCATCACGCTACCTGGCCTCAGTGAAACTGAACCTGTTTCTTTTGATACCCACAGAGATTGTTGCCAATAGACGGGGCAAACGATCTTTTCTACCAACCTCCACCTTCAATGCCAACCTCCAAACTCTATTCCATAAGGCCATATTTTCCCAAAGATGAGGTAGGATGTTTATATCTTTTTTCTTTTTTTTTTTAGCCATTCCAGAACTCAAGCACTAAGTTAATAGGCATTAATAATGTTATAAATGTACAGTTGCAGAAATGATGTTGCCCAGTTGTTTGTATTCCCAGCAGAAGTGGCCTAGTTTAGGGTGTGAATGCTCTGCTCTTAATATGCTGCAATGATATGCTCAGCTGCTCTGTATGTCAACAAATACACGTCCTAAATGTAATGGTAGGTTTACATTATGTATTTCTAAAGATGTCTTTAGGCACATTATCATTCTTTGTGGCTTTTATAGTGTGTTTATAGTTTATTCAGTGTTCAAGTGTCATACTTGGTCAAGTTGTTGTCGGCATTGAAATAGCAGTTGTGTTTCTGTCTATCTTTTTTTTCAGGTTGCTGTTTATAAAATCTGTAGAGAGATGTACTGTGAAGGACTGGAAGATGCACCTTTCTCTGATGAGGACCCTGACCTCATAGGAGACAGGTAAAACATGGAAATGTGTTTTATCTACAGGCAGTGCAGAATAAAGCTCGGACTGCGGTCTTTCCCTGCAGTGCAAATCAACATGGCGGACAAAATCCTCTCTCTTTGTTCACAGGTTAGTAGGCGGTCTCCTGACGCTGAGCTCAGAGTACGGGTTTGTCCTGGAGGACGATGAGGGGATCTGCGGTTACGCTCTTGGCACTGTGGATGTCAAGCCCTTCCTCAAGAAATGCGAGCTGAGCTGGATTCCTTTCATGCAAGAGAAATACAACAAGCCTGACTGTCAGAAGGACCTCACCGAGGCCGAGGTAGGATCTCAATCCATCTCTCCAACTATCATAATATCAGTGTTGTGTCTCCAGTGTTGAATTTTTCTTTACCGTCTCCATCTGTTCTGCCTGTAGAAGATGATGCTGAGTTTCCACGATGAGGAGGAAGGTCTTCCAGACTCTTTTCTCTCCAACTTCCCCTCGCTCATCAAAGTTGACATACATGCCAAGGTCACTGACCCCAGTGTGGCCAAAAGCATGATGGGATGTCTTCTATCATCGCTTAAGGCTAACGGTAGGTGGAAAATTTTGCATAATTGTTGATAAGAGGTTGTTTGAAATATGTAATTTTACCTGAGACAAAGGTGAAGACTGCTACATTTCCGGGATTATTAGAGAGGACTCTTGTCATTTTAACTCCATATTTAGCTGTAATGGTTTTTAAAGGTTCTATTTTACTGATTTAGTTGTTGTCTTTCACTTCTAGGGTCCCATGGTGCGTTCTGTAAGGTTCGTCAGACTGATAAGAGAATGTTGGACTTCTACAGTAAGCTGGGATGCTTTGAAGTGGCCAAAATGGAGGGCTTTCCCAAAGATGTCATCATTATGGGCCGCAGTCTATGAAGAAACACCCTGCTACAATAACAGTACAGAGAGAGAAAGAAAGAGAGCCATTGGGGCTTGAACATGTTTGCTACCCTCATGAGAAACACTTCCATGATGATTTTATACTACATTACCATCTGGGCTAGCCCCGGGAAACCTCTTTTTAGGAGTCGTGTATAGAAGCACAGCAGTTGCACACACAGATTCCCTGTGCTGCCCTTAGATGTTATGGCTCTGTTGGATTCAGCAGATCCGAAGCTGAAAGGCAGAGGAACAATCTGTAGTCAGACGATTTGAGCCAACATGGAAGAGTGGCACTCCAGCATTGATTTCTGGGGTCCCACTACTCATATACCTCCAGGAGGCAGGAAGTGATAACTCCATAAGCCTTTTTCTGATTTAATCCAGTAGCCATTACATGGATATTGCCCGCATGCCCTAACACAAAGTGTCTGTATCCGAAGTGGAGGCAGAGCTGTGAAATTAGGGCGGCCTGTATCTCAGGTAGTGTCTCACTACCCTGTATGTCCTGCTTTCCTAGCTCTAATGCAGAGATGTAACACCACTGTCGACAGAAGTAGGACACCTTTGTACAGGATGTGAGGTGCTATGTGAGAGTTAGTCTTTCATCAGCACATCATGATATTTCCAATTGCTCCACGATAGATGTGGAGAAAGAGGCCTTTTTACAAAAAAAAAGTGATGTGAAATGCTGAGTCTACATACATGAAGGGTAGGAAATCGTAGCTTTTGGGGTTCTTGAAAGCTTTTTAACAAAAGATCTCCACAGACCAGCAAAGGAGAAGTATTTGCTGAGACTGTTAAAGACTCAGCCAGAAGGCCCTCTGAATCGCCACTGAAGTGAAGACATTTGAAAAGCGAAAGGCAGGTTTACAAACGTGGCTCTTAACCTATTTCTGTTCAGCGCTTTGCTTGTGGCCATTTTTTCTCTTTCCTATTTTTTTAATAATTCAGCTGATTTTTGTTGCTTATTTGCCCCTTAATTGCCTTTTCGGTTCATTGCCTTTTGATTTTAGTTTTATATTGCAGACACCAGTGTCTTCTGCGTAAAGATTTTTTTTTTTTTTTTTTACATTGGCCTTGTTGCCCAGATTCCAGGGATGTAGCCTGACATTGACAGTCACACATCTCAGTTTTGCCCTTCCAGATCCCCGCATTAAATATCTCAGTAAACCTAAGCTGACTGACAGGGACATCACTGTCAGTGAACACTCAGACTATCTAGTTATGTAACATTTACTGACATTCGTCTGGCACCAATTTACATAGGAATACATTAGTTCAGCCGAATCCTAGAGAAGTGGAAGCAGGAACCCTCCCACTGTCACAAAGCTGCTCAGTTTTTGTCTTAACCACTAATTCCAAACCTGACTTGTAAAGCAGCAGGTTCTCTGGGCTTTGTTCAAGAGATGTGGCGTGCTAAAACGTTCATCATTGTTAATAGAAAATAATCACTTTACATTCTGCCATTTTGCATCCCTCCCCGCATTGTTTCAACGTTGCATACTTTCGGATGAATGTCTTCTCAGTTGAACCTCGGTGAGAACTTATAGTGTCCCATCACCGAGGCGGCGCTGACTCCCACACTGTTGAACTGCGTAGTTGTGGGTGCTTGGAGCAGAAATTCCTAGGCCTTTTCCTATCTGTCCACTGAATGTTTAATATTCTGACAGATTTCCCATTTTGTTTTTGTATATGTATGTAGTTATTATTAATAATAATAATGATAATAAAAAAGCACTTGGACTATAGATATGAGTGTTCTGTTGGTTACACAAGGATCATCAGTTGCTCTTCAGTAGCTGCCTGCCAATGTGATGTTTTGATACAGTGTACATTTATGATGTGCATGAGGTGTATTGGATTTGCTGTGGCGGTCTCATCTTATGCTACATAGAGGGCGAAGCATGCCACTCACCTCTATGGGCATGATACTGTAGTTGATAGACAGTCTGTAAACGCTGTCATAAAGTGTTATTATTTTGTATATCTTTACTGAAACTGTGGCCAGCATGGTGTTGTCCTTTTTTAAGGAAAAGAGAAGTGCTGGCCTTGTTACAACTTCCTGTCCTGTACAGCCATCCTACCAGCAAGGCGTGAAACTCACCAACAGATCTGCCGTTCAGTCTTCTGAATCGACAGCAGGGCTTTCACGCAAGTTTTGAATGGTTCTTTTTGCAGTTTGTCAACGCTCGAGCTTTCTCCTCTGCCAACCGGGTTTGATAGAAACAGGGACGTGACTGAGAGAAAGGGCTCCAATTGTACATTTTGATTATCTGGGTTCAGGGTTGGGAAAGGGAGGGAGGGGTGTCATAAAAGTGACAGTTTACCTTGTAAAATTTGTATGTAAAATACATAAAATTAAAAACTAATAAACCATAATAAGTTACTTCCTTGCTGTGTGTTCTTTTGCCCAGATCTTTCTGTGAGCCTGTTAAAAGACATATTTTATCTTACAAGTAAAAGGCATGTTGTGCCTGTACCCACAGAAATATTAAACCGTCTCCATCACTAAATACACCAGGTTTGTCATTGTTGGCAAAAAAGTGGTCCTTGTAGTGTAGTAAAATGTATCCTCACCAGGTGCATTATTCATGAAACAAGGTCTTGATGTATGGAAAATCACACTTAAACATAAATTCTAGTGTCATTTATGTATTATGTGGAATAATCCATGCACAACTGCTCCTTAGTGAGAGCCTTTTTTTCTTTATTGTATATAACTCTTTGGTAAAATATATATTTATAAATGCAGAGGGCCAATTTCTGCTGAATTTACAACTTTTTTTGTGTTGAAAAAAAAAATATTTTGGTTCCCTCAGCCTCCTTCACAAAACATATGACATGGTTTGAAACATTTTTTTATTTTGTATTAATCCTTTTAGTGAGAACCATGTATTGTTTTTAGAGCTGCGACAATAAATCGATAACTATTTGGTCGTGGACTTACCACTTCTTAAGAAAAAGCGTCCTAATTCTCTAATTTCTGCTTCATCAGTGTGAATATTTTCTGCTTTCTTCAGTTCTCTGTGACAGTAGACTGAGTATCTAAGAACAAACAACTTGAGTAACTTGTTACTTGTTCATGTTTTGTTCTTATTGGTTTTTAATGTATTTCATCTGCTCTGACAGCCGCTCGGGAGCTTGGTGTTCACATCACATTCTGTCAGAAGGAGGAAAAAAAAAACTAAACAAAACATCACCGATACGCCGTCGCCCCGTGATGACGTGTAACGTACGCTCATGCTTTGCGACGCGCTTGTTATATTTTACGCAGGTTTCACTTGGCTCCTAAAGTGCGGACGGCAAACACACACGGAGAATTTTTGAAAATAATAAAATGTCTTTCTGCGACGATGAATCCTCGGACCTTGGGCTAGCAGGGCAGTCCAAACTGGAGAGCTTCCTGTTCAGTAAGAAGCATTTAAACTGAGTCCAGCAGTTCAGCTGGAGCACACGTGGGTCTGCTCTGTGATGCTCCCACAGTGAACAACATGCTCTGACATCTCCTGCGTGTGTTTCTGTGCCATCAGCCGGTGAGCTAACTCGTTTTAAATCTCTTCCAGGCTGCGAGCTGTCTTCCAAAGTTCCTTTCTACACTTTCCAGGGAGATGAAGAGGAGGACCTGGAGCACTTCCTTGAGCTCAGAACAGTATGTACTCTTCAGTCTTCTACCAGGATCACTTCACTGCAGAGCTGACGGCAAAGTGTCAGTGGTGACAGAGGGGCTCAGATCTTTTCCCGAAGTGAAATGAGCAGTACCACAGTGTCGAAATACTGTGTAATATGTAAAATATACATACATACATTCATAGATTCAGTCAAAAGTGCTCAACGTAAAAGTGCCCATCTCTGAATAAAGTATATTCAGTTATTCATGTATTTATATGTGCAGCTGGTGAAGGGAGTTTTTAGTATATCTTTTTATATATTTATTTTACTTTAGAGCTCGTTTGCAAAAACAGATGAATGCCATTTGAAATTAAAGTATAAAGAGTACATGAAATATCTGTCTTTGCAAATGGGCCCTTTGAATATACTACTGGGTGCTTGTGTTTCTCCAAGGGATCAATCATATCTTATTATTATGCATAATAATACTGAATAATTTATGTATAATTGTGTTTTGTGTTATTAATATGAATCTTACAAGTAACTAAAAGTATTAAATAAAACGTCAGATATTGCTGAATTGTGATGGAAGTATCATTAAGTGCCTCAAAACTGGGGTACGAAGCTGCTTGAGCTTACATCCACCAGTCAGCTCATACTTTGATCTGGCTGCCAACAGTGAGGATAAATGTCAAGTGAATTAATCAGTGTGGCTCCTGCAGGTGTGTCTGGGAGAGGATGCCAAGGAGGAGAGCAATGTGGTGGAGGTGACGGCCATGAACCATCAAGGAAAGACCATTTCAGTGCCCATCGCCAACCTTCACGTCAGCTGTCTGCCCATGGTATGGTGTTAGGGAGCTCTCTCTTTGCGTGCAGGTTAACGCACCACACATTCGCATGGTCACATCTCAGCTTTGACCTTTCTTTTCCCCTCAGGTGAGTCTGGGAGAGTTTGAGCTGAAAGCCCCGGTGACCATCCGGCTCAAGGCTGGGACGGGACCAGTAACTGTCAGCGGGCTACACCTCATAGGTAACACTAAAGTTCCTTTTCGCTTAACAGCAATCTGGTGGTTTGTGAAACGACTCACTGAACATGCCTGTCTGCATCGGCATCAAGATTTAATCTTAAAATATCCAGTAGTGTATAAATAGACTGTTAAAGCATAACGGAATAGTTCAATGATGTTCTCTAAATAAGACATTCAAGTTCCAAAATATAATAGTGAGGTGTGTCTGTACTTCAGAGTGCAAACGATCAGTTATCCCTTTGACGTAAAATCAACATAGGAAAAATAATCAACAAGTTAGTGTGACTGTATAGGTGGCTGCAGGGATACTCTGTTGGTTACAATATGCAACCTCACCAGTAGATGTCACTTAATATTTTCTGTGTGTGTATAGATAGATAGATAGATAGATAGATAGATAGATAGATAGATAGATAGATAGATAGATGTATTATTTTTCTTGCATTTCTCACATTTTACCAATTAAGATTAGTGATTATGGTTGGGTAAATGAGAAAATAATCAGCATTTTAATGAAACTAACTAATAGAATAGTTTGGCTACAATTTGAGAAGATTAGCATTCTTGACATTGTGACATACTTTTCTTCACTCAGTTAGATCCAACTACAGAGTTGCAGCCAAGAAAATGTCAAATTTATTTCTGAGACCTTTTGACTGTTGTGATCATCTCAAGTTTTAAAAGTAGATAGTAACTTATTTCAAAAAGAAATGTACATATTACAATACTGCAAGGAAAGCTCGGTGATTGGGATCAGACACCTTCCCTCATTGCACTGCTGTCTGTAATGAGTGTGTGCAGCTGCATGAGGTCATCTGAGAGGCCAGGTTAAATAAAGCCACATTTCTGGCTTCATCATTTTAGATGTAATTTCAGGATTCAATCTGAGACGGTGATTCAGTGTTGCCCTCTGTTCTCGTGCAGCTTCACAGGTTGAAGAGTCAGACCTGTCTGACGAGGATGATGAAGATGATGACGAGGAGGAAGAGGAGGAGGAAGATCTCAGCCCCATTAAACCAGCGAAGAAGAAGCAGAAGCAGTAGGCAGAGAGGTCACTGATGGGATTTATTTTGTTTTGTTTGTTTTTTTTGTTAAGCTTTGTTTTTTTTTTGGAATGACCTCACTCACTTCCCGACATGTTTTAAGAAATAACTGTTTTTTGTACCAGACAGACACATTTTTCAACTCGAGTACGTCTTCCACACAGACAAGTGAATGCTTTGTGTGGTGGCAGCTGAACATGCAGTTGGAGGAAGGAACATGATGACGGACTCTGATGTTCTCACTGGTCTCGGCAGTGTGTTTCACTGCAGTTAAGATCTGTTTTTTGCTGTGAAATGCCTCCCAGTGTTTTATGCTGTATGTGATACAGTCACCGATTTATTGGATTTATTGTTCTGGTGGCTGAAAATGTCTTTTCCCACCTGTTGAGTGCAGGTATTGTTTGGAGATGCTGTTGTAAAAGTTAAAAAAAACTCTGTGTGTGTGTGAGAATGTGTTTGTGAGAGAGAGTGTGTGTGTGTGTGTGTGTGTGTGTGTGTGAGAGAGAGAGAAAGAGAGGAAGAGACAGATAGAAACAGGTTAAGGTTTTCCAGATTCATTGATTTCAACTGAATGATGCAATCAGATGATTTACAAACATACAGTTTATTAAATGTTTCTGGCGTGAGAAGAGTATCTCCATTTCTAGTTATTTGTAGTTGCAATATACTGTTTTTCTATGATATGTCAATCATAAATGTGAAGATTTTGTACCTGTAGTCAACACATCCGCTTTCATCCCTCACCCTTTTGTATTCACATAAATAAAACACGTTTTTGTCTATTACATGGTCATCTACATCTACATGGTCACTTAAGTTTCATGTCATTTTTGAAATTCAAGTAGCTTGTAGTTTAGACAATTAAGCAGTAAAAAGCCAGGTTCATTTGAATGTATGACCCTTACACCTTTTATTTGTTATAAGTATCTGAAAATCATCTGTAATTCCGAAGTTTACGTACAGTTTTGAGTTTAACACTCAAAAAGTCAGCAAATTATAACTTTTGATTTATCACTTGGCATTCACAGTGGCCTGGCATTATAAGTAACAACAAAAAATACAGAAATTTGTCAGAGGTGCTCCTGTCAGTCTCATTAGAGACCTGTGTTGAAGTAGATGTACTGCACTTCATCTTCCTTCTGAAATCTAACTTTACAGCTTGTACATAACAAAAAAATAACCCCATGTGCTGCACATTTGAAGATGTTTTTAACTGTACCTTTCTCCATAATAAAGGATTTATCTGGGGGATACATTTCAACTGCAAATACCTAATAAACTGCTGTCCAGTTGAAATGTTTTCGTGTGTATGAGCTGCTGCCATCATATAATACCTGTGGGAACTGGTGTAGGAGATGGCAGATGCGTTGTTAAACCCTCCTAGACCTCACCCAGCTGATAAATGACATACTACAAATACTTTATGATCTCAAACGCTACAGTGTGAGCTCACAGTTCACCTGCATGAAATCGAACCTCTCCTGTCTCTGTATAATGATGATGGGCGGCGTGACTGTGGCGCAGTGGGACAGGAAACGGGAAAAGTTGAGGGAGAGAATGCTAAACAAGCGTTACCGCTGAGCACCAGATGTCCATAAAAAAACACAGGATAACACCAACACCACAGTTTTTGTCCTGACAACTAAGTCATGCCAGGTGCTGCCATGGTAACTGACCACCTGTGTGATGCCCTTGATGGCGGCTTTCTTTTAACAAGGAGAAAAGACTGAATTGAAGACAAGAAGGGGAGCTTAAAGAAATGATTTGTCTTTATTTGGGTGGTGTGCTCTTCTATAGGAGCATTTCAACTCTTTTGGGGTTGGGGTGGGGGCAGGAGGTGCACTCATTGAATTACACACCACCAGTTGTGAGAAAACCCTCAAAAGGCTATGTGACAGATATAGCAAATCAATGCGCAACAATCCTCTAACTAGTTAATGTCACCTTGACTTGGAGCAGGTGCTGCAGGCTTCTTATTTTCTGACTCATAAACCACATCCAACTGGTGTACGCTGAGTGGGAGTTTTGTGAACCTTTACACCACTTTTATTGGGTATGAGGGTTTTATGGTCCAGCGTCTGTGTGTTGCGCTGAGTCCTCACCTTCATGTGGAGGTTACAGCTGCATCCAGAGGTCTGCTTGTGTGTGCAGCATAAGTAACAGCAATCCGCTGGTTAACAGAGACAAATGTTCCTGAAAATGAGGAACGACTCACTCACCTTCTTGTCAAATTCCACCAGTAGTTGTCACGGCTGTACCTTTAGGCACAGACCAATTCAAACACTGATATGGGGGGAGGGGGGTGGGGGGGTGGAGACGACCTCGATAATTTCAGTACGTTAAGAGAGGCTTAGAAGTGCCGATCTGTGGAAGCATTACACATGTGTATGCAGTGCATGGATAGGTAGAGCTTTAATCAATCAAGTATCTGCAGAGGAATCTAACTTTGCATCTTAGCCACAGGTTGGCTTATCTTAAATATGGCTGATGCTGAGTCACTCAGTTCTAGGTCATTAAATAATAAAAGGAAAAGCTGTTGGCATGTGAATGGAAACCAAATTCAACTACAGGTGCCTTCCTTTAGTACCGCATTTAAAAAAAGAAAAAAAAATCACATAAAGGTGCAGTGTGGATAGTAATTCTGGGCGCTGCTGAGCTTGGATTGGAGTTTTGGGGTTCACCTGCAACGTCATGCGTCCAGTGAGGTTCAGAGTTCACCAGAGTCACACGGTTTCTCAGTGCAGGACAGCTGTTCGTCAGTGGTGCCAGGTGGAATACTGCCCGCTCTAAAACTCAAAGTCATAAACAGCATATCACAGTTCAGGTCACTTCCTGCTCACACTGATGAAGGCAGATATGTGGCAGATATGGCTGTCTGCCCACTAGTTCTCTGAGCCGATCCAGGCTGACATGAGGCAATAGGAGAGTAAGTGATAGTGAAAAATTGTGAATATACCGATCCCACCAGGAAGCCTCAGTGTCAAAGCAGCTCAGGTTTATGATTAAAGCCACTGTGAGGAAAACTAGGTTTAAAAAATGGACAGATTTATGGCCTATCTCTGAGCAATATGTAAAGACACTGAAAACATGAAAGGACTTTTGGACCTGTAGTTTAATGAAAGTCAAGTTGATTGACTGTCTGGGCCTTCAAGCTCCAGACTTTCAGCTTTGCTTACTCCCCACATCAAATACACCACACACAAGTTAACCTTTTAGACTACTGACAGCAATAAACATAACAATGAGTATACTTGTGCATTATGTGAGAAACAGTATGTACTGTACCTCATATATAATGCAAAAGTATCGATGTAAGCAAACATTTTAGTAAATACAAACTTGGATGTCAAACAAAAGTTAATTTAAGTATCTATTAATGAAGAATACTGTAACCCATATTTCTCTGAACACAGAGATAAACACACACACACACACACACACACACACACACACACACACACATTAGCTGTCCTTCACTCAGAGGAGCTGTCATCTTTCCAGTAAGGTTTTCCAGTGATGTAAGGGATTTGGGAAAGTACAGGTATTTTATACCAAATAATGAAACAGAAAGAGAATATATGTCTCTGCATTGAACTGACGCGAGGAACAGATGGGATTTTTCTGCTGCCCGTGCAGTAACTCTATAAAGACAGTCCTCAGGGGATTTTCTCTGTTTCTGTGTTTTCTGCCGAGACTCTCTGACTACTCTCACACTTTCTTTCAGTTTCATCTTCCCAACATGACCCAAAAATTGTGGCAATGGAGAACAGAAGTCATAGAGCTAAGTGCTACTTTTACAAAGGGCCCCTTTGATGTACCGACTGGAGGAACTCATCTGAGACGCCACACGATGTTTGTTTGTCTGATTGATTATTTGCTTGCTTGTTGTTTGTTTGTTTGTTTGTTTGGTAAACACATGTCAAAACTGTGATGTCATCATGGGCAATCACAATTCCAAAAATGTTCACATAACCTCATACACCCAGCTATAATTTCCTTAACATTATTTCATTTAATTTATTTAATTAGTTTGTTTTGAGCTTTTGTTTTTATTGTTGTGAAATAAAGGAAGGAAACTGCAAAAAGAAAAAAGGAAATAAAGGGAATAATCATAAACTCAGAGTTATACCTACAAGTGCAGCACTAGAAAAAAAACTGTACTAGGTTCCACCTCTGACACTTGCATGTGTCACTCTGGTGTAGTCCAGGGTTACCATGGCAACAGCTGAAGCACGCCACTTTGCATCCTCAAAAACTGATGGAGTTGTTCTCCACAGAGGGACTCTCGAATGCCCTTTAATTCTGATCTGTAACGCCTGCCACATTCATACATACAAACACACTTCCACTGGCACTGTCCATCTGCGCACACTCTTCCTGCTTATTTCACCCTATATTCATTGTTTTAACGCTGCCTGCTTCCCTTCAGTTGAAACTTGACAGAGGACTGGTTTATGTTACACTGGTTTCCACTGGCAAAAATAGACCTGCAGATCAATAAACATTGGGCCACAGCTCTTCGTCTTTGATGTTCTTTCACTGTGTGTGTGTGTGTGTGCACTGCTATCCTGGATTAGAGTTTTGGCAC
Organism: Amniataba percoides; assembly: GCA_037176925.1. Taxonomy (NCBI): domain Eukaryota; kingdom Metazoa; phylum Chordata; class Actinopteri; order Centrarchiformes; family Terapontidae; genus Amniataba; species Amniataba percoides. The sequence continues at coordinate 11,202,212 of JBAJHX010000033.1, read as the reverse complement.
TCGTTTCAAAGGCCTTATCAGATGAAGGTTAGCATTCTGCACGGTTGATGAATAGCCGCTCTGTATGCATTATGCTGTATATGTCCGTGTCCCTGCCACTGTCACTCAGAGCTTTGCTAAGAGTGTGTGTGCAGACTAATGGCGCTAATAGCCACTCATTTATTCTGCATAGAGCAACGCTGCCCCGTTAGCCACCTCTCACATCCATCGCCGAACTGACAGGATGGTTATACAAGCTGCAAGCTGTGCAAATGTATTGGGGCTATGTCAATAATATCTATCAAAGGTCTGAGTTACAGAGGGAGAACTCCACCCTCAGATACTCAGCTGCTATATATCACCAGTCTGTGATGCTCAGTGCATTCCAGGAGTTACTCTGTGATGGAGTGTTTTCATACAGCAAATTTCTCTTTATGAGTTGGAGACTTTTCCAAATGTTTAATTACTTCTGCCCCACCCTCTTGTGGCTGTTTTGACCCTGCTTATTTATTCTTGGTGCAAAATGGTGAATCTAGAAAGCCTCTTTTTTCATTTTTTCAGGTCCTGATACTGACATGATTTAGGGTGGATTTTTCCTTAAAGACATGATAGCTTTCCGTAAAAAATCCATTTTGCCATAAATCTTCTTTTGGCCCGAGCAGCAGTGGACCTCTGTGTGCAGCATGAATTTTTGTGGTGTTTTTACTAACATCTCAGGATGCAAACATCTGTTACAGAATCAACATTTCAGCAGACATAAATATACCCAGAGATGTATGACATAATAGCAAACGCTGGGCAGGAAAATGTGCGTGTGAAAGAAACAGTGAGATAGTGCCCACTGTTGCTCCAACAGTACCTCTAGCCAGTGGCTAAAGCACACAAACAACAGCTGCATAACAGCTGACAATTTCCCCATGAATTTAAAACACACACACACACACACACACACACACACACACACACACATACAAACAAACACTCCACGTCCTGTTGCAAGCAGGGGCGTGTTGTACTCATACATATAACAGCTCCAACACACCTGCCACAACAGAGCACAGCTGTCAAGTGCATCACCCTTTACCCTATATGTAACCTCAACACACACACACACACACACACCACACTTCTGCACATATATGAGGAAACACAGTAACCGGCTGATTGTGCGCTGACACCTGAGCACACATTCAGCCCGCACAACAGGATTTGACTCGCAAGCCAAGCCTGCACAAGAGGCAGCGCAAACCAAATGCACACAAAGCTGCACACACAGTATCTATGCCAACAGATAATAGTGACATTAATAGATGATGGTGCTACTTGACTGTGTGATGACCTGCGTGGCCATTCAAATGTTAAGAAGTCTCCAAATATTTGTGACTAATGTCAAACTAAAAAGGAGGCAGAGTTCATTGCTCTTTCGCCACTGGAATCCCTCACCTCTGCGCTTTTGTGGTTTAAAACGCCAAGATTGGTATAAACATGCAGCTATAAATGAAATTATTTATATGGATTAAATTAATGGTACAGCCTCCTTCAGGATACCTACTGTATGTTTTATTAATAACACACACAGAAGGAACAGTGCTCAAGGGGAATGCTAATAGGCTTACACACACACACACACACACACACACACAATAAATGTCAGATTCATGCCACACTGTAACTAAATCTCATATCCTCCTACTCCTCTGTATCGTGCATTCCCTGCTAAAAGAGAGAGAGGGGGGAGGTTCTGTGGAGAGGATATCAGAAATGTTAGTATTCACTCTCTTGAATTTGAATGAAAAAAAAAAAAACAGTCCGGACAAGAGAAAAGGGAGAGCGAAACAGGAGGGCAGAACATTTTATAACCCATAAATAAGTGATGTGCCTCACTTGCTCTGTGCTCCCCCTCCCCAATCTCTATCCGCCCTCCCTGACTCCCCCTTCCACCCCCCCCACTTCTCCTCCCTCTCAGCCACTCCACTCCACCCCTCTCCGCTGGCTCCCTCCATCTCACCGTCTCGCAGGATGGGGGGGGCGGGCGATGAAAGGGGTATGAGTGACAGATAAGTAGATGACTATGCTGTCCCAGCCCTCATTAAAACTCTGTGCTTATATCATCTGCCGCTCTCACCCTCCTCCTCCTCCTCCTGTCTCCGCAGCGAGCCCCAGCAAATGATACCCCGGGAGAGGAAGAGACGGAGGGAGGGAGGGAGGTGCCGCTCATCAGTTATTCCTGTTCTCTGACCCAACTTGACAACAAGCTCCAATAATGAGACAAAGAGGGATGAGGCGGAGATTTTTTTTTCTTTTTTTTTTGCCTGAGACCAGGATGTTGACAAGGAAGTGAACTGTCTCAAATTGGCAGATAATGGGCCTGCTGTGGGCCGTTCTGAAAGAAATCACCGTCCAAACCTCCTCCACCATGTTCTGAGATTCCTCTGAGTGCAGCGGATCTCAAACATGTGGTCATTCAGTGTTTTCTTTTTTTGTTCCCATTTACAAGCCTTAACCTATGAATAGATTGTGGATGAGTTTCAGGGTGGGATGTTCTTCAACAATGGTTTTTCTTCCCCTCCCCACCCCCTTCTTTCTTTCTTTCTTCTTTTTTTTCCTCTACAAAACGCTTTGACATTTTCAACTGTGACCCAGTGAGTCAAACTGTAAAACCTCTTAACTAAAACAAATCACACAATGTGCTTCTCAGTACAAACAGACCTCAGACTATAATCAAACATAACGTTTAAAATAACAAATGTGTCATTGGCTTTAAAAGTATAAGCCATAACCATGGATGAAAGACCACAGGAATACATTTAAATGTGTAAACTGGTGCTTAAAATACAACAAAGAGGTTAATTAATATGCTTGTTTATTTTCCACTGATTTTGGTTTATTCATAATCTTGTATAAAAACTCATGAAAAACCTGACAAGCATTTGTAGTCCAGTGTGTTTCTAAAGCCACGTGGACTTTGGAGTGCATGGAGAAGCTCCCTGCATGCTTTCAGCCGCAAACAGGAAATAATCAAGACGTCGGAACTTGCAAGTACAATAAGAGCGTGTTAACAGTCTGTTTAGGCACTGAAGTCTCTGGAGTCTCACGCTGAGACCCGCGATGAAGGATATGTTGTTTCTTTAGTTCACTGCTTGCATGGATTTAAGACTACATTATTCACATTAGCACTTCCAGTCGAATTGAGACAGACAATAAATAAAAATGCAAATGCTTCCAAATGAAAACATTACTACTGTCACTGTGATTCAAGAAATAAAACAGGGCTACCAAAGTTAACTGTTTTCTCAGAATGGGGTCGAGTAAATGTGAAAATTATCACGAAGGCATGATGGAGACACACGCTGACAACACATCTCTGAACCAAAAATGGAAATCCAATTTAATAAAACGGAACAAATGCTGATTCTTTTTTATTACTTGGTCCCGTAATGCTTGGTTGAAGGTTGGCCGTACAGCCCGTAGAAGTCAGGGTGCCTGGCTGTCTGCGAGGCTTCCATCAGCCCCCTCATGGGAAAATGCTGCAGTGGCTGGCTTGCAGGGAGTGGGGCGTGAGGGGGAAACTCCTGAGAGGTCATGGAGGGGAAGGAGTCCGATGCCGGGTACGGAGGCCGGGCGCGAGCAGCAGGGGCCCTGGAGCAGCAGCAGTTATTCAGAGTGCACATCAGTACTTTCCTCCCTTCATACATGGCTTGTTGCGAGGCACCTCCGCTTGGGAAGTGAGAGGGGGGGAATATTGTCCCTGAGTGGTGGCTAGAACTGGACCCTAGACCCACCATGTGATGGGCTGAAGTGTCAAGGAGTCGGCTATGGCCCGGGCCAGAGTGAGGATTCTGGGAGAGGCCTTCAGAGGCATACATGGATGAAGGGCGATGGCTCTGGTCAGCCAGAAAAGGTTTTTTGTTGCTGTAGAGCAACGGAGGAGGATCCTGGGAGGTGGAGTTTGCCGTGTTACTCTCCAGGAAAGCCATGCCGTACTTCCTCTTCTGAGGCCCTGAACTGGTCCCTGTGTGGGAGCCGGCAGAGCTGCTGTGGGACTGGACAATCTCAAGAATGGGCGCTTCATTGAACGGTTCTGAGAAAAGTAAACAGTGGTGGAGGGAAAAAAAAAGATACGATGGTTCATTCTGCCCATTCTATAACCCAGAAACTATTAACTTATATTTACATACTCATTGCTATTTTTCTTACCTTCCATCATTTTTCTCAGATTCTTTTCTCTTGTTGACAGTTCAGAGAGTAAATGATGAGAGTTGAGCTGGCCCACTCTGAGTGGAGGGATGGCACTAGTCAGATGAGAGTTTGACCTAAAAAATAAAATGACAAAAAATACTGAGAATGATGTATACTTTACATGAAACTATGATGTATAACGTTTTCTCTCCTTTATACATCCATATTTTGAGTATGATTAAAAGATATAACAAGTGTGGTTGAGTGCATATTCCTCTAGATTTACTAAGGTTCTCCTAACTTACATACTTTTTACTTTTATGGACAGTTCTGTGTTTTTTACATACTGACACTGAATACAGCTGAAGGACTGTGCAGGTATAGAAATAAATTGTGTTAGGAAAGAGAATATTTGATTATGTGATGTTCTAACATAGAAATAAAGAGCCTCTTAGAACAAAAAGAGTGCAATAGTATTATATGACCACAATGAAGTTGTACCTTTTCACCCTGTTTGTCTAACATATGATAAATACAATTATGCAGCAGTGAAGTAAAATAAAACAGAAATAGAAATGCTTACCTGTCCATTAGCAGCTGGTAAGGTTTTGTGTTCTGAAAAAGACAATGAGCCACACAAATCATTCAGAGCCAACATTTGCCTTTATACATCTCGCTAACATCTACTATGAGGGGAATACAAAGACACTGGGCCTGCTGTGGTCGGTCTGTGTACTTTGTGTATATGCATCACTGTTTGTCTGCTGGAAACATCCAACATTTGATGACGGTGTTGGTGTGGCTGTGCAGACACGACTGAATGTTGCAGAAATGAAAAGAGGAGCTCAGGTTTGTACCTTCATGAAGTTAATGCCGTCTGATCTTTGGAAGAACGTCTGTACTGAGCTCAGGAGCTTCTCAGCTTCCTGCCGCTTCTCGTTGAGCTGCAAAACCTGCTGGGAGTTCTTCCTCGCATACATGGTGAAAGTGCTCTCCAGCATCTGCACGGTTTCAGCCTGGTTCGCTTCGAGCAGCGCGTGCATCCTCTGATACTGGGCTCTCACGCGCTCCTTTAGTTCAGACACTGCATCCTGTGGAGAAACAAGTTGATTTGCAAACGCATGCACACACACACTTAGAGTTATAAAATGCATTGTGTCAAAATGAATTTACTATGCCCAGATTACAACTGAGAAAATATCTGGTTAATGTTTAGGAAAAAATATTTTGCTGTCTTCAAATTTGACCATTCTTCCTTTAACATGTGAAAAAGCCACATCAAATTTCTGGACAGCCAGTTTTATCAAAGCTTTTTTTACTAATTGTTTCTTCAACTATTAGCATAGGCATGAAATGTACATAAATTTAGGTAGATTTAAGAAACACTACTCTTCAACACACATGGTGGAAATGATTAAATAATGTTTTCAGTTACTGTATATTAAAGTAATTTTTTCTTACTTAATTTTGTGGAGCCTGTGCTTTTCTTGGTCAGGACTGAAGTAGGAAAGTAATTTGTAAAATGCATTTTCCACCCTAATGCACTAGCTATTCAAAGCTAGAGATAAATTACATTTTCTTTTCATTTGCCAGCAGCGAACAAAGGTACGGAGTTATTTCATTACAGCACAGTGGAGAAAACCTTATAACACAAAACCCACATGATGACAAAGTACTGATAATGGTCAGAACTGTCTATATGAAATGTGCGTGTCGTACTGTACCTTCATCAGCGTCTTGTCTGACTCCAGCTTGGTGAGCTGCTCATCGATGTTCTGAACACGACCCTCCAGTCTGTCTTGCTGCCTCATTAGCATGGCCTGTGGAGAGATGACATGCAAGAGATGGATTAGACAGATGAACCACAACAAGACAGAAGAAAGAAATATTTATATATATATATACACACACATACACACACACACACACACACACACACACACACACACACACACACACACACACACACACACACACA
>JBAJHX010000033.1:11164943-11195976 GCA_037176925.1 Amniataba percoides | reverse complement strand
CACACACACACACACACACACACACACACACACACACACACACACACACACACACACACACACACACACTCCCTCTCTCTCTCTCTCTCTCTCTCCTAAAGCTTGGTCCTTTGCTGTGACCTCAGCAAACCTGGGTGCTATTCATTAGTCACTAAGACAACCTCCTCCACAATCCTGATGAGACGGGAGGAAACAACAGCTGCCAGCAACAACCACATGCATTTATCCATTAGGAGAGCGCCGGCAAAGGCAACACACAAAGGCACAAATCCGTCTCTGATTGCTTCTAAGTTTATCAGAAACCGTGCTACATCAAGCGAAGTCCATTGTTGGGCCCAGCCTACTTCCTCTGTAGGCTGACTCGGAGTGCAGAAACAGCCAAAGGCCAGTGAAAGAGCCGGTAAACATAATCCCTCTCCATCTACTGCAGGAGATGGAAATCAATCTACAGTCACAGGCTGACAGCTAACTGGGAACAGGGGAGGGCAGGTAACGCTTTTTAATGAACTGTTTCTGCATGGGAAAGGCACCATGCCCAAATAAGAGAAAACCCGCTGTCATGGCAACAAAGCCCTGTGTATGTATTTATATGTGAAAGCTAATGTGTATGTGCGGGAGCAGGAGGGAGCAAAAAGCGGGGGTGTCTCACTGCCCCTCTGTGCTTTCTCATTTTGCCACATGCATTGCTCCCATTGTTTGCATTGGCCCCTGTGTCAGTGACAGATTGTCATGTCTGTGTGCATAAGGCCGGGATCTGCTCTCTCCCTCCGCATGAGTGTGCACGGGAGAAAGAGATCGGGAGCAGAGGCAAAGTGCTGTGGGGCTCCGCTTGCACATGCCAAGAACGGACAGAAAGAAAGCGAGAAAGACATACAAAAAAAGGGAGAGCAAAACCGACAGGGAGAAAGTTTGAAGCGAAAAGGAGAGATAGGAAGAATGAGGACATTCCTGCGGTCTCCAGTGAGTGAGTTTCAGGGTAGCTACATTGTGGTATCACAGCAACAGGCCTCTTCAGCTGCTTACAACACTCATGAAGTCTTATGTACAACAACTGGCTGGTCACTATACTATACCGCAGTGAACGCTTCCAACAGTCCATCTACTTTCTGCAGCAAAAAAAGCAAACACAAAATTCCAGCCAATAAGTAATGCTACACCCAATTTTGCTTGTTCGCACTTTCTTCTAAAACTGTCCTTTTTATAGAAGATGTGCTGACAACTATATCACTTGGGATGCAGCAGAAATGTTTCTGTCTCAAGGTCACATTTCAAAATTTAAGATAACTTGTTATGACTTTGACTCCTGACATTGGAAGCTTTTAAACTGTTATAAAGCAGCGTAGATTGATTGTTTGGGCCACCTGGGGAGAGTGGAACAACCTGTGAGCATGACACCGACATATTATCACTGCATTAAACAAGCTCTGTGGAGTTTTTAGCTGGTTATAAAACAGCCTCAGTTTAATACAGATGCCTCTAAATACCATACAGGAGACCAAAAGGGAGACGATTGGCTCCTTCTTTTAGTTTCTAATAGTTATTCTTAATGCCTGCCTTCAGGCCAGACTTTTCCTAGACATCAGATGAAACATTGTTTGTTCTGCCTGTATTTCAGTTGCCTCAGCCACCAACTGACTAAAAGACACTAACTATTTCCTGTCTGTGAAATAGTCTCAGCATGGCTGAATGAAGTGGAGGGAACAAGTAACCTAACGTTAGGTGAAACAGTACCACCTTTGTCCACAGGGACAGCCTAAATCAACACAGAATACAAAGTTCCATAGAAACAGCTGCCTAATTGCACATCCAGTAGACTGGGAACAAACCTAATTTTCATTTCTCATTTTAGCTTTGTTTTGGTCTCTACCAACAGCTACCTGACAGCTAAAGGCTCCTCAGTGTTAACTAACTACTCCCTGTTTATGTCATTGTGCACTATTCCTGTCCATCTCGCTGATCAAAGCGGTGAGAGGCAGCCAAATCAGTAAAGTTTGGTGATAATTCTCTCTGTCACTGTGAGCGACCACTCTCCTGTTTCACAGTCATTCGATCCATTGCTCATATTAAAGTATTGATCATCGCAGCTTCGAGTGCTTGGAGGAAAACATTACCGAGGCCTATACAGTGTGAGGCCGAGAGACGGGGGACTAAGCAGAGCTGTTGAAGCAAGCCCAACATCATAAAATGATAAATTATAAAGGTGTTGGGGAAACAAGCCTGCCTTTAATTAGCCTTAGGTAACTGTATGTTCTTAAATTTGTGCTTTGGAGAAATGTAATTGACAGCTGCATTTGTTTGTTGTTCCTCATGGCTACAAGATGAGTTCAGAAAGCACTCAGATACCTTACCTGAAGCCTCAAAAAGCTCAGCAACACAGACCTATGAAACAACTCTTCTCAATGTGTCGCTTCTAAGCATAAATAAACGCTGGACTTTTAAGAGGTACCAGGTGTTGTTTCTGACCACTGACGGCACTGCAGAGCAATGTTTGGATGAGCAGTGCCTTCTATTGATTGTTTCACATATTGTACCGACATGCATGACGACTGAATGTATTAAGAGAGCTGCCCTGGGTGAGGATGTTATGTTTGATGAAGGGTTAGTCATTTCAGCCTAGGCATATCCAGTTCCACGTAATACATCCAGGATGAGGACACACCAACAAGGACAGGGGCGACGTGGGAAGTCAGTGGAGCTCATCTTCAGGGAAATGTAGTAACTGAGGCCAGGTGTTTTCATATACGTGCATTCATCACGTCTGTCAGGCTTTAAAGAACCAAGTAGACACACCTTAATGTTCACTAGCTAGCAACCTTTAGAAGCTATCGTCACAAGCATGTTTACTTGGTTAGAGACACAGAAGAATGACTTTGAGTCGGAGCTCTGAGGACACAAAGTGACGTCACATTTTCACATCCTCAAATACCACACCGGATTTCACATTTGAAAATCAACAGAGTGGTCCTTAATCCTGTGTCACACACTCACAACACATCCCACACCTGTGCTACATCTCACATGCTCGTTTCAGCCGAACGGTCCTCAAACAACAATGATATCACCCAATTCTATAATTATTTTTCTGGATTACTTATTTTTCTATTATTGTTATTTTATTCTTATTTTCAGTATGTCATACTATTTCTATTTCTGTGAGATTGTTGTCTTTACAGAAAAAAAAGTGAAAGAATACTTTATGTGATTCGGCTTCATGTAACGGCAGCGGCTTTTCTGTGCCTGGATGCTTCTGCTCAACAACTGTGTCTTCCTCATTTTGTCACGTTTCCTCCAATTCCCATCTTGTCTTGTTGTGTGCTTGAAATAGCATAAGGGGACTGGAGGGAACTGTCTGGTTGCTTCTCTCTCTGTGGCAGCGTGAAAGCCTACCTTTATCAAGATTAAACCCGCCAATGATCACTTTCCCCACTGTCCTATTTAGGCATCCAGACACCCGCGGGTTGCCAGGAAGCTCATGTTTAAATGAGGAGCCTCAGGCTCAATGAACAGAGAGCCTCTTTCACAATCAACTGACAACTATTCCCCACGTCTGATGTCAATGGACTGCCCTCAGCATTCTGGGGGACTGACTCACTCCAGCCCAGATACAAGAAACTGCAAACGACAGAGCTTCCATGAGCGATGGTTTCCTGCTGAGGTGCCTGAGAAACCCAAGGTGAGGGTGTGTGGGAGGGCTCCTCCTCCGCCTGTCCCAGGGACGACATTACTATTATATTACCCTTCCTTTCTCGATTTTAAAATTACCAGCACGCCTGCAAAAGGTTACTGTAAAAGTCTCCTTCGAGAGCCAAAGATAACCGAAGATATGAACATAGCTACATTGGTTTTTCCCTCTTTGTTTATCCCAAAAGCAACAAGAGTGCTGCCAGGGGAATTTAAAATCCTTTTACCAAAATAGACCACAGCTCCAAGGAGAGCAACCTCTCAGTAAGTAATGAAGAGAAGGCACTCCAGCCTCAAATTACTTGAACAGCATACAAGAAGCCTAACTTTCGGCTTTTGCCACATATATCAATATTAGAGTGCACTTTGCTTCTGAAGGCCCAAGCAATACACAGTGTTAATCTGAGAGGGGCCAGGACCTCTGACTCCTGGATAACTCCATTTAGCCTGCGAGCACACAGTTGGGAAAGAACAGAAAGATGGGTGGGTGTGTGCATGTGTAGAAGGCAGCTGTGGAAAGGGCTGAACAGACATCTTTTGTCCCAATAATAGCTCCGAACCAGAGCAACAGTTTGTGCCTAAGACTTCAACAGATTTAGAACTTTGTGATCTGCACAGTGGGAAGAAACGCTCCTGTGACTTTCCCAACTGGGATAATACAATCACCAGACCTATTAACAACACCGCAACACAGCAGATGCTAAAATGAATCTGATTCTCGCTCCTGCCCCTTCACGGATAGGGAGGAACGAGAAATGCGTATATGGCAACGTGGGTGGTTGTTTTTTTTTTGTTTGTTTGTTTATTTTTTTACACCTTGCTGCTTACATTATGCCTGTGAAAACTGAGCAAAGTGAAATAAAGTGTAGAGTTGAGGAAAAGGCAGAAGTGGACACGCTGGTCTTACACGAGGCACATTCCTCCATGCATCATGAGGTCAACCCTGCCGAGACAGATCATTATTCACTTGTTGTCAGCTAGATGAACTCACATACCGCTCAATCTATTATCCCCTCCCTTCTTTTCTATCTCGGTCCCCACAAAGAAACGCCACCAGAATCACTTTCTGACTCCTGAGAATGGCCGAAGCCAAATTTCCCTCTCAAAACAACATGTCGACTCATTCATCAGCCCATGAGGCCTCGCTAGTGTGCATTTCCTCAGGGGCAAGTCCTGAAACTGATCGGGGTGGCTAACATAAACAAACCGCATGTGGATCCACCCCCTCGCCCCACCCACCACCACCACTCACTGCACAGGGGTCATCATTTCCGGCGGATGCAGATTGCATCACAGCACTTACCCGAGGGCACAGGGCGGCTAATGCGAAGGCGTGGCGGTAAGGAATGTGTGGTTTGATCAAGGTTAAAAGCAGCGTGTGATGTATGCCTGCATGTGCGTGCATGTGTCTGTGTGTGTGTGTCATCATCTAACCCCGAGGGGTGGCTTTCACCTGTCCAGTCCTTTCACATCAGAAAAGATTAAAAGGACGAGGCACAGAGAGAAGGCCTTTCTTTATAGACGTGTGGGGGGGGACTGAGAGAAACGTTTGCTTCCTTGAAATTCAAAGAGTGACCCACGGAAGAAAGTGCATCTGTCAAATCTTTTGACAATCTGCCTCTTGCCTCTTGATGGGCTCGAATGAACGGGCGAGCGCGAGTGCGTGGGTGCGATTTATGTACCTGCATTTGTATGCGTTGCGTATCCACATCACAGACTGTGTGTCTTTGGTTAGTGCAGTGAGAGATGCAGCAGAAGGGACACAAGGCCACCTGCTCCTCCTCACAGTGCAGCAGCCTGTACTCCTCGTGGCTGGGACAGGTCCAAGCGCTCAGCTCCTCGGCGTCGACTAACAGGTGTCCCGGAGCGGCGCACGGCTGCTGGAGGTGCGTCTGGATGTGAATTTGGCAGCAGGGCTCCTTGCAGCGCAGGCAGACCTTCCTCACGGGCAGCGGGGGGCCTCGCCTGCAGAGGACACAGTGCAGCACCGCGGGGACCTTCTCAGTGTTCAGAGCGTTGAAGCGCTTCACTATGTTGGCGAGCTTGAAGTTCTTCTCCAGCGCTGGCTTCTGGTCGTAGTCGTGGTTGCACTCGGGGCAGCGGACGGCGGCGCTGTCTTTGGCCCAGGCCTCGGAGATGCAGCCCTTGCAGAAGTTGTGCTTGCAGGGCAGCTGGATGGGTTCTTCGAAGACATTTAGGCAAATGGGACACAGGAGCTCCTCTTCAAAGCAGTTCTTCCAAGTCGCATCCATGACTACCGCTGGATCCAAACTGATGCTGTGAGGCTGGAAAGAGACAAAAAACTGAGAATTACTCCCCAAACACAACACTCTTTTTGTAGTTGAAGAAGCCACCTCAATGAAAACAAATCCTTATTTCAGTCTTATCTCTACTTCTCTAACACCATGTCCCAAAATAAAACGGAACGTACAGAAGAAGTCCAGGCAAACCTTTAGAAGTGAGGGCGTATGAAGAGTATGATAATGAGCAAATGGAGCATTAGCACGCGACGGCGGACTTGAAAAGGAACAGGTGAGAGATTAACTCGAGTCAAAAAAAAAGAAAAAAAGACGAAGCGCAACCACGGAGAAACTTCGACAACACACCCCAGAAACTACTGACATTCAACAACAATCCACACCGCACATACTGACAATACAAATACGTTGCGTATTTCCTTTTTTTTCTTTCTTTTCTTTTTTTTTCTATGTTGGAGGAGGAAGGAGGAGAAGAGAAGGGGGGGTGAATTCACGACAGGACGATACAAGCCGCGGCGCTTCTTTGAGAGCGAGTGACAACTTGCTACAGAATAACACCGCGGACAGTCAGGTCGGCTGTGTTTGAAAAGACGAGGAGGTAAAAAAAAGGCAACGTTACCAACTATTTATCTCCCATGTCGTCGGCGGGCTCCGGTGCACCTACATACGGCTCCGCATCCAGCCCGCGGTGAGGTCCAGCTCCTCCTGTCACACTGCGGCGCTCAGCCCGGCCTCCTCTTTCTTTCTTTTCCAGGCTCTCGGCTCCGGGCCGCTTTCTGCTTCCCGTCAACTCTCTGACTAATGTTTAATGCTGAGTGCGGCCGCTGTGACTCGTCGGTAGGGAGCTCAGCGCCTCCACACCGACGACTGCCCCCCTCCCTCTCCCTCCCTCCCTCCTCCGATAACGTGACCCGTCACCGAGCTGATAAATAGACGGGGAGGAGCCGAGAGAGAAGAGAGAGGAGAGAGAGAGAGAGTCACAGCAAACTCTACCGGAGAGGCTGCAAACCACCGAGCGGACGGTGAGTGGGAGCTGTCCGCCTCTGCAGCACCGGGCCCCCGCAGAGAGGAGACCTGGAGGGGCCCGGGACGGACGGACGGACACTGTAAACACACACAGAGATGAAACACTATGAACGCCTCCCTGTTTTTTTTTGTTAATAATTGATTAATGTTTTACGCTTCAGCTGCAAGGCTCTAATAAGGAGAGTTTTCGGGTTGCCAGGTTGGGGGTAAACTCTCTGGCTTGTGGTTATTTATTTACTTCGTCCGTTTTTTTAACTGAGCTTTTTATTAATGGTCAGATGAGCCTGTTATATAAACCCATCCACCACACACACACACACACACACACACACACACACACGCACACACTGTCCTCTATAGACCCTGTTGTAAATGCGTTTTCAACGTGAATAACAAAACAGCCTACTTAATTTACACTGGTTTCTAATAATTTGATTTAAACAGCTTCATGCACCGTGTCAGTACAATACAATACATAAAGTACTTAGGATAACAGTATCTACAAAGCATGTTAGACATAACATTAGTGAGAAAATAAACAGGGTCCCTCTATATTTGGGGTCTGGGACAAGTTGCCATATTTGCTTGGTTGGTACTTCATTAAAAAAAAAAAAATTTTTACAACTTTTATACTTTTACAACATTTACAGCTTCAGACTGTGTGGCCTGTTTGAAAGTGAGAAACCCTTAAACCATACACATGACTGAACATCATTTATAACTTCAGACATTATGGGAAATTAGAGGCTGAGTTTTTATTAATAGATGACCAACAACTATAACTGTTTTATTGCCATATAAAATTGGTCAACACCAGCCAGAGGGGATTTTTTCATCGCCTAGCAACCGAAACTTACATTTCCCATGGCTCCTACTGCTTCTGCAGCATATTAGTAATATCTTTAGTTACCACTTACACACTTTTTATAAAATGTTGCCTTACTATTATATTTCATAAGAAAGTAAATTCATGTCACTGCTAATAAATAATATATACATAAAGCTGGCTGTCTACTAATCACAGGGTAGTTCAGTTTGATCCACTGTTCTTGTCCAAGACACTGAACTCCAAAACACAGAAAAAAAAATCCTCTGTGATCCTGAATTAGTTTTGCAGCTTTATTTGTGTAAATACCTACACTCTTTAATGCACTTGGGATTACAATCAGCCATTTCAGTCAATAAGACAGTCATTACAAAATACCATATCAATGTCTAAACTTTACATTTCTCACTCTGAATAAAAAAAAGGCAAAACAAAAATAAGATGCCATCACATGTTGTGTAAGAATACATTTCTGTAAGAAGACACTGTAGTAAAGGTAGTGTTTTTTGCTGTTTTAGTGTAAAATCGGAATGCTTGTATCAGTAAAAAAAAAAAAAAAAGACTATGAAGGCAGCAGGATTGATTCGGAGTGAACAATCAAGCAGCTGTAGGCAGCATTAGGGGTCAACAGAGATTATCTGGTCCTTTTCAACTCAAGGCACTGAGGAATTTTGCTCCAACTCTTTTCAAGCAGGTCCTACTAATAATAATCATTTAAAACAAGAAATTCAAATTTATGTGGCCACTGGAGACAACACTTTCACCTACTGTCTTTGAACGTTACAACGCACTTGATGCATTTCATTTCATAACTTTTAAATACGCATCCTCATGCGTGAGAAAAGTTAAGCAGGACACATTCAAACCCTATTACTCAATACAGGAGTGATGTTCTTGGCATGGGGAAATAGGGGTGGTTACACCTGCAGCATTTGCCAGATGCCTAGAAAAACAATTCAGAACAAACAGGCAGTGAATAATAGTTAATCATAATTCAACCTGTCAAGTTATTATTACAGAACGAGACACATTTGAAAAAAACAGACAGCACAGTTAAAACTTTGGTATGACCACAAACACATAAGAGAAAAATGTCCAGCATTTGTAAAAACTATACATGAGCTCATTTGGAAAAAAAAAAACACTGATAAAAAGGTTCAACGTGTGACTTTTCCATCCTTTCTAAGGCAAATGGAATAAATAGAAATGCAACCCAGTTACTGCATGGGACACAGAATGTGTGCTCAACTGTATTAGTGACGTATATTTTGGCAGGCCCTTCTGGAGGAATGACAACATCCTGTTCTGCCTCACAGCCAGCGTGTCACCTATAATGACTGTTCTTAAAGGTCAACCATCTGGACAGGCTGGTTTCAGGTTGATTTTACATTTTCAAAAGCATTCTAGCCTCAGAGAAATGTTGTAAACCGTGTGGGGCATGTCTGAGAATGGAGTGATGTGTGTTTCGAACATCCCTCACTTCATCTTCAGGAGTGAAACAGTCTCTGGCCATCCGCTGTGGGTGCTCCCCGAGAGCTCAGGGTCGCTGCATGTCCTGGGAGGTCTCCTGTTCATGATGGTCCACTCTGGGAGTGTGTGTCTGCAGGTATTTTCTAGTGATTAAGTGTCTCTGTCTCACTGGAGTGGATTATCAAACACAGAGTCTGGTAGCACAGAGATCTTCAGTTTCTTTTCTGGCCAACTGTACTCCTTTGGTAACTTTGTCTGTACAAAGAGAAAGGACACACAGGGTGAGACATGCATGCCGATGAACCCAAAACAAAAAGTTAAAATTCAAGGGGATTTTTACTTACCTCTTCGCGTGTGTTAAGTTCCTGTAAATCCCCAAGCATCTGCTCCACAAACTCTTCAGTCAACAATATCTGTAGACAGAGAGCAGAAGGTCAAACACATGCATTAAATATGAAGGCACCACATGGAAACTTTGAGTTTATTTGGGCGTCAACCTGAAGCCAGGGGCCATGGGCTGCATATGGATGCTCTTCAGTAGCAAAAGCTCCTTCAACTCCCGTAGACACAAATGTGATGGCTGTGTCTCCATTGATACTTTTGTATGTGAAGTGTCTCCCATGGAGCAATCGGCCCCTGTAAAAAGATTAAAGGTCATTATAAGTGTGCGAGTGTGTGTATTCACTCATATTTGCTGCAACAGAATATTTGTCATTCTATGTGAAACTTGGTGGACACTTTAAAGAAATAACCTGTTGAAAAAACAATAGTTATAAATCATGATACTAATGAAATATTTACTGCCATTATGGTTATTAAAGTGTGACAATTCAACTTCATGAGTAGAGACAACATAAACTGTTAACATCAAAGAAATAATATCACTATAGGTTCACAGGAAAATTAGTTAGTGGTAAAAATGTCATGACATGTTAACGTGTCATGACAGCTGCAAAGTGTGAATGTGCCCCTATTTTCACATCAAAGGTCACATAGTTTTGTAGGTAAAGTCTGACGTAATCACATCCCGCACCGGTCTCACATTATCGGGCCCTTTACACCATGTTCTCCCTGCACACCTCTCCCCTCTCTCATACAAAAGATGTCTCTGTCAAATAACTCCAGCCTCATTCTTTTGTCAGATGGCGATTACGCTATGGAGGTTTGTCCTGTCAGTTTCTAATGGATAGTAATTCTTTGGATTGTTTTCAGTCTGAGGAAACGCACTCCAAAAAACGTCAAAAGTTTGAACAGAAAAAAGGTGAAAAAATAAGCAAAGGCACTTATCAGCCACAGGTGATGCTGCAACCTACGTCTTAATTTTTCTATTTGTTCTGTCACCATACTTTGTTCCATATGTCTAGATGCACATTGCTTGTTGTTATTTTATATATTCCTTATGTCGTTGACACTTAATTCTAGTTTTGATTACAAAAAAATTATGACCTTTGTCCATTTAAAACTCCTTCCTGCCGTCTGACATACCTCCAGTTGGGTAGGAGAGGAATAAAGGCGCCAACTCATTGGACACAAGTTGTGTTGATTCCACTGGCTCAATCATGGTATCAATGTACATCTTTTAACATTTAGTTAAGAGTCAGGAAAGAGAGGTGAAAATCTGAAGGCAAACCCACTTCCATAAAACATGCCAAACAAATATAGAACGCATCAGTCCACATCCTCTTTGGCTTCACTTTGCTTGATGTAACACTGGAGACACTAAACCTGGGCAAGGCCTTTATTTTCTTTAAACTTTGAAGTGACATCAAAGTTGTGCTTGCAGGAAGCCATCTTAAAAAAAAAAAAAAAACTGAGAAGCTCTTGTGTAATCTGTGTTCCTGCCACATCTGTCCAACATGTCTGAACTGTTTTTTATGTGTCCTAGGGGATATTCCAAAAGGGTAAAGATCCTGTGTGTGGAAGTGGGAGAGATAATGGTACCATACCGGAGGCAGAGGGGCAGCAGCGTGCCCGACTCTTGGTTGAATTTCAGATGGACACTCTCTAACTGTCGTGTTCGGACCAACTCGTGAGGAACAATGGCCGCTGAACTCTCACTCTCCAAACTGTCCTTCCGACTCCTGAGAAACATACACAAAGGAGAGAAAAGAAAAAGAATGGACGTGGAGGTGAGTAAGTACAATGCGGTACAGTCAGCAAAGAGAGCAGCTTCTGTGACGGAAACGGCAGCTTTTCCTCGGCCTTTGTCTGCAAATAGAGTTTACAGGGACAGATTTCACAATCGCTCTCATGGAGCCAATACCTGATTCCGTGGAAGACGATGCAACTTCCAACAAATTAGTGACAAACTGCTGCATTGTCCTGGTAGCTAAGAAACAATGATGATAACAGTTCAGATGTTGGTTGTGAGTCACTGCAGACAGTGGAGGGAGTCATCCTGCTGTAAACCTTGTGCTCTGCCGAACCCATGACAGCGTGTGTTTGTGTGTGTGTGTAAGCGTGGGAGGAACACTCACTGAGGTCTCTCGTGGCTCTGTCTCTGGCTGTTGATGGGTGGTAGTGCTGCCTTGCTGTTAAACTCCAGTCCTTTTCTCAGGGTCTCCCTGATCTGCTCTGTGTCTGTCAACACACACAGACCAGCATGGAATTAACCCCTCATGTTCTGCTGACAGCACAAAACCAGAACTCCTGTGTACAGACTGGTCAAGCGTTCTTGGATCTGTTCAGTCTTAATTAGAGGAAGTTTCTCTCTTTTTGCTCCTTTGGGACTTGGCATACCTTTGTCTGAGAGCCTCCGTGGCTGTGATCCTATGCAGATGGACCGACTGTCCTCCTCATCCTCCGGCGGCCGACTCAGATCATCCCACACACACTTGGCGCTGACACCGCTCAGGTTAGAGCCCTCCGTCTCGATGCCCTGGTCCACTCTCTCCTGCTTAGATGAGCAAGAAATATACGCAATCATCAACACTAGCTCACATCAAACTCACATTCTCAGAAATGCATAAAGCCTTATGGGCCAACAGGGGGCACTAAACACTGGTGCTGTAAGATAACTGCATCAACAATAAAGGGCTTTCTTTAATATGCTCTGTAGATCTAAGGGTCACTTTGCCCCTTATTTAAGACAGCTCAATAACTTGTTCCAGGCCAGCTTCAGTCAGTATTGCAGCTTATAAATTGCATCATTTTATCTATTTATATCTGCATATATGTGTGTATGTGCTCTTTTAGGTCACTCTAAACAATTTAGCTCCACTTTTCCCATCAATGCCCAGTCACAGACCACAATCCAATCACAGATCCAATTATCAATCCAGTTACATTAAATTACTCTTGTAGGTCTATCAACACTCCTGAAAACAGAACACAGAAAGAGTGACATGCATATTTAAACTTTGAATACACAAACAGAACTTAATAAAGCCTTACTTGTAGGTGTGGATCAATGTCAAAAATGGTCTCCCCTCTCCTCATGTCTGTGATTAACCAGGGGCCACCAGCTCTGTACCCAGGACAATCATCAACATTAGTCCCACATAGCATCAACCTCACAGAGTTAATAAATGAACAGGTAACAGTTTGCTGCTCACAATGGATTTGTTACACTGATAACACTTTACACTGGAGTTGCATTGACATAATCCCATTTTCTGTTCACTTCAGTTCAGTGGCCATCCAACTGTAGGCAAATTATAAATACTTATTATCATTTGCAACAATAATAACAGAATCATGTCGCACAGCTGTACTCACACTTTGACTCCACGCATCAGCTCCAGGATGCCTTGGCCGTTCCACTGCTGGGCTGCCTGTAGCTCCTCCGTACATACACCAACAATCTGGAGGCGACCGTGCGGAACATGAAACACTTAAACATTTCAATCTCTAAGTTGTACCAATTTTATTTAAAGCTTTTTTTCCAGCAATTTGACAGCTGTTTGGTACTACTGTGTAATATTCTCACAATGCATTTAGTCAGCTGCATATATACACTGAAAAATTCAGCTGATGTGACTTGATGCAAAGAAACATACTAACATACTAAAACATGCTAAAACATGCTGACTACACAGGCCAGGTTGTACAATGGAGGACTTAACTTCCTTAAACAGAACAGATGAGTGTACACACACACTAGGTGTCCAAACATGAATTTACTAGACAAGAAAACCTCATTTTTACTTGGATTACACAACAGTTTTTCTTACATTAGTTAAATAAACTAATTGACTACAGTATTATTACTGATATTAAATGGTGGGGCTACAGTAATCTCTTCTCATGCTGATCAATGTTTTGTCCAAATCCAAGTCCATTATAGTTGTCTGTTTAATTCAGTAGACAAAAAAATCCCAAAAGTGCTTGGTGTGAAATGACTTACACAATGAATATCAGACTTTTGAACTCACCTGGAGAAAGCTCACTGAACCAAATGGGGTTTGAACTGGTTGCATCTGCGGGTCCTCCGTAAGCAACATGTGCTGAATACGAGACTCGCTGTTGTCTAGTGGACTGTGCCACGATACATGGTCACCGCTACAAAAAGTGTTTTCTGCAGAAGGAAGAATAAAAGTGGACCGTTAAGTATGATGAAATATGCAGTTTTAAGTTGTCTGAAATAGACACACAATGTCATGAGAGTTAGTCTGAGTCAGATTGCATTTGGCCACTTATGGGAAGCACTCCTACTTTCCTATATTTCATTATCTGCCAGTACAGAATTGCTGAGGGAAACTTACAGTAACAGGAAAAGAGGGGACATACATCAGCAAGAGAATGAGTAAGTGAGTGAGACAGAGAAACCTAGACCCGAGTGTGGCAAGAAAAGCATAAAAACTACATTTCCATCTGAGGAATGTGTCTGCTTGGGAGGTAACATGCGCCCAGTCCAGATTCGCTGCAGGAGAAAAGCGAGGGGGAAGATGGCCAGGGATCAGCATTCATTTAACTCAGGAGCCCAGCCCACCCACGCGCAAATTGACCCCAGCTGGATAACAGAGAAGGGCTGGGTGGAGAGGAGAGGGGGAGCCCAGAGAGAATAGCCTTCTTCTCTTTCTCCGCAGCTGAAGGATTTAAAGAACTTTAAGCAGCAGCAGTGTATTTACCCATTACACACAGAAAGTACATTCACACACTACAACAACAGTTTACCATTTTAATAGGATTGTTTTCACAAATGGTAAAGAGGAACAAAGGGGAAATTAGACTTCCTGTCAATACCCAGAGCTCTAACAAACGCAAATGATGTGTACTAAACATAAGACAGCTGCCTGCAGCACACTGCTCTGTTCTTTTATGTTTAAACACAACGCTGGAAGTACAAAGAACACATTCTTCATATTCACAAAGACGTGACAAAGAAGCATGGCAACTGTAGCCAAAAGGGAGCTGTTCAATCAAAACCAGTGCAGATAGATCATTTACTGGCCTATTAACAAACTGTGATGAAATGAAACACACAAATCATTACTCTGACACAAGTTTTCCAGGTGATGAGGAATGTAGATGATTACATGATGATCAACCACTTAATCAGTTCTTCCTTAAAATGTCTAAAATAACAAGTTACATTTCAGGTGCCAAAATTAAAAACCAAACCAAGATAAGAGTGCAACCTTTTACAAAGCCAGCTTTCTCGTTAATACCAAATGTACCCATAAGGTTCAATGTTTCAAATGTGAGAAATATAATCTAAATAGTTTCCTTATAACTGGAACACTCTTAATTAAAAGCCGCATTTTCCTATTCCAGTATTATTGTAATAAAAACGTCCACAATAAAGGTGAATCAATTTGAACCAATTTACAATTTCTTTTATGGTAGAAAATGAGATTAAATTACTTTGGCCTTAACCAAGAGGTGTTTTCATATGTACCTTGCTCAACACAAATAAATATGTACAACTTTCTTTCCTTTACACTCCCTCCCAACAAAGTTGTGTTCTTACCTGACTGGAAGACATAGCGAGCCAAGCCCTGCATGAGTTCTGCTGGCCAGGTTGGTGGGGCCGTCTCTCCTACCTCTCTTTTGAGTCTAAAAGTGAGCTCAAAGCCAAAACCACTGGGTCCGTCTGCCCCTGTGAATCTAACACGCACACATATACACACAGTGTGAGGTACTGGTAACAAAACATTGTTGCTTTGTTGTGCATGAGGGTTGTGAACAACAGTGCTTGTCAAGATCGACAGCATGTTGTAGAATAACAGAGGGCTGCGAGGTGCCGTATTAGTCAGTAGGTGGTCTTCTCTTCAAGGGCCCTAACAGGCAAATATTTGGCACGTAAAAGGTGGAGTCTGCCATTCAAGTCCAATACACTTTCTTGTCACATTCAGTGAATACATCTTCAAAGATTGCCTGTCCTTTCTGTGTGTGCACTGAAAAAAAAAATCTGGTGTTCATACACAGCCCTGGCTCTGTAAAGGTAAACAAACTCAGTGGGCCGGACCAAGCCACACAACTTGTGCAGTTACTTGCATGTGATCATTTGTGTTTATGCCCAGTTTAAACACAACACATGAATATTTGCCTCTCCATCTGCCTTTGATAAAAAGTTCTTTCATAACTGGTGTGTCAAAAATCAATAAATCCTCACTGTGTCTAGCATGCCACACCTCATCTGACTTCATACAAATGAATACAGTGGTATGACCCCAGAATATACTTACAGATTTTAGCAAAAACATATCCCAACTTAGGCTTTAATGCAGTAGTAAAGTTAAGTTCTATACACATTGCTTCTTCTCACATGTATAAATAACATAACATGATGCAGACTTGTAAAAGTCTAAATTCATACTCTGTCAGGTCTGTCCACAAGACAAGCAAACAACTTGCAAATTATTTGTTTTGTGAATGACACTGAGCTGAAACAGGACTATGCAAAACAAAACATATATTTCCCAGGGTTTTAACAACATTCAATGAATTAAGAAAAGAAGCAGCCGATCAAGAAAGGCCTTTACCATCAAAATGTGTTGAAGCATCCCCATCCCCAACTTGCTGGTGTACTTACTCATGAACCCTGTTATCTCCATACAGGTCACTCAGCCCAAAGCTGACGTAGTGCCAGTGCTCCTGGATGTCCTGAGCCGGACAGCCCATGCTTCTGTACATGCTGATGTAGTCTAAAGGATCCGGACCTCCCAACCTGTGAGAAAACATCAAATGAAAACCATGAGCCAGGTCAAATATGTTTCTGTCACTCACGTACAGACAGATGGCTGAGCTGGGAGGCCTTAATTTGTATACACAGACACATGTAAACAAAACATTTTTAATTGAGCGTGCACAGTTTGATGCTGGATCCTCAAGCAGTCCAAAAACACAGCAGCAGTAGCCTCCAGTGCGACTGGATGGAGTTAGCTCAAAAGTTAGCCCGGCAGCTGAGGTCACTTTTGAGGCGGTTAGCACTACATAAACTTGTGTCAGACACGAAACGACAGACCCGGGTGACCTACCAGTATTTCACAATGGCTGTGACTTGAAGCGGGTTGGCCTGCTCGGGGTAAAGTCGCCGGCATTCCCCGTAGATGGCCTGCAGTCCGGGGGGAAACAGCGGCACCAGGCCGTGGGCTGGAGCACCGCTGCTAGGCCGAGCCTCATCCATGCCGAGGCCTCCGACAAATCTGGTGATTATGTCAAAAAACAATGTATGTGCGGCTATCTTCTGCCGTCAAACCCCACTTCAACAAACAGCGGACAGTTCTAACTCATAAAAGCTTCACATTAGTGGTGTTATATTAATAAAAACACGGATTTAGCTCCGCTCGGTGTGCAGCTCTCACCAGGGCTCAGCCTGTTGCGCATCCTCCACGAGAAAAAAACCCATGACGATTGGTTGGATGGGGTCGTGACGTAGATGACTGACGGCAAAGGATGGCCAATAGGAAATGGGTTTTTTAGCTTCGTGCAGATTTGTGTAAGATCGCCATTGGCTGAAACGCTGTCAATCAAAGAGGGGGCAGCTGTGATTTTAGGGTCGGGACTTCAAAGTTTTTCATGAGGCCAAATGGGTCCTAAACTAAAAGTTCAACAAAAGAGTGCTTAAAGAAGGTCTTGACTTAAAGAGAGGCAGCAATACAAACATTTTAACCTTTAGTACTTTTGAGATATGCTCTTGGTTTTCCCTTTAAAAATGTTCAACAATGCCTGTTTGGTATCTATTTTTCAGCACAGGATAATCTGTATGACCTAATGGTTATTTTTCACTTTCACATACTTGATTGGAGCAGCTGACGTCATTTGACCTGGGAGGGTTAAATAAACTCACTTCAGTCTTACATTAAAATCTTTACTTTTTGTGAAAGTACTCATGTATTTGCAGCAACGTGTGCTTAAACTCTCCAAAATACAGTAAAATTAGCCCTGTAAGAACTTACTATTATGTATTTTATCATTGGATTGTAAGACTGATACATTAACATCAATGCATTAATTTATTGCTGGAGTTGGTGGAGGTGGACCTAAATGTAGTTACCCTTTTCGATAGTTTAATCTACTTATCATCAGTGCCTCATCGTGTTAAACATTTCCTTTTGAAATGAACTGAGGCAGAACTACAAAGCTGTACTCAAGTTAGGCTCAAGCACCTCAAAAGTCTCTTAAAAATACTTAAATTCATGATGTTCAGTAAACATTATAAAGATGTATCTTGTTTTCTGGCTGCCTGGAGAGCCTCATCCAACATGAGTCACAACAATACAGGAGTGCAAATTTGTTGATTGAGAATGATTTAACTAAGCAAAGAAAAATATTCAATTGTAAGCACTTATCATTAGAAAAAGTCAACATGTTAAGGTGAAGAACTTGGAGGGGAGTTTTTTTTTTTATCATTACTTCCCTGATCAGAGATAAGCCTGGCACTGTCATCTCTTTCATAACACTGACTTCGAGTGTAGAGCGACGGTGATGAAGCATAGTGTTTTATCAGCCAGCAGGCTTCCCGCAAAGCCAAGATTATCTGAACCTGCCTGTCAGCCATCGACGTGTCAGCCATTTCTCACACATCTTTTCTCCTATTACCTTGTTACGTGCTACAAGATGTGTCCATTATGCCTCCCTCATTACAGGCAGCGGTACAATAACAACCAGCTTTTACACAACATACACAGCCATATCTAGAGCCTGGAGGCCAGAAACTGTAGGACTCCAGAATCCAACCATTATCTGCTTCTGCTGTTGTTTAATGTTGTTAAATCCATGCGGGAGATTATGTGTGCAAGTTCAGCTCATGGCTGCAGTCCCAGGACAGGGTTTGATGGCTTCACCACCTAAAATGGGAGCCTTCATGGAGGACTTTGGAAATTGTGTACAGTCCTGTCATGGAGCTAACAGCGGTCCTGTGTATAGTACATAACATATCCCAGAATAACTTTGAGACACAACCTCAAAAAGAACTGCTTTAAAACAATGGTGGTGCGCTACAACTGTGTATGATTGAGTCTCCCACTCCTAAAAGTCCATATGACACCATGTGGTTTTGTATTTTATACTTCCATAGGTGAATATTGCAAGTTTTGTCTGCCTCCCACAATACAGTAATTGAAAAGATCATTGTCCTTGAATGCTCTCACTCTTTCTTGTGAAATGTATGACATGAATAGTGTGTTTTTTTAAAAAATCACAGAGGAAAATAATGAATTCAAGTTTTTTTATTAATAATATACAACATGCTTAACATCAACTGTGTAAAATTCTGATCAGTATGCAGGAATTATTATTTTACTTAGTAATATTATATGCAATTTCAAATAATCCTCTTTTCCATCATTTAAAAAAAGGAAGAATATACACAAGCATACAGACAAAACTAATGCGTAGTAAAGACTGAATGAATGTAAACCGCCACCCTTTGGTGCTGTGTAGCTGACAAACTAGTACCATGCCAAAAGAACTGACCCCATAGATGACACCTAAAGACGCCACCATCTATGGAATTCAGTTCTCATAGTAGAGCACTTATCACAGTCTGGTCCTCAGGAGCCTCTTGATCCTTGAACGGCTTGATCATGTCTTCACTCATGCTTCGTTTTTAGTGGTCTCTTCAACTCAGTTTAAAGCCTACGTATTAATAAAATGAAACCAAAATGAAAGCTGTAACAAATGGAGTAACATGAGAACTTAAAAGCGGGTAGTATGATGTGTAAAATACTGAGCAACATGTTGGAGTTAAGCCACTCATGACCATACCCATTTCTTAAGAAAAGCTGAGTGATGATGAGACGATAACGTTAGCACTACTTCTTTCATTGGAAGATTGAGCAAGAGGACGTTGCAGTGGCAGCTAAAGTCTATCTTGAACAGTGATCAATCATAGCTGGCACTTGTATTACACTCTAGTGTGGTATGTAATTTAAAACGTCTACTTTTTAAAGATTGAGGGGCATTTTGTGTGAGTGAAATGTAACTAAAGTGGAAAACAAACCTCTAAAATGTAGTTATAATCAATTGGGGCCATTGCTGTGGTTAGACAGAGCCTATGGGGAGTTGCAGGGTCATTTGAGGAACCCGACCACCTCCTCAGCCTACATATTCCTGGAAATGCTTCACAACCACCGAAATGAAAGTCTGTCCACTAGGCTGACGCAAGCACTGAATCAGATCATAGAGATAGTGCTCTGGTCAAGGCATGAAATGACTCATCAGTTATGGCCGTACACTCCCAGGAAAAGAACTCGGGGACAATGTGGTTACTTACATACAGTAGGTCGAGGTATCTTTGAATGTTCTAAAGTAAGTTTGCTATTAACCAACCTGAGCTGTATTACAGTATCTTGTTCCCTCATTTAAAAAACATCTAATTCAAGGCCTGAAGTCAATATTGACAGTGACGGTACTGTGAGATAATTCCTCAATGTTATCTCAGTCACTGGAGTTTATTCAGGGTGAGTGTGCATTCTTTTAGGATAAATGTAATACAGCACTCACTGAGGAAGGCCACACCTGAACATGTTCAGGAAACTCCTATCTTTCCGGCAGTTGGACTGGGAAATAACCGGTTCTACTGCTTATTACCAGACCAGAAATACCCTATTAGGGCATTAAACCCAGCCTTAAAACTTGCACTATTTCAACCAGCTCTCACACACAGATCAGATAGATTAACACAATATGACGGCATTCACACCCTTCATCTGTCGGTGCTGTGAAATGTGGAAGTTGTCACTTCTGTGCAAGAACTCTATTTAACTTACTTCAAAAAGATTTCACAACTTAAAACATGTTGACAGCTTGTAGCTTGTAGTTTTGTATAAATCTATCTGACAATAATAGATAAAATATGTCCAGTATTTTAACAATCTGATCAGTTTTCTACCTCAATACTTACCCCAGTCATTCACTGAAAATGTTCTTTCCAGATCGAGGATATATCAGAAATACATTTCCTCACATAGGCCTCCCAGGGCCCTCCTCTGGCAGAGTCAAGCTTTGAACACACTTCAGCGGTCCCCTCTCAACAACAAGATGTTTTAGCGTTGAATCAGCAGCAAGTCTTTCCAGACTGAATGAACACACCGAGCCAACCCCTCTCCAGTTCACCTGCACGTTCAGCTCACTCTCCCATGTCCTCCAAGTCCCAGGGAAGGATACGGCACACTGTCTGACATTCAGAGCAAAGAACCTTAAATACCACCACCTTTCACATCACCCATCAGTCTCCCTCCCTCCCTCTCTATCTGTTTCTCATACACTCCCTCCGTTCGGTAAGCCTGACAGTCACTTCCCAGTAAGAAGGAAACAGTGGGAGTGAACAGCACGCCCCCTCACAGTGAATCAACACATAATAGTTTCTGAGGAAAACCATCTGACTGGCCCTGCCCCCTGTTCCCATAAAGTAAGCAGGGGAAAGGCTGTGTCTACTCGAGGAACCAGGAATTCCCCCACAGGCCGTGAACAGCTGTCGAGATGAGAGGCGATGACGAAGCTGACACCCTGGAAGCTTGTTGGCCGGGGCATATGCAAACAGAAACTGTGTTTGGTATTTTGTACAAGCGCAAGACTGAAATAGTGCTTAACACTACAGTTCATTGACATAATAAGTGAATGGAAATTCTGTCTACACACTGTGGGTGTTGAAATGCACAGTCATGGTTGAGCTGGCATCACTGTATTTCCTAGAAAAATGTTTCTTATCTTTGCTAAATATTATTTATCAGCTGAGCAGTGGATACTACCTGCGTCATGGGCATGTTGAGGAAGGGATCAATTCATGTGCATATTTGTGTAGCTGGAGTCATTTACCCAGGTGAGGTCTGATAGGAGTGTATTCAATTACACAGCCTTCATAAAATAACCTGTTTGCTCTCTGGTCATGGTCAAACAAGACAGGGATGTGATACTGATAGTGAGCACAACAGGACTGGGTCAGGAGGGTGAAACTATAAGGTTGTGTGGACAGTGACATTCAGTTTCATTGTTCAGTGACCCACTGAAAATCCTCTAATTTCCTCATCTTCCTTACCTACTTGTCATACATACGAGAAACTTGTCAGTAGTTCATGCACACTTCCTCAGAAAAAAGGCCCCATCACATTAAATTAACGGATTTCCTTGATCTGGACGCAAAAGGGGATTCCACACGGTGTTGAAAAGATTACAGCATAGTTCTCCTATTGTACTCGGATGATCATTTGCATGAATTTCCTCGATGTATATCTAGGTGTCATGACTTCTTGTTTTGCAACGGAGCATACCTAGATTATGCAGGGGCTTTAACAGATGGCAAAAAGCCGACAGACTCATGAGGACCCATTACTCGAATGAGAGGTACAGAGACCCCATAGAGTCCCACCATTGGTGTGCAGTGACTCCAGACTCCACTTTCAAACTACATCCTTGGGTTGGTGGGATAAGTTGCAATTGACATTTTGCGCCAGACTTCAGAAACAAGCCTGGCTTTCATGCTGCTGTTTGAACACTGGGGAAATCACTCGCAAAGGTCACTGAGCCCATTTCCTTTCTTGCCTCCCCATGCATCTAAAGACCTGTAACAGCCCCTTTCAACTGCACTTCACTTACTGGCAGAGATATTCAGATTTCTATATAGGAAGTGAAAGAAGGTGTAGGTAACCAAAGAGCAAATACAAGATGAGACAGCATTCTTTATTACAGCTTTTCCTTGTTATATCACTTTTTTTCTCCAACATACAACATACTAGCCTCATATGGAAGAAGTGCTGATATTTACGTTACACTGTGAGTCCCAAACAGTTATTACAATATAAAAAAAGCTGTTTTATTTGTCCTTTGCTGCTTTAAATCGTAGGGCTACTACATGTCTCTGAAGTCCTTCTTCCCCATCCCACAGGTGATCCAAAGAGAAAACACCCTTCTGCTCCACAAAAGTCTCAAACAGGTGCAGCCCACCACCTACACCAAAGTAGTGGGATTTGGTGGCGAGGTAGATCAGGCCACCTGGTGCCAGCAGTGTGTGGAGGGTCTCATGAAGTGCAGGGTAGTATGCAGTGTTGTAGATGGTCTCTGAGGTGAATATGATGTCATATTTAGGTTGTGGCTCTTCCTTTCTAACCAAAGCAAGAAATGTGCTCCAGTCACCAGAGAAAAAACGACACTTGGTTAATAATGGGTACTGGGACGGGCCTACAGCTTTCTTCTTAGGTGGTGAGCAGCCATCTCTTACCTCCAGTTTCTCTTTTGCCTTCATTTTACAACCGCCTTCCTCCTGTTTTTTTTCTTTGCCCCTCCCTTCTTCGTCATCCTCACTGTCTACTTGATCGTCCTCGAGGCAGTTTAGGGTTACATTTGGCATCGTGAGCTGTTCGATAACTGTGCTGTTATAATCTTGGAAGTGGACCTGTCTGGCTCCCCTCTTCACAGCCAGTATCCCCAAAAGCCCTGCGCCGCAGCCCAAATCCAACACCGCCTTCCCTCCGAAGGTCTCTCCATCTTTCTCAATCAACTCCAGAAGGTCGTAAGTGCACTCCCACACCTTCAGCCCTCCCTCGTACACGCCAGAGATGAGATCAGACCGCTGCTCCGCAGTGCTGGAGAGAATTTTCTCCCCGTCCTCTCTCTCTGAGGCCGTCTTTTCAAAAACTGTCTCGTTGAGGAAATGGAGAGGAGGAAGGCTTCCTATAGTGACCGTTTCAGTGACAGCATCCATGAGGAGAAACTGTGGGTCGGACGGTGGAAGATGCTCTTTGGCCTCTTTTGCTGGCTCTGCCGGTTTGGTATCATCCTCCATCTGAAAAATACAAAAAGCACGGTTAGAGAACAAACACACTCCCTCATCTAAGCATATGTCTGGTGGTGATGTGTGAATACATGACTCTAGAATGACTGTACAACAAGGGAGCCACAAAGACGACATGTGATTAGTGCTGACAACATCGTGGCTTGAGGCACATTTGGCACAGACACAAATCAGCAACACACTGAAGTTACTGTAAGTTGAGGCAACTATTCATAGCATGAAATCTTTTGACTTAAACTGATCATGGTGCTTTTGGGTCTTCAGTGTTTGGAGTTAGACTTAGACTTAACTTTATTGTTGTTTGTTACAAATTGTGAATATCCTACATATGTTCTTCTGTAATTGTTTACTTCTTACTTTTAATTCTTACAAATTAATACAATTAACCGTTGAAACCAGGCTTTTCAATGCATTGAAAACTATATGGATCAAAAAGGGCTCACAACTTCAATTTTCAGTTAAAATGTCTGACATGAGATATGATTAAGAGGTCAAATGAACTACACACTCTCTTATTTCTCTTATTAAGATTCTTCTGGGTGTGACGACACTAGGAACCTTGATCTGCCTCATTTGATTTGATTCTTTATGTATTTATAGCTACTTAATGCTCTTGCCTCTATAAAATGTGCTGTACTAGTTGAATGGCTAATGAACTTAAAACATGAGACTGTTACAGATCAGCCATGTGATTCCTTGTGTGACTGAATCACAGTTTACTGATGTCATAATGTGGATTGGTAGGCCGTCATGTTCATGTAGTGACACCCACCTAAGCACATCAGTTAGGGTAAAAAAAAACAAAAAAACAAAACACAACCAGTTCTTGCAGGCCTCAGAACTTATAGCATACGATCAGTATGAACTTGGATCATTTCCACTCGTGCTTTTTATTGACATGACATTTATTGACATCCTCCATCCTGTGACGTCAAGGTGGGGAAGGAGGTATCAACCTACGCTCTCTAGTGGATGCAAACCTAAGAGATGAATTTTCATTGTTAATTGTGGTGGAATCATTCATACAGTGGAAATGACTCAACTCAAAAACATGCATATTTGCGTAGTGTGTGTATGAATTAGTGAGGGGGGATGTCACTGACCTTTTCTTCAGTGCTCCATTGTTTTTTTTAACTTTCTTTGAACCTACTTTAAAAGATGGGTCCCACTTCTTTTTAAATTCTAGCTTAATCAAATACAGCAAAAATTACCACTTCAACAAAACTCTATGCTGTATAAACTGTATGCTGTGTAGACTATATACACAGTCATATCCACTTCCTTCATGTATATAAAGTAACCTGTTACAGTTATCATATTTATTTCAACAATGGTCCTTAGCACCATTACACTATTGATTGTTACTGTTGTTATACACACACACACACACACACACACACACACACACACTTTTAAATGTCTTTATACATATACATAGTAATGTTTAGGTTGACCATGTCAAACTGCTGTTCTTGTTTTAAGATGTGTGCAACTTTATTTCTGTGCACATATTGAGAGCAGCGTAAAAACCAGTCAGCTTTCTTCTTTCTTCTATCTGTTCACATTTGTGGCCAATAAAGCCAATTCTGATAATAAAAGAATAAATTCTGTCATTAAGATGAGCAAATACTCAATTTATTACTGTAAACTGAAAAAAAAAACCCACACACCATCCTAGTTTAGACATGTTTCTATGTTTTCATCAACACACCAGCCTGTGCAGAAACTGTCTAATGAGTAGTACAAGTATAAGCTCCATTTGTATGACATTTCTGAAACAGATAATCTGTTGAATTAACGGTCTTATGATGTACAGAAATATGTATAACTAGATAATTAGGTGCCAAATACCCTGAAGTGTGGTGGTAGATGGACCCTCACTTCAGGTGTTTTCTTTCACACGTAGTTATCAGTGAATAGTTTTCTTGATTTCTCTCTTTGCTATGATGCTGTCTTGGCCTCACCTGCTCTCCGTGGATATTTTGTGAATGAAGTGTCATTGCTGTGCATTAATAAAGTTATTAATTAAAGACAGCCAACATACTAATGGTCTGCATGCACACTTTATCTCAGTAAGGACCACACTCACACCTGCAGGCCGACCGGCACATAGTCACAGGAAAGTACATGTGACATCAGTGACCAGCAGCTTGGAGTATATTTACCAAAAAACACATGATTAGCTCACTGACGTTACTCACACATGTGGCGGCAGCGTCTTTCTTTCCGTTTTGCGCCCCGTTTCCGTCCACGCTGCTTGCTGTTTGTGCTGGAATATCAAAGTTAAAACAAAACGACATGACGACTTGCGACACAGCAGGGTCTGAAGTTGGAAAGTTCACCGAGAGCTCCACATGGCGAGCGAGTGTAGCTTAGCAGAACCGCTGCGTGTCCGTACTACAACTCCCAGAATTCCTAGAACAACAATTCCCCCGACCCCCGCATCTTAACAAGAATACAAGTCGCTAGTAAACGTCTGTTTAGGCGAGGTTCGGTTTAAAAACACATATGTCAATTTCCGAGGAAACCAGCTGTATTTTACCCACATCTAAAATGTTGGAATTAATTCCCGACTCTGACTACCATGATGCGTTTCGCCGCCAACACCGCGCATGCGCAGTAACTCGGATCAGGATTCAGATCTGTTAAGTGTCACAGAGGCTCCCTGATCCTGCTCTGCCCCGCTAAAATGTGGCCATAATCCCGTTTTTCTACCTGCCTTTTTCAACATGTCGACTGGAGGGCTGTTTCCGGCAGTTTTCCTGCCTTCATAGAAAGGTGAGTGTCTCTTGAAATATATGTGAAATGCAGTTAGACGTGTGGACGCAGCGCAGTCTTGGGCTCTGTTTTAGCAGGGAAAAACAGTGAATGACATCCAAACAAAAGGGATTTGGGAGCGACGGGATTGAGCTCATCTGCCCACAGCACACCCTGCTGAAGTGTCAGACAAATGTCCCGCTCAGTGGTCTGCGAGCAGCCGTGAGCATCATGACCTGTTGGTGGGGTGAAGCTGGATGTGCGGTGCCCCCCTCCTCCCATTTCTATCGGCCTCAGGTACCTGGAAAAAAATTTAAAAAAGCTTCCGCCCAGACTCCACCCTGTCAGGAATGCAGCAAAGCAAGGTTGTGATGTGTTCTAGGCCTTCTGTCCGCTGTCACAAGCAGACAGTCCTTTTTTTTCTTTTTCACACTTAATGCTGTGGATCAGTCGGTATTTCTTGTCAGATCCTCTGACTTCACAGCTGAGGAGGTTAAAATGCGAGTTGTGAATCTGTCTGCCAAAAAAAAAAGGAATCCAAGTTGACTGGCTCCTGCTTATGGTATGTTTGTTATGACAGACTTGATTAGACTGAAAAAAATGATAATAAGTCAACTGGTTGAGTGATTTTAAAAACAAAAATGACAACGCTTTCCTGCTCATAGCTTCCCATTTTTAAGCATGTGGACCTTCTCTGTCTGTCATTGAAGTGAATTAATTTCCTTGAATTTTGGAACTTGAAAAAAACATTTTCTCTTTTCTTTTTCTACATTTTATTGGCCAAACCATTAATTATTTAATCAAGAAAATACTACAGATTATGTGGTAATGAAAACAATACTTTCTCTGTCCTTTTCATTGTCTGATAGCTGCAGTTACTGTCATATTTGATCAAAATAGGGCTACACGTTTTAAGATTCTGGCTGGGAGCTTTTATTGTTAATTGCTTCTGTTGTTTTCTTTAAGGTGCGTGCATACTACAGATGCAGGATGCGGTGGTGTCCCGGCTCAGTGCTCCCCCGGCTGCGCTGTGTGCGGTTGTGTACCCGGAGAGGAAAGAACAGGCTGCCTCTGTGGATTCGGGAAATATGGGCTTACGTGAATGTGTTGGTGCGGTCACTTTACTTTAACTCCCTCACGGACTCGGATGTGGTTTTTGACTCAGTCTTTGAACCCGTGTTTTGGACTGTGGATTATGTCACCCGCTGGTTCGGCACGGTGAGTGTGTGTTTATGTGTGTGTGTGTGTGCTCTCATTAGTTACAGGGAGTTTTAAAAACTTTTCTGAAGACTGCTCTCTGTTGTTGTGCCCTGCCATTTTTCTGATAGGTTTTTGTCTGTCTGGTGGTCATACTGACCAGCTCCATCGTGGGGATTGCCTACGTGGTCCTGCTGCCTCTGATCCTCAACACATACTCCCCTCCATGGATTGCCTGGCATGTTTGTTATGGACACTGGAACCTCGTCATGATTGCTTTCCATTACTACAAGGCCGCCAAGACTTCCCCCGGCTACCCTCCTACAGTAAGATAGCAACCGCACTTTTCTGCAGAGCCTCAAGAAGGTTTGCTTGTCTGAGCTCATAGCAAACTTCCATTTTGTAATGCAACAAAAATGTCTTTCATTCAGGAAAAAAATGACAGTCCATTTGTGGCAGTCTGCAAAAAATGCATCATGCCCAAACCAGCAAGAACACACCACTGTGGTATCTGTAACAGGTGAGTCAGTGTTGTTTCTGATCTGTTCTTTATTAACTGACGAGTGGTTTGTGGTTTGAGTATCAGGTGACTTTCTGCCTGTCTAATCTGGAGCTTCTATAGTTTTGGATCACCCAAGCTAAGTTGTTGGCGATATGCTGAATTTTACACTCCCAAAATCCTAACACAGGTAATGAAGGGAAGCAAAAGATCTGTGTTTGACTAAAAGAAATCTTAGGCGTAGTCACTATTTTACTAATTAGATAGCTGATTTAATAAAAAAATCTGTGCAACGGTCTCTCCAGTATTACTTCCCCCCCAGCAGATGAAGTCAGTCTAGCAAAAACAAAAAAACTAATGAGACTAAGTGACCTGTTGTGTACCATAGCCTCATGTTAAGCTAGAAAAAAACCCTTGCAGAGTTATATAATAATAATACTAATACAATATAAATAATCATTGTGAATATTTCCTTTTTTTTTCTGCAGGTGCATTCTGAAAATGGACCATCATTGTCGTATCCTCTTGCGTTGTCATTATATCAAATACTTATTTTGTGGCCTCAGAAATCATGTGACTGTGAACTGATTGTGGCTTTCCTTAATGTCAACACATCAGCCTGGCTGAATAACTGCGTTGGCCACTTTAACCACCGTTACTTCTTCTCCTTCTGCCTCTTCATGACCTTGGGCTGTGTCTATTGTAGCATCAGTGGCAGGAACCTGTTCCTAGATGCATACAATGCACTTGAGGTGAGACACTTACACTCACGCCACACTACTGGACCGCTGTTGCTGCCCTTCTTGCCGTTTTGCCTTTGTAAGGCTTGTTAGGTTTTGTCTGTTGCTTTTCCTCCTTGTCTGGTGCCTTTCCCCTGCGGAGCTTAATCGGTCTGCCTTGTTTCTGTCTTTAACACTTTGGGTTTGTGTACGCGGGCTGTTCTTTTAGCGCTTTAAGCATTTGGACATGGACAAGCCAGGGGTACCAGTAACAGGGATGGGAGTTCTTATAGGGCTTCTCCCCCCCGGCCAGGTACAGTCTTAAAAGTACACACAGAATAACATGATTACACTAGAGTTTTTATCGCCTGTTTGTAATATGTGCTCTTTTCATTCTTGTCAAGACCAACTATCAGACACCTGCACCTCCGTACACTTTTAAGGATAAGATGATTCATAAGAGCATCATCTACATGTGGGTGCTAACCAGGTAAAAAATGCATTTCTTGTCGCCACCTGCCATTTGTAGGCTCGTGTCGCCAATATATATATAATCGACGACAATGACTAATTTAAAAACAGGTTTCGTTTATGTGCTGTGACTGAAATGGAGGAGTTTCTCCAGGAAGTTCCTCAGAAAACAAGCAAAAGTAAAAATGTGAAAAACTGTTAAGCTTCCTTGTTTTCAAGGTTACTTGGCAGAGGCACTCCAAGTGACACGCCTTTTTGTACAAAACAAAGAGGTACATTAATTAATTATTAGTTTCACACAACCCCAAACGTGCTGTACTGTGAATGACTTACTGTTACCTGTCAGCATGCAATAAAGAACTGAGGCATGGCAGTCTTTTTATTATCTTGGCAACGGATCAAATGTGAAATTTTTTTTGTTGTTTTAGCACAGTGGGAGTGGCTTTGGGAGCTCTGACAGTTTGGCATGCAGTTCTCATATCCAGAGGAGAGACCAGCATAGAGAGACACATTAACAGCAAAGAAACAAAGCGAATGGCAAAACGAGGAAAGGTGAGCATATTAAATATTTCAAATGTTAATATCGTTAAAGGTTGTGATGAGTTATGGAAGATTATTTATGATGAGCCACAGAACCTCAGTTAAAGGGCGTTTGTTCATCCGCTTTAAATGGCAGTGACTTTTATGTTGGCTTTTAATTGCTTCTTTTTATGTTTCTGGAACTGTTCCACCAGGTGTACAGAAATCCTTTCAACTATGGCAGGCTGAATAACTGGAAAGTCTTCTTTGGCGTGGAGAAGAGAAGGTGTGGATCTCTGAAATTTGGTTTTTAAGATATCCATACATCATCTCTGGCTAGCACCTGCCTTCTCCTTCTTGTAACCTCCCTTTTGTCTTTATATTTTTGTCTCCAGTCACTGGGTGACCCGTGTTCTCCTTCCCTCTGGACATCTCCCACACGGCAATGGTTTGACGTGGGACGTCTTCCCAGTGAAAAAGGATTTAATACCTGTATGACAGACTCTACTTGGACATACTTGTAGCCTGATTTTAGCAGTCTTTGCTGTCTACAACCCACCCTGGTCATTTGATCCATTTGGCTTCAAGGATCCTTGCATGTCGGCTCCTTCCAGCTGAAGAAATGGGTCATGTCAACCTCCAATACCTCAAAAACTTGCTGTGGCATTGTTTGTAGTTTGACGGTCAACATTTTTCACTAGTGAAAGGGGCAATATACTACTGATGGTTAGATCTCTACTGGGTTTTATTTTAGTCCAAAAAAATTCTCTTACTGGAGTCTGAGAATTGTGCTAATGACGGGTTTGATATTTTTATAAACTACATGTACTGACTGACATATCTGCCCAAGATAATTTGTCATCAGAAAAAAAAATGGGACAAAAAAGGTCCTCCCAACACCTTCTCTATATTCCACAAGTCTAATATTATCATTTGAAATGAACTGACAAGGAAAAGAATAAGTGAGTTATTTATGTGTATTTTGTACTTGTTAAGTTAATAAATCTTTATAAATTGCTTTATTTAAACGGTTGGACACAGTGAGTATTCTTCCTGTCATTACACACACACATTGCATACACTCTTTGAATGATATAAATATGAATCTGATGTTAAGGTAGGCACCTAAACTTAAATAACTTTTCAGTCTTTGCTCGAGGATGGCAGCAGACAAACACTTGCTCCAGTATTATGTCATAGTTTTTCTCCTGCAGACAGAACCAGAAACATGCTGCTAGTAGGGGAGGATTAATTGACATGCCTGCCGGATTTAATCAGTTTCATGTGTGTGAAAACATTGTTTTCAAACATTGTGTGTTTACATCAGAAACAAGCAGCTACAATAACAGAGATGCAAAAAAAACTCAAAAACATAAGCAAATGAATAAGTGGATATTTGAGCAAAATCCTGAATTTTAAAAATGTTATTTATTT
>JBAJHX010000033.1:11144686-11155198 GCA_037176925.1 Amniataba percoides | reverse complement strand
TGTGTGTGTGTGTGTGTGTGTGTGTGTGTGTGTTGTTTGGAGCTGAACAGCGTCATCTAGCGTCGAAACAACGCTCAGGCTCGGGTCGGACACGTGGGTGCGTCCTGACGTCACTTAGCGTGCGACATAGTCATCCGCGGCTGCGCAGACGAGTGTTGTGCTTGGAGGGGGGTTAACGCTGTTACTTTTCAACCCCGAAAAAAATGGTCAAGTCGGGGAAACTTCGCTCCGGGACCGGCTCGAAGCTGAAGCGATGGAAGAAAGGACACAGCAGCGACTCCAACCCGCAGACGAGTCGCTTTCGACAGGCTGCGAAGAGCCGCTTCTTCAGCCGACCCACCGGTGAGCTGCCTCCCTCGTTTTAACACGTGGGTCTGCTGCTGCT
This sequence comes from Amniataba percoides, assembly GCA_037176925.1. Lineage (NCBI taxonomy): Eukaryota > Metazoa > Chordata > Actinopteri > Centrarchiformes > Terapontidae > Amniataba > Amniataba percoides. Next base: position 11,154,813 of record JBAJHX010000033.1, on the reverse strand, counting down.
GCTGCTGCTAACGTGAACTAGCTTCAGCCATTTAACTCCCAACAGCCCCTGTTAACTTCACATGTCGGTTCAGGAAATGTCTCCCAGCAAACCCAGTGAAGCTGTCAGTGGGAAATCAGATTTGTCATGTTTGTGCCGTCTCCCTTTGGACAGCTGAGATAACGCGTCAGTCTGTTTGTAGTCTTTGATTTGAAATGATGACAACCACTGCGTGTCTGTGCATCTGTCTGGTTGTCTGTCTGTGAGCCAGAGAGACACGCTATACAACTGTTTATTAAGAAAAGTGTTCATTATTGCTGGACCCCTGCAGGTCAGTTTCTAATACAAACAGCATTAATAATAAAAGTACAAGCTGTGTCTGTCCAGAGACACATATAATTGAGTTGGCGCTGAGTAGCGAGTTTGATTTAAAATGTTAATAATTATTACTTATGACTCTGCAGTTTCGGACTCTGCTTTACTTTGAGAGTGTTTACTTCCACATGTTGGGTGAGAAGTGGAGGAGGTGTGACTTAATTTACACACGGTCCCACAATATCAGGGTGTTAAAAGTAATTAAATATTATCATATTTGTCATTTGATTTCAAATGCGTTGCAGTTAATGACTGCTGGAAGTAAATAACCTGCATATATCATGTCATTATACTGGATATTCTTCCTTGTGATGCTCTCTCTCCTTCAGTCTACATCTCAGCAAATGAAATGCATGCATGGCCAGATCAAAGTCGTGCACAGACTGAAAAACGTATAGTTTCGCCATTGTTCATCTGCGTTGCCTTTAAATGTGGAGGATACATATAAAGATAAGGTGTTTGATCACTACATTAGCGACTCAACATGGAAGTGAACATCCCCATAAAGCTGCGAGTCATCACTCATGTCAGATTTAGTGTACTGGAGTTTAAAGCCAAAACAATGTAGATGTTACTGTCTAGATGTTAGTAGCAGTGGCAGACCTTTAATAGTCCCACTGCACATCATCAAAAAGTTCCCACCTCTGATGTCTTGAACATGGAAACCTTGTCATGAGCTTTGGTGGTTTCCATTTTCCTTATTTTTCCTTGTCTTAATATAATGTGTGTGCCTCCCCCCGACAGGCAAGAGTGATCTCACAGTCGATGCTCTGAAGCTACACAATGAGCTGCAGGCAGGTCCGCTGGAGATTAATGTGGGCGCCCGTAAGGACGCCCTCATGGACGAGGAGCCGGAAGAGGCATTTTCAGAAAGGACCTCTGGCACCTTCCTCAGCGGCCTGTCGGACTGCTCCAACCTGACCTTCAGAAAGGTGCAGCGCTACTGGGAGTCCAACTCAGCTGCTCACAAAGAGGTAGGCGTCACACTGAAGGCAGAGTGTTTATTCATGATGCCTTGTGACTTAATGGATCTATGCAACTGATTTCCTTGTCTAGTTTTGAAGCAATAATCAGCCTCTTGCATTCAAAACAAAAGCAAGATGTGTGATCTATGGCGTTAAATCAAAATGCTGAGTTTTGCTGTATTTGTAAAATAATGCACATGATGTGCCTCCCAGATCTGTGCAGTGTTGGCAGCTGTTACTGAAGTGATCCGCAGTCAAGGAGGGAAGGAGACTGAAACAGAGTACTTTGCTGCTTTGGTGGGTCCTTCTTTTTTCTTTTTTTGTATTATGTTCACCAAGAAACTGCTAAACAAGCTGCAGTGCAGTGAAAAAGGATTGTGAAACATCAGTTAAGCATGTGTGTGCTTTTTGCAGATGACCACACTGGAGGTTGTGGATTCAGCAGAATCTCAGGCTGCAGTGGCATATCTCCTCAACCTTGTCATGAAACGGTTTGCCTTTTTTTCCCCTCCTGTCTATAATAGAATCCCTGGGCATGTCGAGGCCAATTAGACACAACTGGACATGTTTCTTATCTGATCTGGGTGTTGTGTTGTGTTTGTTAGGGTTCCTGCTCCAGTCCTCATATCCAAGTTCTCTGACACCACCAAGGCTCTGATGGATGTCATGTCCAAACAGGCCACGTCTGAGACTGCCTCTGCTCTTAGATGGGTGAGTAGATTTGACTCTGAGCCTGTTTTGTCTTTTTGTTTGTTCAGCTGCAGCAAAGACTGATTTTATTAATGTACGCGCCGATAGATCTTGTCATGCCTGGCCACTTTGTTGAGGAAACAGGATGCATCGGTCTGGGCTTACCCATCCACTCTTCAGGCTTACCACGGCCTCCTCAGCTTCACAGTGCACAGCAAGCCAAAGGTCTGCCTCACCAGTCTGCTAGTTTTACCATTCTTTTACCGTTTAATTTTACCATTTGACAGCGTTTCATTTCACATCCACTTTTTCCTCTCAGGTCCGCAAAGCAGCACAGCAAGGTGTTTGCGCCATTCTCAGAGGTAGCGACTTCCTTTTTACAGATAACGCCCCAACACATCACCCTGCGGCAGTGACCACAGCCAAGTTCTGCATCAAAGAAATGGAGCAGGCAGGAGGTAAGACATTGACGTACTTTGCTGATGCATACGGCGTCATAACAATTCATGTAGCATATCTATATGAAGATAATAGCGTAAGCATTTCTGTGGTTGTCCAGCAATTTGTAGTTTAAATCTGTTTATTCCCTCAGGCAGTAAAGAGGACACCACTGCACTTCATGTACTGGGCCTCCTAAAGGAGTTGATGGGGACCTTTCCCCTGGGAGCTGTGAAGTCCTGTTGTGAGACTCTGCTGCGAGTGATGACGCTCAGCCATGTGGTGAGAACGCAACAACCATTCACGCCCTCTGCTCTTCTACACAGACACTTGTAGTGGAATGTAGTTTTTAAATCTTGCTGCCGTGTTTCTGGCTGTAGCTGGTGACGGCGAGCGCCATGCAGGCCTTTCATAGGCTGTTCAGCGGGAAGCCAAATGCCTCAACCCTCTCCCCAGAGCTCAACGCGCAGATCATCACGGTGAGAGAGCACAAACTACACACATGAACCGAAGTCGAAATTCAGCATGTGGTGTGAAAGCTGACAGGGGTCGTTTCTCATCCTCAGGCTCTGTACGACTACCTGCCCAGTGAGAACGACCTGCAGCCTCTGCTGGCCTGGCTCGCCGTCATGGAGAAAGCACATGTTCACTTGGCGAGGTAATGGGCTGTGTTTTCTCACATTGCAAGTCTTGGAATTATGGAAATGTGTGTTTTCTTGTCAGATTAGTCATCACCCTCCGTGTCTTTGTCTAGTTTGCAGAGTTCTCTGAGTTTGGGTCATCTCCCTCGCCTCTTCTCTGCCGCCGTTTCCTGTCTGCTGTCGCCTCACACACAGGTGGTTTCTGCAGCCGCCAATACGCTAAAGGTAAATAAATCATCTGCAGGATGTTCGGGCTCAGGGTATATCTGGAATTAAATTGAATCTTTAAAGATGCATTCCAGACAAGCAAATCCTCGTACCTGGGAAACTTGAGTTGGTTGGCAGTTTTCATTTTATTCTGTGTATACAGGGTCCTAACAGATTATTTATTTTTGTTGATCTGTTTCAGACTTTGTTGACTGAATGTGTTGGCCCTCACATGGAGGAAATGGGCATGATCACTGCCACAGCCTCCGCAGGGAACCCCTCCTATATCTGCAAAATGTTTCGGTAAGTTTCCTGACTGTCTTAGTATTTTTTTCCCCCCTTTTCTTTGTAGATACTCGTCGTGATCATTGTGGCTCTGTGTGTGTGTCCGATCTAGCATCGTGGAAGAAGGATTATCTTATCGCTTCCATGCCTCCTGGCCGTTTGTGCTGCAGGTCCTCGGTTGCTTCTATCGAGTTGCAGGGAAACAAGCGCACCCCATCATGACCAAGGTAGAAAAAAGTTTACATATCATGTAAACATACATATCATTGAGGGAGGGAGAGTGTGTGCGTGTGTTTGTGTCAAAGAGTAAGTAGCTGAGTTTTTGTGTTGTGTCCCGGACAGTCCCTGCAGTCTCTGGCCGACCTGCGGACCACACCCCACTTCCCTTTCAGCGGCGAGCTGGACCTGGCTGTAGGAGGGGCCGTGGAGAGCATGGGGCCTGAAGTCGTGCTGGGCGCTGTGCCTCTCAACATCACAGGCTACGAGTAAGCGGAAACAACACAAACACTGTGGAGCCGTCTTCTCTTTATAGTAGTTTTACTGATGGGTTGTTGTTGTTTTTTACTTTTCACCAGGGATGACTTAGAGTTCCCACGCAGCTGGCTTGTCCCAGTCATACGGGATCATGTGAAGAACACTCACCTTGCTTTCTTTAATTCGTACTTCCTGCCTCTGGCTTCTACACTCAAGAAGAGAGGTGAATCACGTGTGTGTCCTCTACTGTATCATACTCTGCTGTTTTTTATGTTTACTGACTGATAAGTCTGTGTTGTAGCTGATGAATTGGAGCAAGCGGGACAGAAACTTGAGGCCAAAGTCTACGAGACGTTACAGCTGCAGGTAGCTCTACATTGATTTTTCTTTGGTGTACACAAAGTAAAGAGCTTCAGTGAATGAGCTGTTAAGAAGTGCATGCATGCTCTTCCTTTCAGATTTGGACCATGCTTCCTGGGTTCTGCATGTGGCCTGTGGACCTGCTGGCATCGTTCAAAGGCATCGCCCGCGTACTCGGTATGGCCATTAATGAACGGCCAGACCTGCGACTCACAGTGTGCCAAGCTCTCCGCACCATCATCACCAAGAGCTGCTCCACTGGTAGGAAGACACGCGCATGTTCGTGAAACTACTGCGACTTCGAGACTGAATCGAGTGACTGCAAAACCTGTTGTGTGCACTTTATGTTTGCAGATGCAGAAAAGGCAGAAGTGGGCCGCTTCTCTAAGAACTTCTTGCCCATCTTCTTCAACGTGTACAGCCAGCAGCCTGCAGCTGGAGAGTCAGGCACCTACAGGATGGCTATGCTCGACACCGTTAAAGTCTACTTATCTGTCACTGAAACACAGGTCAGTTCTTGTTCACATTCTCCATCACACTGTTCTCATGTGATGCACTTACATTTTTAGCCAGTGATAGGGAAAAGTGTGCCAGCGGCGGAGGGCTTGGCATGCGACTGAGAAAACATGTCTAGTCTTCTTTCATAGAAAGATGATCATCTTTCATAGGCTGTCTGTCCTGTCTCAGGACATATTTATTGTGTCTCACTTATAAAAATGATAATTTCGCAGATGGTGTGTACATTCCTGCAAAAAGCCACAGAGAGGTTGAGCAGCACAGACACCAACGAGTTCACACGGTAGGATGAATATGGATGCATTTCTAGAATTAAGTCAACCGCAGAATATTTCTCAACGTTTTTGATTTATCCCAATGGGAAAATTTGGTACTTACCTCTTTTGTCTGTTTTGTATTTATTTGTTCTGGGTTTCTCTCCTTCTCAGGCTGTCAATGATGGACCTTGTGGTTGCCATGGCTCCCTTTGTGGATGAGGTCACCATGACTAAAACCTTTGAGCTCATTAGGCCATATTTGGAGGTAAGGGTGTGCACCTTGTGCTTAATGGCATGTTCACTTTTTAATGAAAAACTTTGTGTTTTCTTTGTTAATCCTGCTTGTGCTGTTTTCAGACCAAAGAGCCGGGCATGCAGAAGAAGGCGTACCGCGTGCTGGAGGAGATGTGCGGAGGAGAGAGCGACGAGTGTCGGTCATTCGTCGTGGCAAATCTGGAAACACTCAAAGTCGTCCTGCTCCAGACTCTGAAAAACGCCTCCTCGCCAGCGAAGAGGGTGAGAGAGAGAGAAGCGAAATGAAGCGGATGTTAGATGTGATTTTTTTTGCATCTCGATTTACGGCGCTGTCTGATCACGTCTTTCTGTTTTTATTTTTTCTCAGCCGAGACTGAAGTGCTTGATCCACATCGTTAAAAGGCTCAGCGAAGAGCACAAAGAGTTTATTACCGCACTGATGCCAGAGGTACAAACACAGATGAGTGCACACACACACACACACACACACACACACACACACACACACACACACACACACACACACATACAGTGAGTCTGGATATTTCTCATTTTTAAGAGGTTGATCTCTCTTGATCTGTCTTTCAGGTGATTATCTGTACTAAGGAGGTGTCTGTTGGAGCTCGTAAGAACGCCTACAATTTGCTGGTGGAAATGGCAAACGCATTCGTCCGTTTCTGTGGGAACACAAAAGGTAACAAACTCGTCTTACCTCTTTCATTTATGTATGGACACAAGTTTCTCACTTTGAGGATTTGACAAGTGGGCAGGGAAGGTTTTAGAAGACTAATTGAGTATCTGCCTCTTATTCAGATGCCATGGAGCAGTATTTGATGTTGGTGTACGCAGGACTCACAGGCTCCGTCACCATGATCACCTGCACAATGTTGGCGCTAACTCGACTAATGTTTGAGTACAAAGGTAGGTCTGCTGACTTCCTCACTGTGTTTGCATGGTTACGATGGATGGATCGGCGGATTCAGCGTGTTTTCTTTTCCTTCGCAGACGCCATACAGGTGACCACCAGGGAGCAGCTGCTGTACAACGTTTGTGTGCTGCTTTCATCTCGGACCAGAGAGATCGTCAAAGCCGCCTTAGGCTTCATCAAGGTCATCCTCTTCATCATGGACCCCAAGGCGCTGGCATCACACACCACCGTCATGGTAGGCATTGATATTCTAGATACACGAGCGCTCTGTAAGAGATGGTCATGGCAGTTCATTTGATACAGACCTTGTTCTTTATGTTTGTGTTCAGCTGGAGGCCATCGGGAACATCAAAGATGACATGAGGAGGCATTTCAGAACCAAACTGAAGAACATTTTCACCAAGTTCATCAGAAAGTTTGGGTGAGTCCTGGTATTCTTCTCTTTTTGTAAAATCCTCATTCAGCTAATTTGTGGCTCTGAGGGACACACAGTGGTTTATAATACTGCACATCAAAATTCAACAGTTCTTTTTTTTGTCTGAGTTGTAAAATCTTGTTTTTCTTTTTGTTTTTCAAAACAAGTGAGTAGTTATTTCAGATTTGTATAATTTTTTTGGCCCTCCCATAGTGGTGTCAGTAAATCATTTTTGCAAACAAAATGACCATATAACAACACTGGAACTCATATATAATCATGTTCTTTAAGTGTTAGTGTGGTATGGACATATAATATAGAGTCTGGACAACAACAACAGTCTTTCACCGTATGCTTAAAAGAACTGAACAGCTTAAATTGATTTCTCTACTGAGTTTGACTAGGAGCTGATATTTGATCATGAGAGATGTATCTAATGATTTCTTTGTTGTTTTTGTTTGAATAATGTCGCTCTGTCTGCTGCCAGTTAACCAAAACAGTCTGGTTGTAAACACAACTGATTAAAACAACGTCCAGCACACATTATCAGAGGATGGGGGCAATAATACTAATTGCACTAATAATACCAATCAGATGCAAACATTAACAAAGGGCTTCTCTTTGTTTAATAATGGCACACAGCTGACTCCTCTGAAAGTTTGATTGTTTTGGGATAGTTCCACATTACTGCGCCATTCTTTTGTGTCTGCTTGTGATTTTAGCTGCATTCACCTGTACAACACTACTACATCATGTCCACATGTCACAATGTTGTGTACTGTGCGTATTTTGGGTCTGATTATCTGCTGTTTTTCCAGCTTTGAATTGGTAAAGAGCATGCTGCCTGCAGAACACCACAAGGTGCTCGCAAACATCCGCAAGGCCGAAGCTCGCACCAAGAGACGAAAACAGGCCTCAGAGCAGCAGGACGACTCGGAGAGCGAAGAGGAGGCACCTAAAACGAAGGGCGAAAGGTAGAGCATAAAGCAAACAAGAGACCCTGCCCTCCCCTAGAACATTAACTCATTTGCTCCTTTTAATAACCGTCTGTCCTCTCGTCTCCAGTATTGAGGAAATCCTTGCAGAGTCAGACAGTGATTTGTCAGAGGACGAAGGAAAGGCAGGTAAAGCTCAGAAGAAAACAGGCAAGCAGCAGAAAGGACGGGCCTGGCTCAAAGAAGGAGAGGAGGATGACCCACTTAACTTCCTGGATCCCAAAGTTTCCCAGAGAGTGTTAGGTAACAGAGCCTCCTTTGCTTTGCTTTTCTTACTTAATATATTCTGCGGGGATATTTGGTAACATTTTGTTGTTTCTCAGCAACCAACCCAACGCTGAAAAAGAGCACCAAGGTCGACCATGGCTTCAAGGTGACGTCGGACGGGCGGCTGATCATCAAAGAGGACGATGAGGAGGATGTAAAAGACAAAGGTAAGAAATAGATTCAGTCCAGCTGTGTTGAATTTCTGTTTTAAGCCAGAACAAGCCGCGACAATAACTCATTACCTTCCCCACAGACGAAGGAGAGATGAAAGATATCCTAGAAGAGGCTGGAGTCAAGAGTGTGAGTACTTAGATATGTGATGTTGTAATTATTTTGCTTTTTTGGTCTAAAGAGCCATTTTTATTGCTGTTTTTCATTTATCATCTTTGTATTTGTCATCAGAAAAAGTCACAGAAAAGAAAGTTCCAAGATGACAACTTCGATGAGGACATGGACATCGATCCACAGCTAAAATATAAAGGTAGGCCTGATCGCAGACATCCTCATTGAAGTGGTGGTAAATCGGTTATATCAGCTCTGAACATCTGAGTCAGTTCTGGAGTCGCCTGGTCACTTGTCCAGGCAGCAGCGTTTCCATGACAAACTGTGATTTGGACTAAGCCGGGACTTTGTTTTTTCTCATCAGCTGGTGGCTCAGGTATTCACAGACCGCTGGGAGGAAAGGATGACATCGGGTCAGACTACAAATCAAAGGTGAGTGTGAAAGGATGCAGAAACACACACTGCAGGAAATTATTTATAAAAGAAACTATAATCCTGAGTGTCTTTTCTTTCATCCTGCATCTCAGAAAGGAAAAGGAGATGTGAAGAAAAAAGGAAAGCTCGATCCTTACGCTTACATCCCTCTGAAGAAGGCCCAGCTCAACCGCAGGTACCAGCAACATTCAGCAGCTCCATAAACTCCGGCAGGGAATCAAATTTTTTTTTTTAAATGAGAAATGTGAGACACCAATATGTTTTACTCTGTGTTCATAGGAAGCGTGCCAAACTGCAGGGCCAGTTCAAGGGCATGGTGAGAGGAGCCCAGAAGGGGGCGCTGTCTGGGAAGAAAATGCAGAAGAGGAAGGGGAGAGCCTGAAGAATATACTTGTATTGCTAAATGGACTTTAAATTCATCGTGTGTGTGTGTGTGTGTGTGTTTGTGTGTTTGTGGGCTGCATTCTTTCAAGTACAACAATGTAGACACACAGCATGGATGTGTGTGTATGTCTGAATTATTGAAGGTGAAAGCAGTTTGTTTTTAAACTGTTTCATCGTTCTAAGCTCTGAAATGCTCCGACTGACGTCAGGCAGCTTTCACCATAGTCTGTAGTGTGTGTTGGATGTGCCGTCTCTGCCTTTATCGGTATCAAGAGAGCAAATGGAAAATCTTTGGGCTAAAAAAAAAAAAAACAACACTGAGCTGTGATCTCATCTGTTGTGTATTCATCAGACAAAACTCTACCTTTATAAATCCCTCAACAAACATAAAAAGTGTTTTTATGTGTGAACATGTTCTAGATGTGTGGACAATAAGACTATTTGGAAGAGTAACATCTGCATCTGTTATTGTGTCATTTGGTCACTTGAGGGCGCTGTAGACTTCTGGCTCATTGACAGTGAATCAGAGCATTAAGGAATGCATTTGACATTATTTGAATACATTTTTTTCTTTTTTTTTTTACTAAAAAGTATAAAAAAAAGTATTTTCCTTATCTCAACGCCAGTTATTCCTTGCCTAGTTATTTTTTTTCTCCAAATGTTGCATCAATACATCTCCTGAAAGACACTGAAAAAAGGGCTGTAGGTTGTTGTGCAGGGTGAGTTAACATACTATTAGCCCCCGTGTGATTCATTTCCCCCGGTGGATTGCAGCAAAGTGAGTCATGGAGTGACAGACTGACCTCCTAAACGCAGTCTTTTGTGTCTGAGGGCCGTGTCAGTTTGTTTTGAGGAGGGGAGCAGATGTCTTGGACTGACTGAACATTCTCAGACATCAGGCATCGTGAGCACAGAGGTTGGATGTATATACAGCAGCTTCAGAGAGTGTTCAGACCATTTTTTAGACACCTCATTGTGT
>JBAJHX010000033.1:11122240-11137475 GCA_037176925.1 Amniataba percoides | reverse complement strand
CCGCACACGCCGCACACGCCGCACACCCCAGTCCGCCCCTGCTTGAGCACGCGCATTCATCTGGTCTGGTTTTGGCTACTGTGAGGAAGCTCGCCCGAGGTGTCAAAAACACATTCCTCCATCTACTTTGTCCATACTTGCCGCTTTATAAGGCATGCAAACATGCTGACATAGACACAAACCCAATGTTTTTAAAGAGGTCAGGGAGTTCTCCACCCACAGAAGGAATCTCTTCTGGCTGGATCAGACCCAGACCTCTAATGTGGAAACCACAGACAGCTAAATGACTTCTTCTTCTTTTTCTCCAGTATTCAGCGCTGATAACTGCAGCCGCAAACTGCATAAAGATAGGCAGGGCAGGGAGAGGAAACGTGGTGGTGGTGGGGGTGGGTGGGGGGCGGTTTGCATACTTTGTGGTTGGGAAGATGACAGGATAGCGGTGTTGATGGAAGGTAGCAAATAGGACAGCGGGACATTTAGTTGATAGGATCTTCATAAAGCTCTGCAGAAATATGAACAAAAAAACAGGAGACGGCAGCCAAACAGGCGGATGAGGGGGAGACGCAGACAGCTGGATTATAGTTACAGGCTTGGAAAAGAATGGAGAAAGGCTCCTTGTGCTGTTCTTACGGTTTGAGAAAGAGTGGGGTGGTGATGGCCGTAGGTTGGGGGTGGGAGAGACAAGGGGGGCATTGAGCTCCGGGTTTAGATTTGAGGAGGGGGCGACAAGGGGGAGGTCACTGCAGGGTGGGAGAGAGGAGAGGAAGCAGCGAGTGGGGGATGGTAGAAGGAGGGCCTTTCCAGTTCTACATCCCTTCAGTGCTGTTCCTCCCTTCTGAGACCGCCTCCTCACTTCCTCAATCACCTACTGTGTTTTTCGCCTCCTCACTCCCCCCTCCTGTATCGTCTGCAGCTCGTGTCATAACTCGTGCTGACACTGACTTCAGAGGAGGAAACTAGCGGTGCAGGTGCCACTCATCTCTTCTTCTACTCACTCTCTCCCTTTTCTTTTTATCCCCCACCCCCCCACTCCGTGCCCCCTTCCCCGCCATATCGTCAGGGGACGTGGAGCTATCAGCCCCTCTCTGACAGAGAGATCTCAGCCCCTATCAATCATCAATCTTCCCACTATATATGTCTTTGCCCTGTGTGTGGGAGTGTGTGTGTATGTGTGTGTGTGTGTGTGTGTGTGTGTGTGTGTGTGTGTGTGTTGGGGGGGGCTGCATCCGGAAGGTTCCCAGTCAACATAGATTTGTGTGACGGCAGCGGCAATGACTTCATTACATGTGATAAGACTCGGATGGAGCAGAAGGTGAGTGAGGGTCTTTGGGGTTTGAGTGAGGAGGTGATGCTGGGAGCCAGAGTCCCTAAGATGTCACGTGTAGACTTTACAACCCCCAAAACAGGAGGCTGTTTATGTATAACATGATTTGACAGGTAATGGATCATTTCTAGGCATGCGGCTAATGAATATTTTCATTTTTAATTAAGTTTGGTCTAAAAAAAAAAGTGAGACTGCTGCTGTATTGGGAGGCAGTCTTTATATTTTTGGATTAATCTGCTTGATTCCTTTGAATTTATTTAATTGTTTCTCTGTTATTTAACATTAAAGTGTCATGACTACTTTTCTGCTTTTGTTCTGCAGTCCCATCATTACCAACAATGTCGAGGAGTTGCAATATCAGCCTGTACAGTCTGTGTTAAGTTCTTTTGATTACGTGTCTTATCTATTGTAGTTTTTTTTCATTCCTCTCTCTATTAAAAACAATAAATACAAAAGAAAAATGTGAGAAGCTGGAACTAGAAACACACGCTTGATAAGTGACTCAAAAGTGTGTGTGTGTGTGTGTATGTATAGAAATAAATCTGATGACCTTGGGTGATTAGAGAGAGCATTTTGTTGAGATTGCGTGTCGATTTGTACATTGTTGCGTCGCAGCTCAGAACTCATCAGCCAGCTGTTGGCCTCCTCTCGGGGCCCTTCAGCCATTCACAGCTGACTTCCTCTTTAGCAGTGCACGAGGGTGTTAGGCGGTGCTGACGCTGCTCTAATGGGCTCCTGTTACATGGAAGGACGCCTCCTCCAGGCATCACTGCAGTGTGTAATGATGCTCCCCGTCCTGCTCTGCTCTGGGGACAAGCAGCCCGACCTACAACAAAAGCCACACTGGGGACAACAGACGCAAAGCCACCAAGGTAGGCAGAGGACCGGATATTTCCTGCATTGTGAATTGTTTTTTGAGTTTTTGGGTCTACTTCCATCTCTTTATCGATCCTCTATGATTTTGTCTGCGCCCCATTTGTTGTGAAATATATTTTATGTGACAGACTCTTAAATCTCCCCGCTGCCACAGTGTGAAAGCGAAATGTATTTTCTCCCCCATCTCTGAGCAATACTTCCCCATCAAAGCAGTACTTTTCACTGGCGGACAGGACAAGCTCAAATCACGCTAGAAATCTGAGTGACAGCAACAAGACAGATGATGACTGGGAGGTGTCTGAGGCCGCAGGCTGGAGTGTATAATTATGCACGGCACTGCGGGCGGCTTGGGACGGGATGGCTGCTGGGTCTCGGTCCTCTCCGAGCTCAGCCCACAGCAGCGCTCTGACTGCCCCCGCAAGGAGCTCCTGCTCCGAATCACCGGGAGCAAAGTTGGCAGCCCTCAGAGGAAACTTTACACTGCCCCGCCGACTCCACTCACACTTTCCCTCTCCCAAAGTGTCAGACAGAGATTGGGATACACACGCAAATACACAAACATGCACACACGCATTTGCGAAGGTCCTCTCCAGCAGGCTCTCATTAAGTTGTGTTCCTGGGCTCTACTCCTGTTGTCCCCTTGTGATTGGTGTCTGGCTTCGTTAGCTGTGACAAACACTGATTGATCACAGACACTCAATGACTTTGCCCTAATTTGTTCAAGGACGGCAGTCCACACCAAACTTAGCGTGCAGCTGGCAAATATCTGGGCTCAGAGTGTTACAGCGGATAATTTGGCAACAGGAGTCATAGCTGAGACAGAGTGGGGGTGCAAAAGGCACTGAGAGCCAGAAGAGAAGGAGCAGCTCACCTCCCGACCTCCTCCACCACAGGAGCAGGACACAGCAGGAAGGTATCATGTATTTCAGCTGGTCTCTCATCTGCACAGGGAAAAACAAATCCCACTTTATGTCACAGACATTTGAACATCTGCAGCTTAAATATGTCTCCCACATTCTTCTTAAATGCACTAGCCAAACCAGAATCCCATGATGCATTGAAGTGTACACATTAATACAGCAATTTACTGTAATTAGAAGCATGCAAAAGAAATGAATCCATCAGAGTTAGTGTTTTGTTCTGATTGAATGTATTTTCCAGAACAATATATTCTCAAGTGACTGTGTGTGTTTCTGTGTGCACAGACACACGTTTGTGCACATCTGCAGGGCTTACCAACACTGTGTGTCTCATTCAGTTTGAAGCTGCAAAGGACCTGGTCAGTGTTTCTGGCATGGAGAAACCCGTTGCCTCTCACCACCACCTGGAAACTCTCTGAGACAAAAAATAAAAAAGAATGCACCATCAGAAATAATTAGCAAAACGCACACTCATGCATAACAATGGTAAGACGCATATTTCCTGCCGTATGTGAAAGATGTAAAAGATCAAAATTGGCCTCCTATTTTTGTTTGAAGTGGAAGAAAATTTCTGGTGTGCCACTGTGGTGAGTGCGGATGGCCGTTCCCTTTTCTCTGATGTGCTCAACTTAAGCAGCAGAAACTGGTGCATGCCTCATTACTGCTTGTTTATATGTGTGTGCTTGTGCGTGTATGTGTGGAAAGGCCATAATAAGCTCCAATGGCCCTGATGCTAAAAGTGCTGCTATTCACAAATATGTGTGCAGTAGCCAGAAGGTTTGTGCGTTTGTGTGTGCTTCTTTGACCTTTAGTTTCCCCAAGGCACTGTTAAAGCGCACTGACAGAGGCTTGCCAGCATATGCTGGAGTGTCTATGTGGCTGCTACCCAGCATATGTTAGAGAGTGGGGAAAAAACACTTGCTTAAAAATGTGCCTGCAGGGATGACTACAGCACAGCACTGTCAAAGTAGGTCTGACCTTACCTATGGCACCATTAGCACGTGTGTGTGAGGCATGTGTATGTATACACACTGTGTGTACATACTGTGTGTGTAGGCAGCTTTTGTGTTTTAGTGAGGAATGTCGAAGCATCTGCATGTCAGTATGTGCATGCATGAATGTGTGCAGACGTGTTTGAATGTGCACGTGAGTGTGTGTGTGTCTGTGTGTGCTTGTGTGCGTGTGTTTAAGTGTGTTTTGGTCTGTGCACTGAGGTTTCCTCTAGCATTATCCTGGCTGTCAGAAGTGAACATTTGCCACACCTTTAACATTTACAGCTCCAGCGTGAAGATCACTGGATAAAAACATCACAGGGTGTGGGGTGTATTTGTCCTTAAAGGTCAGACACGCTGCTACGAACAGCCATAAATACAGATACACTATAAGAGGCAGTGCTGAGAGGAAAAAAAACAGTACTTTACATTGGTCTTCACAACTCTACTTGCCCACAGATGTTGTAAAAATGTGGTGATGTACGATCCAAGATCGATGGAAATTGAGTTGTCACATACATAAGTATTATACAAAAAATATTACTGAACACATCGCACCTAGATTTATACAGGCAGTGCAGTTATTTATTCTCAGAAAGATAAAACCTTCTAATATCCTGTAACTGTGCACACTGCCCAAAACTGTTTACAGATGTTCAATGGCTTGCAACTTGTCAGTATAGCTTATATCATTTTCTCAGCTAGACTGACTCTACATGTGTATATATACACAAACACACACACAAACACACTTACGCCACCTGATTAATCACATACCTCATTACAGACAGCCTAATCATTTACTGATGAGGCTTGTGTCTTCTCCGTCCTCCCGCTCTAATTTTACTGTAAATCCTAACCACAATAATCAGAACGATAACGTAGTACTATATAATCTGAAATAAAATAATTCAGATTGTATCAATTTTTACATGGGCTAGTGATTTATGTGGTTTGGTTGGTGTCCTGTTGCAGCCACAACAAAGTGCAACCTCATCTGAGGTCTTAAGACCAATTATTCCTAATGCTCAGTGCCTCGACTGCTTTAGCAGTCATCCCTCTTTCACACAATGTTACCATCAAATAGCAGAAGCTGCACTGTGACAGGGTGCATGTGAGCACACACAAAAACTTGGAAATGGTACATGGGAGATACTAATTCAAAGGCTGCTGTCAAAGTTAGGGACTTTTTATTGTCCTAAAAGAGGAAAATGAAATAGAGAGTTGATTACCGGCTTTAATTTTTATCATGCAACAGAGAATGATCTTATTCATTCAAATATTAAATCTTTCCAAACCAAAATATTTGCTAAAAATAAACATGATCCAATACAGAGTATCGTGGTGTCTCTCTGGTTTTCACAGATATTTTATCCATCTAATCTTAATTACTGATCTGAATAAGTCTCAATCTGAACATCCTCTACATACAAACTGACTGACACACACACGCAGAGGCTTGATGGGCTAAAAGGTCAGTGCTGTCAGACACATGCTGGGTAGGGACTGGTGGTGCCCCGCTGACATGTACAACACATATGCTGCCGCCCTCTCCTCTCCACTTTCTGCCTGCCTCCCTGACCACATGTCCCTTTACATCTACACCTGAACGTTTGACAAGGATTAGATTTGTATGAACACGCATCTGTGCGCGACCGTAAGCGTGTACATGCGTGTGCGGCCTGTGTGCTGGAAGAAAATGGGGTGCTCCTTGTCCGAACAGTGGCTCTTCAATCACGTTAGTGCGACGGGACAGTGAAGGGCAGGGAGGGGCAGAGGAGGACGGGACAACAGGGAGGAAAGGGTCAGGCGTTAATGAAAGCAGCAATCTCTGCTGTCATGTTAGATCTAAGGCCCAACTCTCACTGGGCCTCTCGGTGTGTGCGTATGTGTGTGTGTGTGTGTGTGAGCGACCGTGTGTGTGAGGGGAATCAGTGCTGTCATGTTGGATAGTGTGGCCCAACGTTCACTGTCCAGTCTGATGGCCTGTTTGCAGGCAGCTCGGTCTGGTCACTTCACATCAATGTGAGGGACGTGTGTGTACATGTGCTCGATGATGTATGCGTGTGTGTGCACTTGTAAGCAAGTGTGTGTTGGTGTAAAGCATGTACGGTATGTGACTACAAGCGGGTAGAGAGAAAGACACAGAGAGAGACTGTCACAATACCTATGCAATATGTCAGTGTCTGCTTATATGTTAATGCTGCTGGATGGACGGATGTGGGTAGATGGTTGTAATCAAACCTCTGGGAAATCATCTCCACAGTTTAAAATAAAGACAAACCCTTGCTGAATTGTGGCAATTGAGGTATCATTCTGCGTGGATAAACTTTGAGTAAAGGACTGAATAATTCTCCATGGTGCAATTTAAAGCCTAAGATGTAAGCACTGGATGTCTAAAGTAAGCTGTATATAATTCATTAACATCACAATAAAGGCACACGTGGTGCAAAATAAGCATGTGTTCAGCACATTGCAATATTTGCCCTTCATTAATTAGGCCAGAATCAGGTCTTGTTTTAAGTGGGTCCTTGGTTTCTTAGTTCACTGACCATTAGGCTGCTCATCAATCGAATAATAAATGAGGCTGTTGGAGGTTATTTGGGCACATGTCGAGTGACACACACACACACACACACACACACACTAGCTTTGGCAACAGACCAGAGTGTAATTATCACATGGGCACAATAGTGATTCCTTATTATTCCTTCCTCATTTTTGTCCTTTTGAGGCAACATTTTCATTCCCCTCCTATCCTCTCCTGTCCTCTCTCTCCTGTCCTCTACTCATATCCCATAATGGATGCTAATATCTATTGGTTGCCTTGGTAGCCCGGCTGCAAAAGCACTCTCTTAAGTGAGTCCTAATAAGGTCATGTCAAAGCTCATCCATCCTGCTGGCTACACATAAAGTCTCTCTCACACCGTCTCTCTCTCTCTCTCTCTCTCTCTCTCTCTCTCTCTCTCTTTCCTGTTATCCTGCACTTCCTTAAGCTGCTGTCCAGTATTAGAGGAGCTGTATGTGGAGGATAAGGTATGGAGGGCGACAGGGTTGAATCAGCCATTTTAACATATACGACATGGCAAACTAGGCCAGAGAATCAGCCATGCTTAAAGATTCATGGTTAATTCCTCTGACCAACAGCCCCCCCCCCCCCCTTTCCTGCACACACGCTGTGCTGAAGCGGCTATGCTAATTTCCCCCGGCCGTGAATGACAATACGCTCTCTGTCACTCCGCGGTCATAAGCGTCCGTGCGATTACTCAACCTCATGTTCCACTCCAGAGGCTTTACATGACTGTCATCTGACACAATCGCACACCATGACTGCCCAGTGCTTTAACAAGGAGGGGAGGCCCCCAGTCCTCACACCTCTTACCTCCTGCACACACACTCGATGGTTCTGCTGCCAGAATCTCAATGCAGGACTTCTTGATGATCTGGGAGATCAAAAGGAGAAGGAAAAAGAAACAGTCACAAGACAACTTAATGACATAATATGATTTTCTGTCTCTCTGTGCGCCATACCGAGTCAATGATTCCCCTGAGGGCTTGGAAGCCTCCCCATACAGGAAACACATGTTCCACAGTGTCTGCAATAGTAGCAAGCTAGAAAAAATAAACAGACACAGAAATGTAATTTTCTATGTGCCTTTTTATTTATTTAAACAGCTTCCAATATCCTTCTGTGAATCCTACCTGGGTCTGGTTGAATTCTTTGACCCCTACACAGTAAACAATGGCTCCCATAGATCTGGCCCTCTGTGCCTGCAGAAGAAGAACAAATTAACCAAAATGTATTAAGTATCTGGGCCAAATACTTTCAAAAAACACACTAGACTGCCTCAGTCCACACAGCAGAAACCTCAGGCAAGAGAACGACAACATGATGAACATTAGCAGCCATTTCATAATTAAAAAACACCACAAAAGTGGGTCATATTTCTTTAATACCAATTAGCAGAATTTGTCAGTTTTGCAAGGAACCAAACAGTCAGCTATTTTCACAGGAATTGGTGAGATGCTGTCCTGGGTGTCCTGTCCTGTGCTCACCAAAGCAATAAAGTCCTGAATCTTTAATCTATTAAGTTATGTGAAATAATTAATTTGACTGCAAATTAACTTGACTTGACAAATTACTTGGCCTCCAAAGTTTGGATGCATCAATCAAAAGAAAACTACGTAAATAACTCAGTCATCTTACCTCTCGCTGAGCTGTGTCAAACTGCCACTCATTCAGTTCTCCATCAGTCAGAGCGATGATAACGCTGGCCGTCCCTGCAGAAACCAAACACTTTTCATGTTCTCTTCAGCAATGTGGTAAATGTAGACGAACATCAAAACTAAATGAGACAGAGCTTACCGTGCCTCTCTTGAAATATCTGCTCATTAGCCTGCAAACACAAAGAAGGTGTTAGTCGAGATTCAGAACCAGTTAACTGAATAAAAATGTTTTTCCTGACACTTCATGCGGCACGCTGCGGTTACAAAGCCAGCCCGCAAATCTCACATTTGCTCAGTGTGGTTTGGTGAGGCTCCGAACACATGAGCTTGTTTAGTGCTGTTTTTGCTAGAACTTGAACGTGTCCTGCACCTGATTAAAAGAACGATAAGCTGGCACGTCGCTGGTCTAAAATTTTCAAACTCTGATGCCGTCTGGAAATGTTAAATCTTTTACTGCCGTAAAATGTCCCTGATTGAATTAAAGCGAGACCCAGACCGCTTGGAAGTGTGGAATCATGGTTCATTTCAAATGCCTCACTGGTTCACAAGGCTCAGCAGTTTCAAGAAGTGGTGAGCCATTCAGGGTCTGAGCCACTCCTCATAGTAATAACCAGTCCTGGTTCCAGCTACCAGGCACAATTAATCCTCTGTAAATATTTTCCACATCTCAATCAGAAGTGAAGACTAAACTGGTGTGATTGATGCTGGTTTTACTAATGAGCTGAGTCATCATCCTTACCATCTGCAGGCCTAAATTCATAAATGTGTCTCCTCCGGGGATAACCCTTCTCAGAGCCATTAAGCCCCCAGTGATGGCCTCCCTGTAGGGTAAACAGACAGCCTGATAAAATACACTGGAAGAAAGCTGCTCCAAAGAAAAGAGATTGAGCGATATTCCCGAAACAGTAGACAGAAAGATGGAGGTGGAGAGCAGTTTGAATTGGCAAGTAATTATGTGGCTCGAGTCGTGTCCAAGCTTAGTGCTCGGCCAAAATTGTCCTCAGTACACTGAATGCACTGCTTTGTATTAGTAGGTTGCCTAAAGCTGGATGAAATTTGCATGCAGTTACATTTTCAGTTGTAAGAAAAATTGTTCAGAAAATTTCCAGAGGTTTGGAAAAACCAAAGATAAACACAATAAGAGAGGACATGTGTAATGTTAGTGTAGCCAAAGATTACCCACGACATTGAGAGAGCGATCCAGACCGAAAACACAGTCCAGGTGTTGCTCTTACCTGTTCTCTGTCAGCTTCAAGATGATCTTTCCTTGCGTGGAGAAGACGATGAAGGACATTCGCAGCATGGGGCTGCAAACACACAGTTGTTTTACATTAACGCAGACAAAAACAGAAAACAAATTCTTGAATGAGTAATCCCACATTTTTACCTGATAAATTTCTCTGCCAGCTGCTTCACGAAGGAGTAAATCTCTATCCAGTGATTCTTCACGCTTCCAGATCTGAAAAACAACAAGAACATAACCTTATAAGGCAAAAAATTGATGTTGCCACAGATGACTAATTATCATCAGCCACAGCCAATACAATTATTCTGAATTAAATGCAGGATTACAAGGGAATGTGGCCAGCTCTCCCAGGAGGTTCGGTCTTATTCATACAAAAATGTTATCTGTCTGATGAGTTAGAAACGAAGCGGACTATGAGAAACTATGGCCGTTATTATCCATGTTAGTGCCGTGGCTTTATAAACGATGACAAATCCGGTTTATTGACAACCTCCATATGGATTGCCATGAAATTTTGTTTATTTATGTGGCACATTTCAGCAACAAGGCAATTCAAAGTGCTTCACACAAGCCACCAAAAACATTGAGACAGTGCAAAAGAAATACACCACAAAAAAAAGACACTCAAATATTATCAAAAACAGTCGCTAGAAGAGAAAATACAAAAACAAGTTCTGATAAAAGCTCAAATAGAATAAGACTGGTATAAAATACAGGGATGAAAGTTTCAGTGCAATGTAAGAAACCATTAACGGTTTTATTTATGGAACAGCAGTAATTTACCAGGTAATCTCACCATTAATTCATTTAAAATCCATATCTGAATGGTATCATCACAACACTTATTGTAGGATGTGATTCAAAGGTTGTGCAGATTTTGTATGAACATGTACAGACTGGATTTGATGAGATCTGTATCAGGAGCACCCATAGCGGTTTATAGGCTCCACGTTGGAGGACATTCCTCTGGCCTCTCAGCCACATGCCATTACTTCGGACAGTAACCCATCAATGCTGAGAGCTGCTGGTTAGCCCGCTACATGCTGTTGTGTCCATGACAGTCTCCTTAATGAAGCCCAGTCCCAGGGGGCTGCTAATGGGGGCTAATTGCTGCTGGGCCAGAGGGTTGAGGTTAGACAGGGACAGATGTAGCAGTCTGCCTCTAGCAGGGACCATGTAGCAGGCAGCTGGCCTGTGTGTCCATATTAGTGTGTGTGTGTATGTAGTGTCTGTGTTTATATGAGCGTGCATGCTCGTGTGTGTGTGTCAGAGGGAGACTGTGAGGGGGAACAGATGGTCCCAGTGAGCACAGCCAGTCTAACAACAGGTTGGGGGTCCGCAGAGTGAAAAGGCTGTGACATGAACAACAGCAGGACGCAGAAGTAACACTCAGCAGGGGGGCAAATGTGAGTGTAAGTGTCTTTTGAATTGGTACAACGTCAAATAGCGTATCTACCAAGCTCAGCTCAGCAAAGGGCAACGTGTGTGTGTGTAGCAGGGACATAAACACGGGAATAGTCTGAGCTGGTGAGACTCTTTGTTTCTCTCACTTAACCAGCCGCTTCCTGCTCCACTTATCCTTTTCCTTGGAAGTGAGGCCAATAAAAGTCATGATGTAAGAGGGGTCTCTGTGGGAGATCGACTTTCCACACTTTGACAAAACAATGTTAAACATCTTAATCTTAAATTGAGTTTACTTACACACACACACACACACACACACACCCACCCTCACAACAAAAGCTGTTTCATCCTATGCAGGACAGAAAGCGCATTCAGACACTGCTCAGGTCAAAAATGTGTACCAGCCCTTCAAGTCTTCATGATATTAACCTTCATATTGCATTATGCATTTGAATGACTGAGGAGTTGTTGACCTTATTAGCATTGTCGCTCCTTTTCCTTTGGTTAATCAAAGGATCTAAAACTGGGAGTTGTAATTTACTGCTTTAGTAAAGAACAACAAGCTAAAATGCCATCAGCCACTGCCAGCTTCTCAAATGTGAAGATTTCCTGTTTTTTTCCTGCTGTTCAGATAAAACAATCCATTTGTAGACTTAACATTGAGCTCCAGACATTTTTTAAAACAAAAGCTTTTCAATTTGTCAGAAAAAAAACGAGAGTGATAACCGATCAAAAATAATCCTTTGATAGACTGCATGCATCTATACTTACAAACACATTGCACCACCACTAGTTTTCTTTAGAAGGCTACATATCTAAATCATAGCCATCGTCCAACCTCCTACATTTACACAATATCAGGGTAGGGTCCCCTTTCTTCTGCAAGCACTGAAAACAAATCTCTGTTCAGAACCCAGCCATATAACACAACACCTATTATTCTATTTGTGGGCAACCAGATAGAGAGGAAAAATGAAGCCTGGTATTTAGTGTAGGTCAGATGTGAAGTGCAGGAATGCAGGGAGCTGACGGTGCTTTAGTCTTTCTAATGTTCATTCAGTGTGCTGAGATGTGTCCAGCGGAGTGCGCGCGCGCGCACACACACTCTCCACACAGCATGTCTCATAACCTTCTGGACAGTGAGGTCAAAGCCAAATATGTGACAGTGAGGAGGTGAAGTCCAGTGGGAGTTAAAACATCCCTAATGCATGATTTTGCTCTATCGCTGAGGCTTAAGATCACTTAGGTCACTGTGTGGCATTTAAGATCTGAAAAACAAGACAACAAGTCGGTGCCATCTCGGGGACAAAGAGCAAGAGGTTCCTGAAGGCTTGCTGAAGCATGCAGGTCCGGACAGCCAAACAAACGGGCGCACCAGAGGCTTGTCCAAGCGTGACGTGCCACGCTCCCCGGGCTCCTCCTAAACTTTTTGAAGCAAAGTGTAAAGACTGAAGAGCGGCTGACAGATGTTGTCGTGAACATCCGAAAGATCAACAAATGCGTCAAAACTGAGTCAAAATGTCAAATATTTACCCACCTCGCAGCTTGTAGGGGCTGCACGCAGGGTAGCTGAGGACATGCAGCTTTTTTTAAACCATTACTTCACCTTTTCCCAAATGTCATAAACAGACACCACGTTTGGTAACATCTTCACCGCAAATCACTGCACTCGGTCATCACTTTCAAAACATCATCTATTTTTCGACATTATAACCTGTTATTCTTTCACAAAAATATGGAACACATTCAAGCATACCTCAGGTTTTTGGGTCTTGTCATTCTCTCTCTCTCTCTCTCTCTCTCTCTGTTTGCTCACTTTGCATGTTTTTACACGTCTGTGTCCACATGCTTAATCTCATCTTACCGCTCCAGCCAGAATATGACAAAAATGTCAATTATAATGTCTGAGCTGCAAAGAACAGCAGCTCAGTCTGAGCCTGCAGAGAGATGGTGCAGAGATAGCTGCTGCGTGCTTACATAGACCAAAACGGTGGCAAAAGCATCCTCACTGACCACACAGCCTGAAATATTGAACAACTGTGAGATTTAAGTGTTTTTTGCTGCTGTGAGGTGGCCAAATGTGCATTCCTCTCGGCTTACCAATGGTGCCATCCAAAAGTGTGTTGAGCTTCAGCTGGTAAAACTGTTTGAAGTAGCATTTAGACATTCAAAGAGTCATGCAGAGATTAGCCTGAGAGGTGGTATTAGTATATAAATGCATCAGGATCAGAGGCATCTCTGCGGCCTAGAGGTCTAAGAGACAGGAGGAATCTCAAAATCTCAGTCTCAGAACTGGCTGGGGACTTGTGTTTATGGTCCTCACTCTTTTGTTGCCTCATTTCCTGTCAACCCGCCGCTGACTCCCATCAAATGAAAACAAACATGCCCAAGAAAAACTTGCAGAGAGAAACAGGGACAAGAGAGTCTAAGATCAAGGCTAGGCTTACATGTGCAGGCATTCTTTAAAGGGATGTTATATTTTAGATAAAGTAAGTAAGTAAATAAAATATCTATATATAAATGGATTTATGTTACAGGAAGACAAGTGGTTGACATCACGGTGAACTCCGGTTAAACTGGAGGATGAACCAACCTTCACAACCTGGCAACCAAAGTGTCATTCTGGCAAACAGTTTATTAACTGATCTGTAAAGCATTATTGATTATTATATTGATCAGCAATGCCATCATTAGTACCATGTCTTTGTCTGGTGTGTTTGCTCCATTAGACCATCAGCCTAATCAGATTTGGTGTTGAAGAGATTTAACTGCAAACAAACAAACAAACAACAAAAAAAAAAACAACAAAGGACCCTACTTCTGGTCCTTCCTGTATACATGGATACAATCGGCCCCCACAGTGGACGGATAGATGGAGGGACAGTTGAAAAGGATCAGCAGGCCGCAGAGCTCCGCTGCAGCTGCGTCCGCAGGCGTCATCGACCTGAAACTCTATCCATCCTGCTCGCCCTGCCCACATCCCGTGGGCACAGCTCGCTCTGCCTGCCTCTCCACTTTGAACCGGACGAAAAGAAAAGAAAAGAAAGAAAAGCCTGCCTCATTGTCAAAAAAAGTGTTCCTACTTCAAAAAACAAGCCCGCATACATGTGTGAAAAAGACGCTTATGTAAAGAAGGAGGGTTCAAATGTTTTTTTTTGTTTTTTTTTTGGAAGTGCTTCTTTGTGTAATCAGACAAGAAAACTTTCCCGTATTTTAGGACTGATGCAAGTAAAAACTCAACCTGACAAAACGCTTCCTAAGCTCAAACTTCTCCTCTGAACGCGGCCGATGCGCTCCGCGTTTCCAAACAACCGGGCGGTCGCATGGCAGTGCGCAGCGAGGGGAAAGTAACAAAGCCATAAATAACATCGGACACTCACTTGTCCAGGACAAAATAGAGGTCGAAGGCGCCCTGACAGGACCTCTCCTCCTCCTCCTCCTCCTGTTGCTCTCCCCGAAGCAGCTCTCCTTTCACCGAGACGCCGAGGAGGAAAATTCCCAGCAAAGTCAGAGCGAGCAACGCGCGAGTCTGCGTCCTCGCCATCTTTCCAGGTTTCTCTGCTCACTGCTCCAAACGCAACGCCGAGGCAGCTGCAGATCTTCACATTTTCTCCCCGTCGGCCGCTGCTGGATCGGCTGTGCGCTCAGTTAAAAAAAAAAAGAGAAAAAGGTTGTCGTTTTCTCGGAGTTTTTAGGTCTCGGTGGGTTGGGCAGCTTCTCTCTCCAAGTCTTCTCCTTCAGCTGAGGGAGGGAGAAAAAAAAAGACATGCGGTGAAGCAGGACAGGATGGAGGAGAGGAGCGACACCCGAGGAGAGACTCAAAACTCCACTTTTACACAGAAAAAAAACCCCACACAGGCCCCGAGAGAAGCAGCGAGCTGATTTCTGAATCTGAATCTGAGCAGAATCCAAATGTTTCCTGCAAAAAGTCTCTCCTGTTTCTTGATTTTAAAACACATTTAAATTATGTTCATATCCTTGGATATCCTTAGCCTTTGACACAACAGGGGAGCTGCAGGAGAGCAACTCACTCATGAGCCTGAATGAAAATGTTGAAACGTTTCCAAAGTGAGACTGTCACCAAACACAACGTGAGGTGATAAGCAGTTAAGAGGGGAGGAAATGTTATGTAACAATGTTATCAACAGTATCTAACAATATTTTGTCCAGCCTGCAGTGTGATTGTGCTTTAAGTCCCCAGCGAGGCCTTTTGTGTGTTTCCGCTCTCTCATTACACAAAGTTGGC
>JBAJHX010000033.1:11052963-11114848 GCA_037176925.1 Amniataba percoides | reverse complement strand
CCCCCCCCCCCCCCCCCCCCCCCCCCCCCCCCCCCCCCCCCCCCCCCCCAAAAAAGAAGAAGCTCAGCACCGTGTTTTGAAGTTGGAGTGGCTGACGTCCTAATAGGTGCGTGCCAGCTTCCTCCATTAACCATTAACCCACGGCAACTGCATCAGTCACATTATTTGCTGGACAACAGACATCTGAGCCTTTGGTCTGGGGAATAAATGGGTTCAAGGGGCTTTAAGGGAATGTTGGCCATGTTTGAGTGGAACCATCCTGCTTTTGTACAAAGCTATTTTGGAACAGTGGTGCCCTTTTAGGTTTGTTTTGACAAAAAAAAAAATCCCCCCTCCCAAGAATCAAATGCTGAACTCAGTAATGACCAAGAATAACACAAAGTGTATGAAACAATAATATTCCAGCAAGAGCGTTGGATTAAATTACTTTTATTCTAACTTATAGAAGGCTACCTTTTCATAATTTAAACATTACACATTTACAAAACACCATCTCATCTAAAATATAGTAATACATAACCTACTAACCATGACAAATTATTTTTAACCACGTTTCACATTCAAAATAGAAAAATATTTCTGGTTTCATTATAACATTCTTGAAGTGTTATGAGGGGGCTGGTGGGTGTAAATGAATTCCAGATGCTCTTTACAATCCATTGGATATTTCCTTTTTAAGATACTCGGAGCAAGAATGTACAATAACCTTCCTGCCTTGCAAACAAATTAACGTTGAATGTATGTACAATGTGGTGTATGATTAGCTTCAAAGTAGGAACAGCTGTACACGGTATGTAAAAATGTAGAAATCTGTTCCATAATCTCTGTCATCTGTATGTGACTGTATAAGCTGCCCGATGACACAGTGATAAAGTCTTTTATTTTGTTGCCTTTGTGTCCAACGAAAACATGAACGCAAACTCACTGTGAGCTGCTTGAGAATCATTGTGGGATAAAAGGAAAACATCCCTCAAATGCTCCTGTGCATGAAATCCTCAGTATTATCTCACACACACAATCAAAACAACTGGGCTTCTGGGACGTGTGGAGCCCTGACTTTACACGTGTGACTCCGTTCCTCTCGCTAAGGCAGACGCCAGACAATGTGTCTCTTCAAGTCTGCTGCCGCGGGACAGAAGAGATGGAAGTGATTTCTCTACAGCCTACGTTCCTCCACAACGGCCAAAAGTGACTTTGTTTTCTCAGTATCAAGAAACCACTTAACAAACAGAGGTATGGTCCTGTCTCCATTAGTCCAGTTTTCTGGTTCTCTCCACATCCACCCTGTTTTGTCCTCTGCCCCCATTTCTCTCCCCTTCCTATCTGCAGGAGCAGGACTGGACGGACATGTTGGGGTAAACCTTGAGCACCGGGTTCCTGGACTCATCCTGGTACAGCACAGCCAGGGGACTCATCTTCTCTGGGACACAGCAGGGCTCGGGGACCCCAGGGATGATCCCGACGGCTCGGACTATGCTCTGGATGGTGGCGTGGTTAGACGGCTTCGTCACCTGGGAGAGTTTAAGGGGAGGTGAGGCATGTAAAGGAGAGAAGCAATAAAAAAACACATCTGAGTTACTCAGTATAACTTGCTAATGCCATTTTGGAACCCAATGAGATGATGTAGAGCGACTTATTTGTCTCAGCTCCTACCTTGGGCATAGGAAATCCACATGTGCCGGAGCAGTAGTAGGCGTCAAAAGCCTTGGGTGCTATGACCCACTCGCTCCAGCCAATGTCTGCAAAATCCACCCTGAGGTTCCTCCTGGAGCAGCCT
Organism: Amniataba percoides; assembly: GCA_037176925.1. Lineage (NCBI taxonomy): Eukaryota > Metazoa > Chordata > Actinopteri > Centrarchiformes > Terapontidae > Amniataba > Amniataba percoides. The sequence continues at coordinate 11,113,071 of JBAJHX010000033.1, read as the reverse complement.
TTGTGCTGGGTGTCGCTCCACTGCCTCCTCCTCGCCTTGCGCATCGTTTGTTCATCAAAACTCAGAACGGGCGACTGAGAGTTCGTGCTGCCCCTTTGCTTTTTTCCATCCTTTCCCTCGTTTCGCCGCTCATGCCTTCGTCCATCGCCGATGGCCAGCATGCGACTGTCTTTGAGTTTTTTCACAGCGGAGTCATCAGGTTTGAGCCTCGGTGACGTTGCGTCTTCTCTGAGGACTTGAGGTTCTTCCTTATCGTCTGCTCCCCTGCTTTGCTCCGCTCCTTCTTTTCTCTTCTTTTCCTTCTTTCCTGATCTGGGCTTGGGTTTGAGGGCCAGGTACCAAGTGCTCTCCCAGAGGTCATCCTTCCTGTATCCATCAGGCCTGTAGTCGACCTCAGGCAGCTCATTGTTCTGAATGGGGTCAGAGAGCAGAGGTGCTTCCCTTCTCACGCGTCCCACCGACTCTGGTGAGGAATCAGGTCGGTGCAGGAGCTGAGAGGAATGTGAGGGCTCTCCTCCCTCGCTGAATGGGTCATATCTCTGAAGGCTTGCGGCCACACTGTTGGGCTCTGCCAGGGCTTGGTCATTAGCGTACAGTATCAGGTAGGGCAGGCTGCCAGCTGAGAGCGCCTCCTCTGATTTTCTCTGGTGCTGCCGTCCTGAGTCCAGCTCAACTGACACCAGGAGATGACCCTTGTCCCGCGCCTCCTTTATGACCTGGGTCACATCTTTCATCTGCCACACCCCTCTCCTGTGGGGGTGGAAGGTCACATTGCCTAGGAGTGATCCCATTGACCCAGATCTGACCTCTGACCTGGAGGAGACAGAGCGAAGGAGCAGGCTGATGGACGGAGAAGGGTGGACGGCTGAGGAGCGGCAGGATGGGCTTTTGAAGCGTTTACAGAACCAGGGCTTTAGCTGAGGCCGCTGATCGAGCAGGAAGTGAAATGTGGCAGAGAGGATGACCTCTGAGTCCTGGAGGGTTGTAAGGTTTAGTCGGTACACCGTCCTGTGGTCAGAGGAGTCTGCAAAGACACATCAATCAGTCATTCAGTCAGGTGAATATCCTGACAGTGATACCCCTTTTAAAAAAAATCAGTTTCACCTAATTTTTTTGGGCTGGTCCTTGGAATAAAAAATAAATTGACATAAAATTAGTTTCAAATGTTCATTTTCATTGGTTGTTTTTTGACAAATCCGTAAATATTTGACATGATTAGATGATGTGTTTTCCAGTGTAACCAGGAACTGAACCTCTTTTGAATTTACAGTTTTGAGCTTTAACTTCTATTTATTGTTGTGATTTCAGAAGAAGGAATGACTAATAGAGAATAATACAGTTCTATTTAAAGGGGTGAGGAAAAATCTGGAATTAAAATAACAACTAATTGCACAGAAAGTGCTCCTGCTGTGTAAAATCTTAAGAAATGAGACCACCTTTCTTTATTCTATGTTAAACGGCTGAGCTGTGTGGCTGGTACGATGCTGTGTGCCATAGAAGGACTGCAGAAGGTGCCCTTAAGAGGAACCAGACTCTGGGGATCCTGCTGGCAGGCTTGGAGGGTGGGTGAGGAGAGAGCTGCATATTCATGATGAACATTAAGTTCAACAGCAGAGTTATTGTTCATTGTGTAAGAGTTCAGCGGAAGTATGGGCTGACTCAAGAGATATACATTACCTCGGATTCAGCCTGCATATGGAAATGCTTACCTCAGTTTCTCTTAAAGCTTCCCCTTAAGCCTAATACAGCCAGCACTGTCTGCCCAGACACCAAGACATAATCAACTGTTTTAACAGATCTTACATTGTTGTGAAAACTCCCTTACATCTCTCCTTGGATTACACCCGCGCTCTGCAGTAAAAATACACACGTGTTATGCTATGCCATCCGAGAGCTGTGCGGGATATAAATGTCTGCGAGTTGTGTTTGTAAAAACAGCATCAGACAGAGAGGAGCGACTGTGCTTTAAGCCCCCTTGACTCCAGGACGCGGAGTCGCACATGTCACAACAGGAGAGGCTGGAGAGGCGCACGCGTCTTTACGCACGTCGCGCGTCTGTCCGCGGTAACTGATCGGAAGGGGCACAGCTGCTGCCGCAAACACAGAGCGCCCACAGCGACCCAAAATCATTTAAATGCATTCTCAGACTGTTCCAAAACAATCCCACCTATTTAGAGCCCCACTGAGCGCTTACACTTATTATAACCATCCGTGGGGAGGATCAGAGGAGCTTTCTGACCTCTCCTAACATTTATATTTGTGCATTTTGCAGTTTTTTTCCTTTTTGGTTTCATTATCATGCATATTTTTTTGAAGTTGCCTGACAATGCGTATTGTTGGCTACTTAATCGATGTGCTCACACACCTTGGCTGGCTCTGAAACTCCTGACAGTGTTCCCCTCCTTGAGCCGGTTTTCCCTGTTGTACCTCTCGTACAGTTTGGACATGTGCTCGGAGACCACGTCCCGGTCCGGGTCATGTGTCAGGGTCTCCGGCGAGGACCGGAGGAAGCCGCCGTCCTGTGCGCCTCCTTTCAGAGCCCCGACTGATGCGGCACCCAGGAAGCAGTTCAACACCACCAGGAACAGGTGCGGGGAGATCATTCTCAAGACTGCCATTTGAGTGCTGGAATTCAAAGGTAAAAAATCAAAATCCGGCAGATAAAGGGACAGTGCAGGAAAAAAAACTATCCAAGGTGGACTTCAGAGACGCGCCAAAACAATCCGGACTTTAATGCGTAAATGTTCCTCTCACGCTGCGCTAAGTCTCTTTCTCTGCGCTCTCTCTCAGCTCTGTGGATGCTGAGCGGGTTAGTCCGGGCAATAGTTGGAGCTGCTACTTTTACACTTGCGTCTGTGTGACCGCCAGAGGCTTGAAGGGGGTTATACTGGAGCGCTTCAGAGGTGCTGACGTATCCTCCTGTCAGCCAACGAGGTCTCTGCAATGCGCGCAGCCAGTAGTGGAGGTCATGATGCTGACCCCCCCTCCACCTCCCACCACCTACCCACACTCTCTCTATGATGATGTTGATGATGATGATTTCTTCCTTATGTTTTTTTCTTTCTTTTTTTTTTCCATCAGTGGAATAATAACATTGATCCAGTGGCTTTGGCGCTTTAGAGCAGCACTCATTTGTTTAGCACTGGTCAGACAAAGCCACAGTTGAAACTCAACAAACTGCATTTTTTTTTTTTTTGCAGGCAAAGTAATTCCACCTCAAAATTTCCAGCTCACCACATTATTTCCAGTAACTGCTTTTGACATGCTCTCAGTCACACATAATTAGCATAGAAACACCTACAATAATAGTCTGACCAACCACCCAAGGGCTATTGTTAGTGACAGTGATCCACAATTTGGGCTTGAGTGTGTGTGTGTGTGTGTGTGTGTGTGTGTGTGTGTGTGTGAGGGAGGCTTGCAGTGAAAGGCTGTGGTGTTGCAGCGATATGAGACTCCTTCGAGGGACTTACTGTGATTTTATTCATGGCAAACTGAACATGATCTCTGCTGGGACTGACAGTTTCAAACTCAGTAAAGTTTTGTCTCTGGTGTGTGTGTATTTCTGTGTGCGTGTGTTTGTGTGTGCATAGGAGTTGTTTCCAGTGTGTGTCTCTGGTGTCTGGAGCGCAGTACCAACAATGCTTGTTTTGTGGAAGTGGTGGTCTCCAGCAGAGAGGCTGTAACTAGCTGGGCCTCTCGGGTCACTCTCTGCCGCTGCGCACACACACACATGCATGCACGAGCACACATACAGAGCTACATAGTACCTTTCTGGCCCCCAAGGGCCCCACAGGATACTCCTTTTCACAGTGTTCCACGGCAGCGACAGGTCTTAAATCTGGACTTTTCTGGAGATGTGTTTGAAAGTGTGTGTGTGTGTGTGATAGCGGTGGAGCATACTGAAGGAGTTGGTTCTGCGGTTTCGTCAAAGTACACAAACACACCAATGCTTTGCTTTTTCTCATACTATGTTGAGTTACACTGTGCTGAAAAACAAAATATGATTAATTGTTGTGGTTATTTGTTTGAATACATGCGATGCTGTTTTCCACTTGGTTGAGTGTCTTGGTTGATCCCTTTGAAAAACACTGTGAGAAAGGCAGCGAGAATTCAGAGTGGCATTTGAGAGTGACCACTCTGCAAAACAAAACCCCTGGCTGCGCCAACAGATATTGACAGATATACAGTTTCCCTTTGAAAGCAATAACCAAACAATAATTGCCCAACAGTGAGATTTCGTTCTCTGTTATTACCACGCCATTCAAAAGCCCTTGTCATTTAGGAAACATGGGAGTTTCCTGTTGCTGCTCTCTGAAGTAGCACATGGAAATAAACAAGGAGACATTTGCGTTATAGCCAGGCCGAATAGCTTGAGTCATTATCTGCTCAGCAAAATGCAAGTTTACACCGAAACGCCTGAAAATTTTGAACAGACCCAACATGTGTGTGAGCAGAGAGAGGGTGGGGGAGCGTTAAAGTGATATCTGAAACCAGGGCATTAGGGTCATAATAAATAGTCCTGGGGAGGAGAGTGCCCAACACAAGTTCAAGCGTGAGGACAACAACACGAAATGGCTTTGACCTCTAACCTTGGATATGTAGGCCGGTGTGAGATTAATGTTGGGCATTATCTACAATAATGCTGGTCCCTCCATCACGACTGTGAGGACAGCAGCATCACTGTGACCAGATCAAGTAAGATAAAAAGCGAAACAGCAGGACAGAGAGACCGCTGCTACAATGCCGCTCAAGAGATGTCAGCCAGGCGCATAATGTAAGGCTACGGTTACACGTGTCATTTCAGCGCCACTTCAATGTTTCTGTCTGAGGCACAGGCGTATAAAGTGACAAAAATTGGGTTTTGCTTGTGTTGCAGTTGGGTCTTCAAAGCCACATGTGGAAGCAGTCAGGCTCACACTGAGATCAGAGTCTCACACATTTTGGTTGTTCATGAATACAGCCACATCAGATGCATAAGCAACAATTTCAGGCCAAATGTGCAGTGTGATCTTTGGAATTTAGAAATCACATTGAAAAGAACAACTGAAAGTGCATTCACCATGATACACAGCAGCACATCAGTGCACCACAGAGCTGAAATGACCAGCTGTAGTGTGGATTGTTGCATGACCGATGTGTACTTAATGTTCGTAGGAGAGAATATGATTCATTATTACAGGGTTCAGGTATTGTTTTACAGTCCAGGTGTTGTGGGACTGATTGATGTCAGCAGCAGCACTGCGCCGTGAAGCCTGTTATATCCGACCACTCGGGCTACGTTACAGGGCCGCGGTGTGTTTTAGTTTGTTCAACATGGAGGTCCCCTCGAAGGGCTATCCAAACCAAACAGGGGTTGTGTTCTGCTCTCTGTGGGGGTATGTAGGAGCGTGAGGAATTAACATGCCCGCCTGTGTGTGTGTCTCTGTGTGTGTGCATCTGCGTGTGGTGCAAGGAGTGATGGTTTTGGAAATGCTCCTAGTCTAACACCTTTGCATGGTACTGGGTGAGACTTTCTGGTTCCAGAGCTCAGCAGTGGGGGTCTGATAGATGTTTGTGTGTGGGCACGGGGGATTTGGTATGGATCAACTATTGGCCCGTCATCTTCCAGTGACTGAAGCTGTTGCGGTTCGTCCAAAAAGAACAGTGCTGTTCACGTATGGGGGACGGACTAACTGGCAATGTCTTGTGCTCATAAAAAAAGAGTGGGAAGTGTGAGCCGAATGTTCTCATGATGTGTATCCTCCAGGATGTTTACAGCTGCTATAAGTGACTTTCCTGTGTACCGCAGGAATATTTTATGGGTGGGCAAAAACAACAGGTCACACTCTAACATACAACAGGTCACTCAGGATTGTAGGGATTTAAGTGGAAAGCGACAAAGTTAATTTAAAGGCTGTTTTAAGACTTTTAGCATCCTGTTAAGCAGACAAAAACATCCAGGAGCTGGAAAACTGCTGCCACATGTAAATCACTGCATTGTTGTGGGAGTTACCTGTTAGGATGTTTTCTAGCTGGTGTAGGTCGCCCCAAATTAATGAAAAACATTGTGAGATTATTTGTTCTGCAGATATCTGTGTGGAAAATATAAAGCTAAAGCTGATATAACATTTAGCATAGCTGAGATTGGAACCGATAGCCCAACGCTGCCCAAATCCAAAAGCCAGCACGATAGCCCAAACCCAAAACAAGTTGCAGTTTTAGTTGTGTGCTGTTTATGTCTGTGGACAGTAGCTGCCCGGTGTCTTGTCGTCACCAGGAGATCTCACAACCAGCCGAGAAACTGGGAGTCGCTGACCCAAACAAGAAATAGTAAAGCACTCAGCTGTGAAACCACAACTTGTTGCTTGTACACTTTATATTGAGCTGTGTTAGCCAACGGCCCTCTGGCTCTTGTTTCATGTTTATTTTCATGTTTACGCGAGAAAGGTCTTCTCTTGTAGTTGTTGTATCCAGCTAACGTTTCCCTTTATTTGTCGAGGTCTCAAGACTGGAAAGTCTATGAGATTCCTGTTTCCTACTCGATATAGGTAAAGGAGTTGTATTTATGGTGCTCAGAAAAATCGACACCAACATGTCTTTCCATCGTTCATTTTTCCATTGTCCCAACTTCTCTGGATAATCTACGTGATTTGCTGTCAACAGCTTTTGTAGAGGCCACAATTGATTCAATTTCATTTGAAACAATTTACAGAGAAGTCTATGGATTATCTAGGCTGACCACCACATTATTTCTGGGGAGACACGCCAATGTGTTTTTTTAAGGTAATGTTTCAATGCTGTAATCACCGCAAACACAATTCAGTTGTCCTGCGGTGGAGGCAAATATCTCAGAGACAGCAAATAAAACCAAAACTATTTGCACCACCAGCGATAATTGAGCAAATATGCATCCGTGGGATTTGGATGAACTAATCCGACTAATGATTAACTGTGGCAAAGAATGCACTGCTGACACCAGGATACATACAACTGGAGGTTGGTGGTTTTTGGCCAGATTCAGACAGTGTGACCTAACAAGGAGACACAGGTTGGCGGGTTATGAAAGACCAGGAATCCCACCATGTGAATGTCATCCACTCCGCCTGGTAGGTAGGTGTGTGAGTGTGAGAAAGAGCAGGAGCGTGTTTTTGTGCGTGTGACTATGGAGACTATAGTTATGCTAGGGGGTGTAACTCTGTGACCCATTCACATGGTTAATAAAACATTCATAGAAGCACAGGAATGTTATGGTTTTTGTGTGAGTGTGCATGCGTGTGCAGGCAAACATGTGTGTGTGCGTATGTGTGTGCGTGCATGTGTGGCGAGGGAGGGAGAATGTGTGTGTGCTCGTGTCTGTGATGTTGGGGCTCCTGCAGTGACCCCACGGAGTGCACCATTCTGTCCGCAAACAAAGGGCCGGCTGTTCCCCCCCACTTCAACCTTGGACTGCTCCAACACCGCCGACCGTTCGCCGCCGAGCTAACCAAATATTTCCCTTCCTGCTCTGAATTTGTCTCAATAAATAGTTTTGTGTTTTGGGGTTTTCTTTCTCCTCTGGCTCTTTGCCTTTGATAGAGGAGTCCTGAACACACAGGTGGTCGCGTAATCTCAGAAGGCCGAGCTTGACGTTTTCTTTTAAACCTGACTCTCACAGGTTTACCTCATGTGACGTCCTGATTCTTTTTAATGGTAAAAACATCCCACAGTCCACCGAGAGTATTATTTCATGCTTAATTGACAACTGACTGATTCAGATCCATTTTGTTTCACTTCTGTCCTCGCAGCCCGTGGCGCGGTATAGAGAGACGTATTGTGCTTAAGATCTCACTGACTGACTGAGTATTTTTTCTGAGCGTGGCTCAAACCACTTGACAGGATGGCTGATAGGTGATTAAGGAAAATAAATGGAATGTGTGTGTGTGTGTATTTCACTTGCAGGATTGATGTCCTTTCCGAGGTCTGACATACAGCCTTTGTTCTGCTTCTCTCCATCTTTCAATGACGGCGTTATTCACCATCTATGCATCAATGTCCCACTGTGTACCTCAACTAATAGCTAATAGCTTATTATTTTTTTGAGGTTCACATTCAAACATGTTGTGAACATGCTGTGTTTCTGTGCAAATACCAATTGCCACACCAACTATAATTACCTGCACAAATGCTTTTTTCTAATACTATGAAAATGTCGTTTGTCAGTTATTGCTTATCCAGTCACTGAGTCTCCAGTTAGGCTTATTTTACAGACAGTACTAAGCAAGTGGCTCTGCACTCAGACACTGAAGTGACTGAGCATGCAGTGTTAGCTGGGAATGGCGAATATTCAAGAGAGAGTGTGATTTGAGCTGTGACCGGTGGTGTTGTGTTTACTCTGACGCCCATGATATTCATTACAGGCTGCGCTGTGTGCTGCTGCTTCCTGAACACGTCCCATAGGCCTGTGACCTTCACCTCCGCAGGCTGCCCTCAAACCCCATTGGGCTGGAGCCAGGATGGAGGAAATTGCGCTGGGAGATTGATTGGCTAAATCCTTTAATTATTCGGATTTCACAATGGGGCCTGGCTGACTGTGCCTTTGGTAGTTGACTGTGTCAAACAAAGTTTGGGATATTTGGCCGTTTTGACAGACCACACTGTTTTTTTTCTTTATCTGAAATTGAAGTGAAATTTGAGGTTTTATTTGCAATGTGGGAATTGCAGCAGGTTTCATAATATTGACTGAAAACAGAGACGAAACACTTGGGAATGAGCTCGGGTATTTTAACTGTAAAACAAATCAAAGGGCACTTATTTGTCACTTCCTCCTCACTTCATATCTCTTGTGTTTTTCAACTCGAGTTCTGAGGTGGGAAGAATGGATGGAGTGTATTTCTTCGGTGGGACGTGATAATTTTTGTGCGCACATGCACGGGTGTTTTACCAGAACGTGATATGCCCACACACATCCAGCACAATATCCTGCTGAGATTTACATGGGGTTTGTTTCTGTTGGGCTGACTTTTACCCAATGGCCTCGAGGTTCCTCAAAAGAAAGCCTGTTATGCCAGAGCTCCAGCTCTCTAAAGAAAGCAGATATGTAATATGTGTTGGGAATATGATGGCAGGGCCTTTTCATAGCTTGATGGATCTGTCAGATTGACCCTTGCTCTAATTTGCTTCTGTCTCCATCATTTAGGGGAGCGGTGTGTGATATTTCCCAATAAATTCACCCTCCTTGCAGAGTAATAACTGCAATATCTATTTCCCATTAGTGGGGGGTTCAGGCCTCCTGTCGCTCTCCGGGCTCTAATTAGACATGACCATTGCACTGGTGATGTCATGTTCATGAGTTTCAGGAGGAGAAAAGCCCAGTAGTGGTAAGTGACTGATTACTGAAAGTTAGGGAAGTAGAAATTGAAAAAAAACCCCACATGTTACATTTCTAAGTCATACTGAATCAGTTTGATATTTCATGATTTTGGCGGACGCTGACACAAAAGCAAATATTTCGTCCATTGGGTCTAATAAGATCTATTGTCTCTGGTGGGCTGACAGGCAGGCCAGCCGACAGAATAAACATACAGTACAAGAGAGTGCAAGAGAGAGATCCATGCATATTGTCAGCCCTAGAAGGCCTGCTGTAAGGTCAAGGCCAGAGCAGCGGTGGCCAATCTCACAGGAACGCGGATTGAATTAAAATCAGTGAAGGGCCTTTGTGGATAACTTCCTGGTTTTAAACAAAGTGAAACTTCAGGTTTCACCACATTATTGCTTCCACTCTGGCAACAGACTAAAGGGGTGGGATGGGGGGTAACACAGGGAACCAATACAATACATCTAAGAAGAATACCAGCACATTTTAGAAAAAGAGAGAGTGTAGGGAAGAACTTTGTGGTTTACATAAGAATTAGAAGAAAGCAGTACATTTTTTGCTTCATCAAAAATCATCCACTAAAAATCACCATTTTCTTTCCAACCTTAAAAAGCGTTACCTTTTTTGCAACGTGCAGTGTTTATCCCAGTCCTATTGTTTTCTAATGTGAGGGCCTAAAGTCAGTTTCTGTCATTGTTTCAGAATACGGTCATTGAAGACCATCATTAAGAGACATTCAGATAACTTTGTTTCTTCTTTTATCATCCATCCTGCATGTTTCATTCTTACAAACATATTTATTATTTATTCATACTTTGATTGTCAGCCCGTTCTCTTTTTTCTTTTTCGTTCACTCCGTCACTCTTTGTCTTTCTCATAACCACTTTTTCCACTTCCTTCCTGGTGACTATATTTCATTTATTTTTCAGCATTCCCACCATTCGGCCCTACTGTGTGTGTGTGTGTGTGTGTGTGTGTCCATACAAAAACATAAACCTCAATGACAGAGTACCTCTGGATGAAGCTCATTTTTGCTTTGTGAACAGGAAATGTTAAAAGGGTTCTGATAACTGATATGTCTGCTAGTTGTGTGACTGCTACCAAGTGGTTGAGACCCGCAAGAAGGAATGCAGCAGATTGTGTTGAATAAGACATTGGCTGCTAAAGTTTCAGACATTTGACAATGGCCTGGTTAAAATGAGCTATGTCAAATTTCACGTTACCTTACTTTTAGGGTTCACTGGAGCCTACATCGCCTCATGATCGATGGTCCCAGTCCACCTTATCACAGCCTTTGCATATAAAATATAAATATTATTTATGAATGGTTTCGGATGTTTCGAACGCAAGCTGTTAACATTCAGTCTCCATGTAAACCGAAACCTCAGTCCTGGTTCAGAGTCTTTCTGATTCACAAGGCATTTTTCTGAAATGAATGGACTTCCCCTCCTGACACGGTGGGAGCAGCAGGGAAGCGGTGTCAGATGTTACAGCACATGTGTACATACTGGGTGTGTGTGTATGTGTCTGTGTGCGCTCACATTGCACTCGTGATTGCTTCTGAGGCCGTGGCCATGGACCATGAGGTCTTCACATTATGTCTGTTGTTTAACCTCTCTCACTCCGCCGTAGGCCGACGCCACAATCATCTCATTCAGTTTAAAAGCATCAAAGACCGTGGGAGTCAAAGGAGAAAAAATGAAGCTCGAGGCTCTACTATGAAAATTTGTATGCCTGAACACTCACACAGATGCACACTCCTCCCCCTGTTCTCCCCTGTACGTGATGTACCTCAGACATGAGGTAGGGGGAGATGATAGATTTGAATAGGAGATGTCTGATGTCATGCTTGGCAGCTTAAAAAGTCTGTCCAACAAGTCGTTAGTACAGTTATTCTAGCGGAATGGGAAATAAGCTAATTTGCTGTACGCTGTAAATCTGTATGTTTTGCCTTCTGTGTGCCCTCACCACTTTTAGGAGTTTTGCCCTGGAAAACTCATTAAATATCAATTAAATCATCGCTAAATGAGCGTGTGTAAGTGTCAGCGGTAGCTATGATCTCACCAACACATCCTTTTTAATGGAGGTGTGGGGCCTTATTAGGGAGATAAAGCTGTAAGGGGGAGTGCAGCTCGGGCCATGACAGTGTCAGGGGTGAGACATGTGGCACACACCAGAGTATGTCGGCTAACACCCAGACGTCTGCTGTACCACACAGAGCTGATTGTTCCACAGCCATGGGCCCTTCCATTCAGGATCCAGCCTTTCCCCGGTCCGTCCCCGGCCCAGGGAGGACTCACCGCTCCTGGGGTGGCTAATGCTGAATGACAGGCAGACAAGGATCAAAGCTGCTCCTGGAAGCCCTCCTGTCACAGTTCGGAGGGGGCAGAGTGGAGATGATAAGTGGAGAGGCAAGAGCAGTATGCCCGCCCTGGACCTGGGCCAAATATCAAGGATCAGACAGCATGGCTGGACAATATTAGCTTCATCACGGACAATACACTCTCCACAGTGGACCTCTGCCATTGCCAGATTATCTCATCTCTCTTTATAGCCCTGTGGCCCAAAGCCATAACACACTGGAGTTCTGGAGGTGTGGAGATGCCTGGTTAATGGATCCAGCCATTACACTGTCTGCTATTATCTCTTCACTTTTTGTTAATATGGAGAAATGACAGAAATTACCCATGGCCCAGAGTCTTATCCAGCCAAAGATTTCTGTTCTATGTTTTTTTACAAATATCTATTTTATAGGGCACACAACCACAGATTCAACAGCCCTCAGATTCCCATGGACAATGTTGAGTTTGATGCACCATAAAGACAGCAATGAAAAGCTATCACTAAACATGAAGCATGACTGCATTTGGATTTGTGCTTGTGTGTGTACTCACATATGCATCTCAGTGCATCGCTATAAATAAGTCCCCTGTATGTCTTTCAAGTCAAAGCTAACCTCTGAGCAACATATGAAGTCCAGTTTCATTTACTCCGGAAAACATGTTTATATTTGTAATATAAAGTCAAGTACAACATGTCATGGTATATCCTGGGAGCATACTTTTCTCCCATGTTACCCATTATTGCTGGAGCCAAGGAAAACACTTTGCTTGGCCTGCACTGCAGCTCTGAGCTGCTCTCTACCTTTCCCTATCAGTACGCTTGGTGAAAGGTGGAACTTTCAAGCGAGAAAAGTGCACAAAGTTTCTTTTTCCACACAGGAGACGTATTGCCGTTGATCTGCTGGGCAACACGTTTCAGGTCAAATACCTTTGTAAGATCCTCTGTTTAAACAGATAAAGGCGGATTTGCCGTGAACTCAGAAAATCTCTGGCTGAACTACTCCTCACCTCTGCTAAGGACACAAGAAACATCTCAGCTGTGTGTGAAGGAAATCAATGCTTTTGTGCAATCAGTGGGCCACACTATGAGAAGAAAATAGCTCCAGGGGGTTTATGAATTTAATAAGAAAGTTCTATCTTGATTTGACACTGCTTTGATGCCTGTCTGTTGTTTCCGCTGCAAGGGTGAGGTACAGGAAGTGCTCGGTGACCTCTGTGGTCTGCGCCTCAAGGCGGCCTTTACACTGAGCAGCACCCGGCGCTGGAGCTCGGTGGCATTAATTGCTTGTAGGAGCTCTGCGTTTGGAAAGCCCTTGATGTGATGGATGAATGAAGGGCACAGAGCAGCACTCTGGGCCCCGATTGTGTTTCTCCTCAGTCACCACATTGCCAATACAAACCTGGACAGGCAAAGACAAACAGGAGAAGGGCCAATAAGTCACTCTCCCTCTCTGAAGAACGGACTGTGGTCACCAGCAGTTACATGTAGCTCGTTAGGCTGCGGAGGGTCTCGCTCCATTCAACAAACTAATAAATATTTTGCTCTTATGGGCAACACATCAATATTCTTAATGTACAACTCATTGACTAACACCATTAGTAATCGTCAGTGGCAATCGTAAATGTGGCCGTTTAGCTTTTCTCAAAACAATCACGTTTGGGGTCATGGGCCAAAGTGGATCCATTTAGTGTATAAACAGGATATAAAACCATCCTTCATGTACTTATATGTGTGAAGTTGTGCCAGAAAATGCTCTTGACCTCCCTCTGGTCGGCTTCATGCAACAAAGGTAAAACCAAGCCAAATATTCTGCTTTACGTCTCTCATCATATCTTAATATATGATTTGGTTTACATAATTATTTCCTTTTTTTTCTCTTTTTTTAATGGAACTGGTGGAATAGTTCAGCGTTCTAATATTGCATTTGATCTGGAGATCTTCAGACGTGTTCCCATAAATCCTGAGATGCAAATCACAGACCCGGAGGATTGCTCTGGTGCCTTGAGGTCTGAGTGCAGTTTTGATGGGGTGAAATTCAAAAGAATAATCATGGTTTTGGGGAATGAAAACTGAAACCGTAGCCAAGCAGGATCCTCTCTGAAGTGCTTCCGTATGCCTCCTGAGTCAAAAGGCCTGTGATTTCATTGTTCAGCCGGTGCAGTATGTGCTCTGAATTCATATCTTTCCTATTATTATCCACCCAAATCCACCTCATTAAGTCAGCCTCTCCTCCTTCCACTGAAATTGTTTCAGCGAAGCTCAAAAGTGGCTTGTTTAATTTCAAGCTCCATCCACAACAATAAAACACTGTTATTGTGGCCCCCAGGCCTGCTCCTGAAATAGCACTGTAAGTGTCTGCTTTAATAGCAGAGATCAGCATCAGCGCCTTTGAAAATAGATCTAGTCCAATGCGCTGCAGTTTGGGCGACCACAACAACCAGCTTTGACAGAGTGCGGCGGGCTGATCCATGTGGAACCAAAATGTGTTCAGGACATTTTTGCTGCTTGACTCCAAATGTCTGTCTGTTTGTGATATATGAGCAAAGATAAGAAAAAAGAAAAAGGGCATATCGTATACTCTTATTGGTAGCTCTGCATATCGTTTTGGTTTTATTTGAGATATCAGTCATTTCAACCCTGTCTCATAAAACTGACCCTAACTCAATACAATAGTACTCAAAGAAAAGGAAAGAACATGCTCCCAAATGAAAACCACTGACAGACTGTTCGTAGGATTATCCAGACAACTTGGGACTTTGGCTCTGGAAAGACATGTTGCTGTTTTATTTCAATATTTTAAATTTAGCTTCTTTTTTTTTCATTCTTTGAGCACTGTAAATGAAATCCCATTCATGTCAGCAAATAAACCCCAAACAATCCATGTTCTAGATACTACAAAGAGTTAGTGAGAAATTATGCTTTTTGTATTTTGGGCAAATCAACCCTTTAAAATAACAAAATACTGAAAAAATCATAAAAGTCATGAGCTCATTGTTGTGACATATTTCAGTTTTGAATTATAATTACATTTCTTTATACTGTATTTTGAATGAGGACATTTTGTACCGATGTCTGGTCAGTTTTGAACAGATTACAAATTGGCCAAAACACCTGAATCTATTTAATATAGGTACCCATATAAAAAATTTAGAGCATGAGCACTGTTATGTATATAATATTTGATTAGATTTAATATCAGAATACATTTTACTCACTGATTAATTATTATTATCATTAGTAAAAAAATACAAACTTCAAAACCAATTAAACTTCCATGATAACGGAAATTTCATGGACATCATTCAGTTGTGAATGTGTGTAATTAAGAAGAAGAAAGATTGTAGCAGCGTAGGAGGTTAACACTGTCACAGTGGAGTTTTTGGTGAGGGGCCAGAGGACCGGGGTCCACTGCCTCTCATGTCCTGTACTGTATGAACCCACATGGCACACGACCAGCCGTTTTGACAGCCCCGAAAGAAGTCCTCTGATTGATTTTGGACATTGGTAGCATCAGAAAATGTGTCTTTTGCGGTCATTCTGGCCGCGGCCACGTCTCATGCAGCTCTCAGCCTCTGCAGCATTCCAGCACCATTGTGAATAATCATAGGGCTGTGTGATGAGCACCAGAATGTCTTTCTTCTGAAACCTGGCTGCTGCACGACGCTGGGGAGGAAGGAAGTGGACTCTTTTTTTTCCCCTCTCTTTTTTTCCTGACTGCGAGACTTTAAGGAAGATGACAGCTGACAGATGCATCGCTCTTGGTGGCCACTGGTGCTGTTAGAGGACTTGGATTGGATCGGAGGGTGATGCTCATCAACCACTTGTCATTTGTCTCCTTCACAGAATACAGCTGAGCGAGCTCCAGGGGGTGTGCGGCGTGTTGCTTGGCCTCGAGAAAACGAGAAACTGTGTCCTTCATTTTCACACTCGCTTTCTTTTATCTTGTTCCTGCTCTTCTGCTTGAGAACTCGTCGCCTTTTGATGAACGCCTTCATGGTGGGCGGGTCATCGGGACCATGCGAGTTCCCATGGTTGGGAATGACTGACCCGCCCACTGCGCCAGAAAGGTGATGTAGTTCAGCCGTTCCCATTTTCTTGCTTTACCGCAGCAAGGCTCTCGCATGACATGACCCACAGTTAATTTGGATTCCTAAAACCCCAAAGCCAGCACTTTATTCTTTCTTTGTGTTTTATGTTCCTTTTTCTTCTGTGGAGCCGCTACTGAGTGGAGGAGCTTTATCAGCCTTGCTTGCCTGCTGGGGAGATAAAAAACCTGCAGTGCCGGGTCTAATGAGTCCAGCTTGTTGATTTATTCCACCTCAAGATCCAAGTCCTGCATGTCTCTCTCCAAGTCTGTTTCTTTCATTCTCTTCCTCTCTGGTTAGGTCAGTGGCGCAGGCAGGAGTAGATAAAGTCGTTTTTTTTTTTTTTTAAACTTAGCACAGACATTTTCTGTTTCTCTCAAACACGCACTTGCACTGGACACTCTCACCAGCTGGCAGCCTCGGACTGTGGAAGAAGAGGGCTTTGTGATTGAGGGCGGCCTGCTGGGCATGCTCTAAACACACCCACAGTGCTTCAGGGGAGAGGAGCTGGGAAAGGAGAGGCCTGAGAGAACACAGAGGCCTCAAAACAGCAGCCAGTGACCCGGCCCGCTGCTAACACTTTACATTATCGCCCCGACACCGTTACAATACACAAGGGAGGGAAAGATCCCAGTCACAGACTTGGACACTCCTAAGTAGGACCTACTGTAAGAAATAAGAGTTATAAATGTTAAAGTCGGGGCCATGGGGGCCTGCTGCACAAAGTCAACCGAGGAAAGTTCTGTAAATTGTGTGTTATGATTGAGAAGAGAAAGTGGGGGAGAGAAAGAGAGCCGGGGTCTGAGGTTTGACAGACTTCTATAATGTGTGGGGCACCTCGACATCTGAAAATAAAGCCAAATAAACTGAGTGTTGGTGCCAAATGTACAACTGGATTTCAAAAAGGCTTCATGCATTATTCAAAGATAAAA
This sequence comes from Amniataba percoides, assembly GCA_037176925.1. Classification (NCBI taxonomy): domain Eukaryota; kingdom Metazoa; phylum Chordata; class Actinopteri; order Centrarchiformes; family Terapontidae; genus Amniataba; species Amniataba percoides. The sequence goes on along the minus strand of JBAJHX010000033.1, from coordinate 11,096,380 downwards.
GAGCACATAACATGACAGGGGAGAAAGAATAATAAACTCCCGGCAGGAGGAGGCCTGAGAGCAGTGGAGAAAGGCTCGTCAGTTGCCGTGAGTGTGTGTGAGTGTGTGTGTTTGTTCAAAGACGGCAGAAGATTGATGACGCTGTTGTCTTTGGTGGTACCCTGGTATCGTGGTAACAGTGTAATAGTGTAATGGAGTAGAGATTTGAACTGGGAGGTAATAGATGTCACATGTGGCAACATCCAGCAGGTGTGTCTTGCCATTCACCATCTATTCTTTCTTTTCAAAGTCATCAGTGCTAAGTGTACACTTTTGTGTGTGTACATAGCCAGTGCTGATTTAATAAAACAATGATTACAAAAGTGATTTGATGTAACAGCTTCATGAATTGCGGTCTGTAAAACCTGGAACGACACCTGCTGTAAAGCCTGCAACTTATTTAAAAGATCAGATTGGTGCAATTATGGGCATGAAATCTCATTTAAATACATTAAATATGGGAGCAAAATATCAGTTACTGGCAGATTAAGTCCAAAAGTGTCAGTTAGGGGCTATAATCATCCAATCCTACTTAATGAGATGGAGCCGCCTCCTTACATGCATCAGAATCACAGGTGAGACAAATGTTGCTTTTGTCGTGTTCCCCATGACATCAAATGATCCGTGATATTCCATGACACGGTTTGTCCTGCCAGCCGAGATCAGCCAGTGTGCTGTCTGGATGTGTGACACCATGGAAACTATTAGCGCTGTGATGTAGCAGCTTGAATGCATTTCAGGCCAGAATTTGTTCGTTGTGAGCAGTGGATGCCAGTCTTTCTGTTTATCTAAAATCCCATGTTCAGAATGCAAATCACCAAAATGCAAAACTCATCGTTGTCTCCCACCTTGCAGGGTCAGATGCAGTTGTGTTCCACTACCTCGGGCGGTTTCCATACTGTCTTTAAAGCCAACTTTTTTTTTTTTTTTTGCCATGATGTGAAATCAATTTGCAAAGGCTTTTTTTCCCCCTTTCTCGTTAAACAGGCTTCCTCGTTTAAGTTTCCAGCCTATGTTCTCTCTGGGGTCTTTACCTGGTAAACAGGAGAAACATCTAAATCTGTGGAAAATGTGCCTCACAGTGCTGTGGAGCACTACTCCCCTCTGCAAGGCAATTCTGCAGAGGTATTAAAAAATTACAACCACATCAGCTGGAGACCACAGACTGAACAACAATAATGAAATAAGGAGTAAAATATGGATCCAGTGAGAGGGGAGTGGGATTAATAATGGCAAGAAAGGGGGAGGTTTGCAAAATAGTAAAGGTAAGTATGTACACATGCTGATTTGCTTTGAAAAAGTATTGTATGAGCTGTGATTATCGTGTTCAGGTGTGTGTTGGGGTCTCACTTGTGGTCCTTCAAGTGTGGAGGGTGAAACAGAACGCAGCCACACTCCTACGCTTCAGCTATTTGATGTCTTAATAACTCAAATGAATCCTAACAACCTGCCGACTTCCTGCACGGTTTTATCTTTGTCCAAGAGAAGCAGAAATTAGCATGCCTCACTCTCTCTGCGTGTATGCATGTCACTGTCTATTAGCGCGTACGAGCGTGGGTGCCTGCGCGGGTGGAGGAAAAGGATGTCGAGGAAAGCCCTGGTGAGGTGTTTTCTCATGGAATCCCCCCTCAGAACGCTGCCACCTCGTTAGAGTTTCCAGCCACTTAAAAGAAACACTGTTATTTTAATACGCACACACACACACATTCCCGCTCAGTCACATAACAGCCTACACGAATATAAACACGCCAAACCATACATGACCTTTCTGATGAAAACAAGGTATTAAAGTTCTCTTATGTTCTCAATTTTGACTTGGCTTGCAATCAGATTCTGGCTTGACACAGACAAGAACAGTGTCTACATAGACCAGTCTGTTAAATAGCTTGCTCACTAAAATAAAGCAATGTGATAGGAGAACACTGTGAAACTACAAAAAAAGAGGGAATAAAGGCCTCCTTATGTGTTTTACAGCCACTGTTATAAGGTCACAGGCACAAAGTGGTCACAGCTCAGTAACAGTTGCATGGCCACGGTCGATTTCAAGGGTCTGATTGATGCTCTCCAATAACGATCTCCATGTCCCATGCTGTGAGGTTCACTAATTGTTAAATAGACTGAAATATGGGTTTGTACTTTAGCAGCAGCATGACGGGCTTTTGACCCAGGGCCATCTGTTAGTTTCAGCAAAAAAAAGTAAAACTTTGGGATTGTTGGCATCAAAGGATTTGTTAAGTGTCTCTGTCTGTCTTTGCAAATATCACAGAAACTCCTACACATACAGGAATGTGTAAGAATTTGAAGGTTGATTCAAAGTTTCCCGCCCAACTGGACTTTTCCAAAGGCCCCTGCTTAGTCTTTTAACTATTTGAAAACTGAGCCTCAAGTGGTTAGAATAGAAATTTGATTGATCATGTGTGTGGCGGAAAGAGGAAGATGATGAATTTATCAACATGTTTTTGGCTGTCAGATCATAGCTTCTGTGATGTGTGTGGGAAAATGTCACAAAGTTAGGGTAAGGTCACACTCATGCACCCACTCACACCCACCCACGCACACATACACATATGAAAAGATGTGAAGATACAAGCATTTTTGTATACAAGACTTTTTTTACTCAATATACGGTGATTAATGACCATACAGTCTTTATGAGACTGTGATAAATGATGCTTTAAATAGGAATTAATGATCTCTGCCATTCTTGCATACATGCACCTAAATGGCAATTTGCATCCGTAATGCCTCATGTGAGAATGAAGATATTTAGCTGTCAACAAAGCCCCCGGAGATTGGAGAAGCTTTTATCTTCCCCTGCTTGTGGTCTCGCTTCACAACATCAGGAATTAAAAAAAAAAGTGTCACCATCCTTCACTGATTTGCATCCACGCACAGCTTCAAAGTAAACATGTTTTCCAATTCTATCCCCTGACCAAAGCTGTCAGCACTGCTCTTTTCTCACACATCCCACAAAAAAAAAAACAATAACAGAACAACTCGCACGCAGAATAAAGTCGTGATGCAAACTACATGAAAAACACACACTTTACAATGGCAACCTGTGCCTCTAGATATACACATCTCTATCCTCACCAGTCTCTGGCACGGTCCTGCTGCCCTCTCTTTGTGCACTAAACAACATCTTCCCGTCCTTAAAGAATGCCTCTCATGGGCCTCTTTGACATGTATTGTTTGTCCAAGAGAATTTAGACCCTCAGCCCCTGGCCTTGGCCCTCATCTGCAATCCAACCATAGGCAGGACTGCCACTGTGACTAATGTCTCATAGCCCTGCCTCTCTGAGTGTGTGTGTGTGTGTGTGTGCATACATGTTTGTATGTGTGTGTGTGTGCGTCAGAGAAAGAGAGAAAGTGTGACTAATGCCCACAGAATGGTATTTATACATTAGGGGGCCATTAGTAGTTTAGGCTCCTGGGTGGAACAGCAGGGAGGGAGACAGGCATTGTCGTGGCCCCCGTCACCCCTATCACAGGCAGCCACCGCCGCTCCTGCAGCACATACAGACATTTTGAGGATGATAGAGAAACAAACAGCAGCTGCCTTTGCACTGGGACGTGCTAAATGAACACACTAAGCATCCAGTTCAGTAGATAGGGTTTTTTTTTTTTCATTTTAGGTCAGGCTGTTTTTTTTTACTTGCACATGCTGCTACAGGGGTTACTGTGATTGTAAACCCTCAACACTTCAGCTGAGTTTCAATCCATGCTCATTTGTCAGAAACTACCAAGAAGGGACTTTAACGTCATATGGAGCAAACTGTAGACTTCCTTCTTGTTGGTATATCTTGTGTTGTTACATGTTTGTGTCTTGGTGTGGAAATATGAGGGATGGGTTTAGGACACAGCCAGTAAAGAGAGAAACTCTTCACAAAAAAACAGACTCACACAAAAAGCTATGATTTAAAAATGACCAGTGTCTGTGCTGATGTCCTCCAACTAAAGTAAAATAGTAGCAGTATTTATGGTATAAATAAGTATGCCATTTTGTCTTCCATAGTCCAAACCCACACAGCAGAAAAATCATGACTCCTGGTCTCTAAATATCTAACCCACATCCAGAAAACTGGGTGGAGTCTTCCACCATGAGTCAATCATATATCTTCCAGCTTAAGAGCAAAATCAGGCCTTTCCCCTCTTGTGTTGGTCTTGAGAAGATCATACCATACATGCCCCCCATCCAAAAGTGTTTTAATGCAAATTGCCCCCCCTCACAATTACACTCTGAGATGATAGCTGATCTCAGAGTGTAATTCAGCATTGCAAGTTCCACAGATATTTCACCTTTGTTGCTGTTGTGAGGTTTGTTTTCCAGATGTACAACACATTTTCTGACATTTCTCTGCCGTTACTGTCACTCACTGTTCAGTGTGTTTAGATGATATTTTCTCTGTATGTTGACAATTTCTTCATCTCCACAGTTGCGTCCATCTTGAGTTTCGGGGATGATTTTACACAAAATGCTCAGAAAAAACACACGGTCAGGAGACTCAAACCTTCTTCCTGTTAGTACCAGACCTGAGACTGGATACATAACCTGGACTTGTCTGGGCATGGACATGACTAGTGACTCAGATGTGACCTGGTTACCTTTTACATCAACATATTTTGCAGTATGTTCTATTTATTCCTTAATGAAAGTCTTTAACCAGAGTATTTGTTTTTTTTAACTCCAGCAGAAAAGACGTCGCTTCACACCATCTGTAAAGGAGCAGTGCCTTTTCACCCCTCACCAGGATGAGGTGGTTGAGTTTAAAGTCGTACCCAAAAAGGAGGGAAAAGAAAAGTGGCGTCTCCAGGACAAAGACCTTCAGACATCAGCAGCTTAAGTGTCCTGGGTGAGTACATCAGCTTAAACTCACATGCACACACATACAGAAAGAAACAAGGCTGGAGAAACATGAATCTTGGCTTGTGAACATGCTGTTGAAAAATGAATGATACTGACGTTCAACTTGTTATTTTTGTGTTTCCCAGCACACATCTGTTATTTAAACTCCTGCCTACAGAGCTTCCTGGCACTGGGGGGCTTTGTCAGAGCCATCGCCTGTCAGGAGCAGGTTTGGAGTTTGAACCCAGAGACTGCACTGATGAGGTACAACACCCCTCAGATACAACCGGTCATTGTATCCTCAAGTTGTACCCGAAACATCTGAATGGCAGAGACAATGCTGCTGATCTTTCAACCTCTCCTCTTCAGATAAGTCGAATCTGAGGATCTCACTTCTCCAGCGACGGGCGTCATACAGTCCAGCTCATCGCTGCATTTAATAGATCGGTCTCTGCCTGGGCACCAGAATTTTCTCCATCAGAAAGTGAGTAAGATGGTTTTACTGTTTCACCACTTTACTTTTATTTTACTTTACTCTTTGTGTATGAACTTCTCTCTATGACTGTGTGTATCTGCAGGATGCTCACGGGTTGCTCACCTGCATCAGATGAAGTTTTTGCCTTGTAATTACCTGATGGCATTGAACACCTCCCCTCATCCATTCACATCACAGCCACCTGATATAATTTGATAACGTAATGTAAAAAACACTTGAGATGTGTAGTTGTTAGACCGTTGTTCATGTAAGTCCTGTGTAGAGGTAAAACATGTCGGCCCTGTGCTGTTCTGCAGGAGACCTTTGAGTTTGGTGCCACTACATCAGGTCAGTCATTATTTCTAATCCTGCAGGTCAGTGACCAAGTGGATACACCATATTTTGCCCCCCTAGTCTTTCTTTTTCTGTGTACAGGAAACTGGTCCTGAGCTTTTTGGTTTTTTTTCTAACTTACCAGCTGAGAAAGATCACAAGACAACAAGCCTTGTTGCCTTGAGATAATGGCATTGAAAAAAAAATGCAAGCATGTCTGGTCGTGTTTTCTGTAGAAATGCGTTCATTTTATCAAATGCAAAATTCTACACTCTGTGAGAAATGCATGGAATGTTATCATGCTACTACCCCCCAGATTTTTTAATGCTAATTATTTTGGTGAATTTTTCCTCATTTATTAACTGTAAAACCTGAGTCTGTGTCGGGTCTCTGGCCACACAGCTAGCTAATGAAGTTAACCATTGTGCTTCTACACCGAGCCATAATGAACCTATGAACCTCATGAAGGCTTAGATGGGATTTACAGGCTGATCTGCCAAAGACAGGCAGGGGATAAAGACCTGTTTTCTATGAATGTGCATTATGATGTTACATGATAAGACCAGTTTTTGTTAGCATCGTGTTTTCACAAAGTCAGAATTGAGTGTTTTATCACACACCAGCTACCATGGATAGTAAAATAAATCAGACAACTTTGGTCACAAGGGGTTTAAGGAAGGCACAAGATTGCATAAGTAGTGCTGATTAATGTGATATAAGGTTAAATCAAGCAGATCTGTTGTATGCTTGAATAATGTTTACAAAGGGTTGTCTACCTAATCAGAAATATCAGTGTGTCATTACAATAACTGCATAAGCTAGCTTTAAGGCCAAAAGACAAAATACAGACTGTTCAAACTGTTCTCCAACTTTCTATACTAGTTGAAACTAAATATAGAGGAAAGTTTGGGAGGCAGCATGTGTTGTCTCCAGTTGTACAACTATGTTTGCTAACGGAGTTTGGTAATGTGCTAAAGGAATTAGCATTATGAGAGAAATGAGGAAGTTGGCCTCCTTCCCCAATTTGTTTGTTTTTTTACTGTATCTCATATGAAGTAAGCAAAATAAACACAAGATTTATTATTAATACTTGGAAAAAAACAACTCAACTTTCTCCCCAGACTTAAGAAAAAAAAGAAACAAAGAAAAACTATATCTGGCTTCAACATAACCTGTCTTTTTGGAAGTTTTCTTAAGGTCATCCACCAAATGGCTTTTTCAGTAGTTCAGATTACGGACAGGATGCCCTGACTGTCTGCTGGTTCACCAATAGTGATGCAGAAGTTACTGAAATGACCTGTGCCTCTGTGTATGACCAGCAGGGAAAAAATGCATACAAACAACTTGTTTTATAAAAGAAAGAGAAAGGGACTATTGCAATTGCGGAGAAGTGAATCACATGATAGAAATGATATGGTGCAGACAAAGGGCGTAAAAAGGAAGTGTTGTCTCCCTCTGTTGGGTCTCACTGCAGGGTGACAGTCATGGAGGATGGATGCACAACACTTTGAGTGGATGGATGATGAGTAACTGGTTCTTCTCAAGGTTTCTTCCTTTCAGAGTTTTTCCCTTACCACCAGCCGCCAAAACTCACACGTCAACAGTGAGTAGGACAGTAAAAAATGTATCCTGGTGCTCAAAGTCCAGCTCAAATTTTATTGTCAGGCTGCACAGATGGTTTGATCTGAACTGAAAGCCAACAAATACTGCATTTCAGTGTACTGTTTTAATTCAACTAAAATAAAACTAAAATAAAAAAAATTGTGACACTTTCTTTTCTCTAATTTCTGTTTAGTTTCACATTATTATGGGTATAGTTCTCACTCAGCCTGCTAAGCCACCTGCTTCACTTTTCACCCCCATTTGAAGCCTCACTTCCCTCTCTCATTATCAAATTGAATAGCTTTTAAATGTATTTCAGAGTCTGTGTGCTGCCTGTGAACATGCTTTCAGCTTTACCTGCGCAATCATATCAAACAATATGTTTCCCGGCTGTTTGAAATAATGGCTAATTTCAACACTTAGCTATTAAACATTTATTCAGTTTAACTAAAGCTAGTTGTGAATGACAACATCTAATGACTGATCCAATGAATTTTGAAGAAAAATAATTAAATACAGCACTTTTATTCTTATACTGTCACCATGATTCTGTCCAGATGGCAAGTATTATGATCTGTAGTCTCTTTTCATGATGTTTTCCAAGTCTGGACTTGCCCAGACAGGGAAAACATTACCTTTTAGTGAGGGAGAGGCCATTTACTCACAGAGAATATACACTCTTTTCCAGAAGTGCATCTCGATAAGGTGTTTGTTTAACACAGAGGAAGTCAGCGAGTCCCCAGTGGGTCTCGCTAATGGTACAAGCAGAGAAAAGCTGTATGGACACAGATAACGAATGAGAAACAAAAGATGTGTGGAACAGCAGTGTGCAGTCATGAACAGTGTTTGAAAAAAAGACAAAACCAATAAAAAAAATTTAGACAAGGGGATGCATTTAAAATAAAATTAAATCAGATACTACTACTGAAATTACATGAAAGTCATTTCTTTTTTTTTTCAAGTTGTGTTAACCATCATTTACTACACAAACTGTGATTCTGACATTTGGTTAAACTTTGCTAAGACATGAAAGGACGTCTCAGAGCATAAATGTTAAAGTATTTTGGTATTTTATGTTACACACAGGGTGGTAGCTCGCCAAGGCCAAGGTTTGCCCTTCGCTGGATGGGCAATTTTAGAAGACCCAGTGTGTGTGTGTGTGTGTGTGTGTGTGTGTGTGTGTGTGTGTGTAAGTGAGAGTGAGAGACGCACTAACGAAAGGTGTAAAAATACCATACTGCTCCAAGATAAACCCTCTCTCCCACGGTCTGACATTTACAGAGGGCTGGAGCGTGGGAGTATGTGAGGGGGTTGCCCTGTGAGTGTGTTCCTGTGCATGTTGCTTGCATACGTGTGTGTGTGTGTGTGTGTGAGGTTTCCCTTCACCTAAGAGAAAAGCTCCATTGATGTGAGCTGGTGCTCCTGTCCCTGTGTCAAGTGTGGACCAGGGTCAGAAGGAAACTCTGGGATTTTCCACAGGTATACAGTTGTGTGTGTGTGTGCGTGTTTGCATGTTTCCCATGTTTGTGTAGAAATGTATGACGTTTTAAAGTGTGTGATTCATGTGTAATTGAGAGGGGAAATCTGTTTTCATGCTGCAGAGCTTCAGGAGGTGGGACGAATACCCCTCCGAAGGCCCCAGAGGATGTCTCAGGGTAACAATGAATCATAGTGAGTTGTTGTGTACACAGAGTGATCAGAGGCCCCTTAACACAGAGACTGTTATGGGAAACCACTCAATTTCTCAAAGCCTCCCAAATCAGTGTGAAAAAAATCAGATTAAAAATCTGATTTAAAAAAAAATAAATAAATAAATGCTTGGCATACAAGTAAGAATATCAGGTAAAATAAAAGACATTGTAATGTGATAACAATCATCTGCTTGAAAATACCCATACAGCCAGGAATGGCTATAATTATATGAGGCATCTAAAGTACCATTATCAGTGCAGTGGCAACTATTTTTGCAGAAATATAAAATATTGGCTTTGTTTGAGTACTTCATGTTTAATTTACAGTGAGCATTCAATGGTAAATTTGGGTAATCATCATCAGTGACAGGTATTACACTACTGCAGTTTTTACATTAAAAAATGTTACATTCAGGCCATACATGTTTTTGATAATTTCAAGCAACTTGAATGTTTTAAGGTGGTATGTATGTATGTATGTTAAACATTTTGCACTCAGATTTTGTATACTTCATATAATGGTGCAGATGAGAACTAAATCTTTACTAATATAGTACATTTGCATGTGGCTTGGCATTAAAAGCAGAGAGAAAAAAGGCTGCTCTTTTTTCCAAACTGTGGTGTTTGACATTTTCATATCCAACACAAACAGCCCTTAACCATTAGTCTTTTCTTCAGCCTTGTCACCCGTTCCAGCGGGCCCCCACCAGAGACCTGTCAGGTCAATAAAATATGACCTTTGGCAGTGTGCATCTGATAAAGTTCCTCACTTTACGTGGTGACAGCCTGTATTGGAGTAATTTACCGGCCTTCAATAAAGGAGCACTCAGCTCCTTTACCTCCTCTGGCTCAGTGGTTTGTGACAGGCGGGCAAGTGGAGGAGCAGCCCAGTCAGTGACCCGCCACGGTTGATGTTCATCACAATGACACTGACCTACTTAACTGCCATCTCCTCTTCGATGTCAAAGAAATCACTGCCTGACATTTGGAGAAAAGCTTGGACAATATTAGTCAGGCATGACAAATAATAACCTGCGCTGCCCCTGAACAGCGACTTCTGGCTAAACAAAAGAGAAAAGACAAGAATTGCTCTTTACCCGCATCTGATCCTGCATCTGATTGGTGTCTTTCAGAAGGTAGGTTAATCTGCTTACTAAGTGCGCTCAGACTACACCCACGCCCAAGTAGAGGCCATCAAAGCTAACGTCTCAACTTGAATCAGACACAGATTGATGGTGGTGAGGCAAAGAAGGCTTCTCCGCCTGCGTACTCACTGAGAGGCGAATGAGGGAGGCAGTGACCCGGAGCAAAGGCCTCATCAGAGCCTGTCCCCGTCTGAGGCCCCTCTGCCTGTCAAAGTCACATTTTAATCGCAAACATAATTTGAATTTACACTAATGAATACAAATGACTCCCAGGACTCCACAAGCTGAGAGTAATAAATTATTATCGCCGCTAACAATCGCATTTCTGAAGCCCTTTTTCAATTAGCCGCCCCTGTGGAGATGATCATGGAGGGCCCGCTTAAATGAAGATAAACGATGGCCCTCGCAACTCCGTGCGTCTGCTCCTCTGATTTAATAGCTTTCTAATTCAGGAACATCTTCGATGTGACGAAGCGTGAGGCTTTTTTTTTCTTCTTCTTGTTTCCAACCAGAGCTTGATGAGAAAGTCACTTAATTGAAAGCAGGTGTTAATCAACCTTGCTCAGATGTGGCGCGTGATTTAGGAGGGAGTTTGACAAAGAGAAGACCGTCCTTGCCACTCAGTGACACAGACCATTCAGTTCACAAAGAAGGCCTTTTGCTGCACTCTGCAGTTTCTGCACTATTGTCCTTTTTCCATTTAATCAGATATCCTTATCAAATGATTAACTGTTCTTACAACCAAGTTCATGGGAAGAAAGTAATTGAGCACATACGGGCAGCTTATTAATCTCACATTTAGCAGATTTTGAATGGATTTATTTGTTCTTACTCACCCAAGTAGTCCTCTTGTTACACATAGTGTTGTTCTCTCCTGTACAGAGCATCAGCAAAACCGAACGTTATGCCCATTGACAGGTGCTCATTTACTCTGGCTGCTTGGAGAGGTCACATGATAATTATAGCAAATCATGGTCGTGGAAAAAGGTCTTTCTTGAGCTCTGTTGATGGAGTTGCTGCACCAGAGCACACAAGCCAAACACCTAAAATACAATATTGTTCAACTTCTCTGGCCTTTGCGAGGGATGAATAAATAACTCTGTTGCTATTTGCTTCTGCTGTAGCGGTGTGATTAAAAATAAACCAATGGTTGACTCTTATTTTAGACAAAATGTTCCACAATGTTCTTTCATCCAATCAGTGCTCTTTGGTATGTAATGTGCTGTTCTTTTCTCCGGTTACATCAAACATTTTTAAACAGTGGAACTTAAATGATAATGCATCTTTGCATTGATCATCCATGACAAACTGAATCCTAACTTTAATATTATAAACATACATGTTAACATTTCTAACATTTTTAAACATTAATATTTTGATGGTCTTGTGTGTAACATGTAATAAGGATGGTTGAGATACTTTAATTATCAATACCACTGAAATGTCTATATCAATCAATACTAGAGGTAAACAAGATTGATGCTAAAAATAATGGATCTGTCTTGTGCCAAACCTCCTTGTTGGACAAATAATTTGCACAATAAATTGTTCTGTTTTATCATTAGAAACTATGCTCTATCACACATCTGATAAAGCAGCCTGAGAGATAACATAAATTAAACATTCACTCTTAATGTTTGCTGGGAACGCATATTCAATTAGCCTCATAAATCAAGTCACAAAGATATATAATATTGCTGCCATTATCTGGTATTTTTGCTGATGTTGATTATTATTGGGGTTGTATTAGTTGTTTTAAATATTTTTATGCTGCCCTCTTGACCAGGTCTGTCTTGACAATGATATCTTAATCTCAGTGAGATCTACAGAGCTGAATAACTCCTCCCCCAGGAAATAAAGTGAACTTGAGTCTTTGATTTAAAAGAGGTGTTTGTGTAGCCTTTACAACAATCAGTGCTGACTTTACTTAGTGACGGACAAATGGTGTGTATCTCTAAAACACAGCAATTACAGGCCAAGCTGCAGTGTGTAGTGATGTGGTGTGTGTGTGTGTGTGTGTCCTGTGCTGTAATTTTTAGTTCTCAGATTTAATCAGACACTGTAAAACAAACCAGGAAATGACACAATTTCACTAACTAACAGTCTCAGAAAATCAAATCCCTTTCACAAAGCACTGCTGAATGTAATTCTAGACCCCACTTGCAGCTCACCACAGAAAGCCCAATGGCGAGTCCGGCTAACTTTTTACATAACCAACTTAAGATAATTACAAGTGAACATACGAGAGGAGGCCGTAATTATAATCGGCTTCCTTTGACAAGTCTGTGGTTTTTGAAAGTCTGGAAAGCCACAAAAGTGACATTCTGCTCAGAGAGGGGATGAATGGTTCTCTGTGTCTCTGTCAGCGGGCTGTCATCACAGAGGAGCCTATGGGGTCGACTTACAAAGGGCACGGTCAACAACAACTCAGAAAAACACATTAATGCTCATTTATTTTGCTGCTTGAAACCCAATCAAAGACCACAGTCTGGAATATAGAGGCGATTCAGTTTCTACAACGCAAGCATCCGTAGTGCGGTACAATCCGTATCTGTAGCACGGGGAAACTTGAACAAGTGTTTCGGGCTCTTCCACCGTGTTGACGACAGTGAGGTATTTGCTGACTTCCACTCCGTGTAACACGCAGATAGATCAACAGCACTTTTCCTTCTGCTGTCTGCTCATGCTCGACATGCGGCTGCTTCCAAAGACACAACTCAAACACAGTGTTTCCAAAGAAAGGTCGGCTCCCCAGAGATTTATAGCATCTTTCAGCTTATTGTTTTTGGTTTACTTACAGATTAACTGATCTGGTTCAATGTTGCTGTTTTCTGGCATCTTCGCCATGTGAACTTAAAAGTGATGATACATCACTGTTGTATTCATAACTGGTTTCTGCTGCCCCCAAGAAAGAAGAAAATTCAGCGAAAAGCTAAATAAACGGTTTAAAACCCATTGGATTAGCTTTAAAAAAAATAATTGTCTTAGAGCTGAACTTATTGAAAGCTGGTGTTTTGCAGGTATTTAATTGGCACAGGACAACAACAAAATGCTAATAAAAAAAATAATAAAATATGTATATGTAAAATATATGTATGTACAATATAAGGGATCACACATGTTTATCTTTTTTGTATAAAATTATCTCTTAAAGAAAGGTCTACATTCTTACATTTGATGTCTTACAAACTGGAAAAATATTAAACACTCTATTCACCTGCAGGAGGATTTATCACATGTAATATCATATGATTAATATGCTAAATTTTCTCACATGAACATCTGCTCTTTTGTGTGTTGACTCAGTATGTTCTCGTTCTTGTGAGGCCTCCTCACTGCCAACCCCTACTTTGGCCTGCATTATCTTCCAGGCTCCACGAGTGCTCTCCAGTCTCTGATAGCTCTCCTTTATCAGCACCGGTTTAATCTCGACGGTTGATCAGAAAACACGAGCTGGAATCCATCCCTGTGTTTTTCTGAGAATCCCAATGGTCTATGACGGGGCCTATTTTGCAAGCATCCTGCAGGAGGTAATAACTCTCAGCCCTCCTGAGCTTAGCTGCAGTAGGAGGGTCGTAGTTAACCTCTGCAAGCCTCAAAGACCTTTCGGGGAATCTTTGTGACAAATGCATGGCGTGCACCCAGATTTTGCAGAAATTGAATGTGAGACACTTAACATAAACGTATATCTGTGTTGTACTTTGTGAAACAGCTCATTTATCCTTGTTTAATCTATTAAAGCTCCAAATTAAACAAAACAGAGGTTCAAGTATTGGCACAATCCTAACATTTGAAACACCCCTGTCCTTATTGACAAGCAAACAACAGAAGGAAGGAGTTGCACAAAATACAATAAAAGTTGTATCATTTTTAAAGTCTTGCAGAGGACTTGCAGTGGCCTGTTAGAAATTCATGGTGAGATCTGACAGCAGGGGACCAACATTGAGACGGTGCTGGAGGGTAGATGTGTGTGTCTCTGTGTGTGGAGGAGCTTTGCCACGGCACATAATTTGTGTGCTATTTTTAATCAGTACACAGTGAAAAAGAAAACACACTTGTGTCTGTGTTGCATGTCGAGCCCAGTGGAGAGCGGGAGGATTTACTGTGAGCACTTGAGCTCATTTCTACACGTTCCTCAGGACTTTAAATCACCCTCTCTGACTGAGTGGCCTTCCGTTAATGACTTTACCACCAACTTTGTTTGCAGCTCTGCTCATCCTCCTCCATACTGTGAGATATTCCGCCCTGATCCCTGCTAACGTCCCTTCAAGTGCAGCCCTTATCAGCTGAATTCGGGGCTCAGCAGATTTTCACCCTCCCTTTTCATTATTGCCTTTGAGTCGGTGAATCAGTCAGTAACTCTTCTCTGTCTTGTGGTTTAAAATTCAAAGGACGACTGTTTAATAAAACGACACAACTGTAAATGCGAATGGGCCTTGAATAACCGAGTCACTGCCGTTCCTGCCATAACTTACAGCAATAACAAGCCCTGAGTTGGGGAGCAAGGAGAAAGAGGAGGGTGGTGTAACTGGGGGTTTGTGCATGTGTGTGCGCGTGTGTGTGTGAGGAGGGGGTGGATATATAGATAGTGCCCAAGGGCAGTGGGAGTGGACGAGGGAGAGAGCAGAGAGAAGGTGAGGGAGTAAATCTGCTCCGTGGCTTCCCCCAGCATCGGGTTTATATGTGTGCGGAGCGTGCAGTGTGTTTCCAGGGCTTTCCATGCTGTCACAAAGACCCCTGTGAGACCAGCTTATTTACCCTGCAGTAAAACCCGAGAGGGAGTATACCCTGCAGTAAAATTGGAGAGGGGGCTCAGTGGAATTAGATTTAGGGCCGCCTCTGGCTCTCTGTTCTGTGTGGGTCGTCAGGGAAAACCCACTCTGCTGCTCTTGTTCCGTTGTTCAAGCTGAGTTATGTTGTGTGCAGAGTCACAGGGTAAAATGTGTTGTACAACATGCAAACAAGTTTCAGAATAGTTTTTAATTAAAGAGAGAGGTATCACATTGTTCTCAGTTATTGGTTACATAGTGGCTTGTACAGTGATAAGATATTAATTTAGCATAAATAAGCATTTGTGCAATTAAGGGTTATTACAGTTTCACAATGCTATCGCATAAACACTTGCTTGACTGTACAAGATGCATTTTCACAGATGAATGCAAAATGTGCTTCCGTGTGTTCATTTAAAGAATTTTCCAAGATCTGAGGGAGAAAACATCAACGGGATCTGAAAGAGAACATGAGCTTGCACATAACAGAGGGTTACCTATCGCTGGAAACCAGCCGACCAGCATTGAATGAAAAGATGTTGCATATACAGTACAGAGGCTGATGGCTCTGCAAAGCCATCCACATGGCAAGGGTACAGTACTGCATATGTCTTACCAACATGCTCCACGCAGTTTGGAAGATCGGGTAAGAGGCTGACATTCTGATCTCCTCCCCTCACGGAGAGTATTGCTTTGTTACATTCCACATTTTGATCATGTTCAAGTCATTCAGTCAAACTCCAGGCTCAGACGTCTGTACTTTTTAGAGTCTGCATGCAATAAGAGAGCTGGTGTGTGTGTGTGTGTGTGTGTGTGATAGCAGCTAAAAGAACGAAGCTTACAAGCAGTTACATCCAAAGGTTGAGGTTCAAACCAGCAGCTATAAATCCTCTTTGATCTGTGATTTGGAGATGCAGCTCTGTTGATTTGTACATCATATACTAAAGTGGCAAAATGGAAAGTTTGTAAACCTCTTAATATTTTTTGCATTTTTGGCTGAGTTTGTAATAAAATAGCTATGGAACACAGATAAAGGATGGTGCCACATAACAAATAACACCAAAAAGTCTGACTAATTATTGAAACGTCATTTAAATCAGTTTTGTACATTTACAAAAAAATTGGAACATTCAGAGTTCGCGCCTCATCCAAATTTTAGTAAAAGAGTGAATTGAAAATGTATGAGTTTATCCAAACATTTGTTATGCTGAATCATTCTTTATCTGTATTAGGATGTGCAAGTTGTGAGTATGTGTAGTAAGACGTTCGTTGTGATAGTGTTTTATATAAAATGGGCCCACAAACAAACAAAAATTATACTGACAGGCGGTGTGCAAACTTCACATTGTTTCTAAGGTCCTAACTAAAAGGTGAAATGTAATCCTCCTCTTGGTTTGGATCAACCAAACATCCACATCAGACCACAGACAGACTGAAAGCTGCACATTCAATCTAACCACCGCCGGGTGCTCTCAAATCGGTTACTCGCTCCTCGCCCCCGACTGCTTGTGACAAGTGGCTCGGGGTCAACGTGGAGCAAGCGGTGTGAGTCATTCCAAGGCACTTGATTCTTTTCATTCCCTTAGATGATGAACTGAAAAATCAATAGAGTTCTTCCGCTAATGCCCTTTTTTCCAGGGTACAAATGCACTTAATGAAATGATAACACAATGCTTAATCAAATACTACTCGTCAAGGTCACAAACACATACTCCCTTTGGTATGATGATCTTAATGTACACTTGTGCATTTTGATGACATTAGTGACATTACTGCCAGATAAAAGATGTGAGTATTACCAGATTTTAAATTCCATGCAGTATCACTTAAAAACAAATGCAATTAGCAAATTAAAGGACATGAAGAAATATAATATAATCAAATAGTGACACAAAATTAAAAAAAAAAAAAAAAAAGCTAGACACAGAAGGCAAATCACTAAGCCTGAAAAAGGCAAAACAACGTCAGTGATCTAAATTAAATGGACATAATCACAGCACCGAGAGCACATACAAGAAGAAAAAAATTAGAGTTGAAGTCATTGTAAATAAACAACAGGCCTCAACACAAAGTATCAAAACAGAGAAGAAGTACAGGTTTCATATTGTGGCTAATTAAACTAACTACAGCCAAAGAAAAAGGTATCACCAGTTTGTGATACTCAAACACAGTCTGTGCTTTACAGGAAGCTGAACCGGAGGTTCAAACTACTTTGTGGTCTCGGGGACTTTCCGGTTGCCATTGGTTGCCGTGAAGCTGTAAAATGCCCTGTAAAACCTCCAACCAGACTTTGTAGCAGAAGAGATACTGGTCCTGAAACGAGAGAGACAACAAAGGGCACGTCTAGCTTTTGGGAGCTGTCGTCGTTTTAAAGCTTGAACTTTGAACTTTAACCCCTCTGCTGGCACTGACCTTGGTTTGAATCATCCCGTGCCGCTGGAGTCTCATCTCTTTTACGATGTCGCTCACATTAATCTGAAGACAGAGGCACAACAACAGCATCAGCGTGAGTTGGTCGATAAATATAATTTATTTCTGATATCATTAATTAATGAACAAGACCAAGAATCATCAACCTTTCTAGCAGATATGTGAGGCTTTATTTAGTGGTACTTGAAGCTCAGTGCTAACAAAAGCACTGACAATCCTAATATGCTGATGTTCAACAGGTATAATGTTTACCAATTTCTCATTTGCTAGTTAGCAGGAAACACAACATTTCCAGATATTTGGTCATCAGTCAAATTGGACAAATTTATACTTTTACGTAGTTATCACAATCCTTGAAGTGAAGTGTCTGCCAGGTGTCATGATAATTCATCCTGTAACTGTTTCTTCAAAAAGCCAAAACTGCCAACCTGTCTGTGGCGCTACATACAAAGTCAGAGGATCACCAGAGTTGGCATGTTTCATCATCTGGAAACCACAAATGTATCTACAAAATGTCAACCCATTTCATAATTGTTGAGCTATTTCATTCTGGACCTGGGTGGCTGACTCATTAGTGGAGCTGATAAAATGGCTTCCACTCACAGGCAAGTCCTTCTCAATGAGGCTGAGGAGAATGTCGGTGCAGATGAGAACTCCTGTGCGCCCAATGCCGGCGCTGCAGTGCACGGTGGCGGGTCCCTTGTGGTGCACCGCCCTCAGGTAGCGGATGAAGCGGACCAGCTGCTCGGAGCTGTGCGGCACGCCGTGGTCCGGCCAGTGTGTGAACTTCAGGTGACGGACAAAATGGGTCTCGCCAGTCTGGATAAAAAAGAAGTTTCAAGATTCAAGCTCAATTTGAGAGGAAACCGTAATATCGATGACATCAGACAGACATCTCTCACCTCTGTCTCCACCATGCGGATGATCTTGATGTGGAAGTACTCCAGGTACTGTTGATTGTCCAGGTGGAGCTGGTACTTGCCGGTGTCCAGAGGCACACCCAGCTTCTCCGGCCAGTACCTGTGACATTTGATCCTTCCTCGCTCTACTTCCAGGGTCATCATGGCAATGACGTCTGATTTGTTTTCCCAGATCATCTGCCAGAAGGCCGACACTGTGGAGGGCAGAGGGCCCTGGCAGGAGATGTAGAAGAACTCTTCATCGCCAGATTGCATGCGGATGTAGCTGGCGTTGATGTAGTCCTGGGTGTCTCCAAGGGCAACACGGGTTTCATCATCTATGGAGAGGTAGACGAAAGAGGAAAAAACCCCACCATAAACTCTCTGCGTGTTTTTCGAATATGAACATGCATCACAAAAATTAAAATTACCCCTCCAGCAGCATCCTCCCACAAACAGAACCACAGACATATCTTATGTTTTCTACATGTCTGATAAATCCATTCATTTCTTGATCATAAACAACAAACACTGCTCACCTTGTTGTTTTGCCAAAAGCATGCAATCTAAGTGTACAGTAAATAAAGCCAAGTAAACAGCTCTGAGGTCTGGAGTCTGGCTCAACAAACCAGTGCTGTGAGGAAGTTTGTTGGTGATGAGAGGGGTGATAGACCGAGGGCAGGAATGTTTTCTGAGTTAGTCTCCCACCTCCTGCTTGTGAGGTCAAAAAAGCCACAGATTGGAAATCAGGCTTTCCAAATAAAATAGTTAAAGCCTACAAGCAATGGATCGGATCAGTGAATAACCTTTTCCTCTGGACCTTTTGCACAAGCAGCATTTGTAACAGGCTGCGAGCAACAAGACATTTGGTGAGGTCCGGTGGTATTCCACTGGGCATCACTACGCTTTTCATCACGCTCATTCATCTCAACTCTGACCCTTTTCACCCCAACACACTCTGAGGGCGGGAGAGGTAAATGCTTCTGTGTGTGTATGTATGTGTATGTGTGTCTGTTTTCCAGTGAAGTTTACATACATCCCTTGTACTAAATGTTTGAGTGATGAACTCACAGTTTCCTTATTCTAAAATATTATCAGTGTTACCAGTTCAAGCATTACACCCCAAGGTGCACATACACACATGCACACATATTTTGTTGTCCTCTCTTTCTGTATTTACCCTCTAACACTCATATTAATAATACAGCTTGCAATATCATTTTCTCCTAACGCTGCATCGTTTATTAAAAATATAAATCCAAGATAATCACAAGGTTGGAAACAAATGACATCTTCTTCATCATCACATACTTGGCTGACTCCAAGATAATTACAATTGCAACGGCAGTGAGTTATTGATACTAATGCAGGAAATGATTTGCTGTGCAGACATTACTTATGTGTTGTAAACAAACATCTCCACTCCCTGCAGTAAAGACCTTCCAGTCAACTTGAACTGAGGTGGCTGAGTAAAGTGCTAACAAACAGGCTCTCCTATAAATGCCAAGTTTGTGAGTATCCAGCGTTTACAAGCTCTTGCTCACCAATAAAAAACTCCAATAGGGGAAGAAAAAAAATGAAGCGCAAATGGAGAAAGTAAAAGTTTAGAGTGAGAGTAAAAGTTAACAGAAATCCTCCTTCGGACTTACAGGGAAGGATGTCTCTGTAGCGGTTCTTATCTCTGTTCTCAGGGGCTTTTCCCACCAGACAGTTGTCAGAGGGCTTCAGGTGCTCCAGAGCCTGAAACATGAGCACAATAACAAAATGTAATCACTTAAAATGGTAGATGTGCATTTCAACAATTTGTCCTCTTTTGTCCCGAGCACATACACACCATGAACTCTTTGACCAGTTCCTGCTGGTCCAGTTGATGCTGCAGAATCTGGATGAGAGCTTTGACCCTGGAGCCTGAATACTGGCTGGTCTTTGCGGGGCTGATGAGCGCTAAACTGGCCAGTTCCTCCTCTGAAACTATGGGTGGGCCTGAGGAGAGAAATGAGGAAAATAGAGGGACAACAATTAGCTTGTTTGTCTCAACAAGGACGCATTTTTCACTGACACATCGGCACACAAGTGGGGGGGATAAACACCTGTTTGGGGTGAGGTCATTTCTGGAGCGGCGGCGTCAAATACATCATCTTCTTCACTGCTCCAGCCGTCTGACTGGGTTTTCCGGATGTCTTTGCAGGACTGGTCCAAAAGTTTGGTCACAATTTGTTTCCTGGGGGAGTCAGGGGGCAGGGGGGAGACCAGACCATTTTTACTCTTCGGTAGGAGGGGATGAAATCATGCAAGGCTGAGCTTCCTTTCCCTGCGACTTTTCCACCTAAAATACAGTATAGACAAGAGGCTAAAATATCTTCATATTCTGCCATACTTTTTTTTATTATGGGGCTACGAAAAGTGCTATATACCTCCTAACTCTAATTTTTGTCTCACTTGGGTTCAGAGGCCATAAGCTACAGTATTTATCCTAGGGTGGTGTTTTATTTATTGCTCTCTGCTTCCTCCTTGTGGTTAAGAGCGGTACTCCAGCAGACCGAAACAAAAGAAGACAAGGAGGTGGAGAAGAGGGGGAGAGGAGAAAGGAGACAAAACAAGAGGGGAGTATTTTGGGAAGTTGCTACCTGTCAGAAGCTCCATGCAGCATGTCAGTCACATTGAGGGATGGGCAGCAAGCTTGATGAGAAGGGGTGCTGTTACAGCTCTCCTGCTCCACAGACAAACAGCCAGAGGAGGCAACAGACAGTGCAAGACATTAGTAGAAGATGTTAGCAAAGAGGTGAGGATATGCGGCTGTGATTTCATTTTAAAAAGAGGTTACATCATAATTACAACACGGTAGTGCAGGTACTTGTGTATGCATGCTTGTCAGTGTGCTTGACACCTCTTTGATTGCAGTCTCATCTGTCACAACAGTCAGTCGGCGTGGCGGAGGAGGTGGCGAGGTGAGGACGACGCTAGCTTCATTGACCACAGGGTCTGGAGTCAGCTCTGAAACAATGACAGCAGCTTCTTAGGGCAAGCATCTCTCTAAAAATCCATCATAAAAGGAGATAAAGTCGTCAGAGATCGTACCAGGCGGGCGCTCCACTGGCTTAGTCAGCAGGACGTCAGGAGAGGAAGATGCATCGGGGCCGGACGCAGGAGCCGGCTGCTCGGCTAAAATGGCTTCAGTCTGAGCGGACATGTTGGGCGGCACAGGGGACTCGGAATAGGTCATGGGCAGGATGTCTCTGCAGATGGTGAGCTGTACGCTGCCCTCGGCTTTACGCAGGATGTCCACCACCTTACTGTGACTGAGCCCGGACACAATCACACCGTTCACCTAGAGTAGATACACACTCAGGATAAGGGTTTTTTACGCTATAATGAAACAGTGTGGATGTGTGATGGTTTCTTACCTCTAACAGAATATCTCCCACTCTTAGCCGACCATCCTGCTCAGCAACTCCACCGGAGCAGATTTCCCTCACTCGGAGCATACTGCCGTTGGTTCCCCCAACCAACGCAAAGCCGAGGCCTCCACCATCTGGTTTTGTGAACTCCACCTGCATGATGCAACTCTGAAGGGACCAAAAGAGATAGAAAATAAGAAACTGAAGGACTAAGCAGCAGGAGATGCATGAATTTCTGATCATTTTATTTCAGTGGATTTGCAGAAACATTGTATGAAACATTGTATAAAAATGCAATTATGTTGTTAATAGATGAATCAGTTGTAAAGAAAGCCTGACAGAAACACACACACGAGGACAGTGACCTCCCCCTCCAGCAGAGAATGCACTTGCTGGCTGACACACTGTAGACTCATGTTACAGTGTGTGTTTCAAGAGACACTTCCAAAGATGTTCAGTTAAGGAAAAAGAACTGATAAGGCTGGCAAGAGGTGACAAAAAAAGAGAAGGTGTACACCAGAAAGAATGAGATTTTGCACAAAGATAAATAACACATTCGAAAAACTTACATCATGCTCTTGGCTGAGAGAGAGACATCTGAAATTTCCAGAAGTCCTACACACAGCTTCAACTGAAAAAAAGAGAAGAGAGTTATCAATGAATCAGCAGCCAGTGCCGACAGAACGAGTCTGTCGAGCCAGTGCATCCAAAATTGTGCTGGAATTTGACCTCAAGCAAACATCGAAACTTCCCTTCTGCACCAATTCCCGTCATTGCGACCATTTGCGACCCAGTGAAAATTTCCGTAGCAGACACAAAGAAGAAAACAACACACACCAACCTCCCACCTCTTCGACCATTTTGAAAGAGAAGTGTTGATGGGTGCGTCTCTTCTATGACAGATGAACAAGACTGGCCTTTTCAGACTGACCCTCTCCACTGTCCCTTACCGCTGCATGCACTGTCACCAGGCAACTGAACTACCTGCCCTGTAGACCACTGGCAGTATGGCACTGTCTGTGTGTGTGTGTGTGTGTGTATGATAGCTAGAGCCATGCAGTCCAATACACCAGTGGAGGGCCTGAGGGCTTGCTAATTATTAATCCTGCTGTGAGAGCCCAGGATCTGTCTGTCAGCATTCAGATCACAGACACACACACACTCTCTCTCACACACACGCACACACACACACACACACACACAGACAGCTGTAAAAGGAACTATCTGTCAGCACCGAGCTCCAGCTTCACACAGACAAAGAAGCAGCAACAATCAAAAGGGTGAAAGAGGACCAGCAGTGACAGAATATGTGAGAGTTTCGGGGAGGAAGACAGAAGAATAAATGTGGGCGAGAGAGACAAAACTCACCATCTTCAGTCGGAGAGTCTTTCTCTGGGGAGACGGGCTCCTCAAAGCGTGCAAAGAACTTTCTGTCCTTTTTCCAGTCAAACAGGCCTGCAAAAGAAAAATGTATGTAGAGAATAGGAAGCCTGCTTTACAAGCGATAAAGCCAGAAGCTTTTCTTCCCAGATGACTAAAAGCCTTCTGGCAATGATTGAACTTATCAGTGTCTAGTTGAGCACAAACATATCTGGTTTCTAGGCAATCCATCAGTGCATTTAACAGCCAAACTATCCTGCTTACGAGCCCTTCGGTTAACTCAAGCAGGTGAAACCATCCCATAAATCCTTCAGGAGCCCTTACCGTTCCACTTCGCCTTTGGGTTCACTGGCTGGTCCTCTCTGTGACAGACACAAACACTCAGGTCATTCAAACAGACAGAAATAAACACCTACTTCAGTATCTGTCCCGCTAACCTTTAAGGGAACATACCTGATGATTTTAAGTTTAACTTTACGTGGGGCGATCTCACACGCTTTGACTGCATCCTCCAGGGTCATTCCCAGGGTGCACCTGCCAGAGATGTAGAGGATCTTGTCATTGGGTTGGACGCTACCCTCCTCGCTGGCTGGGGAGCCCGGCACCACCTCCAGACAGTAGATGCCCTGCCATTTGCTGCCAATGCCTCCTGTTAGCTTTATACCTGGGGAGGGCACGCGCACGTCGTCAGTACAGTCAGGTCGTGCAGGTGACGAGCTGTGTCATTCAAAATGCGTGGCGATGTGCACAGCGCTCACCCAGCTGTCCTGATGGTGTCTTGTAGAGGACTACATCAGGCAGGCTGTCACAGGGAGGCGGGGCCACCAGGTTGGTGACTGCCCTCCCGAGGGTCATACTCAGTCTTCTTGGAGATGACCTGAGAATCGTCATGGCGACATCATCTGCCACACTGGTAACGTCGTGCCCATTTACCTGGACAGAAATGACAGAGAAGGAATCGTGCCCAGTCAGCTCAACCAGCACATACGCTGCACAAACTGCTCACAACAAAATGAAGTTTTTAAATGTGCACGTGTGTGTTTGTACGTACCGTGATGAGCCTGTCTCCTGCCCTGAGTCGTCCATCTGCCTTGGCTGGGTTGTCCAGTATTTCCTGTATGTAGTAGCAGTTGTCTATCTTGCTTCGAGTGATGGTGAACCCAAAGCTGCCACTCCTGGACTTGGTCAGAACAACCGTCAACTCAAACTCTTTAACCAATCCCTGAGAGGCAAGAAGTAAAGATAGTTTAACTATTTAACAGGATCAGAAATTCTCCAAATGACACAAAATAACAGCAAAGACATAATCGTCATCCCTCTGTTGACTTTTGTGAACCCCATGGACAAAAGGCAAAAGGTCCTTTATCTCTGATCACAAATGTCTAAACAATATAACATGATGCAGCACGATATATAGTGATAAGGTAAGTTAATGCATCTTTTGCTGCAGCTCTGTAAAATTACTAAGTACAATGCAATACCTTTTCAATGAAGTTAGTGTTTCAATATATATTGTTTGATATATATTTACTTTTGATGTATGTTATATTTAAAGTATGCATATATACATAAAGCAAACAAGTACCAGCGAATGGTTTGTTTAAATGGAATTTATGTTGAGAAAAATGATAATGATACATAAATAGCTTATATGGTTAAATAAAATACACCGCAAATTTCACATTGATCTTTCAAAAGCTTTCAAAACTGTCTAACTTTACTGGGATTACTAGTTCATTGACCCACATTCAGTCTATCTACTAAACTTCATGGGTTTTCAGATTTCCATATTCTAAACAAATAACGGGTGGGGGAAAAAAAGCGAGCGAAGAAACATCACAACTTGCCTTTCTTCGACTCTCCTCCTCCTCCTCATCCACCTCATCATCATCGTCATCCTTGTATTCCCTTTCTCTCCTCTCTGGTTCGTCCCTCAGCTGTGCGTGGCTCTGGGCGGGAGCGGGCAGCACTGTGGGAGGCAGCGTTGGGGCAGGTGGGCTGGCACAGAGAGGCACAGAGGACATGACCTGGGCTGTGATGGGGGTCGATGGTGGAGCTAGCGTCTGGGACGGAGGCACCACGGGCCGAGCGTTCTTGGATATGGCCTTGTAGTGACCCGGAAGAAGCACCTGCTGGATCGGGTGGTGCTTGGCTTTCGGGGGCTGGGTTGTGAGCGGCTGAGCCAGGGAGCACGTGGTCAGGGTGTCAGACGTGAGGGTGAGGGGCGAGATGGTGGTGGGGATGTGAGGGACGAGGCTTGGATTCTGGGAGCCAAAGCCGGAGGAGCTGTTGGAGGTCTGAGAGTGGAGGGCTGTGAGGTTGGTTGTCGGAGCGTGAGTGGTCAGACCGGAGGGGAGGCTGTGCGGAGGCTCCAGTGTGGAGCTGATGGTCAGGTACTCTTCATCTGCCATGATGGTTAGTCCATTTCCCATCAGGCAGTAGGTCACGCTTCCATCTGCCTCCTCTCTGATGCCACTGCAGATAAACAAACAATACAAAGTGTATATAATGTGCAGAAAATCACACTTTACCCAGTGCTGTTACATGTCTTTGAATAAATTATACCATGAAACAGTAAATGTTGGATGCAAGTATGACATTCAACTAATATCTGAAGGCAGACCGAGGAAGTTTTAACATGCATTATACTTTGCACTATATTATTTAATGTAAAAGCTAGTTCTAATTAGCTGCTTTATAATATGTTTTAAAATGAATAATGTCAATATTTGCAAACATTCAAAATATCTCAAATGACTGATGGCACAGTGCAAACTTTGAACTCAGCTCATTTAAATAGTCACACATTTTGTTACTGTTTTGCTGTTAAAGCCGTTTGTCAAATTCATTATTGTGGAAATAGTTATGACATATGGTGTCTCTTTTCTCTGTAAGTACACACACACACACACACACACACACATTACCTGGCGTATACATAATTGGAAGCAGTCTTAGGACAGACATCCATGTGCATCACGGTTGAGCTTGTTGTCGTTACAACCTCCTCCTCACCATCCTTGTTCTTCTCTTTTCCTTCTACTTCCTGTTGTTCATCCGGCTCTCCAGTGGTTGGTTGTGACTCTGGTGGAGGTGGTGGAGAGCCGGAGGCAGGTGAGGCAGGTGATGCTGGGGAGGCAGGTGAGGCAGGCGAGACTGGTGATGGAGGCGACGGAGGCGAGGTGGGCGACGGCGGTGAGCGCGGTGGAGAGGGGAGAGGCTGGTTGTCCTGCACTTCGCCGTCCAGACTCTCCTGGGCCTCCGGGAGTGCTGGAGCTTCAGGAGGTTCTGGGTTCTTCTCTGTTATGTTGTTCAGATCTTCTTCCTGGGTGGGGGCCTGCCTCTGGGTATTTACTCTGACATCATACTGAAACTTAAGGAGCTGGCTGTAATCGTCTCCTAGTCGAATGTCCAGTGACCGAGATCGAACCTCACGGAAGAGTGCAGGGCTCTACAGAGTCAGACGGGAGGGAAGACAGTCTGTCGGATTAATGTGTCAACAGAACTGTATTTTTCTGTATGTACACGCATTATATGTGTGTGCTTTTGTACGCATGTGAGCTCACCAGTGTGTTGTCGTCTACTTCATATAGTACTCCAGGACCAGGTCGGCAAATCAGCAGATGAACTTCAGCTGGAGCTCCACGTAGCAAGAACAAAACCCTCTGAAACCACACCAAGAAATAAAGAAATAAAGAAACTGTGTTAGTGGGAGTATGTCTTCTATTCATAACATATATTTAAATGCATGTGTGTGAATGCCATTGTAACTCCTTTGCAGTACACAAAAGATTAAGTGACACATCAAATGCTATGACACAAGCAGCTTGCTATTTTTGGTAGCATGAGATTAAAGGATTAGTGAAGAGATGACGTGGTTAAGATCTTAAGGAAGAGCAGGGTCAGTAGAGCTGGTCTTACGCTCACCAGCCCATTCATAATTATTTACACACGTATAAAATCACCCACTGTGTTGCTGTTCTACTTTTTAGGCTGTAGTCAGCACTTTGTAAACTAGTCTATTCTCTGAAATGTCATTTAAAATGTTCAACCACATTAGTCACCCACTTTTGTGAAGAAATATCAAACAAAATTAGGACCACAAAATATAAATGTGGACATTCACTAGTTGTTAATTCACTACTACAAATAAGTAAGGATTTATAATCTCTACCTGGTAAGAAAGGTCCTTGACAGGCTCTTTGTTGACAGACAGAATAACGTCTCCCTCTCGCAGCAGGCCGCTCTCTTGCGCTGGCTGACCTGGGAACAGACGTTTGATGCGGACCACGCTGCCCCGGTCTGGCCCCGAGTGCAGCTGTGAGATGTTAAAGCTGAAGCCCAGACCCGACAAACTCTTCTTCAGTACCACTTCATATGTGTTATCTAGGAAAGAGAAGAGATAGTGTGGAATCTTAGAGAATTAATGTGTGTTGTGTAATCTTTAATCTGTAATGAGGGCTGTAATTCGTTACACTGTGATTGGAAAAAGTGCTTATCAGTCTCCTAAATGCACATATCTTCCCATGAGAAGTAATTATTTTGAAAGTATATTTTGCAAGAATATATTTTTTTTATCTGAAAAGCAGAGAAATCTTTGTGTGAGTTCCAGTAAAAACGAGAAGGCTTTGTAGAGATGAGGAACTGTCCCTTTAACTAAGCTGAACAGGCAGCTTCAAGGTTTCAGTGCATGCAGTCTCAGGGGATTGAGGGAGCGTCAGCTCTGGATGACTCTGACAGCAACCACAATGTAGCTGTCAGATGACTCACAGTCACCTCTGGGCCATGTGTGCTAGTGTGTGTGTGTGTGTGCCTTTTCTTTTTTCCTTCTCCTGTGAGCGTATGTGCCCCCTCCTCACCATCAGTCACAAAGCTGTAGTCCTTGGCTCGACCACTCAAGGTCGTTTCCATGGAGACTTCAGTCCTAGGGGGCAGTGTACATGATGAACTGAGGGCCAAGGGGGGGCAGGGTGAATCAGGTCTGGGCTCTAAGACTATTGTGGGCTCCCTCTCCAACAGTAGGTTCACCACCTATGAAGAGCAGAACAGTTTAAACAGCTTAAACTTGCACCATCACAGTAGGTACAGAAAAATGAAAAAGGACCAGTAGCTGCTAAATTTTTTTATCTACATAATCAACTTGAAATGGAATGAATTGCAAAATCTTCTACAGATTACTGTAGATAACCTCAGTGTCCACCAAGACCTTGCAACCAAATAAAATCTGTGTTTTCCAAAACAGGGCTGTCTGATCTCTCACCCTGTAATGGTTCATGCTTAGGTAAGTATAAGAGAGTAACAAGTAACAAAGTGTGAGAGTAAAATATGTTGTTAAAAAATATAGTGGTCGTATTGTACTGATATTAATTAAATCATATCAGCAAACAAAACAGTCAGTGTGTCTTTGGTAATGTATCAGTGCATGTTTGTGCATTCATTTGTGTGTGTGTGTGTGTGTGTGTGTGTGTGTGTGTACCTCCCCAGTCCTCTTCAGGCATTCGACAGCTTGTTGGTGAGTCACACCCCTCAGGTTGGACCCATCAACCTCAAGCAGTCTGTCACCTGTCATAT
The DNA here is from genome assembly GCA_037176925.1 of Amniataba percoides. NCBI lineage: Eukaryota > Metazoa > Chordata > Actinopteri > Centrarchiformes > Terapontidae > Amniataba > Amniataba percoides. The sequence continues at coordinate 11,067,802 of JBAJHX010000033.1, read as the reverse complement.
GCACAAACACAAATCTCATCATCATTAGCAACAGTAATACATAAACGCTTTGTGCTTGTGTGTGCGTTCCTGCTCAGTAAAGCATGAAGCAGGCTCAGACATAGCACATTGGGTCCAGTGGCACTCACATATACATATAACCAGCAAAATAAATGTCTATTCATTGTTGGGAACAGCTCATTTACTGTTTCTTTATTCTTCAGTGCATATTCAATTATCAAATATGTTGTTTGAAGGAAACAAAAAGGCCTTTTGTGCATCACCCTATGCTAACAAAAAATAGTTCCCAACATATGACAGATGTGGCATTTATTTGGCAAAATCTTCATCATATGCTTTGATAATAATACAAAGAGAATGAAAAAAAGAGAAATTATTAATGACTAATTGAATCAAATCAATGACAAAGCCTTTTGTTACTATTTCCCCATTTAATGAGAAGCTGAGTGAACATCTGGCACAAAATCAGACCTTTGCAGAACCTCGTGTGTATTTGGCAGCCACTTAATCATGTGGAGGAGGCAAATAAAAAGATTACCGATCTGAATACGCCCGTCCTGCTCTGCAGCACCTCCAGCCACCAGACTCTTGATGTAGATGCCTCCATATCGCACGTTGGTGTTTATGCCTCCCTTTTGGGAAAAGAACAGCTCTTTCAAACAGTTTTAACACAAACTGAATATTTAAACTTCATGAATGCAGGACTGTTATATCAGACAGCATTAGTTTTAGTTGGATGTACTTCAAATACTGGTAACTGGAGTATATAAAGTTAAATGCTGTGCAAAAAAGGGGAAGAATGAACTCACAGCAACACTGATGCCGAGACTGCCATTGCTTTTCTTCAGCTCCACTATAAACCGCTCTCCACTTCTCAAACTTAAGATAGAAGGGGACCTAGAGCATACATCCTGAAAAACAGCAATAAAGAGTTAAACAGACAGAAAAACCTTAAGGTTGATAAAAGAACAAATGGAACAAATGAAGAAAACAGAAAGTGTTCTTAGGACACAGCACATCAGAGTTGTATCATGTTAATCAGAGTACTTTTACCATTTAACAATTAACACTCCTCTGAGCTTTCACCTCATGTTGGAAACTTTGCTTCCATGGAAACAAAGTCACTTATCTCTAACCGTTGTCCAAGCCGAGCACCGGTTCTAACCTGGGCGTCATGTATTCGCACAACAGGTATGTGAAGCCTCCTGTTCTGTTTTGGGGTTGCCATGCTGGACAGAGTGATGGCCTCTTCAAGTTCCTCCATGGCAGGACGGTACTCTGCGCCGCTGAGCGTGGTCTGCGACCCGAAGCCCCTCTCCAACGCCAGGCCGAGAGTACTTTGGCTCAGAGAACTCTTACTGTCCTTCAAAGACTCTGATAGAAGAACAACCATGTGTAGAGTGTCACTACTATAGCAGTGGGTTAACAGTGATTTATGACTATGTGCATGGCTGACTGACCCTTTTGGACTGTGCATGCAGAGGAGAAAACACTGTGCAGATCTTACGTTTAGGCTGTGACACAATGAGCTCCACCTCTTCAGGGCTGTTCTGTAAGATGGCAGCAGCGTCACTGAACGTCACTCCCTCCAAACTAATCTTGTTCAGCGAGATGAGACGTCCACCTGTAAAAAAACAAAGCAGCAAATCATCACAAAATTCTCGTCTCATCACGTGCAGCCGAATTTAGCCTCTGTCTCTAGAAATGCTGTGTTGCATGTTGTGTCTGTCTGTCCGGTTCCAATTGCTGGTGCTACGTACCGGGTTTGATTCGTCCATCTTTGTCCGCAGGCCCATCAGGCACAATGGAAGCAATGAAGATCCCAAGGTCAAGTTTACCTGTATTGTCCTCGCCTACGATGACAAAGCCTGAAACAGGACCAGAGAGAGAGTGAAGACAAAAGCCACCTGTTAAAGAATCAGATACGTGGCGATCTGCTCATTAATTTTGCATCAAGTTCACAGGAAAGTCCAGCTAAATAAACTCACCAAAGCCCAGTTTGGGATCTTTCTTCAGGTTCACGCAGACTATCTCTCTCTCTGGTGGGGTCCTTGTTGGTGTATCAACTGCAAAGCATGTTTTACATTGGGTAAACAGGCCACTGTAAATTCAATTTACTTTTTCTTTTTTTCTTACACCCAGTTATCATGTTTGGGATCACTGGTGCAGATAAACAGTCTAGCAGAGAGTTACATAAACAGACAAACACATTCACATCTGTGGATGATTTAAAATGAACAATGGACCAAATCTGCATGTCTGAACACTGTCAGATAAGCTCCAAACATCCAGGGAAAATGTTCTTGTTGTGATGTGAAAGCGTTAACCAGTGAGCTACCATGCAGCCCTAATTTCAACATGCAGACAAGTAACAAGCTGAAGAAAAAGTCTTGATAAGTGGGAAGAGAAACACCCTAGTAAAGATGCTTAATGTTGATTTTTCTTTAATTGGTCAGCCCACTGTATATGATAACAATAATACAGACATATTCACCTCGTATGGAGGAAGAGGCATCAGAGTCCTGCTTCTGTAGTGAGACACTGGACATCATTCTGGGAATGGGCTCTGGAGTGCTGCAACACATGTGCACGGTAGCATTGCTTCATTAATGTTCACAACAAATATATTTCTGTATGAAGAATACGGATAATCAAGACCCACCTCCAGGTCTGTCGCTCTTTCATGTCCCTGAGATCTGCTGTTTCAGAGTGCTCCTTGTTCAACTCTCTGCTCATCTCTCTCCTCATCTCTCTCTGCTGGCGAAGCCGCGCCTCAAGCTTGGCTGTCAGGTCATCGCAGGACTTGGAGAGAGAGTCTGGCTGACCAGGAGTCAAACCTACATGGTTCAACATGCCCTCTGAGCAGGACATCCGCTTCATGTTCAAGTTACGACCCCGGTAGACGGACATGTACTTATCCATGTCTTCATCTGGAGAAACAGCGGAGATTCAGGTGTTATTTATTCTTCATTCGGTCATGCTCTTTGTGAGCTAATTTATTTTAGGACGTGTCAGTGTTGTCTACGGTCAACAAAATGTTCCCACCTGGTATCATAGTGTGATTAAGTTGTCGTGAGGTCATCTCACTGTGAAACTTGTGCTGTGCTGAGCAGAGGTTCAAGAGGTACTGTGCTATTTTAGAGCTTTCCGTTACAAAACTGTGCTTTTTCCCGCTGGGCCCGCCACACTCTATAATCAGTTTACGCCGCTGAAAGACAGACGCAAGTCACCATACATTTACTTTAGGCTTCACAACAAAATGAGCTGTGCAAAGCAATACCTCACTTTGCAATATTTGACTAAAATGACACTTTTTTTTTTTACCCCTGTGGATATGGAGTCAGTTTCTCTCCAGAGGAAGCGTCTGGTGACAGTCCGGATGTGGTTCTTCATCTCGTACACAATGATTCCTTTGGCACAGACGCCCAAAACCAGCTCTCCCACCACTGGCCTTTTCTCCCTCCCCACACGGTGGAACATAACGCCATACTCTGGTAACTGCTGGGCAATCTGAGGGATACAAATAATTTCAATGGCGTGTATATTTTTGCATAAGTGGATATATTTATACATTATATACATATTTCATCATAGCAATTTATTCTACACACACATATTTAGAAGTATCAGTAGAATTTTTAGAAGTAAAAGTATCAAATATAAACACAATTCAGTTTAAAGGAAATAAGATAAGAATTGATAACAAGTACACACAGCCATATAAATTTAGCATATTGCACGGTGTAATAAGTGTGTGTGTGGCTGCACTGGTAATCTGGATACCTTTAGGTACTCGATTTCTGCCTCTTCAGGCAGCATCTGGGCATGACCTGCATGTAGTCTCGGCAACTCCTCCTTGACATTAGGCAGCGCCAGCTTCTCTAACATCCTCTTGGACACGTAATGCTCTGGCTGGTAATAATTCTTGCCATACAACTAAAAAGAAACGCAAACCAAATGCCCTGCTGTGACACACGCTGAAAGATGAAGCTGGTATTTACAGACATAAGCTGAACATTTTTCTTTGTGTCCTCAGTACCTCTGGCATGTAATCCCCAAACTCAGCCTGCAGAGCAAGAGCAACCAGAAACAAGCCTGTCTCTTCATTACAGTAAAGCCTGTCTTCCAAGATATCCTTACGCAGCTGTAAGTAGTACTGGTGCCGAGTCAGTCTGTGCCTACAAAACGAGAAAAAAAGATTAAGTAAAAAGCAGCATAGTTTTCTGAACTATGTATTCCTATAAATATAATTACTAAGATAAATACACCAGAATTGTACTTACAAAATGAAGGAGATATCATCGACAAAAAATTTGACTCGAAGAAACACAAAAAAGGAGGATATCTGCCCTTTTTTCCAACTGTCAGGTGCAACTTTGGAGATTTTTGTTTCATGCTCCAAGAAGAAATATTCATCATCTGCAGAAAGAAGAAAGAAGAAAAGTGTCTTTACCCTCAGGCCTCTGAGATAACAAAACAGGAATAAAGTAATAAAATCGCCATTGTTTTTTTTTCTTGCAGTTAATAATTTCAATATTATCCCAACTATATCCCTCGTGCCAAATGTGAGGGAACAGTATCACAAACTGGACAGTTGATATTTTCAAATGAATTCATATTTTGAATGCCTATGTGTGTGTATATATTCTTAATATATTGTGTGTATGCATATATATTATTCATACATATTCAAATAAATTATATATATGCATATCAGACATTCAAAATATATTTGTCCTCTTACCATCAAGAAAGGCAAGACCAAAGTAGAAGTGTTCCACCAGGTTTGCATGAGCGACCACCATGTCAAACACATCTCTTGCTTTGGACTTAATGTCACAGCGAACCACAATGTACTGTCCGTTAGGCATCACTACAGTCACTTCTCTCTGAGAGGAACAAGAGCGTCCCTTTCTGGACTGTGGTGGACACACACAAACACACAGATACACCGTGGACATGAAAAAAAAAGCTACACACACACTTGCATGCACATACAGAAATATACAAATACTGTACATGCAATTGTGCAAACAGAGTTTAGCATGCAAGACAAGTTGGAATAGTGTAAAAAATAAAATAAAACAAACTATCGCAATTTACATTAAAAATAGACGAGATTAACTGAAACCATAAATTTACCACGATAGATCCTGGAAGTTCGAGAACAATTTGCTGTTCGTCTGGCATTCTCACAAACTCAGGACCCAAAGCCTGGAAAAACAAATATTTAGAAAATAAACTCTTTGAGCAGTAACACGTCCAAAAGGCCATTTTGCTTCTCTAAATGCGCTGCTGTCTGCTCTTAGAATCTAATTTTAACCCTACTTTGACATTAATATTCTTAAAAGATCCACAACATACAGTTTTAGTTTACAGTTTCAGTCCACAAAAAAACACCTCTCTTTCATTAAAGTGACTGACCAACATAAAAATCCCTGATCTTACCTTAGCTTTCCTCTGACTCAGGCTGAGCGAGGACTCACTGAAGGTGATGGAAGGACTGTGAGATCTGCCCGATGTCTTGGGAGAGATGTCGTGGTGGGGGCTCCTACCAAGCCAACTGCAGTTGCTGTCCCTGTGACGAACCCCACGAGGGAGTCTGAGGGGAGAAAAAGGGGTGGGGAAGGACGAGTTGTGTAAGAGTTGGAAAAGTCAAACACGGTGACAATGTCCTGTCCTTGCAAAGTCACAACAGCCAGTGAGGGAGCACACAAGGAGAAACGGATGGATTTGTTCATGTTGTTGTGCGCACAGGCAGAATAGTAGAAGAATCATCTAATAACTATGCTCTCTGTGGTGATGGTGTTTATGTATGCGTGCACGTAGTACTTACCTATCTAAAGAAGACTGGTACAACGGTGTGGGAGAGCTCCTTGGTCTTTGTCTCCAAGGTCTCTGAGGTAAACTCCCTGAAAAGCAGACACACAATGAGCACTTGCATAAACAAACACTAGTATGTAACTGCTTACACACTGAAGAAAAGTTGAATGAAAATTTAATTCAGGATTACATCCTAGAGTCATTGACGTTGTGGATAAAAGACAACACATTTTGACAGGAGTTAAAAATCCTTTAAAAAATGTAGTCCTTTCTACCTTTCTGTGACGCACCTGACTTTGAGTCAGAGTCTGTTGAGTATCTCCTCCCTTCAGGACTCCCTTCGCTGAAGTCTGAATGTGGCCCCCTCTTTCCTGTTGACCACGAAAGAGATGTAAGATGACAGCAGTGTTTGATCCCTGCCGTCTATCTGAGACACTGAGATGTTTGGACAGGACTGAGGCGAGCAGAGGGTTTAGCCTGGAGCATCCACGCTCGGTATCTGATTATTGGCTCTCACAAGAATCTAATCCTGGGCTTGCTTTAGGTTAAGATTTTAATCCTGTTGACCTGTTCACGTCTTGAGTCAAAAGACTGACGACTGCAGCTACTTTCTGTAAATATGTGGCTGAAAATTACTTAAAGGTCATATTGATTTATGATGTCAAAATGCACAGATGTAATGGAACAGAATTAGGATGGCAAAAATCTAAGTTGTTTGGACTTTTGCAATTTCACATTTTCATTTTCATGTGATAGCTGATGAATCCTGGAGCACACACGGCCTAAACTAAAGGGGAAAGGGTGTGAACAATACATTTTAAACCAACTGCATTAATTCTTTTTAAAACTTATACAGAAACCAAAGATCTGCACTTATTCAAGAAAATTGAAGCTTATGTTCAGCGTCAAAGATTTGAGGTTCAGCTCTCTCCTCTCCTGTGTGACCATTTGGATGTCACTTGTATTTGTGTTGGGTAAAACTCTGATTTATCAGGACTCGAACGTGTGTGCTCACCATGAAGTCTCTCTCTGATCATCTGGCTCCTGCCGCTCAAGGGGACGTTGCTGTCCGGCAAAGAGCTGTGGTCCATCTGCGGGAAAAGAAACCTCCACTGTTTACAGTCAGTTTAGATACTGACACATACACAATTTCCTGCAGAGAGGGCGAAACATTCACAGACAGGAAGATACCGTAGGTGGACAGCTAGACTCACTGATTCATGAAAAACCTCCTCCACCAGCTGTCTGATGACTTTGGCGGGCGGTGGCAGGATGGAGGCTTTATGCTGAGATTCGCAGGCTTCCAGGATGCAGTTGAGATTGACCCTGCGGTGGGCCAGATCCTCGCACATGCTGAGGAGGAGGCTGTTTAGATGGTCACTCAACTGGACTGGCTGAGAGGAAATGAGAGTGAGAAATTAGTATAATGACTACAGAGTGGGACTGTGGTGGCACTAAATGAAAAATTACAGCTGTGTGTCAAAGATTCCCACCTGATTTTGAGGTAGGTGAAAATCAACTGACCAGTAGAGAGTCATACCCAGTGAATACACCAGCATCTGTCCGACAAAGTTAGTTGGTTAACGACAAGGCAAATCAAATATAAAACAGACATTGGCAACTAACTCTAAAATAAAAGATTTGTGTATTTCCTCTGATAATGTACATTGCAACATAACTAAATGAACAATGTGTGTCTTTGTTTCTAGGTGAAGTTTAGGATTTTGGATTTAAAGTGCAGGACTGTGTTGTCATTGTTAAATGAAACATCATCCAACAAATGGGGAAGGTCCTGATACAACAGACCTAATGATCAAACCATGAAGAAAAAAACAGGAACATGAAAATGTACTATAATGTGCCGTTACATAATCCTCTTTCAAATGCTTCACACACAATGTCTTTAACAACCATAGAAGCACAGTTTAATAGAGGGAAATAAAGTGGCAATGACTGTAAATTGCTCCTCAGTGAAGCAGAATAAAACAGTGACTGTTATTTCTGTAAACAGATTAACATGTATTGGTAGAGGCACGTGTTGTTCTAGCTTCTAAAGGCCAATTTCTTAAGCATTTATCGATCGGGGGTTACCGGTATATACATAAATAGGACATGTGAACATGAACCATTAGACAAGGAGAAAGGAATGTGTGACGCAGGCGCACACATATTTTATATTTACAACTTTCCTATATGAAGAAATCTATACCATTTTTTCTCAGCAGTTACTTCAGAGTAATTTCTACAGAAAGGTTAATAAATCAGAGCTCTGAAGTGCAGAATCCAGAGCAGAGGTTCCCCTGCTCAGCCACTAGATGGCGTGCTTACACTTCAATTGTCCTTCAACCCCTGACATCCTGAGATTTTACACTCCAAGGAGAAAGACACAGTTCCAGTCACTGCAGAGTTCAAAATGACTGATTAAAAAAAAACGGCTGATTTAGTGCCATCAGCTTTTTTACATGAGCCATCAGGACAGGTGTGAAGGTGTGTGTGCTGACCCTCTCTATGGCAGGTTTGGTTGAGCTGGCACGTCCCTGCAGCATCTCTGGAGCTGTGAAGGTGGATACCTCGTCTGATAGGCCGCAGTTCTTGAATGCTAAGGTACCAGTGGCTGACAGCAGCAAGGAGGTGGGGCTTATGATGTTACACATATTGTTGTGACCTGGAGTAAAAAAAAAAAAGTAGGAAGCCCATAATTTGAATGATTTGGCTGATACAATTCGACAGGAATGCCACACTGAGTGAGACAAAGACGCTGCATGATAAATTCATTTGTGTTACATTTACACTGCACCATATGGTCACAGCACTGAGACATAATGTATGTATGTGTAAACAGGAGAGGGTGATCTGAAATGCCTTTACCCTTATAGGAGACATCCACTAAAGACTCTGCAGTGCCCAGCAGCAGGGACCAGACCTCCTCCTCCAGCAGAGGTCCCCCTCGTGCCTCCAGTACTTCAGCTAATGTGACAAATGTGCTGCTCATCCTGCACACATTCCAAGCATGCACCTGAAGACATAACACACATATGCATACACATGAAGCACAAGCATATACACACAAAAAAACATATTAGAGGCTCTGCTCTGTCCTGATTAGAGGTTTGTTTTATCTGTTTATTGCTCCACAAACATCTACAGCAGCTGATGCATGTCAGTACAAGAACGACTGTCTTGCATTTCTTGCACGGCTTGTGAAAACAACGTAAAGTCTCTAAGGAGCTTGTGATCCTATCATCAGCCTCACTATACATCTCCACTTAATCTTCACAGCTCTCTGAGGGAATTACTGCTCTTGCCACAGCCTGTCAACAGTATTTTGTCTTTGCAGACAGTTATGAGAGATAGTTCGGAGAAAAACTTCTCAGAAAAGACAGTTCTTTGCGCCACGCTCTGATTAGATTATCTTACTCCATTAGTCTCACTGCCTCTCGCTGTCCCTGCCCCGTCCTGTGTTGTAATAGGCTTTGTTCTGACCAGAGGGCACTTCTGAGGGAGCTGCGCTTCTGGCTCTGAAGGAACTGTGTCATGATCCCGCGCTGTTTTGTTGTCACATACTGTATTACCCTGACTATATACAGCTTAGAGTGTAGAGGAAAATAGAAACATGACGTGACAGACTGAGGATGTAGGAAATATAGGAAATCCAAAGACAACCTTTCTTACTTTCAACATTATTCATAAAATTGCTACTCTTATATAACATGAGGAACACACGTTATTTTGTCCATATTATATAGCTACTTCTGTCTTTTCTTTTCAGTGGGATTTAATTTAACAAGTCACATCAAAACCTGTTTGATAAAAGTAGATATTAGCCAATAAAGCTGAACCAATCATTGTGATTTCATCATTATGATTCATCTTTAAATGGATGAACACTCATTTAGACTTGACCTGGAATTGTCAGTCGCAATTAACCTCAAGGGCAGAAGTAACTCTAACACAGTGATGTTTAAGTGTTTAAGTGCCATTACTGTGTGCCCATCCATAGATGGAAACAAATGATACTGTGATAAAAACTGTTTTCTTCCAGTTCAATAAGTTTAACTTCATTTGAGTACAAAGGCCAGAATCGAGTTAGTCCTGATCCTGAAGGCTGCGAAAACCCAACCATCATTCTTTTTATTCCTCTGGATCTGTTTTTATTATTGTGACTGTCTGTTCCTCTAAATGTTCCCCAGCAGTAATACAATAAGCTACTCACAGCCAAACACATGCAGGGCACTGAACGAAGCGCCGCGCCCCCACCGACACAAACCGACCCAATTACTTTAGGCCTGAAATCCTTCACTTATACCGAACTTATCCTCGGCTTGCGACGCACAGATTGTGATGGGATACTGGGAAAGTCACAAGAGATTAAGTGAGCAGAATAACAGAAAACAAAAGCACAGATGAAGCTGTGAGGTTAAGAGGTGTCCTGACACTGCACAAGGTCATTCAAATCAGTGATTCATTCATGCAGGATATAAAATCACTCTGCTGTTTTTCATTGCGGCATGGATGGAGGGATCGAAGATGAAAGTAGGAACGGTGCCATGTGCTCCCACCCGTCCACTCACCCAGCAAAACTTTAGCAGCTGTTCTCCCTCAAAGTGGTCTGCCTGCAGGTGTAAAGCTACTGGAGTAATGTTGTGAAGCCATACGCTGCTGCAGGGACCAGCAGAAAAACAGAAACCTGCTTTTTGTGTGCCAGGCACCGGGCCGCCATGTGTTGCTGGATTTCTGGGCCAAAAAAAAAAATATAAATAACATGCAAAGAAATTGCTTTGCACGTACAACAACAAGGCTTTTGTGTACCTCCACATTTGAAGTCCTGATCAGCCCAACAAAGTGTGACCTCTCCTGCTTTTACTCGCCATCATCAGACTTCTGCTTCATATCACAGCCTCGCAAACCCAATAATTAGTGACTCTGTCCAGTATCAAATAATCTGATGCAAATCCATTTTACACACCAGTTGCCACTGTAAACAACTCCCCCTCCCTTACCCCCAATCCCTCCCTGCCTCACATGGGTTTAAAGCACCTTTTACCCTCCATTTTATTACATTTGGACTGAAATGCAGAGCATGTCACGACTTTAACAAACAAGTAGAGAACCAAGTCTTATTATCTTGTTACAGACAAACCACCTCACTGATCCATTAAGCAGACCACATGATGGAGACAGGAGGAAGAAGCTGTACTGTGTTCTTGGGGAATTTGGGACAAAGAAGCTCTCCAGGATCTGGGTCTCTCACAGCCATCTCTCTCTTTTACTCTTTCTCTTTCTCTTTCTCTATCACCACAGTGCAAAGTGGCAAAATATTTGATGTGGCTACCATAAAACACAAAGTGATAGTATGGGCATCAGACTGGGCACCAGGCTCCTTCAGCACTTCAGTTTATGTGGCTACAGCACAACCAGCATCCAACAAACAACACACTTCATACTCCTTTTTTTCTTGTCGACACAGGCCTCAATGTGAAGACTCTTAAAGGTCCCGTGAGATGTTTAGGCAGGGGGGGAAGGTGCCTGACGTGCCCCAAAATCTCTGGGTACCCCTTAGGGAAAAAAAAAAGAAAACACACCCACCTTTTATTCCAGCAAAACTGTCAAACAGCACCGTGAGGAGGAGGAGGAGAAGAAGACGAATAAAGGGGGACATTACCTGGTACCATATGTAAGCGCTGTCGGCGCTCTGATCCTCTGTGTTATCTCCTTCAGTGCTCCCACCGCGGATCCAAAACAACCCTCGTGATCATCTCGGTGCTGCTTTGACGTCCTCGCGGGGAAGTGCTGCTCGGCTCCGGCAGGTAATTCATCAACGCCGCGGCGCCCCCCGTCCGGTCTCCCCGCCGCCGGCCGCGTCACGCTCGGAGGGTCTGAAACTTTTTTTTTTCTTTTTGCTGTAATTGGGGCTATTCTTAGCTTCTCGCCTTTAAACGCTTAATTGGATTAGCCTCGCGGTTTGACAGCGACAGGTCAGGGCCACCAATAGCGGGCGGCGTGAGATCAGCTGCGCCGGCGGAACTAATCCTGACGCCCGAGAGGTGCGGCGGATCCGCGGCGGTGGAGGCGCGCTACGGAGACGGGCGGACGACCTCGGCCGAGCCTTCGCCTGCTGCTGCTGCTGCTGCGGACGGCCTGCCCCCCCACCCCACGATGATCATCACACTGCGGGCTCTCTTCGAACAAGGGGTAAGACGCCGCGCCGCGCTGCGCTCGTCCCGCCGCCGGGACGCTCATCCATGCCGGTGCGTTGCGCGCAGCTCGCCTCCGCAGGCCCCGGGGTGTCTGCGCAGGGGACGCGGAGAAATAACGAGCATCCAGGGCTGTCAGGTGGGTGCAGGGAGGTTTTTTTTTTTTTTTCAAACTACTCAGCGCTAAGTTAGCGTGATTTTTTTCGCCGGTGGTGTCCTCGGTCCAGTCACATGACTCTTGAGCATGGTTGGTTGTTGTGGAGTGTGTAGGCGCTGCTGGATGAACTCTACGTGGTCCCCCCCTCCCTCCTCCTCCTCCTTTACACACACACACACACACGACTACTATGCTATGGATTTCTGCAGAGCCCGTGCCTGGTCGCATGGTCCACAGATGAGGTGAAATGTGGACAGGAGATACTGTGGTGTGTCATGGCCCAGCACAGGGTGCCCTGACCAAGCAAATAATAAGCCCTCAGTTCATTTATAGGTGCCTCTGATCACTGCAGCATCTCTGTTTACCCCGGAGAGAGACATACCAAAGCATATCAGATTCAATATGCTCACTGGATCCCACTTCCTGTCTGCTCCCCTGAAACACTGAAGTGCACTGAATGAACACAGTACTGTTGTTCATGTTAATGAAGAACATACAGGCATGTTTCTTTGGCTGTAAATCACAAGTACACTGACCCACAAGAGCTTAACTGAGGGAAAATGACACCTTGTGTGTTTACCAAATGATCAGAGCCTAAAAGAAATAGACCAACAACATCATTAATGTGATGAGCACCCTCAGAAAACACTGATAACATGCATATAAAAAGGCCTGTCAATCACAGCAACTACTAGTACTCCTACAGGGAAGGGAGAACAAACTAAAAGGCACTCAAATACTGACTTTAACCAGCTAAATTTGTTTTAATTCTTACACACATGCATCTCAAATGCTCATTTGGCTTAAAGCGGTGTGCCTGTGTTTCATATATGTCCTTTATGTCCTTTTTTAACCCCTGTGAAGGATTTTGCAGCAAGGACATTTTGTGTGTGGGGAAAAAGGGATTGATGAACAAAAAAAACAAGAAAACATGCAGCCTATTCTGTCACCCTCCATTAATGGAGATGCACATTTCACTCAACATAACCTGTGCAACGTTGCTGGACAGGAAAAAAATGGCCAACATCTGTGTCAGAGCTGTGACTGGAGCCCACACAGCACAGGGACTATATTATGTCAGGCCAGTGTCAGTGTCAGTCTGCTGCAGGCGCGCAGGGCGTAAAACAAACATGTCATTCAGGAGGTTTGAAACGGAAGCAGGCCAAAAGAAGTTTGTGTGTCTTGGTCGGTTTTTTCGATAGATGGAGAGACATACAGATAGACGTTCAGGCGGAAGGAAGGCAGGATGGATGGAGGAGGAGGAGGAGGAGGTGGTGGGTGTGTCTGTGGAGGAGTGACGCGCTCGCAGGACGCATGCCCGGTGCGCACTGCGCGTCCCGGCCTGTCAGTCGCAGCCAGATGGAAACGTAGGCAAGTGAATTTGGTGAGGTCATGTATTTTTAAGCCGCACAACGGAATAAATCACCCTTTGCCGGCGGCATAAACAAACAGTCCGGAGCATTTCACCGCCGATCGGACCTCGGAAGGGCTCGACAGCTCGGGTTTTTGTTTTATTTTTTAAAAAAACAACAACGAGGTAAGATGGGGCTTCGCACCTCTTCGCTCCTCAGACGTGCTTATTGTTCGGCCGTGGGGGAGGGTCGTGCCGCTGAAGCTCACGCCGCTGAAGCCAACCTGGTTGTTGTGTGAGGGCTGCTACATTGTGGCGTCTCCCCTTCGCCCAAAAATGTCTCACCCACCCCGCCTTTGTTATTTTCCGTCCCGGTGCGCCCCCCCACCCCCTCCACCCGGCGGATCGGGTCGGTGCCTCCGCCGACTGCGCACTGTGCTTCACCAGCAGGCCCCCCCGGCAGTATCCCCGCAGTAATATCGGTAACAATCGTGATCGTAGTAGTGATAATGTGTTAAAACCTGTGCGGCTCATCCGCTGCGCTCCGTGTCCGCGCGCGGCGGACCACCGGGCCACCGTCGGCGCGGGGTCGCGTGGTCAAGGTGAACGCGCTCACACGGAGAGGGGGGATAAATGACGGCTGGATGGTGGTCTGTGCTGTTAATCTGTGGCCTGTGTTTGCCCCCTGTGTGTCTGTGTGTGTGTGACAGTTTGCATGCGCGAACAGGAGGGTAGGAAGAAAAAAAAATAAATAAATAAATTAAAAGCAGCCTCCGGGCATCCTTTCTGTTGGTTCTAGTTTGAGGATAATATGTGGCAGACGGTATCTTATCCGTGAGGTAGATTATAATAAACGCGCAGATGGCTGAGATTTGCCTTGTTGTTCCCTGATCTGCCTGTGAGAGACTGCAAACTGAGAGAACATGAGATGGTACACATGCATGCTCCATCTATGGGAATAATGTGATGCGCTGTTCTACTTATTAAGCTGTGTGTGTGTGTGTGTGTGTGTGTGTGTTACAGTCTTAATGCAGGTTTCTTCTGTGGTGTGCTATGTTATGTATGTTAAAACAGTCGCTCATGTTTTGCTCCTGGCATGTTTGTTCCCGTTATTTAGAGCATGAAGCACTGCTGCTCAGGATCTGATTTGTCCTTTTGAGTGTGTGCTTTAGAAGCCATTCATTAAATGATTAAGCAGAGGCAGCCCCTTTAGAGAAACCAGAGGTTAAGTCATTAGGAGGCAGCGCTCTCCAGGAATGACCCTGCTGTGTTTCTGCAGGATGCACCAGGCGCCAAGATGTGTTACAGCTCCTT
>JBAJHX010000033.1:11042732-11052863 GCA_037176925.1 Amniataba percoides | reverse complement strand
GAGGCAGCGCTCTCCAGGAATGACCCTGCTGTGTTTCTGCAGGATGCACCAGGCGCCAAGATGTGTTACAGCTCCTTCCTGCCTCCACATGCATACATGAGGTCTAGAGCTCTGCGCCTTGTATAGGTGCTGCATGAGACGACTGATGTGGCTGCTGCATCCTGTGTAAACACAACAGCTGACACATATCTGCAGTCTAATAGTGTGTAAATTGATGTCAGAGGAATTTGTTGATGCAGCATGCAATTATGCAAGTCAATATTAGTTACCTCAAAGCAGGCGCAGTATTATTACCACTGTCTGCGACTAGATAGGAAGTTAGGGATCAAAGGTTATCTAGCGACCAAAACTGTCGGCCTGTCATTCCCTTTCTGCGCTGATCTGACCTTGACTGTCCTCGTGGATGAGTGTTATTACAGCCGTTCATACCGCCAGCAGAACCGCACACTTAACTGCATTATCAGTCAAGCCATCATAACTCAAGACAGGCGTAATTGTCTTCCTGTCTGGCATGTAAAAAGAGGCGGCATGTCTATTTTCATGTTGTGAGGGTGGTGGATGTTATGTACGTCTTAGTGACGTTGGAGGAACAGAAGGAGAGCTGACTCATTTTATTCTGGCAATTATATGCCCGATATGGACTGCGTGTCGGGGGAGAGACGAAGAAAGGGGAGGGTGATTACGTTGCTTATATAAGAGACGAAGAAAAGGAGAGGAAGCCCATGTTGAGAGCTTTCTTCTTTTTTGCCTTTTGCAGTTTGAACGCAAGATGAAACGTGTTTGGGAACATCTTGCGCACAAATTGGCATCTCCGTGTTGTGTCTTATCTGGGCTTACAGCCTCACGGTGCAACTTGACCCAGTTAACATGTGCCTGTGGAAGACCTGCTTGTAGAACTGGGCTGGAGTCCTGGGCCGGGGTCCAAACTCACAGGACTTATCACCGGGCTTGGTTTTCCAGTGTGACAGAGTCACTCTGAGAGTCATGTTTCATATGATGGAGTAGTCCTTCCCATGGCTTGCTGTTCTGCCACCACTGCTGATGATATCAAATCTTCTATCCTGGTGGGTTTGCTGAGTTGCTGAGATAAGGAACTGCAGTGCTCGCCTCAAGTGTGAAATTCAGCAGTGTCTTTTCTCCTAATCTGCTTTTTCCAGAGAAAGGATTTTAATTTGACTTTCTAATTTTTGGCTTGACTGCTCAGCAGCTACTGTGGTATCTGCGCTGTGGTCCTGGCACTGCAGACTATTGAAACGCTTTTCCATCTTTGTCTCAACAGAGGACATTTTTGGATGCACAGAGAGCAGTAATTGAAGATTTCGCCATGAACAAAAACAAGAAAGAAAGAGAGTTCTACAGCCTAGATGTTGGGGATTCGACGTTCACAGTACTGAAGCGATACCAGAATCTAAGACCCATCGGCTCAGGAGCACAGGGAATCGTCTGGTGAGTGTTTCATCATCATCATCTATATACAGACAACAGCTACGGTGAAAAATGCATCACCAAAACATTCACGAGAACCATTTCAGTTAGTTGCCTCAAGGAATTACAATATAAATTCCTATAAACTGTAAATTGTCATACTTTTTATTTTCGTACTCTTTTGACAAATGCAGAGATGTTCATACTGTTGAGCTGACACATCCATGAACTGTCATGTGTAATGTTTATCTTCATTTGTGACCACTTTTTGAAATGATTTGTCACCCTTGTTCCTCAGCTCTGCTTATGACCAAATCCTTGAACGAAATGTCGCCATCAAGAAGCTGAGTCGGCCATTTCAAAATCAAACACACGCCAAGAGGGCGTTCAGAGAGCTAGTCCTAATGAAATGTGTCAATCACAAAAATGTAAGTGTGTAAATATTTAGTTACATGACATCAGTGGGAGATGTGGCACTTTATACTGACAAAATGTTAACATTATGTGTATGTTTAAATGTATATTTAACTCGTTTTTGCCCTTAATGTGACGTGTTAATGACATGACAACGTCATTGTTTGTGATTTTATACCCGCAGATCATCGGCCTATTAAATGTATTTACACCACAAAAATCATTAGAAGAATTCCAAGACGTGTAAGTAACTTGATGTGGAGCGTGTGCCTGTGTGCGTGTGTGTGTGCCTGCGTGTGTATTTTTCCTTTTAGAGCCCACAGAATGTGCCGTTCATAAAACTGAATCACTCCCTCTTGTGTGGTTTTTGCTTAAATGCTTCTCATCACTTGTGCAAACGGTTTTCTGCTCTGTCAGATACTTGGTAATGGAGCTGATGGATGCCAACCTGTGCCAGGTCATTCAGATGGAACTGGATCATGAGAGGCTGTCGTATCTGCTCTATCAGATGCTGTGCGGCATCAAACACCTCCATGCCGCCGGCATCATTCACAGGGTAAGCATCAGCTGGCTACGACCACGCAGACCAATGCCAGCCCATTGTCCCGAAGAGGAGCTGTTAAACCTGCTGCGATACTTGACACTGAGGTGTAAGGGCAAATGTTCGACTAGCGCGCCATTAGATAATGAATGTGGTCCTTTACAGTCTAACAAAATCCTCTTGAAAATATATTAGTGTTACTTTATGCTTTTGGTGGTGGAAAAAATATTAGAAAAAGTATAACATTTGTTTCATTTCTGTACTGTAAAACCTAAATTCAAAGCAAAGACTATTAATATAATGTCCCTGAAAATAAGACTGAAGCTCCAGCAATTTTTCTAAAGCTGATGTGAGCTGGTGCAGACTTCTGACCTCCATATCAAATGGGTGTCATATTTTTTTCCGCCATATGGCTCAATGATAAGCAGATTTATAACGTATGCATTGTTTAGAGAAAGACGCACAAGTGAAAATCACATTATCATCAGAAACATACAGTCAGGCGTGCGTGAATCACTGATAAGAGCTTGATATGGTTTAGTTACTTAGAATAGGCAGGGAGCGCAGGCTTTTTTGAGAGAATGTTTCATCTTCAACAAAACATTATTCACAGTTAGAATGAAAACGCAGGCGATCTCTGGAAAAAAAAAAGTCAATACTTTGAAATGCCACTGCTTGATTCATCTGGAAACTGTAAACTTGAAACGCATTTGCTACGAGCAAGGAAAGCACCTCGATAAGTAATTTGTACTGCAGAGAAACATGACATCGACAAAAGCAATCTTTAGAAAATAGCTGTGGTGGGAGCTGGAACCTGCAGGATATTGGCTGGATTTTTAGAAAGGATAGATCATGTCTATTATCATGTGACTTCTACTGACAATGCTGTAATCAGAAAAAAACAAACAAAAGGCCATGATTAATTCTTCTTTGAATAGCCAGGATGCTGTAACGTGGAGTCCATTTTGTCTCAGAATGAAGGAGTTCCCCCTCCTTCCTTCAACCTTTCTCACTTGAAGCCATTATAGAGAGCTCGGTACATTAGCTGCCACTACATTTGTAGCTGCTGTATTGACAAAATGAACATCTTAAAGTTACATTTTGGTGTTTGTCCTCTGTAGGACCTCAAGCCCAGTAATATAGTTGTCAAGTCGGACTGCACACTGAAGATATTGGACTTCGGCTTGGCTCGGACGGCCGCCACGGGCCTCCTGATGACACCTTATGTGGTTACCCGCTACTACAGAGCACCAGAGGTTATCCTGGGCATGGGCTACCAAGCCAATGGTTAGTAGCTATCTATGTGTCTGCCACTCAGTCTACAGTGTTGATCCTTGTTGGAAAAAAAAGAATTGTTGCACTACAGCATTGAACTGTTTGGATTGATTATAATGCATATACAGGGACCTGAAGATAAATCTTTCTATTAACACTGTGTGAGCTGCATCTGTGCATATAATGGAGACTGGTTGTAAGAAAATGCTCACTAACCAGCCTTCTGCATGTAACTAACCTATGCATTCCTCTCACCTCTTATTGGCTTTTTTTTTACCATGTTCCACTTCACTAGTGGACATATGGTCTGTGGGCTGCATTTTGGCGGAAATGGTTCGCCATAAAATCCTCTTCCCAGGAAGGGACTGTATCCTTGGGTTTTTTTTCAAAATAATTGTTCATAACGTTAACAGTCTTTGCAAAATGTTCGTGCTACATGCTGTGCACGCTGTCACATCTTTTCCTAGTTAGTTTTTGGCATGAATACAATATTTTGTGCCAGGCAATGGGGAATTATTCATATAACTCAGAGCAACATGCCTTACATGAAGCTTTCAGGCCGTCATGGGCTGTGAATTCATCTGCATGCCAGTTTTTATTTTTATCTGCTCAACACTGCATTGCTCTTTCAAACATCTGGCAGGTGCTGCATGTTCTCCATTTTCATTTCCACTCATCATCACACTGCTGCATTCTTTTCTTGCATCTCTTTCCTTTATTCTCATTTTTTTGTGTGTGTGTGCCCCCCCCCCACCCCCCCACCTCACCATTTTGTTTGCATGTCCACCCCCCCTGTCATCTAAACATCCACCCGCACCCAGTGGATGTGTGGTCAGTGGGCTGCATAGTGGCCGAGATGATCAGGGGAAGTGTGCTGTTCCCCGGCACTGATCGTATCCTTCCCCATCATCGACTGATCGCTGTGCCATCACTTCATACCGCGTGAAGAGATCCAGCACCATCCTGAGAGTTTCCCTCCCCGTCACTTTTGCCATCCATCGCCAAATTCTCCGCCTGACCTCCACCACTGCTCTGCTGCACCCACCTGTTGTGAGAACTTGGAGCAAAATCAGACGGCGAAGGGCGGTAGTGAGCTGTGAGAAAGAGAGCATGTGATAGTTTTGTAGTAGCTGCGTAGGAGAGGAAAGAGCGGCTGCATCATTGGAGATAATGTGATCTAGGTGTGTCTGTGTTGACTGAGTAGAGCTGTGTGTGTGTGTGAACCTCAAAGAAAGATAAATGCCAGGTTGCCCTAATGGATTTTTGCAGTATGTGTGTGGGAGTGAATAGTTGTGTGTGTGTGTGTGTGTGTGTGTGTGTGTGTGTGTCCCTGTTTCCTTAACATTTACACTGCAGACATCGACCAGTGGAACAAGGTAATTGAGCAGCTAGGCACTCCATCTCAGGATTTTCTAATGAAGCTGAACCAGTCGGTAAGAACGTATGTGGAGAACCGGCCACGCTATGCTGGATACAGCTTTGAGAAGCTTTTCCCAGATGTGCTCTTCCCTGCTGACTCTGACCACAACAAACTGAAAGGTAGTGTTTTCTTTGTTCATTTTTTTTAATCATGTCATGACCATAAATCATTAAGAACTCTTTCATCGCACCACATTTGCAGACTTGTGAGTAATCGCGCCGCATCTTATCTTATTTGTTGTGTCTCATCTCAGCAAGCCAAGCCAGAGATCTCTTATCTAAGATGCTGGTGATTGATGCCTCCAAGCGCATCTCCGTGGACGAGGCCTTGCAGCACCCCTACATTAACGTTTGGTATGACCCAGCCGAAGTGGAAGCGGTGAGTGGATCGCCAGTCGGGCCGCATGATCTTTAAATGGGTCACCTGAGATTTTAATTACATCGCTTGAAGTGGAAAGTTGGCATCGCTCTTGTGCCGCCTATGTGCTACTCAAGCTGTGTTTTTTTTCTCTCCTCTTTCTCAGCCCCCTCCAAAGATACTCGACAAACAGCTGGATGAGAG
Source organism: Amniataba percoides (assembly GCA_037176925.1). Taxonomy (NCBI): domain Eukaryota; kingdom Metazoa; phylum Chordata; class Actinopteri; order Centrarchiformes; family Terapontidae; genus Amniataba; species Amniataba percoides. The sequence goes on along the minus strand of JBAJHX010000033.1, from coordinate 11,047,227 downwards.
GGAGCATACCGTGGAGGAGTGGAAAGGTTAGACGCAGCACACTCAGATTTTCAGCACTACACCCAACACTTCATTTTTCACTGTCAGTTTCAGTGTTTTATTTCCCCTCTGGCTCCTGAGTGCTAGCATGGATTTCAATTCAGTAAAGTCAGAAAGCTGAATTTTGGTCTCAAGTTAGCCACCAAAGCACCTAGTTAACTGAGCAGAGTATATTTTATTTTAATATGCAAATGCTAGTGACTATTAAAGCTGTGCACTATATTATACGTTTAAAATGAAAAAGAATTAGTCAGCTGGTCAGATGCTATAATTAGTTCACCAGGGGTTACGTGATGATTTTTCTATTCATGGAGAGCACACAAATAAACCATGTCTAAAGAAATCCGGTGCGGCAGCCAGTGAATGTGTTGACAGGCAGTCATTTGGTCACTCACATTGTTGCCCAAGGAGGTCTTTCCCTCCACTGTAGTCGCCAGAGGGTGTGTTTTGTGACTTGAAATCCCCTCTTTAAAGCCTCTTAGTTAATGTTTTCCACTGGGGGCAACCTGATGCTGTGGCACATGGGAGGGCTTAAGATTGTGAGTAAATATCACTTTCACTTGTGTGGCACGGTGAGCTCATCCTGACCCCCTGCCAGGTGATAATGACCCCTCACTCATTTTTTTAGAAGGGTCACGCCAGCACAGGCTGTCCAAATTAGAAACACGATGCTGCCTGGACTGTACAGTATGCAATACACTCCGACTGTACACAAAATGTATCATATACTGTGATAAATATATCAGTGATTTCTCCCTCTCTCCTGTCCCACCTAACACTCTCTTGTTCATCCATTTGAAGGGCTAATTTATAAGGAAGTGAGCGAATGGGAGGAGTGGACAAAAAATGGTGTCATTAGAGGCCAGCCACCTCCTTTAGGTGAGTAATCATTAGAGCTTTGGGAGATAAGAAGTAAGGTGGAAAGGATGATTTGCAGTAATTCAATCCTATTTTTATTTGTTAGAGGCACATGATGACATGATGATCGGAGGTTGGATGTAAGACATCTAGGTTGCATCTGGGATGAAGTTGGTTTAGTTCTGTAGAGTGTTGTATGCTTCTTATAACCATATAACTATAGTTTTAAGAGCATTTCGACATTTTAATATGAGTAACTGGTGTAGTAGAGCATTAATCAGATATTTCAGGATGTAAAAAAGAAATCCCATGACAATGTCTTAATATTGAAAATAAAATGAAAGAAATTGAAAACTTAAGTTGTAATACTTCCAGAGTAAAGGAAGTAGAATATAAGTATTTTGAAAATGAAGGTAGTGACGTAACCTGTAGACGAGTAGCAGTGTACTGTATATAACTGACACACAAAGAAGAAAAAGTGTTTTGCAAGGAAAACTAGTAAATGTACAGTACACTGTTTATGTACTGCCAGGAAAAGTAAAAGATGCTCATATTATCCAGTAAGTTCTCAACATACAAGCTTTTCTCATCATTCTTTTTATTCCTATATTGTGACACTTGTCGTATTAGGACCTTCCTCAATATATTTTTTTTCTTTAAAATATCACAACTCAAATTATTATGACTTTGTTCTCAAAATGTGTAGACTTTATTCTTGAATTCTCAGATTTCTCCTAACTCTGTTGTAGTGACTTCCATGTGCACATGTGACTCAGATAATGGCAGTATCCTGTGTCTTTCAATGAAACCTATTCGTTGACGTGTGTTTTTCGCAGCACAGGTGCAGCAGTGATCGACAGCCCCCCTCAGCCCACGTCCTCCTCCTCTTCGGCCAACGATGTCTCGTCCATGTCCACAGAGCCCACTGACCCGAGCAGTGACCCCACCATGACCTCTGAAACAGACAGCAGCTTGGACAGCCACACCTCTTTGGGTGCACTGGCCTGCTGCAGATAACGCACACATCCAGTACACACACACACACACACACACACACAAAACACACCTTTCCTCATCAGTGTGTGTGATGGGAGAGGGTTTAGGCCAATTGAACTTCTCATGTTAGTTTGTAGAGCTGCGCTTTTAATGTACAGTTTGTTTTTATTTCCCCTCCCCCTACACTGCTGTAAATGATTGTGGTTTGAAATTGTATCATTATTACTGTATTTTTGCTGCAAAGAATCAGAGTATGTTTTGATGTGAATCTGTGATGTATGTTATGAAAGAGAAGGATTCGAGTGTACTTTAAACATTGCTGTTTTTTAGCTACTGCTACACAGTCGAATACCGTACTGTTGGCACCGCAATATTATGTTGAGTATATTTTTGAATCGTTCATTTGGCATTTTTGTATTATTTTTGGGACATTTGAATGAATCTACACCAGTTCTCTCTTTTAACAGTAGACTATAGCACATTTCATCTCAGATCCAATTGCAAAATGGATGATTTTATTTTGATATCGTTCCTCATCTTTCTTGTAGAAAGCGTCCCTTGGTGTATCCAGGTTTAACTTATTTCTTAGTATTATGTCACCTCTGATTGTGTGCATCTTGACAAGCAGTCAAATGATCTATTACCCTGACACTGAATTAGTTTTTTTTTTACTATAGCATACTGTTAACTGACTGTATTTCAACATGTTTATTTACTTGGATGTAATTTGTGGGTGATGGTCTGTTGGATGAGGAAGAACAAGGTGAATGTAAGTGAGCAGACGTGGCACAGTGAGGAGCCAATGACTACTGTTAGCGCTGTAACGAGTTAATGTAGGCCACTCCACTGGCTAGACTGAGTTCTGTATTCGGGGACTGTCACCAGAGACTAAGTCTAAATTAGTCACTTTACCCTTTTGGCAGGTTCTTTCAGACATTATTCACAGCTGTCTGATATTTAAGATATTTAATTTTAAGTGCCCTTACTCAGTTAAGTGATTTTCAGTCCTCTCCGTGGCAGATGCCCCTCTCTTCTGTGGTGCGTCTTTCTGAGTTCTACCTCACACATGCACACACACTCAAAACACACTTTTTTTTTTTTTTGAAGAGTATGTATATCATGGCACACGAAAGAAATGCGAAAAAAAAATCCTTTTCTGTATTTGTGTTATTTATTTATTTATTTATTTCCAGCTAGGAGGCATCTATTGTATGTAATGTACATTTCATTCGGAAGTACTATTTATATGCATTTTGTTTCTTTTTTTTGTTTTCTGTGCAATATAATTCATAGATTAGTATAGTCAGTGAGTGATCTGTACATTTTACTGTAGATGTATGTATGTTTTCTGAGAGTCAGGAAACAGGCATTTGCTACCTGCCATGATAACCTTTGGATGTATTTGATGGCTCAAATTCCCAACCCATCCCTTTGCCCTTATCATGGTTGGGCGCTCCAGGCAGTAACCCCTAGCATCAGCTCTCAGAATGCACTTTGGGGATTGTGACGCATGTCCTGACCCTCTCCGGGGCCACATCTCTACTGACTGTTGTGGCTTCCTCTTCTCGTGGTTTTTCCTCTCCTCTGCCTCCTCCAAAATAGAAAAAGATAGAATAGATGACGCATGAGTTTTCTCTGAGCATATCTGGTTGTAGTGCAGGTACATTTAGAGGAAAGACAGGAAAGCCATTCAGCACTACTGGGATGACGCTGCAGTCTTCTGATGGTTTGGCCAAACACCGACAGCAAAGCGTTCGCTTGTCGTAGTGTGTTTTGGTAGGGACCGTTGATGTGTGAATTTTAGCCTTTGGATCTGAAATTGCCTCACTAACAGACTAATTATATACATCAGAAATGGAATCTGTCTACCTTCAACTCCAGCAAATAAAAGAGTTGAATTTTAATGTCTCACATTGTTGTTTCTTTGACTCATCACGTTAATGTTTCATTCACTAATATGAGCTCTAAGGAGGGTAATGAACAGGGTGTGTATGGGAAGACTGTACCTCATATATAAGGCTTTTTCTGCTGTTTTACAGCTGGATTTAGTCCATAAATAAACAGCTACATGACCTATAGTGTATAATCATTAGGAATTTTATGGAATGGTAAAATGAGAGGTGCTTGGTCCAGAGGAGTTCTTGTTTGGCACCGGCACTGGTCAGTGTAGGCACAAGACGGCTGTACTAAAGAGGACAAGATGGCAAGTAGTACTGCGCAAGAGGTATTTGGTCTTCAAAGCTTTGGGGCTGGCTAGTCTTCCCAGTCATCGAGCTCCTCCTCTGACGGACCAGATGAAGGCAGGTTGGTTTTGTCTAGTTGGTCCGTGTTGCACCTGTGGTCAGATCTCCAAGAGTTTTGAAGAACTCCTCCATCTCCTGCTGGAGGAGAATGTTACGGTTCTCTGCGTCTTGATGTGCCCGCTCCGAGTTCCTGAGTCGGATCTCAAGCATGTGAAACTTCTTCTTCTCCTGGTCCAGCTCCTCCTCGAGGCGGTTTACCTGGGACTGGTACCTCGAACAGGACTCCTCCAATCTCAAAGAAGAAAGGAGATAATAAATAATGATTCATGCATTTTTAAAGATATATATATATATATATA
>JBAJHX010000033.1:11024577-11035155 GCA_037176925.1 Amniataba percoides | reverse complement strand
CTCTCTCTCTCTCTCTCTCTCTCTCTCTCTCTCGCTTATCAGCTCTCTGTCTGGACTCGTCATTTCATTTCTCCCCTCCCTGGATGTCCTTCATTTGCAGAGTCATGATTGCTGGGAAGTGACAAGACTAGAAACGAGGCCATATGAAGCAGTCATTAACAAAAGTGTACGCAGACAGAGAAGCCAGCAGAGCAGGATCTATAATTACAGCAGGCATGGTAAATATTTTTAAAAAATAGGCAGGAAATCTCAGAAAGGAACTAGTTATTTCTATATTTGTCAGCAAAGAAGTAGTGTAAGGATCAAGCTGTCTTCTTAAAATATGCAAATTCACATAATGAATATGTGTTATTAATGGGGCAATATGTCCCTTCTGTAGAAGAAGTATATAGTAAAGTATTACTCCTACTCTCATTTAAAGTGCAGTACCTCAAAATTGTACTTACTGTTAGTTCAGTACCTGACTAAATATACTCCACCACCACTGAAGTCTCCACCCAGTCAGTGTTATACCATAATCACTTTAATTATTAATGATACATTACTGTAGCATTTCGTGTTATGTTTGTTTGGTCTCGCTGGAGAGAATTTAAAGTACTTTATTTACTGTTGGGTATTTTAATCTAATAGAATGCATCTCATATTAAGATCATTATGTTTCAGCTGCAGTCGTGTTACAGCCTCAAACTGTTCGATAACTTTAGTTTCCAAATGAAATGGAGTTAGTTCAGTTTACTCTCTGAAATGTAGAGAAAAAAAACTAAACAAAACATAAATACTCAACTAAAGTACAAGTACCTGAAAACCATACCAAATACAGTCGTTGACTAAATGTACCAGGGCACATTCCACCGTCACTTCTAGATATTCTATCCTGCAACTTCCTTCATTCCAGGAATTAAATCATTCAACTAATGTTGGAATGACTCATGTGTGAGACTGTCAGGATTTATTACATCATTAGACATTTTCACACATGCACATTAGGAGTTTTTTTTTCTATTATTTTACTTAAAAATATAATGAATTAATAACATATACATATAATATAATTTAGTAATGTTTATGATTAACTTGGTGGAGCATCAAAACCTACTTAAGTAATGTACAAAACTTGTTTAATAAAAACCATAATTATTCATACAAATGTCCTTATATTGACAATTATTCAAGCACACAAATAGTGGAGGGAAGATTGAAACAACATTAACTTCCTCCCAAAGGACTCTGCTCTACTTAACTTCTTTATATTTCTGCTCCTATTTGTAAGCATCTGAGAGCAGATCCAGCTCTGTGAGGCTTTATGAATTTTCCCCGAATGATGCTGCATAAAAGGGTCAGAGGAGAGAAGAGCTGGGAATCTAATCAAAGGAGAATACCATTACAGCAAATGAGAGATGGCAAGCGCAGAAGACGTGGCAAGCAAACTGAAGTGGCTACTGCACTCTTCCAACTGCGTGCGTGAAGGAGAAAGAAAAGACACTTCTCCTTCCCATCATCTTTTATGGTCTTTTATTTTTACTGCTGGTCTAGAATAAGACAGTGACTGCCAGGGAGAAGTGAAGCAGCGACTCTGGCTAAAGACACACAGGAATGTAAGGGTGAAGCTAATATGGGAAATATTTCACTTATTTATGTCCATTTTCATGCAAAAAAAAAGTCATTCAGGGAGTCCACAAAGTCTCATAGACTTTATCTCCTGTCATGGTGTCTTTTCCAATACCAGTCCATTTCCTTGACAGAAGTTGGCAACTGTCACAACTCCCTGAGCCACCTGAAGCAGCGAGTGTCGGTTGTCCCTGGCAACCACCTGCTATGAAGAGCACAGCAAGTATTTTTACTCTGCATCATGGTAATCTCTGTGCGAGGGGTTGTTCTGGTGATTTACAGCTTCCTTATTCATCTCCGCAGTCATGTGAGAGGCATGTATGCGCGGTGTCCCGACTTTGGCGGTCACAAGTGGATTTTACCTCGCGTTAGAGGAACTATGTTTGACAGTCAGCTGTTGTGATTTACAGGAGTAGAGAGCCCTGCATTCCTGTCACCACCTCTGATCCATCTGTCACCTGCTAGACACCACGCCACGCCAAAAACTAACCCAACAAACCCTGAATAAACAGAGATATGGTCATGTGTCCAGTTGTGAACATGATGGGACACAGACCACTTGGTTGGAGGGAGTATTACCCTTTGAGCAGCCATGTTTACTACAACCTGTCTCCAGCGGGATCAAATCTTCCAGGAATGGGGACGGTATGATCAAGAGACATCAGAGATTACATCACCCTGCTGGAGAGCCTGTTAACTCTCACTGAGCAATGAACACAGAAGATAAAGCCTCGACACTTCGTATCATGCCAGAAAACTCAGGTCACTGCTTGTAACAATAGTCACCAGTAGTCACCACAATAGTGACACTGGTGTGCAGATCCGGCGCTAACATGGCGCTGTTGCACCTTTTTGATGTTATTATCAATGAAAATCACTGACACCAATACTGATGTTACATTATTACAAAAAGACAGCAGGACAGATGGAGCTCTGCAGGCGCAGCGAGAGAGGCAAAGAAAGAGAGCTGCAGAGAGGAGAGGCAGAAACCGGAGAGAGCAGGGAAAGAGAGAAAAGAGATGGAGTGCAGAGGAGGGATGGAGGAAGGGGAGGAGGGAGTGTGCTTACCCCGGCGTGTCTGTTTTATCTTGGGGCTCAGCATGGTTACCGTTGCTGTGCTGCTCCCTCTCACAGAGACATGACTGCATCCCTCTGTTCACACTATACTGTACCTCAGACACACACACTCGGCTCCTCTCGCTGCTGCCTCGCCCTGTTACTCCTCATCCTCTCCGAGCATCTCTCTCTCTCTGTCTCTCTCTCTCTCGCTGGCTCACTGTCTTGCACCTGGACACTGTCTGATTTCACACACACGCATGCACGCACACGCACACACACTTACAAGCACTTAACCACACACTCTCCTCTTCCTCTCCTCCTTCCTTTTATCTCACTCCCCCTCTCTGTCCCACTGGCCCGGCGTGCTGTTGTTCTCACATACCTCGAGCCCTGCCCACTCCCTCACTCTCTCTCTGTCTCCCTCTCTGACTCCCTCTCTCCCTCTCTCTCTCTCTCCCTCCTTTGCTCTCTGTCTCTCCGCCTTCTGCTGCACACTCAGTATCAATTTCTCACCGTTTATAAATATGTCTGGCTGTGCGTCCTCTGTCTTGTCACCCATTTCTTTAAATTGTCTTCCCCCCTTTGCTCCACAGTCTTCACAATCCCACCAGCTGTTTGCTCATGGAGATATGATTATTGGTCTTGTCTGTACCTGAAGTAGAACCTCAGATCAATACATGTGATTTTACTGACACCGTTCCTACTACGATATGTTTAATAAGCCGAGCAAGAGGCCAAGTCGTTCTACTGTCTTTACCTATAAAGCACTGCAGATGGATGATAAATTTTGGTGGAGATGTGTTTAAAACTGACAAAACTCCCCCATGCAGCACTCACATTCAGTATCCTGGCTCTTTCAGGCTATGATTTATAGTCTGAGGGGAAATGCCACACTACTCAGTCACTCAGCAATCTGTATGGTAGAAGCCACAGCACTCAAGGGTGTGATGTTCTTGTTCCTATTCTGCCTGGTAGGGTTGTAGTGGTTGTGATAAAGCAGATAAATGCTGCACTTCAAGAGGGTGAATGAGATTAAAATGCAGCACAGAGACACTGCTAGAGGGGAGAGCTGACAGAGATTTCTCATAAGGAAGAAAAAAAGACCTATACTCAGCTCACTCATAACAATCAATGACAAATGGACGACACTATACACTGCGTTGATGAAGGCTTCACAAGGGAGTCACAGTCCATTAATAGCAGCATTACATTGTAAATCTTTACGCTTTCATAAAAACAACTCATTCCTTGAAAGACATAGCTTGTACAGATAGATATGATACCCAGATAAATATCTTTAAATCACAGCTTAACATTAAATGAGAGCTCAAAAAAGTTGGATCTTAGGCGGCAAAATAAATCATAGCCTTGCTAGATAAAATGATCGAAAAACAGAGCTTTACCTGCCAATTCCAAGTGTTTGTCACTACACAGAGGAGTCCTGGATGGCTTCATGGCAGCGGACCCTTCTGCACACTGGATCCTTCTCCACTGAGGCCATTTCTTGAGCCACAAAACACAAATGCGCACACACACACACACACACACACACACAGGCACACTAAAGGTCTAAACAACGGCAAGAATGAAACCACATTCTTCTGCTTAATTGATAATCACTACGAAACTAATCAAATGACATTCACATACCCAAAGAAAAGGGATTACTATGGCTGCCATCATTCACACACCAATGACAAGCGCCTGAAGAATGCTGATGTGAACAGACTGTGATAGAAGGAAGGAAATAAAGACAGTCATGCGAATATTACTTACCATGTCATCTTGGATGGGCAGACCAGACGACTCTCGGTCTAGAGCCAGACGCTCTGCGCTGCACAAGAAAGCATCACATAGTCCCGGGCAGCTGCTGCGAAAGGTAATGCTTCACTGAGAAATAAAACACAGCTGTGCGGGACTCTCCCGCTGTCTTCTTCTAAATTTTCTGTCTGTCTGTCCGTGAGGAAGTGAGCTGCCTTGATGGAGAAGTGAAAACTGCTGACTTCTGTGTAAAGATTATTATGCATTTCTCCTGCAGCTTATTACTGTATATTTTCTCCACTCACAGCACTAAATCCAAAACTTTGAGTCTTGGTGATTTGACTATGTAAATCAAGAGGAAACTCTGAAAAGCTCTTTTTCTTCTGAGTTACACAGTAAGACAAAAGGGAAGGATGCAGTTCTTATTTAGAAATGGTAGATTTCAGTAATTTATTAAACATTTTTCTACAGCATAAAAACATCATGGTATCATCTTGGAAAACAAAAGAAACTGTGTTAACACAGATAAAATACATTAGTACATACAAAATATATTAAGATGTTGACAAATGACATCCAGTTAAATACAATAACACTGATTCAGGGACAGAGGAATACAGCAGAAGCTCACATGCACTCTAAACCAATCCATATGCATGACCAGCAGCACAGTAGACACTAAAATAATATCATATGACGTAGCCACTAACACAATCCAGACACACCAGCCTCTGAGGGGCGTGGGGAACATCATCTATAATCTAGAAATATGGTCCTGAGGGACACATAGGAAATGAGTGTGTTTAATTGAAGGCATGAAAGGAGCATGTCTCATTAGCGAGAACAGAGGAAGTGTCATGGCGCAAATGACTGGTAGCAGGTCAGAGAGGTAATGACATTAGGAACAAAGCCTTCTCTCGCAACTGCTATTAACCATTACCAGTAGCTAATCGCAGGAATCACTAAGCACATAAATGCCCACAACCTTGACTTATGTTTTACAGCACGACACACTATAATTTAAAATAATAATATTAATGTGGTTAAAAATAAAATTAATGTTGATGTGGAATATAAAAAAAATTGCAGTGAAAATGAGCATCCATTCAGAGGCGTTCCCTGCTAAAACACAGTTTAGGAAATAACCAGTACTTCACACAGAACAATGTAAACCTACAAGTTAATCAAAATACTGTCATCTTAAAAGTATTCAGTGAGGTCTCTAAAAACTAAGTGAACTTTTAAAGTCTTAGTGGTAGTTATCGTGCTTGCCACTTTGTGGACAAAACTGCTGACGACTATTCTATAGCCTACTGTATATTAAAATATATATATTAAGATATAACCAAGTTTTACATTCAAGTACAACATGTTATATGGCATTAGAGAGATACTGAATCTAAAGAGGATGTTCTCACGAAGTGCACACCACAGACTCTGTAAACGGAGAATGTATAACTGCAATCGAGTGATGATGAAACAAGTTTGAGAAGACAAACCGACATTTTTTAAATGTCTATGGCAGTTTTGTCCTTTGTCTGTCCGCTGCCCACTCGTCTGCGACCCTCCAACAGGAATGACAGGACTATGACCCAGCGCTGTACGAGGGACCTCTGTCGTGCCGCACTTTCACACTGCCTGAAGTAGGTGGTGGTTCCCGTGGCGACGGCATCAAACTGCTCGGTCAGTAGCCACACCTCCCAGAGCAGCGTCAGTGTATTCATGATCATCATGACCACCACCCAGAACTCCTGCCCCAACAGTCTGAGCCACAGCGAGAAGCTGTGACTGCCTGCGGGCATCTTGTCAGACAGGTAACTTGTTGCTGTGGCAACAAAAAGAAGGTGGGCAATCACCATGGAGAGGATGAACAGAAGGAAAAGGCGGTGGTTTCCCCGGCCGATGCAGCGGTTAAGGAAAAGGCAGTGGTGGTCGTAGTCTTTAATGCACACGTCACACAGCTTGCAGTGTTTAGTGTAGTCAGGTGGAAACAACTATGTGAAAAGCAAAGAGAGTTGGAAGGAGAGAAACACTATTACTATGTTGCCTATGACCTAGAAAATGTGCATCTTTTCATTTATTGCCTACCATTCATGTCTGTTTTTGATTTTTTTTTTTTTTTTTGCATTTTTTATAGTTCATTCATCATTTTATCAGGGGCGTGTCAAGAACTTTTCAAAGGGGATGACCAGATGAAGGCACATACCAACAGAAGAAGGGATGTGAATACATTTTTAGATGTAGACAGAAAGACTGGTAGGTTTTCAGCTGGTTACCTAAACACATAGGTAGATATGGAGGTCTGCAAAGAAAACACGGCTCTCTTAACCATGACCGATGTGAATATCTTACCTCGCAGTATGGACAGAACCTGTGGGGGCTCTGGTTGTTCTCCACTAGGTCTGCGATACAGGAGAACTGAGGATCTGCGTCCGCTCTGTCCAGTGTTCCAGGGTCCTGAGTCAGAACCTTACAGAACAAACTGAGGACCACGGAGAAGTGGACCATTGACACCTGGACAAGAGCACTGGTTGGCCACACACATTCAAAAAGTTAAGGATAAACTTCTCATTTCAATATACAAAATCATAGATTGCATTTCCCTTGCTTTGTGTATTTGGGAACGTAAGACATCTTCTCTGAGAAACAACACAGGGGAGCATGAGTGTGCTGTTGTGCTAACTCTAACCCAATGGTTATATTTGGGAACTCTCTAAAAAACAAAAAAATTATGTCAAGGTTGTTGAGGGGCAGGTGGCAGCACAGTATTTAGGAATCATCCAGTGAGGACAGTGATCATCAGTACCACATTTGAAATTAAATGAGCCTGTTTGAGATTTTCAATGTGAGCTTTCACTGGCCAGATAATAGTTAAAACATGAATGGGTATGTGATCGATATCTGCTACTTTTACTAAGGATATTAGGCATTATTTTTCCATAGAAGCAGAGCAGGGAATGGAACAACCCGGCTATGAGTGTTCCCAAGTAGATCGGGTTGGGTAACCTGGAAGGGAAACAGAAGCTGTCTCAACACAGAGGGAAATGTGACTTACTGATAAATATTTCACATGTACTACAATTTTCGTCAAACCTTTGGTAGGTGGTCATGCGGTGGTACTGTGTGAAGATGCTTCTGGCGAGCCAGGGGAACAGCAAACCGCAGATCAGCCCCCCATAGCCTCCCAACATGGCTGCTATCAGCAGAATGGCAGCTCCACTCAGGGTTGGAAAAAACAGTGTCCAGTAATATAAAACTGGTGAGAAACACAGAGATGTTCTCAACACATGCACAGCACTTTGAATGTTACAGTGATATTATAATCACCACCACCGTCATCATTATGATCATCATCCTTGTTTTCATTGCTAGAGAAATGTAATATTTACCATGAGACTCTCTGGGCTTGTGGTGTATTGGCTCATTAATGTACCGACTCAGTAGCTTTGTGAGTTGCTGATGTCTAGAGAAAAATACACAGTACAGCAATGTATTAATCAGCATCAGGATCCCAAGAGACAAAAGTAATCTGGAAATGCGGACACACTGGATATTTAAAGGTACTGAGGTACTATCCAATGCAATGGCCTGCTAGTCAGTGTTTTTCCTGAGACCTTTGGAGATGGCAGATTCACCTAAATGTTTTCCCCTGTTTGCTGAGGTCCAGCGGTGTGAGACCGCTGTGGTTCTTCTGATAGAGCATCCTGCACCCCGTCCTCTGCAGCAGTGTCCAGCACACCTCCACTCCGCCCCTCTCTGCTGCAACGTGAAGCGCTGTCGCACCCTGCTGGTCAACTGCATCCACACTACATCTCTGGCACAGAAACAGATGCTTTTGTTGTACGGCTGCTGAGAGACAGTCACATCTGCACTGAGCCCTATTACACAAAAATATCCTGAGAATTAACTTATGTTTGTCGCATTTAGTTTGTCACGTAGTAATGATATGGGCTAAGATTATCTATCCAAGCTTTCGGGACAAGTATATAATATGGATGGATCAATCCTGCTTCTGGTCATATTTCAGTTGGAAGGAAGGTTTGATTAAAGAGCTGTTGATAGGAGTGTAATCATAAACACGCATTCACCCGGTAGACAACTCAGCTTACACCAGAACCTCATTTTAATTCATTTAATGCTGCACTGAGCAACTAATTAGTTGGCAGAAAGACTAAACTCAAATATATCTATAAGGAGGACATGCCTTGTATACCACCAGCTTATCTAAGTCGTTTTTGCTAAAAAAGCAATTGTCTTTCACACATTCAGCAGACAAGCAACAATAGAATTAGAAATATTTTTTGCTTCTACAACACTCTGTAAATGTAAATCCAATACAGCAGTAAGCTGTAGCCTCCAGTGCCTGAATAAATTTGAGGAAAATGCTTTTAATCACTAGCCATTTTTTTTTATCTTTAAACGTTTTTTTTGTGCCGAATTGAACGCAGGCATACTGAAAGTGGCTGCATATAGTTTTATATGCCTGGTTAATAAGAGTTGTCTGTAAATGTGCAAGCTTGAGAACCAAAAAGATCTTCAAATGAAGTGATCATTTAAATATGACTCAATGCTACCTTCAGAAACATTTAAATGATACTTTAAGATTAAGTATTATCTTACTGTTGGTCAAAGACAGCATGTGAGTGAGAGAGTGAGAAAGTGAAGCCCCCATAGTACCTGTTCTCTGAGCAAATACCGGACCACCTCTGTGTTGCCTGTGGATGCAGCCAGGTGAAGCGGCGTCACCTGGTACATGTCTGTGTCTGAGAACCGGAACATTCCTGTCTCCCACAAAAAGTGTATGGCAACTCTGGGAACGATAACTGTCAGTCAGTGCATGCCTGATGTGTTTTCATGCAAGTGTATAGTCAGACAAACCCAAGACAAAAGAAAAAAACCCCAAAACAACTAAGTTTGTGGTGTTCTGTTTCCTCCACTTACATGTTGCCCCCGGTGACCGCATGATGAAGTGACGTTTTTCCCTGCAGGTCTATAAGGCGCAAATCAGCCCCATACTGCATCATTTGGTGAATGATATAGATGTTCCCTTGCCTTATGGGAGACAAAAGTTATGCACTATTATTAACCATGATCAAGTGCAGAACAACAACCATATTGCTCACGTCAGGGCACCGTCCCCTCAAGAATTCAGGCACCTTTGCTGGACACCTGAATGTGCACCTTCTTCTCACCTGCAGCCAAAATGAAAGGCTGTCTGTCCTGCATCACACGTCAGGTTAGGGTCAGCTCCATTACTGAGGAAAAGGTCAACCATGGCCCGGTTACCATGTAGGGCAGCGTAGTGGAGCGGGGTGAAACCGCCCCAGCCTGGATGGAGACAGACACATCACAGTGAGGTTGGAAGACGCAGTACATCAAACTGATCTTGCACCCAACATGAGCCTGACGTAAATGTATGACCCTGTCGGACTGTTGGGCATCGAAATCCGTCTGGAGTTGGGGTTAAAGTTCCCGTTGGCACGATGTGACTCCGTGCAGTCACAGGATCTGTCCATCCAGATCTGTGCCAGACCATGTCACAGAGGAGTGCCAGCAGAGGTAGGTTTCCACTTTGGCACTGTGGCAAAAATCACGTCAGGAGACACTGGAGCGTGATAAAGTTCGACAATAACAAACTGTAAAACGATACTTGCTCAATTGTATAATATGTGAATAGCCTATGATGACTTAATCAGGTTATATAATACTGTAAAAGACAAAGTGTGTATTACAGACATGTGAAAGCAACACAACAGGTTTGTTTCCCTGGCAAGCAATGTTCATAAGCAGCTTTATAATGAGCAAACCAGCAAATGCCATCACTAAGTTGAGCACTCTAGGTGTTGTTGACAGGAGCAGAGCAGGAGGAAGTGGCCTGCGGAGCCACATCTGTGCTGCAAACATAACAACACGTGATCTCGCAGTGCATTGTATTCATCATGCCTTACCTTTCTGCTTAAGCACGGATCGATCATTCTGAACGAGGTGTATGCACTGTTCAATATTCCCTTTCTGTATGCAGTCAAATATGTCTCCGCCGCTGACGGAGCACACGGGCATGGGATGCATGACGGCGGCTGCACTGAGGCGCGCACCGGTTGTCGCTCCCAACGACGGAAGCTGCTGCTTCCTCTTCTTCTTCTTCTTCTT
>JBAJHX010000033.1:10989684-11020357 GCA_037176925.1 Amniataba percoides | reverse complement strand
GTGTGTGTGTGTGTGTGTGTGTGTGTGTGTGTGTGTGTGTGTGTGTGTGTGTGTGTGTGTGTGTGTGTGTGTAAAACCATTGATCGGGATTACAGCTGCAAACGTAATCACTCTTTGGCTTGTGCACGTTCTGTGTGTGTGTGTGTGTGTGTGTGTGTGTGGCTGTACATATAAGCCTCATGACCAGAGATTTGACCAGAACATAGGACCTTACTTAAGAACAGCAAACTCAGTGAAATGCGATATCCTCTTAAGGAACTGAAAAGACCATATAGTACCCAGTGGCTTTTATTATTCATAGTGTAGTGTAGTGGCCAAAACAGCTGAGATCCAACCATAATATAGATTCATAGTTTTATTGTGTTTTTGTTTAATGCCAGTAATTTCACACAAAAATCATTTAAGATTTTTTTTCACATTATACAATTGTAACACAAAAACGCCACTTGCAGTAGACAACTACAGACATCATCTGTGTCATTATGTCAGCATAGTGATACCGACTTTAACATGTTGTTTTTCTCTCCAGTATATCTGTATGATGGACTCTTTTCTCTCTGATCTCAGGTCTGTGAGGATGGTGGCAGACTTGAAGGTTTGAACATAAAGGCACTTGCAGCTCTCACTGCAGACACCGTCATCCATAACATCCACAAAAGACTTGCAGACAGGCATGCAGGTACAAACATCTACTAACATCAGCAGAGACGGTGCAGTTGTTTGCAGGGGCTTTTTACCTCTTCAGTCCACTTCTGCTTTTTCAGTGGGCGGTGTTTCTTGTCAGGGAGGGTTTCTCTCATATCGTTAATGTCATGTTAATGAAAATAGAACACCGAAGCACATTTGATCTTTTCCTAAGCGGAGGAAAGCACCTCATATGTGACTGAAATGCTTGTAGTACATTGATCTACTGATGTTCTGTCAGCTGTCTCTCTGCCGCTCACATTTCTTACTCTGTGCACCACTGCTAATGGCTGTTTCTGCATAGTTGTATTTTTGTGGATATAGGAAGGAGAAGCTTTTTTTGGGTGGGGGGGAAGTAGATAGTTCTGGTTTTAGATTTGATTAGAACTTTAACTCAAGTTTAAAGAGGTGCTAACATATCTCATATTTACCCTAAAAGTGTGACTGTTCTTTTCGATTCAAGACTCAGCTCATGTTTTTAGCATCAGATGACTGTTGTGTGAAGATCACTTTGCAGGAACTGTTGTGTAGCACACAAACATAAACCTTAAAAATTAGAAACATGCAAACTTCTTTTCTCAGAAACAAGAAATGAAACATTCATGATAACACATATGTCCCCAGCCTCAATCTGAGATTTGTATTTTACTTTCTGTTTTGACACAGTTACACTTGACTAAAATGTGCATCTGTGAAATGTGTGAAAATTTGCATTTGAGTTATTGTTTTGACATTAGTGAGGAGAAGCTGCTCTGGTATATCAACAGGCTTGCAGTCTTAAGGTCTTGTAGTCTTTTTTTTTCTGACCTTTAGTCTTTCGGGTCATTCTTCAACAGATGTTGAATCTTTTGTGTTTACAGAGGGCGCTCGTGGTGAGGTCGTGCAGTTCTTCGAGAAGCAGGATACCAAGGAGACAAATTGCGATGCGAGAGACAATCAAGGGTGGCTGCTGTTAAAGTCTCTGCTACTGCTGACAGCTGACAGCTCAGTGAGTGATAATTAGGTGAAATTTATTGTCGGGGTCAGGTTTCTGCATTTTCAGTTGAACAGTGTAATTAAATGAATATACATTTATATAATATGTGATGGAGTGATTAGAGGAATAGAGAAATTATCTATATTTAAGTGTCTTTGACTGGCACTGGATGCATTATTATTATTGTTGTTATTATTATTAGTATTAGTAGTAGTAGCAGCAGTAGACTAGTAGTTATGTTCTGAAAGTACAGACCTGGATTTTCTTCCTGAATTTCATACCTTTTTTTTATTTATAATAACATATTTTTATACATCTATATATTTTTTATCAAAATGTTTTTGTGTGTGTAGGACGTATTGTCCTGTATAAACCCAGGGCTCCCTGCTGCTTTGGTGAAGTGTCTGTACCTGCTAGTGTGCCTTCCAGCTAAGAAGGAGAACTTAGAAGAAACCTTTCAGGAGCCACTAACTCAGGTCAGTTGAGCTCTACTTTCCTGTCTTCTGTGCTGCATCAGTTCTTTCCATTGGATTCTCTAAATATCTTCCCCTTGCTCTTTTCTAGGTTCTCCTTCAGCTCTGTAGGCAGCCAGTTAATGTGGAGAGGCTGGTGGAGACTCAGGAGCTGCAGTGTCTTATCATTGGCCTCACATCACTATGGGACCAGACCAGTGCCGCCTGGAGGCATCAGGCCTCCCGCGTCCTCAAGGCAGTCTCAGCTGTCGCAACAAGCAACACTGTCCCATGCTTACAAGGTGAGGTAACTCAAAACTATAGGGATAAATAACCTTTCTGTTCATGTTATAGTCAGTTGATTGTTCTGCTTCCTCGATGGTTGGCTGCACAGAAAGTGAATAATTAGATTTTATCTAGGAGCTTTAGCTTTCTTTGTGCAGACAGTTTTTTATCACTGTAATGAGTTCATCATGCAGACACATGACCATGCTTACCAGTGGAAAGACATGCTGCAAGTATGCTTCACATGATGTCTCTGCAGATAATTCACTCAAATGTTCTGGCACACTCAAGATAACTTTGATATGTGTGGGACATCAAGAAATTGTCAGCTTTTCCAGCGTGATATTTTACACATATACTGTAATCAGAAGAAGCAGTCTAGCAGTCTTTGCTAAATCTTGATGAAGATAGACTAAGGGCATTGATTCTACTGTCTTAGATACAACTTCACCAACCAATAATGCTCCCTTCTCCTCTTTAGGCAAGAACTGTGTGCGCATCTGCATCCAGAACCTGTTGCACATCGGTCCTGATGTTTCTGGGCCGCTGCTAGCTGAGGTGGCTGTGGCTGTGTTCAGCTTCATTAGAGACACCTATGCCCTCAATCCAGCTCTCTTTCTGGAGTTTGACACCAACAATGGCTACAAGGCCCTTGAGAACATCCTGAAGCGGTGAGATAAAAGGACATAAACAGATAAAGAATGAGACCACAATAAAATTTTAGGACTAAGAGTAAATCAGATTGAATTAAAGGGTCTGCTTGGAGTGGACATACTTGGGGGAGGGGGAGCATTTGTTAAGGGAAGATCAAAATAAGCATTCTTAGAAATTAAATGCATTTCATCAAATATACTGCCACCTCAAAGGGTGCAGTTATTCATGAAATTTGTCTGCTCTTAGAATCAGAACAAAGAAATCCTTATTTCTCTCTTCTATTCATTTTAATCTGATCTTTTTTGTCTCATATTATTTTCCCGAAAGCTGTGAAGAAGGTGTTTCTGTGGATCAGTTCCAGCCTGTTGAGGAGTTGCTGGCTCTCATTGCATCTTTCACCTTGCTTGGAAAAACTGAGCTGAAAGTGGCTCTTTGTGTCACTAATCCCCAACCCCCTGGTTTTAAATTTGACCCTCCACTCACCAAAGGTAGGTCAAGTCTTTATCACATCTTCTGCGTCGTTATTCTGTGGTTATCCTTCCCTGATTATCTCTAACAGTCGACTGTACCGTGAGGATTTGCTCTGAACCACCCCTTCAAAATTCATGTTCCAAACTAATCTAATCATCACATGCACGGCTCAGCAAAGATAGGCTGAGGGAGGGAAATGGGTCCCCCCAAATGACCACACAGTTCATCCCTACTTTGCACTTTTGCCCTCGTATAACCTGACCAAACTGCACCACTCCCTTTTCCTGATTTCCCACACACCCTTATTCCCCATTCGCCCACCACTACCCCGCTGCAGAGCACACCACCCCTCAGGTTAACAGGAAGCTGAGGTGATTATGTCTGGGATGATGAAGTGGAGGCACCCCCTCTAACTCTGTTAGGACGCCCCACATCCATTCACCACTGGCCTACAGCAATCAGCCATCTATCATAGATGCACACACACCTCCATCCAACACTCATAAATAGAGTGTCCATAATAAACACACGCATACCCAACCAAACATACACACAGACACACACACTCAGCACCCATCCATCACATCAAGGAGTAGATCTCTTTCCAGCAGAGGGAGCGGGGACTGTTTTGTGCTGATCTTATTTGGTTCTGATGCAATTTTGGCTAAGTGTGAAAATGAATCCTATTACTAACCAGGTATATATTTATGCACAACAAACACAAGTGTATTTTGCTCACTAAGACGGCCTCTAAATGTTTTGACAATGCAGCAAACCAACTCCATCAAGGCAGATTATGCTACTTTTCCTTTTCCTTCAAGCATGTTATGTTGTTTGTTTTCAATCAATCTATGTATGTATAACTCAATTGGCTCATGGAATTCAGCATGTGTTTAATGCTAAAGGTTGTTTGTAATTTATTGGTTTTCCTTTTCTAAGAAATTGACCGTCTGACCTTGCCAGAGCAAAATATGATACATCAAGCTTTAAATTCGAAACATCTTTTGGCTATAGGCAGATATTGTTTTTCAGGACTGCATGGCATAGATTATTGCAAAATATTCTCTGCGAGAACTTTTAAGACAAGATAAACAAATATGCAGACTCTGTTACTTTGTGTGACCTGTTTTATTTAAAGGGCTGAATACTCCTTTGACAAGTTACAAATTCTTCACCTCCTAATGCACCTTTGTCTCCAGGTTCAGCAGTAAAGAACCTGCCCGCCTTCCACCTGCTACAGGCCTCACTGCTGCGATCTCAGGATTCTCTGTTGTGTTGCCAGCTTCTTCGAACCCTGCAGACAATATGGGAGAATGACCTTGCCAATTTCTTCCTCTTGGAGTGGACTGTCCAGTCGATGGCCCAGCTGGCTGCCTGTGTGTGGCGTAAACCAGCACCTGTCCAAAAACTATTTTTTTCACTGTTAGAGATGGTATGACTTTTAATGTTGACAGCAAAGTCTCTAAGCATACTCTTTCCTCTTACACAGTCTGATTAGATGCTGTGTTTCCTACAGGTTGTATTTAAGTTGAACTACATCCCCCATGAGACTTTACGGGCACTGCTGAGTGTGCTGAAGCAAAGCTGGGCTGGGACATTGGCTGGAGGAGTAGCAGGGATAGAGTTTGGAGTGGTGGCTCTCAAGTGTTTTCACTGGTAAGCAGAAAAAGCTGGCATTATTTTACTCAGAAGGGTTTCAGATACTCCCACTTAAAATATTTTAACTTAAATTCTGCTGCTTGTCAGAGTTATTTGTTTTCCTCTCAGTTCCAAAGTGCACTCAAACCAGCTTAAATGAGAAATGCCCCGAAATCTAACATACACCATATGGTACTGCAACATTTGGCCAAAGTACACAATTTTAGTTATACATGTACAGTATATTTATTTTCAAATTAATGGCAAGCACCACAGTTTGCAGCAGCTGTAAAAGAAGCGCTTTGTTTCTTCTTGATGTAGGCTGATGTTCTGTCTCCCCTGCTCTGTAGGATGACGTTGCACAGTGGTATGCTTGCTGAGGTGCTGAGTGACTGGGGTCTGCTGGAGCTGCTGCTTGGGGAACTTCGAAGGAGAGCTAAGATCATCAGGAAGGCTGGAGTTGTCTCCTCCCCTCAAATAAGTATGAACTATGAACATATTGGTTTCCTCAACTTCTGATGTAATCATGACTGAACAGGACCAGAGCGATTGTTTGACATAACAGTGCATTATTACAACAAATGGGATTGAGCAACACACTTAGTCATAATTAAGTAGTTTTACTTTGAGTGTGAGTCATCTTGAAATAAAATGGGAACTTTTGTCTTTGGGCCTACAAGTCTGGCACAGCAGGCAATTTTCACATATGAAACTTCTCATCTTTAATGTTTATTCTGTCATTTGCATCTAAAGTTCTTGTGTTCTTTAGATCCTCAGCAGCTGCCATGTGTGGAGGACAGTGAGAAACTGCTCACCACCTGTATGCTTCAAGTTGTGTCAACCCTTACTTTGCGTTCGATCAAAAACACAGGTATTCACATTAATTTAATTTTTTTTTCATGTCCAATTTTTCTTCAATTCCGTAGTCAGTCACCATCTTCAACTGTGTTTTTTTTATTGAGGTTATAACTGAATTTTGCATGTTTTTTCCAGTTTCAGTGCGAGACCTCGGTATGGTTCCCTACATTAAGATCTTCTTGGATGAGGATCAGTATCGAGGTCCCACTTTAAGCATTCTAGAGCAGCTCGCTGAGATAAACCCTGAGGAATTCATGAGTACAGCCATAGGAGCCCTCTGCTCCTCAACACAACAGGAACTTGGGTTGAAGCGGGACCTTTTGCAGGTATTTACATCTTACCTGCACCTGCAGTTACAGACAATAGCGTAAATACACACATCCAGAAACAGTCAGATATGCAGTTATCTCAGCTCAGCTGTAAATGTAGTCTCCACTCTACATCAAATCATAACAAATTGTAATATGCTTAAAACATTATAAACTAGTGAATTTATTTTCTTAGCATGTGGGACCCTGATTACATTACAGACAAATGCAGATTGATTTGCTAAAACAGGTTTAGCTGTTAACTCTGGACCGATTTGATTAGGCCAGCAGCTTTGTGCTGTGGCACACTGAAGATTACCACCTCTATCAGATCAGTGAATGGAACAGAGATCTGATTAAGCTTAACTGAGTTACACACCCAGTGTATGTGTCCATTTTTATAGATGGTGGTGAGAAGAGCACTTACTTGCAGATATTGTGTGTGGGTGTGTAAGCTTCCGCCTGAATGTGCACGTCTATTTGACTGTGCGTGTGTGTGTTCTTTGTGCTAACATGGTTAAAGCATGTGGCAATCAGATTGGATACGACCTGGGTTGGCAAGTGTTAAGAGCCATTGTGATTACTCCAGTTTCAGTTAATCACATTTCCCTCTGCGCTCTGCCTCACACATTACCTACCTGATGGATTAGGTCTCTAAATTGAGTAAAGTTAATGTGATTTTGCTCACCTCCAAAAACTAGTTACCAGAAATGATTTATGATATATCTATATGTTTCATCTATTTTTCATGACATTGTTTTAATTGACTAGGGAGATGCTATTAAAAGCTAAGACTCTAAGCAAAGTTGAATGTCTATCAAAATACATTACAGTATAGTAAATTTGTATAGTGTGTGTGTTTGGTGATTCCATATCCTTGCTGGCCCCAGTGGTCTGTCTGACTCCTCTTTTCTGTATTTCAGTCTGTGCTGAAAGTGCTGGAGAGCCCCAACAGCTGGGATGCCTTCAGGAGAGCAGGAGGTTTTAGTGGGCTGCTGTCTGTGGTGATTGACATGGAAGGAGCTCTTTCTGACCCTCCCCAAGGTGAAGTGTGGAAGTCCCTGGGCCATCAACCACTGCTGGACCTCCTCCTCCTCACTCTCCACATTCTGGCCATGGCTGTGCATCTTCACACAGTAAATGCACATCATTTTGAGACTGGTGGCTTTTATGAAAAGCTGGCAGAGGCTCTACTCCAGCTGGGCTGCTTCCACACTGGGGGCCCTGAAAAAGGGATGTCTGATAGAGAGAAGGGCTCTTGTCCTGAGACTGCAGAGGACAACCAGTCTCCTGGAAAGAGCTTCCATCAGTTTATTGAGTTAGCAGAGGCCCCTGAAGGTCCTTCCTCTCCCCTCACCTCACTGCAGCCAAAGCTTCCTGTCAGTCTTCGGACATGCATAAGGCTGCTCTCCTATCTTGACCAGTTTGCCACAGGGACCTACTCTCCTCTGGAGTTAAACTTGGGACTAGAGTCAGAGGATGTGTGTGACAGAGTCAATGAAAAACTGACTGGACCTGCAGGGAATGAAGGAGTGCATTCAGGGTCCCCGCCGATCCACTCGGGATCAGGCCCCCAATCCATGGAGGACACACAGGGAAGATCCAGAAACACAGCACCCAGTATCTCTAGTGTCTGCACAGAGTCTCAGCACAGGTGGATATTTCTATCCATTTGGATGATTTGTATAAGTTACATTGCCTCTATATTAATATTTAAATTGTAGTGGGTATGCATGTGAACTCAGAAGTATAAACCCGTAATTTTGTTTTACTTTGTGTACACTAGGTTCACCTGCGATCATGTTATTCTTCATCCAGGAGCGATTCGAGTTATTATGACTCTTCTTCCATCAATCTTTACTCACGAGGACCCACAGGTACCTTTCAAATCGTTGTGCCTTATGTACCATGCTATTTAACACATGATAGTATGAGATAAATTTCTTTCCCTCTCTCGCAGCTTTCTATGGAGGTCCAGTTCTCACTGGCGCACCACATCCAGGCCATGGTCAAGTCTGAGCGAAACCGCCAGATAATGTGCGAGGGGGGGCTGGTGTCCACTCTCCTGGCCAACTGTCAGAACATGTTACTGTTTCCTAACCACCCGTTGCATCTACCTGTTACACGTATCTTGGAGAAGCTCTCCTCCCAGGCCATCACACGTCCAGACCTCAGGTGAATTATAATCAGTCTCTGTAGTTCAGTCATTAGTAATTTTTTTTACTATTTTTTGTGCTATTTATACTTGTTATAGTAATCTTTATCTGAAATGCTTCTGTTACTTTTTGCTCCACAGAAAGTTTCTGTGTTTAGGTGACCCACTCATGTGTTTGTCAGAAAAAAAAGCTGTGAAAGAAGGTTACCCACAAGTCAAAGCTGCTGCTTCAAATGGTATGCATGTGTCCGTCTGTAGTTCCATGCCTGGTTTTTACTGATGCATATAAGATTTGTTCCTTGTGACCTTCAATTTGGTAAACGCAGGGATGAATTAGGATTTTGATTGTGTTGTCTAAACCAGGTGACAGTTCAGAGGCAGGTGCCTCATCGGGATCCCCAGTAAAGACACTAAAGCGGACCTTCAGCCTGTTACAGTCTACAACTCGCAGTGAATCCTCTGTTGGTTCTGCAATCCCTGTCCACCAAATCATCAGTCTGGTGTCCATGACGTCACCCCGCACCTTCAGACCACACAGAGTCTCCTCCTCACCTGCCTTTGTAGAGTTTGACATGAGTGAGAGTGGATACGGGTGAGTCCTTGTTTTACTGGATTTCTGTGTAGCCCCATAAAACTCATATGAGATAATATCACATATGTACTGCAAAAATGACATCTCTGGTTTGTGTTGTGAGAAAATTACTTTGTAATATTAAAGATAGGTAAAGTCATTCACTAATTTGTTGGCATGTGTGGTATTATTTGCAGCTGTCTTTTCCTGCCCTCTCTGGCTACAGTGAAAGGAGTGACTGCTGATTCAATCTCAACAGGTGGAATTGGAGGAGGTATGTGACAAGTCCAAATGTTTGATACTCACATATTTGTGAATAAATCTGGTTAATCATCATCTCCCTCTCGTGTTTTTAGACTGCCGGGGTTTCCCCCCAACAGCTGGCCTCTCATTTTCCTGCTGGTTCCAGATCAACAGGTTCAGTTCAGCCTGCGATTCCCACCCAATCCGACTACTGTCAGTTGTTCGCCACATGTCCCGGACTGAACAACAGTACATCTGTCTGTCTATCTCCTTCTCAGCCTATGACGGCTGTCTGGTTATCTCAACAGAGGAGGAAGCATTAACATATCTGGGTAAGAGGTTAATATTTGCCCTTAGTAAACCTTACGTTTAAGTAAACATTTAATGACTGACAAAGAATTCAAACAATCTTTCAAGCTCCCTTTTCAAAACTGTCAGCTGTTTCTTATCAATTGTTATAAACAGGAGTGCATATGATAGGTTTGTACTACAGAGATTGACTGAACATTGTCCTCCAACAGATATGATGGAGCCAGAAATTAGTACTCCCACTTCTTTACCTACATCACTGAGATTCCGCTGCTCCAGCATGCTGGTCCCAGGTCAGTGGCATCATCTGACTGTGGTCATGGCCAAAGATGTGAAGAAGAGCTGTCTAACCTCAGCCTACTTCAACGGCAAAGCAGTGGGGACAGGAAAGGTAAGAGGAGACCCTGAGGAGCTAATGATTGAACTGATTCTCTGTCTAATGTGGCATTTATGTATTCATGTATCACAGCCTCTGCATTTTCTGTCAGATGAAGTACATTCAGCCATTCCCTGGTCAGTATGCCTCCATGGACCCCTCAGCTGTGATTGATGTGTACGGACTGATAGGAACACCAGCTCTCTGGAAGGAGCATGCTGCTCTAGTGTGGCGAGTTGGTCCTTCCTACCTGTTTGAAGAGGCTTTGAGCCCTGAGGCTGTGGCTGTCATATACACACAAGGCACCGCCTACCTGGGCAACTTTTTGGCTCTACGCAACACAGGTGAGTCACAAATTCTTCTGAAAGACTCACCCGTTTTCTACAGACTGTTATTTACTTCCAGTAACTCACTCTGGATAGGAGCATATAATGCATGGTGACTCTGTAGTATTTTGCTGTGGTTTATGAGTAACATATGGTCTCTTGAAAAACACAAGGTTGCTTCTAGGTGCGTTAGGAATGTTGTTTATTTCAGTCAGTCTTATTATTCCGTCAGTCTATATTATTCTTAGCCTTCCCACCATGATATGGAGTAAAGTATGTTTCCACAGCCCTCTTTGCATGCATTCATATATTTTTGCAGAACAGATCTATTGCTCTGATACAGGAATACATTACATACTGATGCAAAACAACTGCATTAGTATCAGTGTGCATCTCTGTCTCTTTGTGTCCAGGCCATGATCCAGATGCTGAGTCTCTACCCCTCAGGTTGGTTCCTGAGGAGAGGATCTCATTTGGCATCAACCCAGCAATTTCTACATTAACAACTGTCGCACAGATCAGAAAGGATTACAATGAGGTGGACTGCAGATTGATTGCTAAAGAGGTAAGAGGAGTCTATTGAACCTGTTTGTTTGTTGTTTTGACACAGAGTATTAATGACTGTGTGTAATTACAGATGGGGATAACATCTCGGGATGACACCACCCCTGTACTTGTAGTTCAGAATGTCAGCCAGCACCTAAGTGGCACAGCTCGCACCATAGGAGCAGCACTGGTTGGGCATTTTGGTAAATGAAGTAAACTTCTGAAAAGTTTATTTGATTATTGAAGGCACATTTAGTAAGTGCACAGTATCTTTCTTCTAGGTGTTCGTGCGTTCACTCCCAGAAGTGCATCCAATGGTTTCTTGTACATTGGTGGGCCTGCAGTTGTTCTCAGTCTAGTTGCGATGGCCCCAGATGACAGCTCCCTGTATGCAGCTGTTAAAGTTCTTCTGTCTGTGCTGGAGACAAACTCTGCCATGCAGCAGGAAATGAACCGCATCAATGGATACAAGGTCTGTTGGATGTTTTAAAACCACTGGAAAAGCTGCAACTTCTGTATAAACAGAAATCAAAATCTCCTGCCGTACCTCTTGTCATCTGTCCTACTATATGATTTACTCTCTTTGTAGCTGCTAGCTTTCCTGCTGAAGATGAAGTGCAGCTTTGTCACACACAGAACCTTTCAGTTGGTTCTGCACCTCGCAGTTTCAGTGGAGCTGAGCTCTGGGTCTGGTTGCATACGTAACACACCTGCCTTCCACGCCCTGCTGTGTGACCTAGAGGTAAGCAAGTTTTAGAATAGAGGCTCAGCAGATTTAGAAAATGGATGATATTCATGTCTATGTAGTGTGTATTTAAATGTTTTTATTGCATTTAGAAGCTAACATTTTGTTTGTCTCATGTCTCCAGGTGTGGCAGAAAACATCAGATAATTTGGACCTTTCAGTTCTAAACCACTTTGCTGAAATCCTGACATCTTCAAGGTGATTTCCACAGCTATCAGCATGTGACCAGAACACAGTGTTTATTGTAACTTTAATCTAATTTATTCTTAACTTGCATGGCCAACAAGTTACATAACACAATAAAGAGGGTCTTGTTCGGAATCCATGACAGACTTTATCAGCTGTTCTGTCAACATTTGCGGCACCCTGTCATCATTATCACGGAAATGTACAACTGAAGTGGTCAAGGGCATGTCCAACAGAACCAGTCACAGAGTCTGAAGAGAAGAGCATGACTCAGTGTGTGCATGGATCACTGAATTAAATTTTCTGTCTGTGGGAACAGATTGTGATTCATTTTAATGCTCTTTTTCTATCTCTGTATTCTCTGCAGTGACAACAGGAATGCAGTGGCCATGCACAGTGTAGATCTCCTACCGATGCTGCTATTCAAGCTTTCCAGTCCTGATGTGACCGTTCAGAAAGTTAAGATCATTTCTTCTGTCATTACATCCCTGCTGAAAGCTCACTTCACCCCTCTGGACATAAGCAGGTACACCCACAGCACCAACCTCATGTCATACAATTTTTACATTAGATCAGTGATGTTTTGAGGAATAGCTCTGTATGAAAATGTCTTTGTATTTTTTAGACTTGGGCTCTTCTTGGTCTACACACTCCCTACTCTGAGTAACATGAATGAAAGTGACAAGCTTGACAGTGATGTGTCACAAGGTATTCCAGGTATACCATATGACAGACAACTATATTTTATACAGACCATTACCTGTCTCACAGATGACACTGGTTGACCAGTATTGACCCAGACTTGTCCTCTCCATGCTGTAGATCAGAGTTCTTATCCAGCAAGCCTTATCTGGATCCGCAATCAGCTGCTACTATGTCTTTGTGAAATCCTCGAATCCGACAGCCCTCTAATCAAAGAGTGAGTTGTATATATTACTGCTTAGTTAAAATAAAAAAACTGAAACATATATCCCCAGTATTTCATGTGCCATAATGTCATGAGAGAACCATTAACTGGATCAGTCATGTTCTTATTCCTCACTAGTCAGCAGAAGGCCCTATTTGAAGCCCTGGGCAGTGATTGGTTCCTGCTCTTCCTTCAGCCCCACCTGCACCCTTCCACCTTGAAACTGGGTCTTGTCCTGCTCACACATTTTCTGTCAAGTCCCAGCCAGCAAAGCAGCTTCAGAGAGGGAATACTCCCAGCAACACTCATCGAGGGCATGGAGGAACCCTTTGCTGTCATGGGTACACAATACTGATTCATTTCTGAAACTGAAGCTGGGAAATACTTACCGTATTTTCTGCACTATAGGGCTTTTTTTCATATATATTAGGCACACTAGACTATAAGGCGCATTACACACAGTACATATCACTCCACGAGGCTCCTGACTACGGTGGCTGTAATGCTCCAACAGTCCATCAAGCAGCGCAGCTTCGTAGCTTACCAAAGTCATACTAAAACATTTTGACAAGTTTTTGAGCATCGTGTACCACATAAAATCGGTTTTAGGTCAGTAAACACAACCAGAATTCATACATAAGGCGCACCAGGTTATAAAGCGCACTGTCGATTTTTGAGAAAATGTAAGGATTTTAAGTGCGCCTTATAGTCAGAAAAATACGGTAATTGTTATTTAGCTTATTTGTGATTTAACTCCAAAATCAGCTTCTATAATTGACTTTTTTTTCTGGCCTTGATTTACCAGATAACCTTCGCGCCCACTCCTGGTCTTATGAGTTCTCCACCACCACATGTCCAGGTTTCAATGTTCTGCAGGGGCTGCTGATCAGGCACTCTCACCTGCCTCAGGTGTATGAAGCCCTGGCTGCTCTGCTGCTGGGGAAGAAGGCCAGTCATCCTACAGAGGGAGAGGCAAGTCATTTTTCATCTTGCAAATTATATTCTTCATTTTCAACATCATAACATTTTATTATTTGTCCTCTATAGGTGTGTTTAGATGATGTCCTGCAGTCATTGATTGAGAGCCAAGCAGACACTCCTGCTCAGCAGCTCTGTGTTGAAGCTGCGACTGCACTGCTGGAATTAGTCAAAGTCATCATCACTCAGGTAAGAAAATAATTATTTTACGTTTTCTCTGTATTTTTCAACAAAAGTAATAACCTTTATCTACCCTTTTCTTTTATTTTTTATCAGGCTGTTCCCTCAACAAAGCACATGTCAAGCACAGATGCATCATGGGAGTTCCAGCTCCCAGCAAGTGTAATGCAGTTTCTTTGTCTGCTCCATAACCTCCGGCCCAGAGATCCACTGTGGGTGTCACCAGAATTCCTTCATGCTCTTGCTGGTGTTGTGTTTCCGCTGGGTAATTCAGAGGTTTGTGTGTTACCCAGGATTTATGAATCTATGGCAGTTCTTATCTCTTCTCTTCCCCTGAGTCTTAATCGCTGGTTTACTTCTTTCAGGGTGGAGCTGACACCTCTGTAATGAGCGAAGGTGAGGACACATTCAAGAGTCACTCAAACAGGAAGCCGGTGTGTGACTTCATCCGTATTCTGCTAATGGACAGTCTTCTTAATGTTTCTGCCAACACCAACACTCATCCTCTAGTCCTGCTGCTGGAGGTACACGCGCACACACACACACACACACACACACACACACACACACACACATAAAATCAGTCATTTATTTTACTTCTTTGATTCACAGATCATAATCAAACATTGACACACATATACATTACTGCCAAAATGCATTCTTTCTATAAGAAGAGTCTTCACTATACTATAACAGTGCAAAACTCTAATTTCTCCAGAAGGTGCCACTCTTTGCTCATTTACTAAATAAGGCAGTGTCACAGCACGGTTGGTAAAATTGTTCACCACTAGGAGGGAGCGAGCGTGAGTGGGCTAAAAACTACAGATACCTTTAGAGGTGTTTTCAATTAGTTACATACATGCAATCAACACCTCCACATGAAACAACATTTGACAAGATGTTCCCCTCACTATCAAGCATAGTAGAAGTACTTCATCAAAATCTAGTCAGTTTCAATCAAATATTTTTTTTCTTCTTCTTTTTTTTCTTAATTGTGACAGTATTGCCCTGATGGTGCATCGCTGGGACAGAGGCAGATTTTCCAGACTGAGCTTCTGGAGTTGATTATGGATATCATTCACATGCTCAGCGATGAGGAAGAAAACAACACTCATCTCAGCTCACAAGGTACAATTACAATGCACGCTTTCCTCATTGCTCAAACTGGCTTGACCATGTCCCTGCAGAAAGAAAAAAAGATGATAATAATTTTATCTGTCAGACTGCATCAGTGAGAGACCTGAAGGACAGATGGGCACGTTGATGGAGAATGTGGTGCTCTTCAGTAAGACTGTGCTGCAAAAACTTTACGGTGGAACATTCTTGGGAGACTCTGGGAGTTTGCTGGACTTCTTTGCAGATCAAATTGTGGTGGTGAGATGAACACACAGAAAGACACATATATACAGTAGTGTACAGTGATATGGTCCTCTTACATATAATTGATATGGAACCACTTTTTCACCATAAATCTGACATTTGAAATTCATAAAACTGCAAACTTTGATTAATCTAATGTAAAATGTTCAAAGTCAATGTGTAGACATTCCTCTAAACCAGTGAGAGTCCTAAATTGTGATCATTTAAAATCCGCCCACAGGTCTTAGACATTTAATTTCAATCTTTTACTCACTAATAACAGATAAACTGTTGTATACTTCTAGGCACTGGAGAAAGGCCATTCTCAGAAAGAGAAGACACTGTCAGCACTCTACTCATGCACCAATAAAGTCCTGCTTTATTTCTTGTCTCAACCGCGACATTCCCAAGAAGAAAAAGACGGGGTCATCAGGGCGTTACAGACCTTAATGGAACGCTGGGATGTTCTCATGGCTACTTACAATTCAAATGTGAACTTCATTACATGCTTTCTTCATTGTCTGTTACTAATCAGATCTGGCAGGTAATAGCAAAACCAAAGCCCACATGCAGGTGCATACAAATGTGTAGTTGAAACCACAATCACTGTTGTTTTTTGGGGGGTTTTTGTAGCTACCTTGAAGGTTTTGGATATGTGGCACATAAAGTGCACAACAGGAAAGCCTCGTCCCACCTGTTTCCTACCAAAAGTGGACATTCTGCTTGCCTCAGCAACGGAGCAGACGTTACCACAGGTATGAGGGCCCATAAGAGAGGGTTTATTTACATTCATCACTTTGAAAGGCATTTTTCTAGATTTTTTTTTAAGTCTATGGAGGTTTACTGAGTCAGTAGAGAATTCAGAACAAATATGTCTGTGTGTATTTTCCAGATGGCAGAGAACTGGTGTCCTTAGCGGAGGCCTGCTGGTCAAAGGTCATGACGGAGAGGCAACACATGCTTGAAGAAGCCTATAAGATAGAGATCTCAGCAAGCCACACAGTGGAGACGGGGCCTGTCAGAATGAGTAACATCAGCCCCCTGTGGGAGGAGATGGCCAACAAAGCCTGGCTTGTCCACATAGGTTCGTCCTCACTGTGCTAATAACAGATGAAGGAAAGCATTCCCCAATGTCCCAACATTTACATTTTGTCTGTGCATCTTCTCAGAGTCTCAGAAGCAGAAGGTGGCCGGTATCTCTCAGAAGAAGTTTGATATGATCAGCAGCGCTGTTCGCTCAGCTTTTGGCAAGTCAGGCAAAGAGTCAGTGACAGTAGAGGTAAATACACACTCAATTTTCCAAGGACCGGAGAGAGAGATTTGTATACTTGTGACTGTTGTTGTCTTTGGAGTCTGGCTACCTTTTCCCAGGTGCTGCTGCATCCCAGAGCGCTATGCCCAAACACTCATCCCAAAGTCACTGCTGTGTTTGTGCTGTGGGCCGTCCAGCCCTGTGGGGGTGTTTGATTATTTCTTTAAATGGATTTGGATTATCACAGCTGATTGCCCCTGAGTGGGCATAGTAATTGATATCTGTTAGGCCTATCCATGGGAACACTCACTACAACACACTGTTTGCTGCTGAAGGTTAAAGACGCGTTTATTGTTGTTTTTCCCCCTGAAACACGTGGCCCAGATCATTAGTTCCCCCACAACGCTTAAGACGCCGAGCCATCTGGAGCAGGGAGCGGGGACATATTACTCAGGCACACAGGCATGAAATTACCGCGTCTGTGTGTCTGTCTCACCCCCACAAAGTGTGTGTGTTTGTGTTCTTGTTTGTGCGCATTTCTCTCCGACAGAAATCGGGTTGGCAATTATAGTGGTACCAATCTGATGAAAACATTATTCATTTGATGTTATTCTTTATCATATCAGTCTTTGACAGGCTATCATAGAGGGTGATGAATTGTTTTTCCATCTGAGAGGCAGGGAAGAACAGAGAGGGATGTTTGCCTTCTCCCTCTCTGTGGTGTGATGCACCACTTCATTCTGAGTAGGTTGTAGCATGCAGCGAGCGCTCAAAAAAATTACATTCAAATCATCAGGAGTGGTCAGCCAGTCTGCTCATTTACCATTCATCCTCATGAAGAAACAAGTGAGTCATTAATTAATTTCTGGATCATCAACTTATGACCTTTGGTTGGCAAGTCATGAGCTTGTGGGGAGTCTCTTTTCAGTCACTGAATCCATAGTAATGTGTTTCTACAGAGCACTGAGCATAGTTTCCAAGTCTCAGATATCTACTTTTACTGGGCAAAAAAAGAGTTTTAAAGCCTACTGTAGGTAATGAATGAGAGTACAGAGACTGATAGGCAGACTGTGTCCTCAGTCAAGCTTCAGTGCAATTCTTCTAGAGATTTATTTCATCAGCGAATGCAGTTTCCATAATCATATCTGTGTCCTCATATTAGAAAGATAATTAACAGCACTAATGATCACGTTAAGTTCATTACACATTCACTGCCAGCCCAGAATGAAGTTGACATTATGTTGCCTTATCATCAAAGGTGGCGTATTGTTGGGAAGTCATTAAAATGGAAATGAGTGTGATGTTCTGATGTTAATTGCAGAGGGAAGAGATGAGTTATGTATTTAATGCTGCATTTAAAAAGCCAATGAGGTTCCTATCTGCTAAATAGGGTAATTAATGCTATATATTACTTATGTTTGTCCAAATGAAGGAATGAAATTAGGAGATGATGACGCCGACTTGCTGTTTATCTGTCACAACACGGCTCTAGTTCGCAAACTTCATTATTACTCTCTTTTTTGTCTGTAATATTTCTATAATCTCCCCTCAAATTACTCCTTTATTTCTTTCTCTGCACAACTTCTCATTTGGATAGGCAGTCAGTCATTTAGAGAAACAGTTTTCATTCTCCAGAGGGCTTGTCAAAGTTTGTTGTCAACTTTTACGCATGGCTCGATGCTGAAATTATGTTGAATTTTTGCATCTCTTGTATTACAGAAGTAGTTTCTTTTTTATAGTACTTGAAATCAATTATTGCATTCATGGGGTTATACCACAAAACACAGAATTAACATCTGTAAATAAGACTCGAAATAAAGAGTTACTGCATGTTCATTCAGTCAATTAAATGGCTTTCCTGGGTCAGCCGTGAGGATGGACACATGTTGTTTCACTAGTCTCTCAGCGAGCACTGCTGTGATGATGGGCTTAATGAAGCAGTTAACAGTCAGAATATGATCCCTCAGTGTCTGCTGAACACGAGCATCCTGCAGTGTCAATACGGCTCTGTTTTGGGTTTTTCTGTTTTTTTTTACCTTCTTTTCTCTTTTAATCGCTGCATACACACACGCTCTCTCACACACAGCAAAAGAGCGCATGCACTAACCTTGCCCTTGACTGTGGCGTGGCTCAGTGATATTAATGTTTATGTTAATTAGATCACACCAACAAATGATTACATTTCCAGACAGGGTTATTGTAAGACTGTAGCCACTAGCTTATTTTGCCCAGTGAATGCAATTTAGAACAGATATAATTGTGTGAATGCATTGTAATTGCATGAGGAAACAACAATACCATTATGAATATACAATCTCTGTGAACATGATGTGTGCTGTGTGTGTACAATATGAGGTAGAGGAAGAGCGATTGTGCCGCCTGCTCTTTTCATTTGCACCCATCAGGTTACTCTCCTTTCTTTGTAGGAGTTTCTGTCCTACATGGAGTTGCATCGACAGAGGGGCCACAGCATGTTTGAGAATATGAGGACAAACCACTTACAGGTTTGACATAATTGTTACCATGAATGTACTGAAATAAATGTTATTAAAATGCCAAAATTGGATTTGTGATAATGTTTATCTCCGCCTCATGTATTCCCCCTTATCTCGTGCCAGTTACAAGCCAGCGAGTGGGAGCGAGTGAGCTCCAAATGGCTGCATGTTGAAGCCGAGCTGCTGAGGGAGAGAGCCGTGTTCGGCCCCGGCCCAGGAGTGCTGTTGAACCGAGACTGGGTGCAAGATGCTGCCGAGGGACCCAACCGCACCAAATTACGCATCCGCAGAAAGGCTCTGAGACGTTCCAAACGGGTATAGCCTTTTAATTCAAAGTAATGTCATATTTAGAGCTTAAGTACATAGTCCAACCTTTAATATCTGTTACAACAGGTACTAGGAACACTGTGCCTTGGTTTAAGGACTGGCATGTCTGATGAGAACAAAAACAGACCAGAAAGTGACACAGGTAAAAACAAAAAAGTGTTTCCAGTATTAAAATATTCAGAATGTGGATGTTGGAAGCTGTTGGTAAGCTAAGTTGTAAAACATATTACCTTTGTAACAGAGCCCAAGATCCTGTGTGAAGTTGGAGCAGAGGCTAAAGAGGATGAGGAGGAGGGAGGACAGGATTGTGACCATCTTACCTTCTTCCCTGTTCTGAATGAGACACCTGCTGTCACTGAGGGTCCACCTGACCCTTCAACCCCCGAACCTTGCTCCCACACTGAAGACTGCCCTGACATACGCATCATCCTGCAGGAGCTGCACCTTGCAGAGGAGGTACTGTAGCACGGGAGGGTGTGTTTGCCTAAAAACAACACACTTAAACACAAGCAACTCCTTCTCACCCTGTTAATATTCACAATCATAATTATCTGATGTAGACTAAGGGATTCCAATAGCCCAGCGCTGCTATCAGAATTTCATCTTTCCTCATTAGTGTAATGTTTTAATGTCGAGGCCCAGCTCAGCTCTTCTCATTCTTCCAGTGTGTTAGAAACCAAGGCACATGTTGACAGGGACTCTCATCGCTCCGGCAACCAGCCGCGGCTTTTAATGTTTCTGACAGAAGTATTAATAAAAACAGTAGGAGGTGATGCAAGCTGTCTTACATCCGCTTAGTAAGTGTGTGATGTGTGCAAGTGTGTCCTGTTGTCTTGCAGTAGTTCAGTGTGTGAGTCCTGCTGAGCTTCCTGTCAAATGAACACAGTCATTAGCCCTGAAAAATGCACACACACACGGACTAACACACACACACACACACACACACACACACACAGTAACACACAAAGGGAGACCCACTCATAATTAGCTTGCCAGCGCCAATAGTGTGATTATGACAGTAATGTGTGTGGGGAGAAATCAATGGTCTGACATTAGGCTCTCAGTCAATAAAAGTCCTCCTTTTCTCTCCTTCTTCCCATCATCAGCTAAATCACCCACAGACTGATAAGTCATATCTGTCCAGAGCACAGTAAGGAGATAAGGAAACAAGTTTATTGTTATGTATTTAATCTTTGATAACAATAAATTTAACTATTTTTTTCTGAAATCTAGTTATTGTTAGAAACAGTAGGCCTGATGCCAATTTGTGTTCACTGTTGGAAACTGCCAAAACATCTGACCATGATATAGCTCAATGTAAGATTTCTGTGCCATGTCGCTGGGATTCATTCACCTTGACTCCTCTCGCTTTTACGTGACAAGTGATATTATCCATCATAGCATGTCTCTGTGTGTGCATTCAGACAAGAGGTTCTGATCACTTAGCAGGTTTCCTATTGTGTGTGTGGCAGTGATTAATTCTCCTAATAATGGCCAGGCAGGGCCGCCTCCTCCACCAAGCGTGTCCCTCCGTGTCTGGGGGTAGGGAGTCTGATTTGATTAGTATAAATTGTGAGGGGCCTGCGGGTATGTTGGGGCCCCATATGGTTTTTTGGGCGCTGTGTCCCAGAGGGCCTGCAGAGGGGCCAACACAGGGAGACAGCCAGGTGCACACACTCAGTGTGAAATGAGGGGAGACAATAGAATTAGCCACACATTATCACAATGCAGTTAGCATTAGCCGAAACCAGCGCTGAAAGCAGCTTGTGGATCGACTTTGGAACAAATACCGTAGACGCACAGCTGAAAAAGGAGGCCGGGCCTTCTCCTCCCCATCAATCAGCTCTGATAATGAAGTGTTGAACTGTGTCTTTTTAATAATGATTAAAATATGTGATTAAAATGATCAATCAAGTAAAGCCTGAAGTGCCTGCGTTGCTGCCATGTCATGTCCCGGGAGAGAACTGTGCTGATGCGTATTGTGCCTCTCACATGGGGCTTCATGTATCTCTTCTTCTTTCCTTTCCCTCCCTCTGTAGGTGAAGGCTAAGATGTGTGTAGTGATGGTGAGCGGCCTCAGAGTGGCAGAAGGGGTGCTACTGTTTGGGAAGGAGAGCCTGCTCTTGTGTGAGGGGTTCACTCTCAGTCCTGCTGGAGATGTTTGTTGCAGGAAACACCACCCCAGCAGGTACAGCTGCGTGTGCCATACAGTAGTGTGCAGTTACAGCAAAACATGCAATGAGCATATGTTTGGCTCTCAGTCTCAGTCAGTCATCTATCGACATCTGTGTGCTTTCCTTTCTCTGCCAGTGTGAAAGATTCCTTTATTTCCAACATGCTGATTAAAGAGCTGCCATCAGCCAGGTGCAGACGTTGGCTCTATGAGGATATCAAGGATGCCCGCTTCATGCGTTTCCTCTTAGAGGTCAGACATCTAAATGCTAACCTTGATCCAGATGAATTAACATGACTTTTATATTCAGATTGTGTGTGCACAGGAGTTAATAAGAATACATTCACATTAGTTTTTAAAGTTGTGTGTCTCTGGGCGCTCTTAGAAATCAGATTTGTTTGTGCATTTTACTTGCTCTTGCAGCTGTTTTCATTAACTCTTTTTTCATGTGGATTAGAGGGTCAATCAAGATATATGTTAAGTGTAGGTATAAAAGGGATCTGATAGATAAAAAAATCTTCACTTGACATAAATGCCATTCCATATTAGTTACTAAAAAGCCTCTGTGCCTCTCTTTGACTGTCAGGACAATGCTATTGAGGTCTTCATGAAAAATGGACATTCAGCCTTTCTGGTATTCCTGAATAAAGACCATGTCTCTGCATATAAAAGGTACCACATTTACGTAGAGTGGTTGCTAAAAAGCAAAAGTTTTTATCTTCAGCATTCTGATTTATCGTTTCTTTATTGTTTCCTCTCTATCCCTGCAGGTTGTGCACGGTAGTGCCAGCATTAAAAGGCAGAGGGGTTTCTGAGGTCATTGCAAATGCCAGGTAAGTGTCCACATTCAGTCAGTCATGCAACAGAAAATACATTAGACAGTTACATGTAAACATTAATTTTATTTGATCAATTGATGGGTAAAACTACATATAAAATAATTGTGTAATCTTAAAGGAAGTTTTGTGAAAGTATTATTAAAGATTTTCAGGTGAGAAAGACTTAGAAGTGAAGGAGCCAGCAGCTTTTTGTTCATGTGATTGGCTTGTGTTCCAGCTTTCTTATTCTCCACACATCTTGATTGACTGCAGCCACTGAGTTTGGCACGATCAGACCTGGATAAGTCCTTATCCTTATGTCCTCAAACACATCACCTCCACCTCCTCCTCCTCCCCCCCTTGAAAGCCTTTCCCTCTGATCTTTACATCTCTTAAGACATGTCCTACACAGACTGCTCTCATGGACCAGGTACACATCGCCCTCTGGTTCTGATTTGTCTTTCAGCATCCCCTCACTATCACCCTGAGCATATGATAGAGGATTTCGTTTCAGGTTCACCTTAGAGAGGTTACGCAGGGCTTTCATAAACTCCGGTAGATTGATGAAGAGGTTGTCAAACAGGCCTAACTCTTGGAGATTGTTTAGAGCCATCATAGTTGGAGGCAGCATGTCCAGCTGGTTCATCCCCAGGTTGAGACTCTTTAGGCTGGAGAGGAAACCCAGAGTGGAGGGTAACCCTGCTGAGGTTAGGCGGTTGTTAGAGAGGTTCAGGTGGGTCAGTCCCACTAGGTCGCCGATGGACTCGGGCACAGACTCGAGCTTGTTGCTGTGTAGGTCCAGCCATCTGAGTGACGTGAAGCTCCCAATGTTATCTGGAAGTTTCTGTATCAGATTGCGGCTGAGGTCCAACTCATCCACATTGGTCAGTTTAAGGAGACACTTTGGGAAGATGATAATTCCCATGTTGCTAAGGGTGAGTCTGCGCCGTCCATCTGGGGTCATCCGAATTGCCTTTTTGGCAATCTTTAGGGTCACCTTTGTCCCTTTGGATCCCTTCCCTTTGGGCATGGTACTGCAACACATAGAGAATTACAATAGCAGTTCAGTGCAAAATTTCAGCTCAACCTCACCGCCCCCAAGAGGCTGTTTTTATTTAATTTATCTAATCTACACCACCACACAGTACTATAGCAAATAAATGTGTTGTGTGTATGTTTCGTGTAAGTATGTGTATGTGGGGCTGATGTGATTTATTCAGATACAAGGGCTTATGTATGGCCTGGGGCAGGAGGGAAAGCATGCTCTTTGAGGTATGAGAGCTTGAGCAGTGTGTGTGTATGTGTGTCTCTCTGTGAGTGAGCAAGCGTGCGCGTGTGTGTGTCGCAGTGTTAAGTCTGCACTAGTGCGTGCTCACCCAGTGTTGCCCATGGGGGTATTTAAGAGCACGACTCTCTAATTAAGGCTAATGCTGGGGAACAAAAGAAGAGAGGCGACACTGGATAATACAGCAAAAACAAATGAGTGCTGATGCTCCCTTACCATTCAGCTGATTGAGCTGCCTTTTTTCCGGAAAGGACGCTCTGTGTATGTGTGTGTATGAGGTGGGAGTGGGGGTGGGGGCATCCACATACAAGTGTGTTGACTGACATGGATGTACTGTACTACAGTGCGTGTGCATAAGAAGTCAAATCAGGACTTTGATAAATGATAGTTAGGGAGTGTTGGGAGTGTGATGAGGGCTTCACTCTTCTCCCCTCCCTGTCTAAAAGAGCAAGGTGTGTGTCTGTTTATGTTGGTGTTACACCCCAAGGCCCTCTCTCGCCTCATTCATCATCCTCAGGATGAGAGAGGTTATCCACTGGTGCTTGTTCCTATTATAACCTCCTATAGAAAACTATTGCATGAAATTATTGCCTGCAATTAGATAACACATACTGGGCCAAATGCAATGATTGATTTAGTGCATTTTTACAAAATAATTTTGTGAAGAGTTATTGGACATAGGGAGGTGTTATTGGTGTTAGAAATTGGATACACTTCAATTATCCCCTTGCTCTCTACACCCGTTTACTTATTTCATATTATATTGTTGTTAAAAACTTCTATCCTAATTTTCAACATAAACAAAGATATGTACTCACCATAGTTTATCTTGTTTTTTTGCGGGGGGGTCGACGTTAATCAAGTGATGACATTGTCCTCAGTACCATACCAACAGCTTTAGCTCCTGTGAAACAGCCACTCAACTTGAAGTCTCTCTTCTACTGAAAGTACTCCATTACTGGTGCAACAACAATAAAAAAACCTTTAAAACCCCATTTCCCATTTAGTCAGCATGTAGAAGTTTGACTGATAATACCTGGTAATGCACTTCTGTAAAATATGGAGGTGATGCTGAGAGGAAAGATCAGGAATGCACTGTTTGTGTATATCAACATTTCCCCAGCCTCCCTACACCAAACAGGGAAAGTCAAGGTTCCTCTTGTTTAATAGCGTTACTTAGCAACTGGGGTGCTTGGCGCCAGGCCTTTATTGCCATGTTACTGGCCACAGAGGGAAAAGAGATTTCAGGAGCAGTTTAATGCTTTTCTAATTTAGATTAAACAAGTTTAGATAGGTGTAAAATTCTAATGAAATGTTCAGGCACATTGTCATTTGGTATAGATGTTTTGTTCAGCCAAACGTGCATTCTGGCTGATCAATTGGAAACAAAATGTTTTGATTAAGCAGTTTTTGTACTCAGCAGCTTGTTAAAGAGCGACTTTGAAATGCATACCTCTGTTTGAGTGAATCACCTTAAGACACTCTTTGGACAAACACCTAACTGAATAAAAAGACAGCTGCAGAAGAAACAACTGTTTGTCTTAGCTATGAAGCAGGAACTCTTATTCATTTTCCTCAGATGTCAGTGAACCGAGACAGACATTTAAAAGCAGTTTTCTTCCTGTTTAACCAGTAATCATTAACCTCTCTGTGTCACATTAAAAACTCACTGTACAGGAAAAACATTACTTCCTCTTTTAAATAGCTCACTTTGCTGAATGAGACTAGCCAGACAAGTTTCAGTTACTTAAAGTATATTTACTCAAAACCTACAGATGGCAACATGTTTATATCCTCCACATCTCTACCTACTATTTACGGTACCTGCTGTAGCTCGACTCAGTCCCATAACTGCTCTTACAGCTGTGTACACAGGATTTCTGTTTCAGTCACTCACCTCCACTCTGCTGCCTCAGACAGACCTCTGCTGTGTTACATTTCAACACCGGTTGCCAGGCAACAAAGGAAGCAAAAAAACTTTGTGTTGATAGGCACTGCTCAGTGATCAGCCTCTGATGCTAATTGAAGGTATTTGTTTTTTTTATTGTGCTTTAGGAAGACTCCCATGGTTGAAAAGACAGCCCTTGTTAAGTGGCAGGTAATGTAATAAACACAGCTCTTCATCCATTTTGTTTTCTCAGAGTTGTGTGTGCTTACAGATGCAGATACAGATGCTGACAGTGACCCAGTTTCAAATGTATTTATAATTATAGTCCTTTGTTTTGTGAGGTGGTTATATGCTTCATACTGATCTTTTCTGTTTCCCAGAAAGGGGAAATAAGTAACTTTGAGTACTTGATGCATCTGAACACCATTGCTGGGAGAACATACAATGACCTGATGCAGTACCCAGTCTTCCCCTGGGTCCTAGCTGACTATCATTCAGAGGTAAGATCATACACAGTGACATCTTTGCCTTCTATCGTCATATTGTAGGTGGTTAGGGTAATGAAAGCACTATTTAATTTCTGCCCTTGATAGTCACTCGATCTGTCAAATCCTGCAACTTTCCGTGACTTGTCTAAGCCAATGGGAGCTCAGACAGAGAAAAGAAAACAGATGTTCATCCAGAGATATGAAGAAGTGGAGAACGTTGAAGGTGAAGGTGTGTATTCAGCTCTTTACTTTTCATTCTTTCTCTCTTTTGTTATTCACTGCACATTTTACTCACCTCACTTTTACTCTATAGGAGATTTATCGGCACGATGCCACTATTGTACCCACTACTCGTCAGCCATCATCGTAGCCTCCTTTCTTGTCAGGATGGAGCCGTTTTCACACACCTTCCAGGCACTGCAGGTGAGGCCTTGGACACTGTTTCCTTACTGATGCATCTCCACAATAAAGAGTTATTCATTGAACCCACTTCATCTGTTTGTGTCCTCACATTAGATACATCTATCGCTGGTATAATGATAAAAAGACACACTTGGCAGTAGATTTTTAATGCCACTGCACAAGTTTTGATTCACACACATGAATACATACACACAAACAAATTACAAGTGTATCTATATTATATTAAGATATGTGAGTCAAATTTTGAATGGAAACATTGCAGATTTTGTCATGATGTTTGTGAAGAAACAAAAGAATATGATAATAATATGACTCTATTTTGGGGTATTTTCAGCACTCTAGACTGTTCCAATGCTGTTTTTGGTATGAAAGCAGATTATAGGGAGATTTCAATATATATGCAAATAATTATGGAAAGCATCTAAAAGAAGTCAATGCAAATAGCCACAGATGTTACCAATTTACAATACAGCATCCACTTGATTATAATGAAAAGGCATGCATATTTGATAGTCAGAATAAAGCAATAAAGGTGTTAGTCTGGTGAATTACAGGGCCTTTTTGTCTTCTGAAGCGCATAACGGGTGTGTAGTAATATCCATAACTGGATTTACGTCTCTAACCAAGTTTACCAGTATATATGCTATTTTCATTCATTGAGGTAATTGTTTTACTCTAAATTACATTCTCCCTCATGAGATTTCCATCATAGACTATGGAATTTCACAGAAAGATGAAAAGCTTCCTTCAAATAGTAGCAAATATTTCCTGCTTACATAATACAATGAAGACTATAAAAAATGGTTCACTACAATGAATCAGGCAGGCTACTTTATGAATATGGCTGCTGCAAAGTTTGGTTCAACAGTGTGCCAGAGGTGTGACAGTGTTGTGTCTCATCTCCCCACAGGGAGGGTTTGATATCCCAGAGCGAATGTTTCACTGTGTAAAGAAGGAGTGGGAGTCGGCCTCTAGAGACAACATGGGGGACGTGAGAGAGCTGATCCCCGAATTCTTCTACCTGCCTGACTTCTTGCTCAACTCAAACCACATCCAGCTTGGTGAGGCACAAAAATCATCCTCTGTGTAAATTAGTAAAACTATGAATTTGTCTGCTCAAAGAATTAGGCCAACATTTCTCTATATTTTTCTGGATTTCAACAAATCCCATGAAAAAAAACCAATGAACAATACATTAGTCTGTCTCAGTACTTTTGGACTTCACAACTGTGTGATTTTTTTTTGTTTGTTTTATAATACATTTTTACATTATTTTATTTATTTTTAAAAAGGCTCAGTTAGGCAGCTAAGCACTGTAATCTTTAGTAAATGTTACCAACACAACAAGTGTAAATTGTGAATACTTTTTTCAGCTGTGGATTTGGACACATTTGGTGATATTGTGAGTTTTAAAAGATGCAGGGTGGTGTATTTGGCATTGGAAACAATAATAATATGATAGCAAAACATACAGAGATATCATACATACAAAACATACAGTGTCACCAGCCTTATATTTAGGTACCCTGCTAAAGTCTTCTTGTAAACAAATACAATGTGGCACTTGTACTTGTGCATCCTCATGTGCATTAGTTGAGCACACAAACAACACACAGACTAAGACACCAAACATTGCTCCATAGTGCCACCAGTGGCAAAATCCCCCCAGAGGGTACCTGAAAACAAATTTTTAATAGATGACACGCAGTGAAGCGATGTGACCCTGCATGCTGTATGTATTGTATATCCATATTTCTCTAGGCTGTATGGAGGATGGTACCACTCTGGGAGATGTGGAGCTGCCTCCATGGGCAAAAGGTGACCCCCAGGAGTTCATTAGAATCCATCGAGAGGTCAGTGACCCCCCCACCCTCACCACGCCTGTCTGTTACAAATGGCCAGTCCAGCCTGTTACATTCAGGGACTTTTCCCACAAGACCTAATAATGTTTGTCAATACTAGTTGATGTATGTACACAGAAGATGCACTGTTTTACTATCTAAAACAAGTATCCACTGTAGTAGTCACTGTAATAGTGTTGGTTGCAGTGAGTCCTCATTTGTCCTCATTCTTCGTACCACAGTATAAGAGACAGATCTTATTCACAAAAGGCAGTGTACTATTCGTTATGCTCTCTCTGTTTCATTGAATTAGTTTCT
Organism: Amniataba percoides; assembly: GCA_037176925.1. Lineage (NCBI taxonomy): Eukaryota > Metazoa > Chordata > Actinopteri > Centrarchiformes > Terapontidae > Amniataba > Amniataba percoides. Next base: position 10,991,842 of record JBAJHX010000033.1, on the reverse strand, counting down.
TTCACTACTGACTGTTTTCAGATATAATAGGCTGTTGTTTCCTCTTATCAAGAAGATTCATGAAGAGCCATGTATCTGAAGTTTAGATGACAGACACTGAAGGACAACAAGCCTATTAAATACTATTCAGGGCAGGAACAAGACTCTCTATTTTTCATAACGCTATTATTTCTGCCAGCTGTTTATAGGCCGAATATGCTCTCTTCTCCTTCCCTGTGTGTACATCTCTGTTCTTTTTCTCTCCGTTGGTCTGATTTCTTCAGTGTGACCCTCCCTTTTTCCGTTCCTGGGGGTTGTAAGATGGTTATCACTCTGTAATCTACTGAACTACCCATATTGCCCACCATTCTCATAAAATTAGTGACTTTAGAGGATTGTTTTTTTGTCCATAGACAAATTAACTCAGGACAATATATCCTTGTTATGATGTTTTTTTTGTTTTCTGATATTCCAGGATGGTTTATTAAGATCGGGTGCAAGGATATACATGCTGGTCATAATGCCCACTTTTCCTTATTAACTCTTCAAAACCAATCTCAGGCTAATTCTACCCAAATCATTCTTTAATTCAAACACGAAGATGCTCTCATAACACAGCTGTGCAACTTCCTGCTGTTCAAGACTTCTAAATTGACTTTTGGAGGAAATCATACAGTACCTGAATAATTTGATTGGTTGTGCATCCTCATAGAAGTTTCTTGTGTTTCTAAACTCTCATATTAACTGTTTGACTGATGGTTTTGTTCCCACTGCAATAACAGTGAGCACTGCACATCGCTGTATTTTAAGACTGCATTGTACACGTATAGTAGTTTTGTAATATTACTTTACTAGGTGGTCCCTTCTCTGTTTCCCTAAGGCCTTGGAAAGTGACTATGTGAGTTCCAACCTCCACTTGTGGATTGACCTGATTTTCGGGTACCGGCAACAAGGCCCTGCTGCTGTAGAAAGTGTGAACACTTTCCACCCCTACTTCTATGCCCAGAGAGGTCGGCAGGATGCTAAAGACCCCGTCATCAAGAGCACAATCCTGGGATATGTCAGCAACTTTGGCCAAGTTCCCAAACAGGTAAAAAGAATAACCAAAGTGGAGAAAGCAGATTTTTTAAATATTTTATGTATGTGTGTGTGTGTGTGTACATGTATTTAATCCTTTGTGAATCTTTGTCTCTTCTTTAGCTCTTTTCCAAGCCACATCCACCTCGCAGTGGTTCAAAGAAAGAGGGATCGTCCACAGTCCAGCCAACTCCATTTTTCTTCAAACTGGATAAACTAAAGACCACTGCTCAGCCATTCAGAGGTATAGTGAGACAAGAAAAGACAGATAGTAAATAATTTTTATCATAACATCTCAAGAAATGTGGTGGTGTGCAACGTATTAAGAGAAGCAGGGAGCTGTAACAAACAATTTTCAAAGTAAAAAGACCAAGATCACCAAGATCTTACTAACTTGCACTTTAATGAAGATATGAATTTAAAGCAAATCATAATGTAGTCTTATAGATATCCATATTTCAGTAACTGATTCAAAATGGCTAGTTGCTGCTGAGTAAACTAAACCGAATCATTTCTAATAATCTGCATTTGGCTCTATTTTGTATGATTCCTCCTTTATTTTGCTTTACGTTGTTTGATGTCAATTATTCTAAGATGTGCCCCGGTCTCCGGGGAATCGTTGAAATGGAGCGAGAATGTCCATAGATTAATTTACACTATGGAAGGGTAGAAGGAGCTATCTGTTAGAGCTACAATATGGAGATGACTCTTCCGCTGAGCCCTACTTAATAATCTGAATATCCCTACAGGCCCACTGAGGGAGAGGAGATGAATCTGTGAATGCTCAGGGAGAGATTCCTGCAAATTACATTTCATATTAAATCTTAGAGTGTCTGATCTGATCAATAAGCAGATAGAGATGAATAGGAGGAGGAATGCTAAGACTAATGCAGACACCACTTGTTTCTGGGGACTTTAGAAGCAGGGCTAGCAACGAGATATAATGATTTCTGCCTGTACCTGCATGAATAGGTCAATTACAGGCACAATTACAGCCTCTCTCTCACTGCCTCACCCTCATACGAACACACAAACACACACACACACACACACACACACACACACACACACACACACACACACACACACACACACACACACA
>JBAJHX010000033.1:10969783-10988444 GCA_037176925.1 Amniataba percoides | reverse complement strand
AAAGTGCTACACACTGCTGTGTCAGCTTATTTCTTGACAACTATTTAAAGAGCTGTATTTATTAACCATACATGGCCATGCTATCTCCTGCCTTAAACACTCTATACACACTGTATATCCAATATCTCAGTGATATTGGTTTCTATTTTGTATGGGCTTTGAGGGGTTTTCAAAACTCTCAATATATAAAATGTTGCAGGGGGAGAAGTAAGATAAAACATGAGTTATCTTGACATTAAGATTACGCTTTTATTTAACCCTTTCTGAAATAGTGCTTTTTAATTACCATCAAAGTACCTTAACAACTATAAGTCTGCTTCACTTTATCTTATGAAAATGTTAAACTGTTAAGACATATCCATAAACTGGAACATATATATTTAATGCATGTAATCATAGTGTGATACACTTGTGTATGTCCATCTCAGACCTTTGCAGTGTGCGAGAGTTTGTGTGACTGGGGGGAGACGTTGTGCGCCGCCTGTCCCAACCCAACAACCATCATCACTGCAGGAACGAGCACTGTGGTGTGTGTGTGGGACGTAGCGGTCAGCAAAGACAAAGTCACTCACATGAAACTCAGAGAGGTTAGTTTGCGTGCAGCAGAGATTGTAACCTCAACATCCAGATTGTGTTTGCGCACACACAGTGACACAAGTTTTCTTCACAGCCCTTATACGGTCACACAGATTCAGTGACATGCCTGGCTGTGTCTGAGGTTCACAGCATGATCGTAAGCGGCTCCCGTGACCTCACCTGTATCCTGTGGGATTTGGAGGAGCTGAGCTACGTCACCCAGTTAGCAGGTCACACAGCCAGCATCTCTGCACTGGCTATCAACGATCTCACTGTGAGTCCAACTTTAAGTTCTCCTTCTCTGTAATTCACTACATACTCTCCTCTAAAAACCTCTCTTTCTGTTCTTTGTGATTTTTGGCTCACTGTTGTCACGTTGTTCTTCCTCATTCAGCTCACAGCGGGAGGAAGTAAGAACGTTCACTGTTGACAGCATGTATATCCTCTTTGTGTGTGTTTTGCTTTTTTGTGCTTCTCTGCATGTGTCTTTTGCGCACATGGGCGTCAACACCATATTACTCTATCCAAGGGCGAGATCGTGTCATGTGCAGGACCTCTGCTCTACCTGTGGAACATGAAGGGTCATCTGTTGAGCTGCACCGACGCTTCCTGCGGGCCGCAGGCAGATATCCTGTGTGTCAGCTTCACACAGCGACACGAGTGGGATGCCAGGAACGTTGTCGTCACTGGCTGTGCAGATGGCATCATACGAGTGAGTTTTATCTGTGTGTCATAATATGATAGGTACTGTGTGTATGAGAGAGACTGTCTTCCTTCAAAGTCTCTTCTAGAAGAAATAGATCAGCAGCAAGAGTTGTCTTTATACAGTACATTGTACAGTATTCAAGAGTAGCAGTCATTACTTTGGCATTAGCCTTTGTAGGTAGCAGCTTGGATGTCCATCAAGGTATTAATAACAGCAGAGGGCTGCGTGTGTGGTTGCATCTATACATATGCTGCCTCTCTGCAATCAAAGCTGCAAACTCTAAATTGGGCTTCACTTGGGAGTGGATGTCCATGCCACATGCACAACACACACACACAGACGGTATTATTACTTTATTATTACCTTGAGTTATGGGATGCGCGTGCGTGCTAGTGCGGATGTGATTGTATTTGTTATTATGTTGAATTATGTCTGATTTTGCTACTCGTTATGTGTCTCTCATACAGATATGGAAGACAGAGTACACCAGAACACAATTACCTGGCCCTCCAGAAGAGCCTGTGTCCCCGGGGCAAGACCGAGGAGAGAGAGATGGTAATGTTACAGGCAGTAGGGTGAGATATGCATATAGGTATTGTAGTCATAACAACACAGATGATGGGAGTGGCTGACAGCAGCAAAACTGTGAGATAAAGAAGCAACAAAAAGAAACGATTCTTGTGTTTTGTGCTTCAAAAACAAACCCATCGCTATCTAATTAGATAAATCCTTAAGTGTGAGATGATTATTTTTAACCGCTCATCTCAGAGCTAGACAGCGTGGTTTCTAGATGAGAGCTTGTAATGCTTACCCCATCCCTCACTAGCATTAGGGCTAGCAGGAATTATGCTGTTATAAAGTTATTAAACATAGAGGCAGTAAACACTGATGAGTAATTCTGCTGACGTGTGTGTGCTTGTATAATTTAGAAAGCAATAATACCCAGATCCAATTTGGCATACGTTGGTTACAGCCTCGCGTCACCTCATAGGAGTATTATGCTTGGTAAATTACATTGAGACAAGTCTTTACATAACTCGGATTCGAGGGATTTTTCTCCCTTTAACAGCCTGCTGACCACAGATAAACACTGTGTTAACGCATACTATTTTTTTCGTGGGGGCCGCTGGGTCAGGGTTACAGACAGGGTGGACACCTGCCCTGTGATTCAGTAACAAATGGGGGGTTGATGTATTCTAATGATGCATCCACAGTGAGCAGCTCATGCCAGGTTAAAGGCTGGGAGAGACATCTGGTGTTGTGTCAGGAGCTGAACAGAAGTCAGGCTGTGTCGCAACGCCAGTACAAGAATAATCCGGCTATCACGGCGCTGGCCATGTCCAGGTACAGTAAATATTATGCACCTGCTCAGGGCAGGAGGGATTTAGTTAAGACTTAACAACTTTTAAACAGGTTTTTGTGTTGTCATATATATGATTGATTGTTTTATAAAAGAAAATGTTTGCATAATGTGACTAATTTTCTGCTTTTGTGTAGGAGCCATGCTACTCTGTTGGCAGGCGATGCCTGGGGCAGAGTATTCAACTGGACCTGTGAGTGAGAAGTGTCAGAGTTTGAACACAATCACGCCTCCAGCCACAATTTCTATACACCCTCTATCCTCTAAGAGAGTCAGAAAATCCGTCACCATTGAGACGACTGTATGTCAGTTCAGGTCTCTGTGTTTGTATTCAGGGAGACCTATGTTACAATATTTGGTACATTCAGGTCACAGATACTATAGTGTTTCTCCTACATAAATATTTAATTATGTATTTTCTGTGTATATACTGAATTCCAGCAAATTCTGAATTAAACTATTGATTGTCATTTGCCAAAATATTCTCCTGTCTGATATTTTGAGGAACTGTGCGAAGGATGAACAAGAGTGTGCATGGTCAGCCAGCGATCTCTGAGAAATACGGCTTTTTAATAGTATTGTTGAACTGGAGCAGATCATTTCTCATGAACTGCACAACAAGCATCCATTATCGTAAAAACTATGGTTGGCGCACGTCAGCGTTTTGTGCTGTGAGGTTTGTGGTGTTTTCCTTTGGTAAATGTTTGTGGTATGAACAATTCAGGATGTTTAGTTAGTTGTAAATAGTTAACTGAACTTTCTTTGTTGTTGTTCTCAATGTGTTTTCCATCTGCCTTGTCATGTGGCATGTTTGAATATTTCAGCGTTTGACTGCTTTGTCATTTATTGTACCACTATCCTCCACAAGTTTACTGTAATCATATCAAGTGTGTGTGTGTGTGTGTGTGTGTGCGTGCACGCGATGTAAAACGTGTTTAGGTCTTGTCTTGTCTTGTCCTTTCTGCTTGTCACAGCTTTTTGTGTGTTTTTATGGTTGACCAAGGACAAATGAGTCTTTTAGCCACATCAGACTGTTCAATCTCTGTAATCACTGTTGGGGCCTCGACAACACACTCCTGGGTACATCTGACCCATTTGAAGAGAGATAGTATGAAACTTAACCCTTTAAACATTGAGCTTAATCTGTCTTTAGGAAAGTACAACACTGACACTTCATCAGTGCATTGATATTCAAAAAAAGAGTTATCATTTTAAATGATGGCAGTTTGTTGAGATTGCGAAGGCTTGCTCTCTTTCTGTCTGCCTTTCTTGCTTGCTCTCTCATGCACGTGCACCACTCCTCTCTATCATAAAGGAAGAGGTCTCTCTCTTTAACCTTTGTGTGTGTGGCTAATTGTGCTAAGTGGAGTAGCTTAATAGAGTGGAAAATAGTCCTCATAATTTTCCCAGAGAGCGAGCAATGACCTTCTCTAAAGACAACGGCCATCTCCATTCTCTCTACACCGCTGGTTTTATGATATGAAATGTCAAACCGCTGGGTTCCTCAGAATAATTAAATCAAATAAATTATTGCACCTAGGCAGAACCATCTTGTAGCCTAACCCAATTATAATGCACTGTAAAGCTAATTATTAACCATGATTACAATTAGTCTAATTTGAATAAATGTAGTCATTAGTGGGTTCATCCTAGTCAGTGAGTTTGAACTGTGGGGGATGATGGTCTCTCTCTCTCTTTCTCTCTCTCTCTCGATCGCTCCCACTCACGAAGAGAAGGGTGTGAATGTGAATCATTCTCTTCTCTCTCCACCTTCATCCCATTTTTCACACACTGACCTTCACAAAATGGCCTACACCCTTCACCTTTCTTGGGTACTTGAGCATAATGCCCGCTGCTTCCAGGATTCATGTTTGCTGTCTCTGCCTGTGCCGTGTTCATCAGACTTTGAAATCAGAAACAGAAGACTCCCTGCACTATTTTCAGTCCCTTTTTCGCGTCCTAGCTAGCAACACTGAAAAATCTCGACTCAGTATTGGCTCCAGCGGGTGGGCATTACATCAGCCCTCCTCTTGTGTTTTAATTGCAAATATCTGCTTTTGTCATCCAACAAAAGTACCCCACAGGTTAGATTTGAAACAGTAGTAAGATTTGTTTTTCTTTGGGTTATGCCTGTTTGCTTTCTTGCTGAAAGTTAGATGAGAAGATTAATACCACTCTCAGAGCTGTTGGGAAAACATGAAGCAACAACCAGCAGCTGGTTAACTTGGCCAAGCATGCAGACTGGAAAGCATGTGAAAGAGCTAGTCTTGCTCAGTCTGAAGGCAACAGAATCTGTTACAAGTTGAGGTTTTAAAGGAAGTTATGTGCTGGACTATTTATTTGCCGGGGTTTCTGCAGGTTGTCTTGCAACCTCATGGTGGCGACAAGTGAAGAAAAACCCATAAAACCACAAGTTGTTGTTTTTGCTCTTGATTTTGTACAGATTAAATAAACAAGATATTAATATGTTAGTGAGTTTTAGAGGTGATTTTGTGACCTTTGAACACTTTGTGCTAAACTAACTAGCTGCTAGTTGTAGACTTAATGTTGATCTCGTCTAATTAAGCCACAAAACAGATACGTTTATTTCTCCTAATTTTGAACAATAGCTTTATGCAGCAGAATTTATTAATCTCTCATTTTTCAATCTGTCAAATGGTTGATGTGGATTAATTCTCACTAGTCCAGAGATGATTTGCATTCTGCGACCTGTGCTGCTGTATTGTATGTCAGACACTGTATCCAATGCAGCTGTTTGTAATATGATATTGGTTTTGTCGTATAAAACCGATTGCGACCCCAAACAAATTACAGAGACATTTGACCAAGTGCAACCCCATCCACTTTAAAGAGATGATTTAAAACCACAATTACACAAATGAAAGACTGCACTCCTAAGCGTCAGAACCAGGCATACATTTATTAATTTGGTGTATTAGTACTGTAATTATAAATGCAGTTGGAAAGTGTTGCTGCAGTGTCATAAGGCTTTGCAAGAGAGCCTGGACAGCAGTTTCTTTCCACACAGTCTCCTGAGTTACAGAATAGTTAACAGTAAGAGCATTCTTATAAACATCTGGCTCGCAGGCCAGCGATGCCAACAAACAAAACAACAGAATTATAAGACCCCAAAACTGCTGTGCTGGAATGGAACTGCGCCGAGGAAACACAAAACCCTCATTTACCAACAGTTGTAGCGTACTCACAGCCCAAAAAACAAATGCTAAATGCCATACTGATAGTTCATAAATATAGTCCTTCAAATGCCACTCAGTTCAGTTTGGAGAGCTTGAATCTTTGCCCTCGCCAGGAGGTACCATGACATCCACGAGTCCAGAGCTGCTGTGTTTACAGCTGTTTTTCCTGGAAGAGGATCTGAGCGTACACGGTGTCCGGGCTGGAGGGTGCCGGGTCAGGACTGGAGGAGGCCGGGGGCTCTGGCCTCGGTCTGACCAGCTCCAGTTCTGCGTATGTCAGACTATCATCCTGCGTTACTCGAGCCTGGAGGAGGGAGGGAAAGAGCGCGAGAAGGACTTGAAGGAATGTAGCCCAAAGATAACGAAAAAGAAGAGAACATGCAGATGGGACGTATAGTGGGAGTGTATGGATGTTGTCTGTGTTTAATGTTTTTCATCAAACGGTAGTATTCTTCCACTCTAAACACCCCTTCAGTGCTTCTCAGCTGCAGAAAGTATGTGTTTACAGGGTTTGCAGAACTTCTTGGAACATTCAGTTTACTCAAAAAACATTTGGTACAATAGGAGTCCTATCCAACAACCTCAGATCCTCCTAGTCGCACTAATCCAATCAGTATGTTCGTGAAAGAAAAAAAAAAAAACAGAAAGAAAACTCCCATCTCCGGAGCTACATCTCACAGCAAAGTCACAAGAATCACAGAATTAGTAGAAATACTGATGATCCTTAGTTTGAGTAGTTTTCCACTATATGTACTTGTTTGACATTTTTATTGTAGATATAAAACCAATGAAGCAGTCTAGATAAATAATTGTGTTTGAGAAGCAATAAGACTAAATAGAATTATCAAGCTCATAACTGAATGAAGAGACGGCAATAAACTCCTGTAGACAATCATGCAGTCGTGAGACAAATTCCCTCTTGCATGTATCTCAATAACAACTCTGGATGAAAAAAAAAACACATTTCAAAAAGGTTAATAAATACATTTTAACAGATTTGTTAAGTGCATATGTTTAGTAAATGATTCTGAGGAATGAGCGGGCGTAGGTGTTGAGTTTATATGATGGGCGGGGGTGAGGAGACTTACAGCGGCAGAACTCCTGAGGTGAGCCTTTAACCTTCTGGGCTTCTGAGGCCTCTTTGCAGCAACAGGCACTGAAAAACAGAGACAACCTTAATTGACTCAAAACAACAGCCAGCAGGCTGAACTCACAAACATGACTGTGCGGTTGAAAGCAGAATCGTCCATCGCAACCACTTTGTAATAAACCCAGTCGAGGTGTAGTTTGTAAAATAACCGCTTTATTGTCGTTTTCGACATCAGTGTTGATTTTTCCACAGACAATACACTCAGCAGGATTTTACCCAAATACAGGATAAAATTTCATTCTCAAACTGTTTTCTGCTGGTCGTCTATTGTCTCTTAAATGGTGCTGTTTTTGTCACGGAAATTTAATTACGCGACGGGTATCATTTTCTGCTTTTGTACTTGCTGGATACCTTCACTTACAGCTGTTTTCTTCACACACTAATTCCTTTTCTCGGGGCCGGAGCCCCCTGTGACTCTAATATCTCCAGCGTGTTTGGAATTTAAGAGGAAACTCGAACTCAACACAGACAGATGTGGACTGTGAATTGAACCAGTCTTTGAACTCTGTCCTGTGAGGTGACTCTAGTGACCACGTAGCCTCCGTGTCCCCCCTTGATAGACAGATTAGACTGTGGAAGACACATTTAGTTCAGTTTTTCTTTTTCAAACTTTTTTCAACCTTCTGCTTTTTTTTTTTTTTTTTTTTTTTAATATTATGCACTTTTACTTCTCCTCTCTACTCTTTGGTTAAGCGGCTCATAATTCATGTCCACACGGAGGCCATAACCTGGGACGACTTTGCTTCATTTTAAAAGGTCACAAGCCAAAAAGGTTGGGAGCCCTCAGCCAAATGGATCTTTGAAAGAATTTAATCCCTTCAAGAGGTTACATCCTGCCCTCAAAATGTCACTTTACCTTTGGCTGGTATGTGTGGTGGGGGCTCCTCGGGGAGTTTAGGTGGTGTTACTGTTGCTCTTTGGACAGTTTTCTGTCTTCTTTCTTTCCTCTGGGCTCTTGGGGAGGAACTGGAGGAACTGCTGGAGCTGGTTACAGTCTCTCCTGAGCTGCATGGAACAGAGAGAGAGTTTTAAAAGATTTACTTATATGACTTTTTTGATGACTAATTAATTAGCTTGTTATTTTTGTTATTGATTGATTTATAATTTAGTTTATTAAAATGTTTCAAAGTAGCAAAAGCATAATGCTGTCAAATAGCTTGTTTTTTACAACCAGCAATCAAACCCAAAGATATTTAACTGACATATAATTATATAAAACAGAGAAAGTTATCACAGCGTCACATTTGAAATGCTAGAACCAGAATAATTGGCAGTGACTTTAAAGTTCTGATTATCAGCATTGTTAATTCATTTTCAATTACTGATTGATTAATAAATTGATTGTTTCAGCACTAGTTTAATAAACACCCGTACCTGCTTTCTGGGCACTTGACCAGAAGGTAGCTGGCTGTGGAGGAAGTAGCAGAAAGGAATTATTTACTAGCAGAGTCATCTGGGTGTCATTTTGAATTGGGAAAACATCTTGTTATGAATGTGAAGATATCGGCAGAAAACAAATTCTGGTTTTACCTTTGAGCCTGTGTCTTCTGTAGAAGTACTGGCAAGTGAGAACCAGAGTGAACAGGAAGATGGACAGCAGGCCCAGTGAGCAAATCAGCACCGCACACAAATACACATCTGTAAAACAAGCAGGCATAAACCCAGAAAAGGCATCAGGACAGTGGCAAAATCAAAGATGTGTATTTAAATAATTAAGTGAAACAGAAGAAGTGATGAGTACAGCGAGTAAGTGAACAGTACCTGCAAATAAACGCCACAGACCTTCGCTGGTGCCATCCTCAAGAGTTAAATGCACTGGAGGAACAGTTAAAATAGTCAGTAAAAAACAGTACGTTGAGGGTAGGAAACTGTGCCCAGAGTATCTTTGTAAATTGCTGTTGTTGGAGGACTCTGAACCAACACAGCAGACAGATTCAGTGGTTTTCCAGAAATATCAAAACTGCTCTCAGGAAGGGAGATTCTGCTGCGACATCAGCCAAACCCACCGCACACGCGTATGCACGCACACACACACACGTGCACACACACACAAGGCCTGGCTGTATTGCTGTTCTTGGACTGTGTTTGGGGGTTCCCCCCGCTGCTTTGCATCTCCGCTTCCTTTTTGCCTGTCGCTTCACAACTATTTAATGCTGCAATTCTCTGTGTGCACGTATTAGTGTGAAAGGAGAACGAATAAGGAAGTTGTTGTCAGAGTGTGCCAATGAATGATGGGTTGTGTACAGGTCAGGGGTATTTAGCAAGAGGTTGAGGAGAGTGTATACAGAGAGCGTACATAAATTACTTAGTCTCTGTTCCCCATAATGAGTTTTTAATATGTCTTTTAAACACAGGTTGATAAACATATTAATAAGAAATGATAAGATATGAACTCTATTTGACTTCTAGCCAGTTTTCATAAAATTGTCAAATATGGTCTTGTCTGAACATCATAATAATTGATGTCAGGGAACAATACAGTGACAACCAAGCATGAGAAACTGTATTACTGAACAGTTTAACATGCAAGAACAGCAGGAAGAGACACACTTTAGATAACATAGCACAAGGAATGTCTTTTTCTAGATACTGTTGATACCTGTGTGCAATCAGGTATTTGTACACTTGATATTTACTGGAACCTATCCAACCCAATAAACAAAACTTAAAAACAGATTGATTATAGACATAACAGATTAGCTTTGTAGAATGTACAATTATTGTTATTACTGTTGAAAAGGTGTTAATTCAATGCTATCATAATTATCAGAGGCCTACTGTTAACCATGAAATTAAAGTCAACAAATTGCAGGAGAGTCTTGCTTATCTGATGACGTTGCAGGCTGCAATTAACAGGCATCTCTTGACAACACGAGCAATTAACGGTTAATGCAAGCAAACCACATATCTGACCTTTACGCTGCGGTTAACCACAAGCTAAACCCCCAATCAGCACGTTCAGCCCCAGGTTGCCCCCAAGAGCTATTGTAGTACACACTCACTACAGATGTGTCGACTCCAGCTGTTGCATACCCGACAGAGCCAAAGTTATGCAAAGAAAAAAAAATGCACACGTTCTCATGAAAAGCCAAAAGCCATCAGGTACAGATTTAAGCTAATCTGCTTTGGCCCAGTCCAGCTATGAAGACGAGACGCAGAAAAATGAAACCACTAAGGCAGGCAGGAATGGAAAACCTGAAACCAGACAGCAGTGTTTAATAAGATTTCATTTACCCATACAGTTTTACCAAGAAGCTAAAACACTCAAACCAGAAGGTCTGAAGATGGGATTTAGAAATATGGGAGAGGCCGAACCATCTCCCCTCTGTGCAAAGAAAGTCAACGTCGTTTGAATAAGAGCAGTCCAATTATCTCAGTGGGGTGTAGCCTTTGCTCTAAGATCTGCAGATGCGCAGATGGAGGGGTTCCCTGGACGACAGCTGCGACTTAGTTTTCCTCTTTGTTTACCCTTATAATGTCAGTTCTTGTGTTTCTGGCTCTGTGGTCAATGCATGTCGGAGATGCCTGAGGTTGTGTGGCTTCCTTAGTGGGACATTACCCTGAATATAGGGCAGGGCGTTGTCTGATGGCTCTGTCTGACTCAAATGTCTTTGCTTTTCTGACATGAGACTAGTGAAAGGTAAACTGTGCAGCTGTATCAGGTGTGGCCGCACCTACAGGAAGGCATCGTCTTAAACTTCTGTCAAGCGCCTTTTTCTAGAGCAAGTCCATCGTGAAACATGGCTTCCCTGCCGATCAACCACTTAAATGAGGTTAAGGTTCACAGATAAAGAAAATTTAGTTTAGTTTTAAATTGGTTGTTAATCTGATTTGTTCAGGTTGTTGATTCTTGGTACGCGTTGGAGCAGACTAAATCATTTCCACTGCAAGTAAGTTCTCCCGTAAGTTTTCTCCTGAGGCTTGCATAAAAGTAAACGGAGAATGCTGACGTCATGTATTTCAGAGATTTTCAACGTAGTCAGCTCAGCAACACTTTACCTTTTGCTCCTCGCGCCGCGTTCACACAGAGAGCGATATTGTTGAGTGTGGTTTGGCTGTGTGAGCTCATTGTTTTGAGATGGAAATGCCAGAGGATTGGGGTCACACACTCAAACACATGTAGGCACAACTTAAAGCAAACAGCGCGGCTCGACTCAGAAAACACTGGCTGCACATTTCTATTTGCTCTTTGTCCTTTACGAAAAGCTGTTGCCCCTCCTTTATTCAGTCATTTCCACCGCCAGATAACATGGACAGCACGCCTCAGCTGAATGCGTGCTGCTGTGATGGAATTCCATGGAAAGGATTAATCCATGGGAGGAAAAAAATTCAGAGGAATAACACCAGAAATCCCCTTTGTGTTTGATCCTCTCAGTGACCAGAGTTGCGCAAAAAGACTTAAAAAAAAAAGTAGACATGTAAAATGCTTTCTTCTTCTTATGTTTATCTTTACTTGGCTGCTTGAACCAATCTTAGGATGAACCGATGTCAATAAATTCACTTGCAGATGATCTGACATAAACCTAAAAAGGTAAATGCATCGTTTATAATAGTGCATTCTGATAAAACTGGTCTTTTTCTTCAACACCTGATATACTTTTGGCCTGTCATCCACCAGGGGACAACTCCCTAAAAGCTGCAGGCCCTAATATCTCACTCAAGGACACATAGAGATGGAGGATGCTTGCTGAGAGAGCGTCAACAAACTTCTAACCACTTGGCTAACATGCTTAAAATAAATATGGACAAACACCAGCTGGAAACAGACAGATCTCTCAACCACAAATCAGCCGAAATGAGGCCTTGTGCCCGTCCAGGCACAAATGGGCGAGCAGAGAAGAGTGTGTTTAAGTGTGAACTTTTTAGTTACCTGTCAGCTGTGTGGTACTGGTGCCGTTGGACGACGCTCTCCATGTGTTTCTGTGTCTGTGAATTTCCTGAACTCTACAGCTGTAGAAACCCTGGTCCGTCCCTGTCACGCCGAGAATCCACAGCCGGTACGCCTCCCCCTCCGCCTCCTCGTGCAGACGAAACTTTGGCTGAGGGAAACGGCGGGTGTAGTTCCCGTACAGCTTCATTTTCTTTATGCCCATCTTCACGATCAGAAACTGAGGGGGGGCGAGCGCAGAGGGGGGAGAGGGCGATGGAAGGGAGGTGGGAGGCGTGAGAGGAGAGAAGAACCAGCGGAGGATGAGGACACTGCCGCTCCTCTTCCTCTGAGATACCAGGCAGGAGAGTGTCAGGTTGTCTCTCTCTGTTACCATGACTACAGGCCCAGGGGTCACTGTCACATTCAGAGCTTGACATACCTCTGTTGACAAAAGACACAAACAGCATAGATGGTGTGTGTAGTTGTCCTCTTTTTATAAAAATCGTTTCTCACTCTCTATTGAGTGTGTGCGTTTGTTGTGTGTGTGTGCTTCTTGAATTTTATGATTTTAATACCTCACCTCATCCCTGTTGACTGTTTTATGAGCATAAAAGACGCTATAAAACATATTCTTTTCCAGACATAAGGACACTCACAGAGTGCTATGATCTGGTGGCTTGTGTGACTCCTCCCTGCTTTTTTAAATTAGTAATTAACTAGAGTTGGTAATGAGCCCCACATGGAAAAGAGTCCATTTATGCAAGATGTTTGATTTCCTGCCAATTAAACATAATTGTAGCATTTAGACAAAGTAAGTTTATATGCACACCCACAGTGGCTGCATGGATTTATGGTGTTCGAGCTCACACTATCTCTGGTTCTACTTATACATGTCATTCCATCACTGGAAGGGAATTCAGTTTGTAATAGCTAGAAAAGCATTAGCGGGGTAAGACCGAGAAGAGTAAAACGTACTTTGTGTGCCCCTGTTCTACTTCCCTGGAGGTACTTGTGTTTTATTCTACTACCAGCTGGGTCAGGTCTGTCGAGAAGAGACACAGAGTCTGGACACAATATGTGTGATGAGACAGGCGGAGAGAATCTACAGGTGGGAAACATTCATCTTTAGCACGGTACACCCGAAATAGGCAAAGGGAAACACGACAAGATAACAGGGACCATCTGGGCTGCATTGCTGGTTTCTGGTTTTGTTGCTGTGTTAGTCGGGGAATCTGTCCTCAGGGTCTGTCCTCCACCATTTAATGTGACAACAAAAGCTGCAACAGGAACTCAACCTCAACACAAAATTGAACATAACCAAAAGATTAAAGGGCAGGAAACATGGGCAGCAAGTTCGCTTTATGGCACTTTACAGAACACAAATTATACTGAGGTTTCTCTGATCACAGAGAACCAACTTGCTTAACTGGCTTGATTTTAAGCAATTTGTCCAGTTTGCAAAAGACCTTTTGCTGCATCAAAATGGTAAAAAATGTAACAATGATTGATGCACTTGCAATTTTTGGTTGTTGTATAACATGATGACTATCATGAGGCGATTTTTTTTTGTACGTTTGACATTATTTGAATGCCAAAGGTCCATAATAAACTCAAAATGTATGTTTTCACAGCACAGTGGTGTAAGTATGTTAGATCAAGAAACTACTTCAGATGCATTCACTTTCTTTCTTGCCCGTGTGCCCACTTTCTTACTGGTTTGTATATTGCTGTAAACAAGGTAAACTTACCTGTGACAAGAGCCTTAGTCAGGACAAGGACCACTATAGAGAAGTACATTTTCCACAGTCAGCGAATCCATAAACCCAGACAACTGCACAGCGCTTACACAAGCAGCTACATTGAAAACAGAGCCTGACTGCACAACCCACCAGAGCCCTTGCCCACCATTAACTCTTCTCCTCTTTCTCCTCTTTTCTGTGTAATATGAAACAGTAAATGCTCTGTTCCCACTTAGAAACTCCCACTCACTCTCCCAGCACACTCTCTCTCTCTCTGTCTCTCTCTCTCTACCCCCTTTCACTCTCTGACTGTCTCTCTCCCCTCCTCTCTCTCTTTCTTTCTCTGTGTGTCCTGCAAAACGTAGGAAATGTCATTTCCTGTGTTCCTGCGAGGAACCTTGGACCACGGCCCGAAACCCCAGACCTCTAAAGCTGATGGTCAAGTTTCGTGGTTTGTGTGAGTGCGTGTATGCGCCTGTCACACTGTGTGACATTTTGGACAAGCGTGCACAATAATAAAGCGCTGAACATGCATTTCCATCACCCAAGTCGCTCTCAGAAGTCTAGGAGCCGTCTTTATCTTGCATCTCCCAGTGTAGCTGACAAAGACTGAATGTTGACGTTCATGTATGTGAGCTCTGTGTGTCTGCGTCTGCAGGCGCGTGTACATACATTTATGTGGATGTGGATGTGCATGCCGGGACCTCTCCCTGTCTGGCTGCTGGACAGAGTGGCATGGGCTTGTCTCTGGATGTGGTTGTCAGACTGTCCCAGCGGTATGAAGCCTGCTGCTTTATTGGGCAGGCTAAACTGCTGAGGCAGGGCTTCTGCTGGCGCTTCGAGCTCTGCCAAAGCCAAATGGAATTACACAACAGATTTAACCCTTCAGGTCGTATGTGGGATTCTCTTGCAAATCATGGATCCAGCGGAAAATGTGCTGGCTGGGGTGATAAGTGTTGTTTCATCATTTCTAACCTTTGAAAGGATTGTCCTTGTATTGCAGCTTAAGTCTGAGGTGTGGCGCAAGTTTTATTAATTGAGGGGCATTTGTAAAAGTGTCAAAATTATAGTTTTGGTGACTGTGGAGAAATATTATGTCTTCTTAACTACATATTTTACTTGGGGTTTCCCTTAAGTTTTCCTTTACATAAGTCTAAGTTCAAGTCTTTGCTCTAGTGGAGGACTCGCTCTCCTCTGCCCTGCAGTGGTCAAAGCAGGTTACTGCTTCTCAGGGGAGCAACAAAACTTGAGGTTACTGTGAAATGCGGAGCATATGCAGGCGTTCCTAGAGCAACCGTGTACATTTAATCTGAGTTTGTGCATTGAGGCAAATTAAAGGAAAGACATTTCCACACAGTATTGTTTATCTCACAGGATCCCACAGGTACCGTAGCTGAAGATTTGAGCCTTTGGATTGATTCATACAGTGAAAAAGGACACATACACACAGTTGTCATCGACAAAATGTTATTTTCTCTTTTTGTGTTTATGAACTCTCACAGGACATATAATTGTGCTCTCTCAAAAACGCGTTGTAATTGTCTTATGCACTCAGTAAAGAGACTCTTTGTTTAGAGTCATTCAGACCCAGGGTACATTTCAAGAGTCAGAACATAATGCCTGTGAAAGCACTAATATTATATGGTTATTACAGCCTTTTGTGTAGTAAAATGAAATCAACCTTTAGCAGCAAAATTTCCTTTTTGTTTATTTATAACCTTTACAAGATAATTGAAAAGACAGTAGTTGCGGTGAGAAATTATTTGGTTGAATGAAGTGTGTTTTTATTGCCTGAATAAGTCCATGTCAAACTACTCTGTTTCACAGCAACACAGAAACTTCCAACTTTAAAAATTGACTAATGTATGATATTAAACCTTAAAAACAACAATAATGTAATCATCTGCAGACCTTTGATTGACATTGTGGGTTTAACAAAATTCCATGCATCACAAAATGCCAAAAATAGGATTTCTCCAACAAGAAAAAAAAACTATGAAAACTTAAGCAGGCCTGCCAGTGGTTATAGCAGAATCAACACTTCCAAATTGCTAAACACTATTGTTATACTGTTAGTGTTTTACATATGATAACATACCTCCAGGTTTAGGAGGCAACAGGACACTGATCATACTGTATACACAAGACAAATATCTTAGCTTCTCACATTCAAAAGTCAAATGGAATGGTGAACTTCTCTGTAACACAATAAATAGGTCAACAGTGAATCTCCAAAATCAACAGCAGCAATTTAACAGCAAGTCACAGAGACTTTTTAAAACCACAAACCAAAAACATTCTGGGACTATTTTTCACTTGAAAAAGTCATTTACAAACACTCAAAATACTGCATATAATGATCCATTCATTTTTCCATTCATTCTCACTGCCTTTATTTGATCAAATACTTTATTGAGCTACTTGTTTGCTTTACATGATCATTATTAACCCCTTTTAAATCAAAGTTACCTGTCGCTTTTTTTACCAGTCAGACAGCTCCATAAAGTCTTCCAGTTCACTCATAGCTATTATATCACGGGGCTGATATCGTGAGTGGGCTGAGTTATCATTTTCACAAACTGAGCTTCCTGCAAGCTGGCTGTTTGTGTCACACTCTGGGAAAGACTCATATGTGCCATGTGTGTTGTAAACTGTGTTATATGTTTTGTCTGTATCATTAACCGTGTCCATGTATGGAGTCTTCTCTGGGCTGTAGCGATGCCCTTCAGAGTTCTGTCCCATATCAGGGGCTGGATATCCGTAGCTGTGGCTCTCCCTGGTGGGCTGTCGGTCCTGATGGAAAGCCGCAGGGGCTGATAACCTGCTTTGGGGACCAGAGTTGATAGCTGCAAGTTGGTATCCTTGAGGATAATCTTGGTAG
Organism: Amniataba percoides; assembly: GCA_037176925.1. Classification (NCBI taxonomy): domain Eukaryota; kingdom Metazoa; phylum Chordata; class Actinopteri; order Centrarchiformes; family Terapontidae; genus Amniataba; species Amniataba percoides. Next base: position 10,971,965 of record JBAJHX010000033.1, on the reverse strand, counting down.
CCTTGATAAAGTCCAAGCGGCTTGCCAGCTGGAGATGCCTGGGAGAGGGGCTTGACCTGCATTTTGGGTTGGTGCTGAGGCTGTAGGTACGTTTGCTGTGGCTGGGCTTGGGAGGTGCGCTTGGCAGACTCACGCACATTCAGCTGAACATACTTTCCCGTCTCTGGGTCAAAGAAAGTCTTCGTTTTCACTTCAACAGGAACGTCCACTACAAAGTACTGACCAGATCCGAGGTCTTGCAGCACCTTTCGCTGGGTCAGTGGGTAGGACTGGGGATAGCTTGATTCAACATGGTACTGTGTCACTGGTGCTGGGTGATTGGCATGATGGAGAGTGGGAGAAGAGGGAACATGAGCAACTGTCTTAGGAGCAGCAGGCTGGGAAGCAGGGCCGGTAGCGTGAGGCGAGACAACAGGGAGGGAAACAGGAGCAGTAGCGTGAGGTGAGGCGACTGGGAGGGAAATAGGACCAGTGGCGTGAGGGGAAGCATAGAAAGTGCTGCGGGAAGATTGGTGCTCTGTGTGAGAAGAGGGCAAGCTAGACCCCAGTGTTGGAGCATAAGTGAGGGAGACAGGTGGGGAAAAATGGGGGGAAGCCACAGCATGGCGGTTGGAGGAGCGTACCTCAGTGGAGGAGCTGGAAGGAGCATTGAAGACTTCGTGTAGAGGTTCCTCAACTCCAGCAGGACTGTCTTCTGCAACTTTGGACAACTCTTTCTTGATCCTCCGAGTCGTCAACCTTTTTGCCCTGCGCAAGGCTTTCTCACTCTTTGGGGGAACAGCTGGGGGCTTGCCCAAACGGGACACATCACTGCTGAAGCTGCAGGCTGACTCTGGCCTTTCATAGTCATAAAGTCCTCGTATATCTGCCAAATCTGCTGCACTGGTGGCAAAACTCTCCACATCTTCTGACATGTTACTGATGACAGAGCGAGAGTCGTCTTCATCCAGAGCAATGCTTCTCCTCGAGTATGGCCTGTGATGTGAGAGAGGGGCTGAGTAATCTTGTGACGAGGATGCTGGCTGAACACTCGAGGATTCTCTGACAGCAGCAAGTTTGTTAAGCCCTGTGTCAGGATACACAGGAGTTCCCGCGCTGCGTCTCATCTCTAGCTCCTCCTCTCCTTTCTCGGACCCCATGGGTGAACCCACTCGAAAGTCCTCTCCAAAGTTCTTATGGAAGCGTGGTTTGACTGACTTGGTGAGAGAGGAGCCTCTGAAGGTGTTGTCCTTCACCCTGAACATTGAGGGCTTCCCTCCCAAAGCTGGAGACGAGGCATTTGAGCGGGGCAGAGATGGAGCTGGAGATGCAGGAGGATGTGGTCTGTAGGGCCTTGCGTGGAAACCTGAGTCCTCAGTTGACTCAAGCCCTGATGCATTGTTTCTTCGTTGGGAAGGCAAAGGGGAGTATAGCTGTCTTTCTCCAGGTTTCTTCTCCAATTCTGTTGAGGTGATAGCATAATACTGGAGAGCATCTATCTGCTGTGCCGCTCTTTTCTGCTCCTCCATCTGAGCAGCTCTCTCCTTTTCTCTATAAGCTGCTAACTTGACCTCTTCTTCTCTCTTTTTAGTCTTGATCTCATCTTCTCTTTGAGCTAGCATCTGTTCTCGAGCTACTCTCTTCTCCTCTCTCAGTGCTGCTCGGCTCTCTTCAAATCGTCTGGTCATCTCCTCTTTGGGTTGCTTTTCCTCCCATTGCTCTATAATTGTTTTCTCTTTTTCACCTCTCATTTCCTCTCCTCTCTGAATCCCCATCCAGTGTTCTGTTTTCTGTCTTTCACCCCTCTGCTCTTCAATCTGCTGCTGTGTTGTCTTCTGCTGCTGGATCTGTTTGATAATTTCTTCTTCTCTCTGTTTTCTTTTCATTTCCTCCTCAATATCAGCAAGCTTCTTCTCAAGCTGTTTAGCTCGCAGAACAGCTCTCCTCTGTTGCTCCTCTTGTTTAGCTCTCCTCTGTTGCTCCTCTTGTTTAGCTCTCTGCTGCTCCTCTTGCGCAGCTCTTTGTTGCTCCTCTTGTGCAGCTCTTTGTTGCTCCTCTTGTGCAGCTCTTTGCTGCTGTTCCTCTTGTGCAGCTCTCTTTTTCTGCTCCTCTTGTGCTGCTCTTCTCTGCTGTTCCTCTTGTGCAGCTCTCTTTTTCTGCTCCTCTTGTGCTGCTCTTCTCTGCTGTTCCTCTTGTGCAGCTC
>JBAJHX010000033.1:10941737-10969039 GCA_037176925.1 Amniataba percoides | reverse complement strand
TCTGTTGCTCCTCTTGTGCAGCTCTCTTTTGTTGCTCCTTTTGTGCAGCTCTCATTTGCTGCTCCTCTTGAACAGCTCTTCTATGCTGCTCCCCTTGTGCAGCTCTCTTTAGCTGCTCCTCTTGTGCAGCTCTCTTTTGCTGTTCCTCTTGTACAGCTCTTCTCTGCTGCTCCTCTTGTGCAGCTCTCTTTAGCTGCTCCTCTTGTGCAGCTCTCTTTAGCTGCTCCTCTTGTGCAGCTCTTCTCTGCTGCTCCTCTTGTGCAACTCTTCTCTGCTGCTCTTCTTGTGCAACTCTTCTCTGCTGCTCCTCTTGAACAGCTCTTCTTTGCTGTTCCTCTTGTTTAGCTATCTCCTCCTCTTGCTTTGTGGCCCTCCTTTCCTCCTCAGTCTTCATTTTTCTGTTCTCCTCAATTTCTTTAATTCTCCTTTCTTCTCTTTGTTTTGCTTTGATCATCTCTTCTTTTTGAGCAGCTTTCTCTATCTCTGTCTGTTTTGCCTTTCTTTCCTCCTCCGCTCTTCTCTCCACTTCTTTCTGTTTTTCCCGCCTCTCCTTGATCTTTATAGTTATGGCCTCCCGCTCTCTTGCTCTCCTCTCTTCTTCTCTCTGAGCAGCTCTCTTCTCTTCTTCAGCCAGTGAAGCTCTGCTCTTCTCAATTATGTGTTTTATTTTCATATCTTCTGCTCTTTTCTCTATTTTTATCCTAGAAAATTGTTCTTCCTCCAGCTGTTTTGTTCTGCTCTGATGTTGTGCTTTGGTTTCCTCGTGCTGGGTTGCAAGCCTTTCTTGTCTCGGTTTCTCTGTCTCATCCTCTCTAATCTTAGACAGTGTTTCTGTCTTTTCAGCGCTTCTTAGAATGGTTGGTTTGCTTTTCTCCATGTACTCCAATTTAGCGTTATCAACTGGCTTTAGGTATTGTGACATAGAAGAGTTTCTTGAGCTTGTTGCTTGAGATTGTTGGGGATTGTTTAGCTGTTCTTGACGGACTCTTTGGGTATCAGTTCCAGACACTTGTCCTTCACTTCTGTGACTCTTAATTTGAGTTGTTGATGGCTTGTTTCTTTCATCGACATATTGTGTATGTTTGTCCCCAGTGTCTAGTATATCTTCATTTGCTTTGGCATCTAAAAGCATTTTCTCTTGTCTTTCTTTGTCTCCCAGTTTGAACATCCCAGTCCTTTGGTGTTCTTTCTCCGTAATGGGAAATACTAAAGGCTTGGGCTCTTTGTTCACGTTGGAGCTGACTTCTGTTTTATTTGGCAAACTTTTCTCTTTCACAGAGAGATCCTGTGGGTCAGCAGTGAACACTGGGCGTCTGCTATGACGAGTCTGTATTAGTGGAAAGAATCCTTCCTTTTTGTTGGGTGGGAAGTCCTGAATTGTATTTTCTTGGTCTTCTGAAACAATTACTTTTAACCTGGCATAATCTGCAATTGCTGATATCTCAGGTATTGTGGATACCCTTTCTTTTGGTTTTGGTTTAACTTCAGGTTTTTCTTTTGTTGTATTTTCCCTTTTTGGGTGTGAATTTTTTGGACTCTGTCTTTGTCTTGCTGATACACTGGACTGGTTCTCTATGTGATGTTTTCTGATATGAATGGATTGACCTACCCCTGTCTTCTCACTCTGTCTCTCTGGGGGACCATCACTCTGTTTTGAAGCCAGATTATTTTCTGTTTCCCAGCTTTTCCTTTTCATGTTATCATCTTGAATGCTTGCTGAACTTGATTCTACTGTTTTCCTTACACTTTGATCCAACACAAAGACTTCATTTTTTACCTCATTGTATGTTTCTTTGCTAATTTCTGCCTTGGTCGGTAGCAATCGTGGGAGTTCCCTTGCCTTTGAAACAGCATCTGGTGTATCTCCAACATTTGTGCTATTGTTGGGTTCATTATTTGTAACTGCTACCCCTTGCACTTGAAAGTAGTCTCCCTCCATTGGTTGTATCTTTGATTCATGAACTGATTTCCCACTTTGATTTATTTTTTCAGGCTTTCCATTTTCAGCTTGATTGTCACTGGTTGCTTTAATGTCAGTCTGTTGATTGCTGACTTTCATTGAATTTGACAGTTTTTTCACACTGGACAATACATATTGTACTCCCAACTTGTCATCCAAACTGTTTTTCATCTGCTTCTCACTGCTTGCAGGAGTGAGGTCTTTGGTTCTGCCCGTATTAGTGTTCAATCTTTCTTCATGGCTAGATGATGTAACTTGTTGCTGTTCATTAGCAGCATCTAAGTCAGAGGGCACAGTTGTGATGTGATGTCTTCCTGCCAAGTTGTCCTCCTCAGTTGCTGCAGGGACAACTCTGATGGCAATGCTGCCTATATGCACATTATTGTCCAATTGATTATTTTCTCCAAGGTGGCTCTCTTTACTCTGAAGTTTTGGAGATACATTTCTGCTTTCATCCTCACCTAAACGGTTAGAAGGACTGTTGGTTTTGTTGAAAGGCATTGGTGGTGTTGAGTCAAGTTTCTTTTCCCCCAGTAGGGGAGCACTCTTGTCATCTACGTCCCTGCTTCTGGATGGATTTATGACCGTTGTCATATCCTCTTTCACCAGTGGCTGAACATCAAGATTTTCGGCATCAGCTGTACTTGAATCATTTGTATAATTCAGTCCTGTGTTTATCACTTTGGGCATTAGACTCTCATTGGTATATGCTGTTTGTCCTTTTTGTGAAATTTTCTCCTCTATATTACTCTTTTCTCCATCTTGTCTTGTGGTGTTTGCAGAGTTCTCTTTTGGTGATTTATTTTTGTTGTCTTTGGTTTCTGTTGCTATTATATCTTGGTTGTAGAGAAGGGGTTGAGTTTCAGCTGACATTTTATTTTTAGCAGGTATAGTGACTGTGGAGGCCACACATTTTTCAGCTAGGGGTTGCTGAAGTTGTGGTTTCATTTGGGGTCTTGAATTTGTAGAAGAACTCTCCTGCTGGAGATCTACCTTATTCACAGTTTCTTGCACATTTTCAGAGTGAATTTTCATATCAACTTTAGTTTGATTTTCATTCACTGTACATACAGTTTTGTCATTAGCCTTTAATCTGCTACCTTCCTCTGAAGATTTATTTCCTCTATTCACTTCTAGCCCTGAACCAAGAGGGCTCTCATTTGCATTTATTTGTTCTTGAGTACCATTCTTCATTTGATCATTGTTAATAGCTGGATTTCTTTCTCGTACAGTTACCATTATTCCTGTGATGTGCAAGTTGTCATCAGCTTCAGAGGAGTCATCCTGACCAAAGGCAAGTCTTAGTGAAGGTCCCGAGTCCTCATGGAGTCCTTCATGTCTACTCTCAGCCTTTTCTGTTGCTATAGGTTTGGGGGTTTCAGGTTCAACCAGCGCTGTAGCTTGTGATGGATCCTCTTTTTTCTTGTTGAGATGATCAATTTCTGCTGCAGTTTTGTCTTTAAATCCCTGTTTCATTTTCTCTGAGTTCTCTTTGTGATTTTCTTCCTGTTTTCCTTGCTGGTCCTTGGGTGCCTGCTCTTGACTTTGCATCAATGACTTAATTCCTGACAGATTCTCTCTATTTTGATTTTCTACCAAGCCCTGTTCCAGGCTCTTGGTATATCCCATCTGTTTTGCATCTTTTGGAGGTTTTGGCACATTGCCATTGTTCGACATTGGTTCAATGGGAACTTGTTTCTGTGAATGGTCTTCTGACTGACTAGTGACTCCTTCAGACTTAACTGGTAGTGTTGCAGGACTGCGGGGAGAAACAGACTTGACTGTTTCCATTTGTGTTCCTGAAGGCTCCATCTGGTGCTTTGGTGTAATATTACTGGACACTGTGTTTTCAAGCTTTTTAGACGTATCATGTGATGGTGGCCTCTGGCGTATATTAATATTCTGACTACCTGCTGTTTGTTTGTTAGACGTTTTGGATATAAACCCATCTCGTATAGCAAAACCCTTCTCTTTAATTGCTGAGATCTCCTTTTCGGCATGAGCTTTTATTTTAGAAGTCAGAATCTCCTGCTTGGTCTGAGCTCTTTCTTTATGGGACAGCACTCTAGCAGGGGTAAAATGTGGATCTTTACTTAAGTAGTGCTCAGATGACTTGGGTTTTCGTTCAAGGGGGAGTGATTTAACCAAATCAGAATCTCTTTTCTGCGAAACATCAGCGGGTTTTATAGTGTCACATTTTTCCAATTTTTCAACACTGTCATCCTTCACTTTATCAGTAACACTGTCACTATTTCCTTTTTTATCTACATTGACAGGTAAACATTTAGCAACAGACAACTTGAATTCTTTGGATGTCTCACTGTAAACATAGTCACTTTCTGTCAGCTCACTGGAGTTTGAGATGTCTATTTCCTCTTTAGTTTCTGTGCTGGCTCTTGCAAATGCGCTTGTAGGACTTTGTTTGTCTTTTGATTTCTCATTGCTAATTGTCCCGAGGGATAGAGCTGTAGTTTCCTTGGTATCGCTTGAGGACTTTACATTTCCTGCAGCTAACAGTGTGTTTGTATTTGTCGTCTCAGTAAAACCATATTTATCTCTGAGACGCTTATAATCATCAGCTCCTCTATCAGCTTGATCTGTAGGCCTACTTTGTTTGCTGACAACACCTAAGTCTTCCTTTTGTTTGTGTAATTGTGTTACCTGGTCCTGGTCTTTGCTCTCTTCATTTTTATGGGTGTTTACCCTTGTAGGAAGATCTTTCTTAATCTCATCTCCTTTTATGAGAACTGTATTTTTGACTTTGTCTTTTTGCTCTCCTCTCATTTTCTCCTTTATTTTAGCCAATTCTGCTTTAGCTTTCGCTAACTCTGTCTTAACTTGCTCGACTTTATCTGTCTCACTTTTGGCCTGTTGTGTTTTGACCGGACCTGTTAGTTTTACTGCAGGATTAGCAGACCTTGTCTGCATGTCTTCTGTTTTTGGGAGCTCTGCTTTAGGTAGCTCCACTTTGGTTTGTTCCAATGCTGCCTGCTCTGCCGTTCTACCTTCAGCTTTTTCCTCTTTGTTTTTACTTATCTGTCTTGGAGGCTGCTCTGCATTTACTTGACCTACTTGAATCAAATCTTTCTCTTCTACCATAATCTTCTCTGGTTCTGTTTTTTCTTGTTGCTCCTTCATCTGGCCTGGGTTGATTTCTTCTGCTTTTATAAGCTCCTTTTCATCCTGCTCTGCTTTAATAATTTCTGCTCTGATTTTATCTGCCTCTGTCCGCTCTCTTTTAATGTGTTCTGCCCTTACCTGTTCTTCCTTAAGTTGCTCTGCTTTGCTCTTCTCTTTTTTGGCCTGTTCAGTTTTAGCTTGCTGTATACTTGTCTGTCCAGCCTGCTCAGTTGCCGGTTCAGTTTTTATGTGTTCTCCTTTTAGCCTCTCAGCTTCAGCCTGTTGTGCTTTGACCTGCTCACCCTGCTTAGCTCCTGTCTCCTCTGTAATATTTCTTGGCTCCTCTGGTACCTTCTGCACTCTGTTTTGCTCTGTCTTTGTGTGTTCCTCTCTGGCCTGAACAGATTTTTCATCTCTAAACTGTTTCGTCTGTTCCTCTTCTCTCTTTTTGTCTTTACAGTGTTCAGCTTTGGCCTGGTTCACTGTCTTGTTCTCTGCTTTGGCCTGTTCTGCTTTGACTTTCTCTGAACCAGCCTGCCCTGCTAAAATTAACCTAGTGGACTCCACTTTGGGCTGCTCCAGTTGAGCCCAGTGCTCAGCCTTTGCCAGTTCTGCTTGGGCGTGTTGTGCTTTTATATGCTCTGCTATGGCCTGTTCAGCCTTGACCTCAACAAACTGTCTGTCCCTCACACGGGTTGCCATTGTGGGGGCAGATGCATTGTCAGGTTTAGATAATAATTTTTTCAGCATGTTATCTTCAGACTGTGGGTTAGCATCTATTGGCTGAAGATTTTGCATTTCATGCCCCTTTGGAATAGGTGTATATTGTTTTATCTGACCAGTTTCTTGTGTGAGGATATTTTTGTCTTTGTTAGAATAGAAGCTTTGTTGGTTTCTGTAATCTTGATCTGTAAATCTGCTGTAGTCCTTTGTTACATTTTCTTCACTGTGTCCATAATACTTGTGAGGCACATGTTTGTCCTTAGATGCCTCAGGTGGCTGTTGTCCATAATATGCTGGATTATCCACAGCGTCCTTGCTAAATGGAGCATACCGTGGCAGCTGGTTTGAACGGTTTGGATTGATCGATGCAGAGTTTCCATGAGAAGATGTTCCAATACCAAAACTCTCTTTTAAGTCTATTTTCTCTAGTTCTTTATTTATACTTTGCTGATTTTCTCCTCTGTACTTGTCTCTTGGTAAATTCAGTCCCTGGGTTATCATGGCTACTCCTTGGTAAGCCTGTGCATGTTGGTCTTTTTCCATTAAAGCTGTTATCTCTTGTTTCCATGGGGAGATCTCTGCTTTCAGACTGAGATTTTCTGAGTCTTGGGTGTTTGTCTGTCTCCACCTATCCTGTGAGGACACATTACTGTAATCATGTTTGTTGTCTTTGAGCTGTTGATATCTATCCGTCTTTGTGAATTTCCTTCTCATTGTTTCATGAAAATCTTGCTCCGGATTTGCCTTATTTATTAAATATTCTTTGGTTTGATTGTTGTCAGTGTTTGGCCTTAGCATTTCTGTTGCTGTATAAGATGACTGAAGCCCGTATACATCTCTGGCCACAGTCTCTATGTTGTCTATCATACCTTGCTTATAGGGAGTAAATGACGATAAGTCTTCATGGATATTCTGTCCATTAGCCAGCTGATTGGTGGCATAATTTTCAGGTATGAAGCCAGTGAACCCAGATTGATGAACCATCCCGCCTTGCATCTGAGCTGTCTGGTAATCACTTGAAGAGTATTCTGAATATTGGCCTGTAAGTGCTGTTGCAGGTTGAGAATTTAGCGTTGCAAGTGGCAGTCCAGGGGTATGATATTGGTTTACATGTTGTGAGGCAGCATTTGTCCAACTGGATTCCTCTACGTGGGAAAACTGAGTGTCTGGATCAGGAAAATCAGGGATGTCTATCACAGTGTCTCTAGGCTCCTGGATAGAGGGCTGCCTGTTTTTCTCCACTGTCTCCAGGCCTTTAAATTTGGTAGGACTGTAGGTGCTTTTTACTCTTTTCCTGTTGTCTTTGAGATTGAAGAGTAGGCTGGTGGCTCTGGATTTGTAGTTGGACATCCTAACATCAGGAGTGGCTCCCCTGCTTTCAGCTCGCACGGGAGCATGTTCCACAGGTTGAGGGGAAACTGCATATTGCTGGACCTCTGAAGTCTCCGCTTCTTGATGTGCATGGACTAATGGTGTGAGCAGCTGGCTGATGTTGAAGGGAGTTGTGCTGGAGTTACTGCTAATAACATTTGGTGCCACTGTTGTTGCATTGTTTCCAAAGGGCATTAAATTGTCATTGCTACAAAGTACTCCCTGTTGATTTGCTGTCATCCCAGTTGTGATATTTTGCTCTGTCATCATTTTGATCTTTTGCTGAAGGGCTTTGACGGAGCTGATGGTGTCCTGGACACGGCGAGACATCTCGACGGTAGGTGATGCAGTCGATGGGCGCTGGGATGGGAGCCTGTTAGTTCCCACGCTCTGCGTCCTCTTCCTATGGGGGTAATGACCTGCCAACTCTGACTCACACCGCTTCTCGACGGCCGAAGCTCTCTGTAGCATTGTGGATGTTGAGGTGGAGCGTGGAGGAGTGGGAGGAACCACAGGCGCCAAGTTATTCCTCAGGTGTCTCATACCCCTGTCCTCAAACCCATAAGGACCCTGTGGTTGGGCCTCCAGTGAAAGCTCCTTGTACATTGGCATCTCATACCATTTAGGAAACGCTGAACAGTGCATAAACCCCGAGACCTCTCCTTGTCGGAACGGAAACCTGTTATGGTCTCTCCATACCTTAAAGGGACTAAACTCACTGTGTATAAAGAAGTTAGAGTTACAGTTGACCTCTGCAGTCATGCTGTGTTTACTGTGGGAGGATCTCATAAAAGAGGATGCTGAATTCATGTGAGCCATTGCTGCTACTTCAGAGGAGTAGAAGTTGGTGTCTCGGGATGACAACGAACCAGCTGAGGGAAAATGGCCACTGTTATAGTTTTGCTGGTATGATGTGGAGAATTCAGAAAGTTCCCTTTGGATACTCATCAGAGCTGATTTGTCCCAGCTTGTCTCATCATTCCACTCTCTGAGATTACCATCCATCACTGCTCCATCTCTGTGTCCCTCAGAGTTAAAAGCCCGGATGAGAGAGGAAACTCTGGAGCGACTTCTGCGTTGCTGCGAACTCAACTCTGTGGCTCCGTTACTGAGGAACGACATCTGCTCTTCCCTCAAACAGTTCTCCTGTTGAGAGGTTTCCACAAAGGAGTGCTGGAATGTGGCAGAAACCCTCCCCTGTGTCCTTTCCCCATAAACCTCCCACTGTGGATCTCTGTGGATCTCAGGTCCATACATTCCTCCATGGATCCAGCCCTGCCCATACTGCTGCATCCTGAGGCTAAAGCTCTCATGTGCAGCTCTCTTGAGTTCCTCCCTCTCTCTGTCCTCTTTGTCATGGCCACTCTGGCTAAAGGCCAGCTGCCTGTCTCTCTGGGTGCAGGGAGAAGACGGACAGAGGTCCGAGTCATTATAAACAGCCTCATCTCCAATGCATAGACTCCTGAATGCTCGATCAGTCAGATTGCTGACCTCACGGTCAGTCTCATCCAGAAAGGAGCCTGCACTGGAGGTGTCACTGTAGCCTCCATCGCTGTGCTTTCGATGCCCGCCACTCTTTCGGCCTGAGCGGCGCTTTTCAACTGAGGTCATGATGCAGGCTCGCTTACAAAAAGCTCTGTCTTCAGTTGTTCAGTCATTCATGCAAATGCAGACCTCAAATTATACACTCTGCCTGCAGCTGGAGCTATGGGACCTGGAGAGTGGGGCCCCCAGTCAGGATTTTATATAGCCAGTAGCTTAAAGCATTGTGCCTTGTAGTTGGCTTCTATCCAAAAAAATCCATGAATATGTTGTTTTCCTACAGGAGAAAAGAAAAGATAGTTAGTCTGGACCACACTCACATAATGTTTAAATATACAGTTAAAATAGTTTTTAAAAACTGTTTCTTTTGTTATTTTGGTGTTTCATTTATGATAGTTGGTAATGATAAAAAGCTTTTTCCCTCTGCATTAAGCAGCAATGTACTGTATGTGGTTCTGAAAACAGCTCTGTAAATCCTTCTGCTCAATCAGTGTGACCTTCAGAGACATGTTGTGAATAAAACCACACTGTTGCTAGGCACAGTAAAGACAGCCTCACGTGAGTTATTTTGGGAGAGCAGAACGCATCCGTGCAAACTTAGATGACCACATACATACACGCACGCACACACTTTTCTGTTGTGGAAATGAGTTTGATCGTCTTTGGGTTAAGAGCTAGATATTGATGCTGGTTTAACAATAATGAGAGGTTACAAGCAACAAAAACACACTGAGGTGAGACAAGTAAGGCCAGCAGGTCAGATTTCTATCAAGAGGTTTGTCTTATCTTGTAGTGAAACTCCATTTGTTTTACTATAGCACTTGAGAGAGCAGGTGGAGGAGGATAAAGATAGATGCAGCTAAACTGAGATTTCAAAGGTACAATTAGAAAGTTTATTGCTTGTGTAGGTATGTAAACTGTCTTCTAAAATGTTAAAGTGTAACATTTAAGTTAACAAAAAATCAGCTGTCATTCAATCAGACCACTTATAAACATTGAAATGATCAAAATGAACAGTTTACAAAAGGGTATATTAAGCATAAAACAGAGGGGAGTTAGAGCTTTTACAGAAAATCTCTATTCAGAAATTTAATCAGTGTTTCCTGATCTGTAAATCCGAAACAGTAACAGCCAAGAGTGGGTGCTGTGACATATTTATATCTGTTGACACCATGACTTTTCCTGGCTTTGGTACTCTCACTCATCACCAGTAAGCTGGCTGTTGTGCATACTGAAGCTGTACTTGCAATATACTGGATCTAAAGTGCAATTCATGAAATGCATACAATGCATAAAATACTTTTTTTTAAAAAAAAAAAAAAAAAAAGCCCCATAGTTAAAAATAATGCTCAACATCTGAGTAATAAAATAAATTCTTTCTTCCAGAATGGGAAGAGAGACCTTTATAGACCTCTTATCACATCATCCTCCTGTTGCATCTACATTGTTTGTACATTTAGATGCAGCAAGGTAACATCATGGCTATGTTCTGATTACATTAACTGCAGCTGCCAGGCAGCCGTCACCTTGCTCAGAATATCCAGTAGTTCATTAATATCCTCTGACCTGGAGGCCATCCATCTCATACGCGTCTACAGATCAGCTTCACACCACACTGCTCCTACCACTAGTCAGTATCAAATAAAACTGTTACAGAATTTAAATGAAGTTTTAAAAATGCCATGCAACATGTTTCTACTTCTGCAGAAAAGAACTGTAACATAGGCGGGGGGATGTCTTTTATAGTTGCGCTCATTATGACCATCTTCTCTCAATTCATTGAGAAAATATTCAACATATAAACTCTATAAAACTTCTTTACATGACACAGTATCTGTACCTAAACAACACATTCTGTCAAGTGGATAAAGAAGACTACATACATCAGAGAGAAGCATAAAAGTAATATTCACAGTTATGCTAACTGTCCCTCATTTCAGCCTTATTTTGAAACAACAATCGCATGTCAAACCGGCACCCCAATTTCTGTTCATTCTTGCATGTGACGGGTTTATTTTTGTCCGATGACGGCCTCCAACTCTAAAACCTGACACCGAAGAGGCCTCATTTTCAGAGGAACTGTGTTCCAAACGAAGACTGAGCAGCAGCAAATCTGTCATTTCTGAGAGCAGAGAGGATTTGACTATATGTTTATAAATGTAAGCAACTGTCAGATGAATAAAATAAAATTCAGTCTGTTTAATTACTGAATGTGTATTTTCTTTTAGAGATTAAAGCAGGGAATTTTGTTGTGAAATTTATTTAACTGCATGAAAATACACTTTTGAAAATTTGAAAATAAAAATGCATGCAAGTGTCCCTCTTCCAGCATGAATGTAGAGTGAGCTCATGTCTTACCTTCCAGTCTTATAATCCATAACTTGGGCCTTATTGTAAACTCCTCAAAAGGCCTTGCTCGTCTGATCCTTCCCCGTCACTTCACTCAAGCCCTCTCTGGCACCTGTTGGCTCTTTCCATTGACAACAATCCAAAGTTCTACATGGTCCACAGTGTGGTCTTTTCGCATCTGACCAGAGGCAGGCAGCGAGACTCGGGGGGCCGGAGACCAGACAGAAATAGAGGAGTTGTCCCAGTGAGAGTGTCCACCATGGGGGGACAAAATGAGGGCTCGAGCTAGCATGCGGATCTGCGAGATCCTTTGGTGTCGAGTGTCAGACGGATGAAACAAACAGCCTCTTCAACTATTTATAAATCTGGACAGCTAACTGCCGGCCTTTAGCAGGTAGAGCTAACCGTCACTAACTGGGGACGTGTTACAGCTGGCTGAGGAGGTCTAGGGGCCTAAACGGGGAGAAAAACCTAATTTCCTGAAGATGGGCTATCATTGTGGGTGTTGGGTGGGTGTGTGGGTGGGAGGGATGGTGTAGTTTGGGTGCCCCTCTTGTAAACATAAATAACTCAACTGCCTCACACCCGAGTGCCACACTCTTTGCTGAACAGAGCTGACAAGCACTATATGGAGTGTCAACAAGTGGCTCTTGGTCACCACCCACCTGCTATCACCATGGACTTGAATGGAGCATTTTAGTGACTGTAAGGCCACATGGCTCAAATGTTTATTTCAGTTTTTCAGTTAATGCCACACGAATTTTACACTTACTTTTTACAGTACTGGAGGTCTAATCTCCCTGGCTACAGCCTCACTCACCCCCAGCAGAAAAGGCCACGAGGGAGAGGAAGGAGGAGGAACAGTACCTCCCCCTTTCAACCCCCCCACCGCACCACCCTTTCACTCCCCTCCTACAGACCCGCTGCTATAATAGGAGATTGCTGTAGCAGATAGTTTCCTGGGATTCTTGGCGGGTGCAGGGCCGGCCTGGCGGGATGATGGACACACACACATGGGCCTTAATGGAGACGCACTCCTCCACATATGCCCGCACACACACACACAAACACAGACACACACACACAAACACACACACAGATGGTTTTGCACGCGGCTCACTAAACTGTGAGAAAGGCTGAGGTAATCCCTTTTTAACTAATCGCTTTCCTCCCCTCCAAACCTCCACCCACACGCCCTCTTCGTCCACAATTTTTCTCTCCACACTGGACTTTTGTCAGTTAGCAGCATCCACCTCTAGATCTCTTCCATGTAGATGAGATAATTATCTTCACACGTCTGAAACACCCTCAGACTGTGCAACTTGCTGCCATATCATCTGGGTTTTGTTTTTTTGGCTGCTCACTTTTGGGCCTTCAGTTCTCAGTACTTGTTAAAGAATACTTTTGATTAATGAAATTTAATTTATATCTTCCCACAGCTAAAATTGCTCAGTGTGTCTTCATTCAAAATGCTCAGTTTTCCCACTGAAGTTTGAACTGAAGGCTGCTGTGGGGAGTGTGGACAAGTTTCCTGCTTACTGAGTCCCTCTGGTGGACAAAATAAGAACAGCCGTCCAGCAGTCCAATACCAATTTGGTCTGCGCTGACATGTAGACTTATTTTTCATAGATATCTTTTGAATCTATTTCTGCAGAAGTATACAAGAGCAACTCTCCAAATTTGCGCCAACATAGTTGCATTGTGAAGGTACGTGTGACTGTATGCATTGATCACAAACGCTGAGGATGCTCTTCCCTGTGCTGAGTAAGGAGGAGCGGAGCTGTGGTTATGTGGCAGACGGCAGACAGGCACATTACTTGCTGCATTAAGATATGCTTTGTTTGTATTATCTCCATTCAGAGATTAGCTTAATTGATTCTAATTGATTGTGTTATTGATCAGCACTGTTGCAGAGATGATACTGTAGTGAGGTGGGGAGGTTTGTTGGCCCCTCTGTGGACCAGCCCTGAATACACTTTGTGGAGGCTGAGTCCTTGAATAGTAAAAATTTAGGTGTTGCACCCAATGTCAAGCAAAAGAATTGTATGTATGCGCCAGTCTCTCTTGAGCGCAATGTCTCTTTCTGTGTGCCTTATATTGTCTGGATGGGTGCATGTGCGCAACGTCTCCCTGTTTCAGGACATATTTCCCCACATCCCTGCAAAATATTTCATTACTGCAACAAAAGAAGCCCATTAACTGCACTGTAAGAACAGAGTTCAACTGCTGTCCCCCATATTCACCATGTTTGTCTGCTTTTCTGGCCGCTCTCCAGCTAATTTGATATAACAATGCTCCACAAAACCGCCTCAGGACTTTTTTTAGGTGACAGAAAATTATCAATGATGCCACATGCACAGCTGAATGTCAACACCAACTTGACTTGTTTATCAAATATTAAAGCAGTGAATTATGGGCACCATGCAGAACTTAATGATGATCGGAGTCATTATAACTTCAGCATCCTTTGTTTTGGCTAATGATTAAATTCCACAACTGCTGTATTCAATTTTGGAGAGATTGAATGTGTTTTTCACGTCTTTTGTGTGAGTTGGCTGGATTCCGTCGTCCACATTGGTACATTTCTGGAAAAGGAGCTGATTTGTATAAGGATATTGTGTTATCATTAGCTGCCATGTCAGGGGGCTTAACATCTTTGCTCTGGAGCTCTCTCATGCACTTAAAGCAAAATCATTATATTAGGACATGATGTTTTTGGTAATATTATTTAGGCAATGAATAGATACAGTACCTGCTATATAACAGGCCCACAATATTATGATTCCAAATATATAAAAATAGGCCATTATTGGTTTTGATTTTCAAACTTTATTTTGACCGCATTTTGACATTTCTGTTCCAAAGGTGCCAATTTATTTTTATGGGTGGTGTGTGTTTTTGCGGGGAAACGTGGCGTTCCAATGAAATAAAAATCCCATCAAATCTTAAAAAGTGTTAATGTCACAAGAGGGTGACTCACAGTCAGGGAAAGCGTCACTTTATTGGAATATTTGTAGGGTATTTACAACATGCACACATAATGGTGTAAAAGTGGATGTGAGTGCTGTGCACTCTGTGTACAACCTGGCACGACTTCTGACATTATCTCCCTCTTCTGTGTCACCAGGGTGTCGCCTCATCAATTATTGAACCAGTACTTCATGGTAATACATAATTTCTAATCAATTATTCATGATAATGTGTGTGTAGTTTACTTAATTGTGTTATTGACTATCAAAAGTAATTTCCTGAAAATCCTCAAGGACGCAAATTGAATCAGCCCAACTACTGACCGTGTGCTCCGCGGTTAAGTATTCTCAATCTGATCAGCTGATCCTTTATTCAAGAGTCATCCTAGTGAGGAGAGATATTTAGGAATAATAAATCCACAAATGTATTGCCTGTGATGAACTACCGAGTGAAGAGCCCTGAGGTGATGAGAGACGATATTTTTCAAAATGTAAATTCCACATTAATAAATAGCATATATCATGTTTAATGGGGTTTATTAAAAAAAAAAAGAAGGGGGGGTGGAAGCTCAGAGAGGAGAAAAAGGAAGAGCGTTCCTAAAAGTAAATAAATAATAAGAGTCACAATTGCTCTCCTCTCCCGGCTTTAAGGGAAACTGATAAATAATGTATCAGAACAGATGGCTGGAGCGAGAGGCAACAGGAGAGGAACATGAGCGACTACATCTTTAATTGTTTTAAAGAACATGTCACAACAGGACTGGTGTGTTCCCTGTCTGCTGACGCTACAGATGTGCTAACAGAGTGGAAGGGACAACTGCCGCTCTGCCACTGAGTCTGCTTTCCGTCTGCCTCGGGTTCACACACACACACACACACACTCACACACACACATGAACACACAATATTCTGGCACATGTACACATTTACACAGAGAATGGCTGATTAATATTAAAGTGCACTTTCACTTTAAAATCAAAAAGGATGAGAGATTGTTTGAGCCCGTCACTGACCTGATGGCATGAGCGTTATATTGCCAAAATCCTCGCTGTCCTGCCATCAAATCTATACTTACAGTTTACATGCATTAACATTCACAATGTAAGCATCTGTCCCCTTTATGAAAACGAGAGGAGCTTTTTCAGGGTCACTTAAATTCACATTATCAAATAGGCCTTTGTTGCACACATGTTAGTCCATCAAATAGAGTCCAAGAGTGCATGAAGACAGATAGAGATCCAAAACCACACTTGTGCTTCTATGGGGACAACAAGGCCCCGGATATTCAGCATTTCTCACAAACAAGAATAATTTACTGTCAAATAAATATTTTAATGTTTGCATCCATACATTGTGATATCAGAAGAGTCTCTCCCAGGCTGTTTCTGGAGCCAGTCAGTAGTTGTGCTTAGTTGCTCACAGGACCAGAGAAGAGTAGAGGAGTAATAACAGGCACGATCACACAGATTTAGAGTATCAGTACATCCACGTTTGTGTCCTGCACCTCACTTTTTCTCCAGTGGTTCCTTGGAGCAGTGAGGGTGCTTGTCGGGACTGCTGCCCAGACCCGGGACCTTGGCGGCCGGGCTGGGACTGGAGCTGTCTCCCCCTCTTCCCACGGTGCCGGGCCCCTCCATGGCAGGGCCCACCGGGGGCCTCGCCACCCCAGCTGTGCTCATGCCAACTCCAGACAGGACTCCCACGCCGGCACCGGGGCCGCTCGCCGCGCCGAGCAGGTTGGCCGACTGCAGCACAGCCTCCGAGTGCTCGCGGGCCTTCATGCGCAGGGCGGCCACACTGGCTGTGCGGTTGCCCTGGCAACCGTAGGGTGGCAGGAAGGACAGGCCCATGGGGTCAGAAACACAGCAGGAGCACAAACCATTACCTGAAAAAATAACAAAAGTGGGACCCTCGGTGAGAATTCTGAAAACCATCACCAGCATCGCTCTTTGCCAGTTCATGAGAATCATTTTTTACCTTTCAGCGTGGCGACCTGTGAGAGGGCCTGGGCGTAGGTGGCAGAGTTGAGGAGTGTGCCCGGTATACAGGATGGGAAGAACGGACCACTTGGACCCACTGCCCTGTTGATACTGGAGGAAACAAGCATATCATGTCCAATTAGCTAAAACTAATAAATTCAAACATTATTCTGTATAATACACCTTCATTTCTGGAAACATGCGCAAATTTTTTATGACTACTGTTTTTCTTTATGACTTTTATTGTTTCTTAGTCGTTTAATTAGAAGTATTTATAAAGGACGCACTGTGATCTACGGAAATTATCTAGATGGTTGACTGCAGTTTCTGGGTGGCTGAATTGCCTCTTATTTATTTCCATCACTGAAAATCTGGACTCACCACTGTTGTGTCACAAATTTCTCCCACTAAACCAGATACTGTTTTGGAACAATAAGAGCCTCAACCATCCCGTGTGTTGTCTCTCCTCACCTCTGCTGCATCTCCAGCGGTTCCTTCTGCTTTCTGCTCTGGTCCACCGGGGACTGAGAGTTGATGCTGCGAGATGGAGGAGTGCCCTCACTCATCTGCTCTTTGCCTCCTTCGGGGTCTGCACTCCCTCGCTCGGTCTTCCTCCACTTTGCTCTGCGGTTCTGAAACCAAACCTAGATGATGGGGGGGAAAAAAATTAAAAGGGAGAGACAAAAAGCAAAACGACTCAATTAAATGACTAATTAAAACTTTAATATAGCTGCATTTCCCGACACATTAGCTGCTTGCAACCATTTATTTTGCTCACTAAACGCCACTTTTACATCCCTGCCGTGATTTTTTTTTCTTACCAACTTAATAATTCCTCCCGCATATTCTTTCATATCTCAGACAAACAAACTAAACTTTCTCCATCTCTGCCTTTGCTCTATTTCTCTCTTTGCCCTACTGGCACCGTTTTGTCCAACACATCAAGAGGCGTTTGAACGTGTCACACCAGCACTCAAAATCCCCACAGTCCCTGACTTATCCCCCCACCATCCCAAAAAAAAAAAAAAAAAAACGTCACCATCCTGCACAGAACATATAGCCAAGTTTCTGGTGTCTTAATCGAATGAAGGTCACCGCCTATAACAACATTTAATTGAGCAATTTTTCATTATCATATTTTAATGACTTCCCACTGACAGTTGCGCTGCCCGAGAGAGAGGCGGCCGTGATGAAGTCGTTTATTTCCCTATTTAGTGATTGTTTGACAACATCAGATTCGATTAGGACCCGGTTCTAGCGGGCATTAATCATGATGTGTGAATGGAGGCTGCAGTCGGCGCGCATGTGTTCTGCATCCTTTGCCCATTGTGCCGAATGATGTCAACAGCCAAACAAAACGCGCGCATTCATTCGGCATAAAGAAAGGACAACATTTCGGTGGCAGGACAACAATGCAACCAATGGACTTATCTCACCCTTGCACCTTCCAGCTAGAAGTCGCGCCCCCCCTCCCTGCACACACACACACACACACACGCCCCTCTCTGAATGGGCTATAATTGCTCCATTAATCTCAATTTGCGGCGTGCTCTTAATGCGGGGGAGGCCCATTGACACTTTACACAAAAAAAGGTGGGGATGGGGGGGCACAACACTACAACAGAAAGGAAATTTATTTTCTAATAATAATGTAAGTTTAATATCCCTGCATACTGCGGTGGATTCATGTTCAGATTTAATAATAGGAATGCGGTAATCGGATTAGGGGAGGAATAATTTGTTTACAATCCCTAATTTACAGCGCTGGATTCCATTATCAACCCCGCCATTGGGTTTAAGCGATAGTAAGATGACCCTGGGGAACAAAAGGCAAACTATTATATTTCCCCACAATTAGATCTGCGCGCACAACAGAAAAACCCAAAAGCGAATGTGGAATGCAGGAAATTACATCCAGGACACATAACTTAATTACATGTGGCCAAGTTTATAACGGCGCATATGTGCGGGGCAGGAGCGGAATATAAATTGCCAGATTTAAGGTGTGTGTGTTTGGATGTGTGTGACAGAAACAGAGAGAGAGAGAGAGAGAGAGAGAGAGGGAGAGAGGGGGTCCAGCAGGCTGTGGCCCCTCTCTCTTAAAGCGTCTCCTTTCCTGTCCGCGCTGCTCGGATGATGCATCTCTGCCTGCGAGACGCGGACAAATTAGCGAGGAACATTATCGCTGCTTAATTATGAATGACCGATTAATCAAGCTAATCTAATATTCACCATTATGTTGATGTTATTAAAGTGCATCGCCGGGATGACGGAGTGGCTTAATTTTTTTTTTTTTTTTTTTTGTTAACACCCCCTCTCTCCTCTTTCTTTCTCTTTTTGCTTCCGGGTGGTCAGACGCGGCCCGGGCGCTCACCTGCACTCTGGCCTCGGTCAGGTTGATCTTCATGGCCAGCTCCTCCCGCGTGAACACGTCCGGGTAGTGAGTCTGAGCGAAGACCGCCTCCAGAGCCTCCAGCTGAGGGGACAGCGAGCACAGTCACTCCGGATGAGTTTGTTTTCTGCTGCTGGACTAACCTGTGCTTTTAAGCTTTCTTTCTTTTTCTTTCTTTCTTTCTTTCTTTCTTTCTTTCTTTCTTTCTTTCTTTTTTAACTTTTATGCTACCTCATAATATAATCTCGCTACATTTAACAGAGATAACAGGCTAAATGAAGGTTTAAATATTGGCCTGATATTAAAATGCCTCCATTCATTAAGAGGCCATTTTTACAGTTACACACACTCATGATTTTCTAATGGACAAATGTAAATTTTTTTAGTCTTTCTTTTATTATTATTTTCACATGTGTGAGTCAATGATGGTATTTTCTTTTTTTCTTTTTTTTTGTTACCCATTAAAGCATTTCTAAAGGCCTGATTTTCAGTCTAACTTGGAAAACAAACTCTCTGCCTTCAGCTTAATTTTCAAAACTTTGCCAGCTGTTTTATTCTTTTTAACCCAAAGCTCTCTGTCTGTTTCTCTGTAATTAAAGTTTGGGATATTTCTCCCTCTCTCTTTCTTTTTTCTTTTTTTTTGTCCTGTAAAATAATTACCTGTTGCAGAGTAAATGTTGTTCTGTTCCTGCGCTGTTTTCTGCGCAGAAATCCATCGTCAAAATCAGCCGGGGCGTGGTTCCCAAACCCGCCTGAATTCACTGCGAGAAACAAACAAAAAAAAAGTTTATTAAAAGAAAATTCAGTCACTTCACAGAAATGAGCTTTACTGTTTTACAGTTTGCATTTCAGTTCAATAAATCTGTTGGATATGTGAGTGAAAGCAAAAAAAAAAGAAAATGAAAAAGTGAACTATAAATATTTTCCAAAAAAAACAGGCACGAGTGGGGAATTTCTTCTCTGGCACATTTTGTATTTCCATTAGCTGCATGAAACATTGATGTCGGGGACCATGACGGACTAAGAGCCATGACACCCAACATCTGTGCCCGGGACAAAACAGCCCCTCTGCCCCGGGGCCAAACCAGCAGCTCCTCACCAAACAGCAGAGGGGAGCCACACTTAACCCTTCATGCCACCTTTGACTCGCTGGGGGAGCAGAAAAACACCCACTGATGTACACTGACACGAATATTTATGGAGGTGAAGCATCCCATCTGTTCAAGTTTTGAATTTTAAAGATGGAAAATATCATTTCATTTGTTTGTTATGACGATCAGATCAGAGTAGACACGTCTTTTTCTTTATTTATCTCAGCATATACATATTTCTTTTCTTTTATAGACCTGTTTTTAAAGCCGATCATAAGAAAAATAGAATAAAAAGAAAACACCTGCTCGGGCCTGTTTCCTGCTCTTCCTCCTCCAACAACAACAACAACACACTCACACACACACACACTCACACACACTTTGTACGCTCAAGTGCGCAGCGCCGACGCCGCCAAACTTTTCGCACTCGGGCTTTCAAACGAGGCATTTAGAAACAACCCGGAGCTTTATAATAATTTTTAAAAAATGTCAGTGAAGAGCAGGAGAGGGGACTCACGGGTGTTGGAGCGGCAGCACTCTCCGTCCAGCTGCGGCGGACAGTGGAAGTAAAACATCCTGAAGGTCTCCGAGCTGCGGGGCTGAACCTGGAACAGAGACAAAAGTTTGAGCCTGCGAGCTGCTGCACCGCGATTCAAACACACACACACACACACACACACACACACACACAAACACACGCACACACAAGCGAAATGGGACTTCGGAGAGATTCAAAGTTGATGCATGAGAAAGAAAGAGAAAGAGAGAGAGAGAGACAGAGAGAGAGAGAGCGTCCTACCTGCGGAGAGGAGAGGAGAGGATGCTGACTGACTTCCCGCTCTGGAGAGACGCTGCGCTTCCTCTGACTCTCTGACTCTCAGGCTGGGAGTGTCCACATCTCTCTCTCCCTCCCTCTTCCTCTTCTTCCAACCCCTCCACCCCCACCACCACCTCTCTCTCTCTCTCTCTCTCTCTCTCTCTCTCACACACACACACACACACACACACAGCTCACATCCCTCTGTCTCTCTCTGGGAGTGTCCAGATGTCTCTATAACTGTATAACTGTCTGCAGAGTGTTCAGGCTTTCAGCTACTGTCGCAGAATCTCACGCCTAATTGGTCCTAATCGGATTATCACGGCTTTGTCTCTCTCACCCCCCCAACCCACCACAACCCCTGGTGTGTGTGTGTGTGTGTGTGTGTGTGTGTCAGAGAAAGACAGAAAGACAGAAACAGAGGGAGAGAGAGAGAGGGGGGAGATATATATACCCAGGGTGGCAAACGGCAGCTCTGCTCTGGTGCCAAAAAAATTCATCACAAGTGATTGTTATTCCAGAGTCAAGCATATTCCCTAACCATAAACATGCACACATACCCGCTGCACTTTTTATTTGGTTCTTTCATATATTAAAAAAAGGAGGATGACTGCTTTTGGGTTTTAGATTGACTGTCGGGCGGGTTAATTGCTCGTCAGGGTGTGTTAGGGGGTCCACTTTACAAGGGGTTGCGCGTGTAGAACACTCACAAGGCCAAATTTTTGATTTTGTTCACAGCAAGGGGTCCTGCGATTTATTTCGCTTCCTCAGATAAATGATCTGCTGCGGGACCCTTTCAATTAGTTTTAAAGCGCATCTGGGACGGCAGAGCGCAGACGCCATGCGTCTCTGAGGTGGAGGCAAAATGAGGCTTCGAGAAGCAGCTGAAATTTAGAAGAGGAGTGCGGGATTGGACTAAACCACATAAAGTGCAGAAAATCCCTTCTAATGGCGCGTAATTGGTTCTGTAATATCATTACAGGCGGATAATGGCCAGTTACAGGGCCCCGCGCTATTAAGGGTTTCCCTGGCGTGCAGCGTTTATGTTATTAAAGGGGGAATATAATGATATTTTAGTTATTAAATGCGCGTAATTAATTTATGCACCACTGAAAATAAAGTTGTTATTATGACCTCGGCGAGGTGCGTGGAGAAAATTGAAATCAAATAACGGTTGATAACTTTATCCCAATATTTGGTCTAGACAACTCTGACAAGAGTGCAGGCCCGGAGTGTGTATGTGCTTCCTGTCAGCGCCTTTCCCCTCCATCCTCTGATGACTGCCTCCATGGCTAAATTAAATTACACTCTCATCTTCATTGGTTAGGAACAATTTTACAAGTAGGCCTAAACTTTAACAAGGTTTTCGCTGCGTGTTGTCCTGATTTCTGCAGTTATTTAGTGGACTACATTTCAGCACCTTGGTCAGCACCACGCTGCAACATCTGAGCTGGACTCAGTGAGGGCCTGTGTTCTGGAGGACAGGGAGCTTCAATTATATGAGATTAAAATATATCAGATTACTTAGAATTTTCAATATATAGGAAAAGAAATTGGGGAAAATTGGCACAAACTGTTTTTCAAGAACCTGTGTTTACAGAATAATCATCTACTTTAAATTACAACTAGTTACACGCTGTTTAAGGCCGATTCAAGAGGCCTTCATTTACTCTCATACTATCTCAATTCTGAATGACCAAATTGTAAATAAAAGACAGTTACAGAGGTTTATTGCATAAAATATATGCAAGGCAACGCATTCCCAGCTTCTTTTTTTATATAAAACATGGCATCAAACATAACCTTTTGCTAGTTGTTCACAAATAATTGGAGGTAGGTCATTTGAACATTAGCTTTAAGTCCCGCCACCATCCACCCACATTATGTCTGTACAGTGTCAGAAAAGTCATTCATTACAAAATCTACAATCTACTATGGTGATTTGACAATATTTACAAAATGACACTCCACTCCCCTGTTGTCTTTCATAGTAGCTTATTACAAAAATTGACAAGTAAAACTGTTGAAGTAAAAATTTTGAGAGCAAAAAGCACGCATCTGTGAGTAAATCATTACTTAAGGTAATACAGTTTTAACCTTCAGGCAAATGGAGAACAAGTGAATTCAAGTATAACCAGGTGCAAACAACAATGATATGGGAAATTGCAATAATCCTTGAACAAGCACAAAAGTCAAACAGACTCACATTGCAGCTGAAATAAATTATACATCTCAAAGGACTTTGTTAACTTACAATAAACAGGTAACAGTATGAGTTTATCACCTAACCCGATGGTCCACAGTACAGTACAGTAAAACAGCTTTCCTACACCTTCCATAACAAAACATAACACGTAATGTGAATTGATCCTTTTCAAGTGTGCGTGATGTATTTTTGTCAGAAAATTGGACACAAAACAACATAAAAGTAACAAAAATCAAGTTGATATTATCACGGCCAACTACTCAAATATCACAGTTCAGTCTTTCCTTCGCTCTCGTCTGTGCTTCACTCAGCGGAATTGCTCCTTCAGTCTCCACATGCCCTCCTGACCAGACGTCCTGTGGAAGTCGCAGATGCTTCTGAGCAGCTCTCTGAAGACAGGCGCCTGTTTCTGGGTCAGTCTTGGTTTGAAATACTCCAGCACCTCCTGGGTGGTGGCCTGTCCGTCCACGTTTGCCTGGAAAGCGACAAAGTTGCGCAGATCAACCAAGAGCTCGTCATGCTCGGTGGGCGGAGCTGGAGGCGAGCTGGTTCCTGGAGCTCCAGAGTTATCCTCCTCTTCCTCTTCCCTTTGGCTGGAGGGCAGGCTGAGGTGATTACGGACTCTCATCTTGGCGAGCAGGGAGGAGGAGGAGAGTGGGGCGGAGTTTGAGTCACTTTCTGGCCCTTCACCACTGAAAAGAGCTCCTGAGCCAAGCTTCTTTGACACTGACTTCTTTATAATAGCAGCATCCTAGAGAGAAGCAGACACGTTTACACAACATGGCATTAAAATTGCAAAAGAACCCCTGCAACTATAGTATACATCTTTTCACAATAGCACCGCTGTTACCTTGCATTTGGTCGAAGTAGGAACAGACTGAACAGAAGATTCAACCAGGAGAGAATTCTTCTTCTGTCCAAAACGTTTCCTGAGAAAACAAATAAGGGAAAATCAGTGATGTGTTTGTTTTAAATGATTTGTGAAGCTCTAAGCAACCCGTGTGCAGGTGGTTAGACTGTGTACCTTGCAGGTGGAGGAGGGGGTCTATTAAAGGGCAGCCTGCACTGCTGGCGAGAAACCTTAAGGGCTTTCATGGCATCTCTGGCCACCCTGTTGGCTTCCGCCTCCACAAGAACATAGTCGGGATTGGAGGACTCCATGATGGTGTCATGCTGCATCACACTGTGGATACCTGAAGATGACAGAGGAAGATGAGTCAATAAAGATGCTTATTGTTTTGCCAGATTTACTAACTAAACCATGTCTGTGAATGAAAAGCTTACCTGATTTCTTGAAGAGCTTTGCCAAGACATAATCATCAGATTTCTGCTCGTCAGCTGCCTCATTGTCTTCACTCTCTGGTCTCCTGTAGGTCCTTTTCTTCACCAGGTGAGAGATGCGGTGGCCTTCAAACCGAGCATCTTGGGAGTGTTTGCGTTTCTTGTGCTTGTGTTTGTCTGAGTCGGTGGAGTCGCAGTGCTTCCTCTTTTCCCTGTGTTTCTGTGGGCTTGTCAGTGCAGGGTCTTTGTCTCTGTGTTGCTGAGAACTGGATGAGTTTGAGTTTTTGACAGCTGATTTGGCTACATCCCATTCTCTGTTATTTTGTCCTGTATGCTGTGTGTTTGCTGAGATATTTGGCTCTACATCCACATGATTTTGGTTGGTGCTTTGACCGTCTGTCGGGATGTTTGTTTTATGCTGAGAGTTGTTACTGCACGGAGAAATGTTTCCATCTCGTAATGTGGGACTGTTTGTTGTGGAGTGTCTGCTGTCTGCACTTGTTTCGTTCTGGTTTGCCGAGGAATGTTTTTCTACATGGCTGCCATTTGTGATGTGTGACGACCTTGGCCTCTGAGGTTTCTTTGGTACCTTGACATCAGAACCTGTGCCTGTAGGAGAATCCAAACAAAAGCTTTTAGGTGAATTCGACCAAAGTTTATTTTGGAAGACAGTCTGATAATAATAACAAAATGTAGAAAAAGAAAAATCTGCAGACCTGCAAATATGGCGCTGGTCTCTGTTCCCTGAGCTCCGGGGTCAGACAGAGTGAAGAGTTCATAGATATCGTTAGACTTGAAAAAACGTCTCTGTTTGGGGTCCTTCAGAACACGATTGGTCAGAAACTGTTTGAAGATTTGCCTGAATTGTAAGATATAAAATACAGAATTAGATACGTGTGTATAATTTGCTATTTTATCCCAGCAGGCAACCCTGATCCTCTGTCACCACAGAGTAGTTTGGCTGATGGATGAGAAAATTAGTTAACCGCACCACTGTAGGTACCAAAATAGAATCCCCGCAGTTCTTTCAACTTGCTTTTTGAAAGCACTTTACAGACCCAAACCAAACAGAGCAACAGTTTAGAAGTCCTGGATTGGCCATTTAATAATGCAGGAAAGCTTTTCAATTACTGAGAACTGGGGTAGTGAAAGTACTAAGACAGCAGCGATGTGAGCAATTAGTCATGTTATTACCAATACTCATAAACATGTGAGGTTAAAGGAAAGACAGCTAAAATGCAAAACTGGGCGAGAGACAACACAAAAGATGGAGCAGGATGTTTTAAAACCTTTTTGATTGAGTTCTGTGATTGAGTACCATGTGTAGAGAAGTGCTTAGAGCCAAACATAAAAGCAAAAACTGCACTCTGACCTGTGGTAGATTTTTTCCTCGATCGTCCCTGCAGTCAGCAGTCGGTAGATCGTCACTTGCTGCTTCTGCCCGATCCTCCATGCTCGCTCTCGTGCCTATGACCAAAATATATATTCGAATAAACACTGAAGGAATCTTTAGGCTTTAGGCTTATAATAAATAAGGGAACAATTTCAAGAAGGAAACTGGAAACTAACTGAAAATGGAGGTCATTTTAAGATGCAAATAAATCAAGTACAAAAGTTGAATAATAAAAATCCTTGAGAAATAATGAACCTGGTAAATGTTTTATTTGAACTATTGAGTGTGTGCATCTGTCTAACCTGTGTGTCGGTACTGGGGTTCCAGTCTGGGTCATAGATGATGACTCTGTTGGCTCCAGTCAGATTGACTCCCAGACCTCCGACTTTAGTGGTCAACAAGAAGATAAAAATGGATTTGTCCTGTAATGAAGAAAGGCAAGGGTAATAAAATGTCAGTCATAAATGAACATCAAGTCCACAGTTTCAAACAGCTTTTCATTATCACTTTGGGATATAACCATATCAATACATTTCATTGGTAAATTGTTAACTAATTATGTAATAGCCTAATCTAAAGTTGTCTTTTGGTAACTCAGTTGTCTCTATAGAAAGGGAAAAAGTCATTAAGTATAGCACATTTTGATCAGACTTTGCATTAAATATTAAATATTATATCAAATTCTGAAAAATACCAAGTGTTGTCATGCATTTGAACAGAATCAGAAGCTTTGATCACTATTTATAAGTTATCATTCTAAATGCTCTCCACACATACATTTTTATAATTCATTATGACATTTCCACATAACTGTTTGTCAATACAGAGATGATAAGGTACATCCATTTTGAACAACAGATTGTCGTCAGTTAATGTCTTCACTTCAGGGTGTGGAGGGTTCCAGTGAAGAATTTTGTCCCCCAGGGCGGGATTTTCATGGGAAACACTCAGAGCCATTAGGGATGACTAATCCTTACCTCGTTGTAGCGTGCGATGAGTGGCTGTCGGGAGCCTATTGTGGTGGTGCCATCCATTTTCAGGTACGAGTAGCTATTGTCCCTCACGAATACCTCCAAGATGTCCAACATCTGGGAGCAGAAGGACACGATGAAGACGACAGACAAACAGCGAGAGAAGGAAGACGGGGAGAGGAAGGGAGAGAGCAGAAGAGCGGCTGAGGTTTGGATTATCTCTAAAAGGATTAGAGCAGATTAATATTACATGGACAGAGATACCGACAGGGAGGGTCTCAGGTTCCCTCTGAGGTATAATCTCATTGGTATTGACTGCAACAGCTGGGGCCTCTCTCACATACACACACTCTCGCTCCCTCTTGCTCACACACACACAGTTTTACAGACACATGCGTTGTAGGCAGGTCGCAGAAAATACAAACACATTTACAAGTAACGTGAAAATTTGAGATATTAATGTGCACTAATACAAAAATACAAATACATATATTGACTGCAATTTTAGTGACTGATTAGTGAATCAGAAAGACTGAACAACATGTTTCTTACCTGTCTAGACTGTGTGAAGAGCAGGACTCTGTGGCCCTGTTTGAACCAGAGACGCAGCAGTGACTCCACCACAACAAGCTTTCCTGAGCGTTTCCAGAAGCCGAAGTGTTCCTCCTCAGTTAGTTGGTCTTCTGGGATTCCCCTCAACATCCGTGGGCCGCCCGACAAAAGATCCGGGTGGTTACAGATTTTACGTAGTGCTATCAAACCTGAGAATACCTAAACAGAACAAAAAAGAAACAAAGGATTATAAACAGTGTTCCTGTCATAAACATGGAAGTGGTGACAGATGACAAAACTGATTTAAAAGGTTCATAGTTTTCGCTGCCTTTTAAAGCTCTACAGCTTTAAACAAATAAACACATTTACTTTAGTCTACAGGAATGAGTTGCATAATTTATTTACAGACGATAAAGGCCGTGTTTCTTGATGAAGGCCCAACGGTCACTGCATTAGTAATGGTGGTTAATGGACTGAGAGTGACCACTGAATATGTCTATAGGAGCATGTGTGGCTGTGTGTGTGTGTGTGTGTGTGTGTGTGTGTGTGTGTGTGTGTGTGTGTGTGTGTGTGTGTGTGTGTGTGT
>JBAJHX010000033.1:10916446-10932132 GCA_037176925.1 Amniataba percoides | reverse complement strand
TATATATATTTAAAAACCCTAATGAGAAGTCCAAAGTGCTACAGTAAATAAGTCCTGTTGGATCTGAGTAATCATTATACTTTCAGTACTGTTACTAAAAAACATGATCTTTTATTTAGGTATCAGAAAATGTTTTATGCAATGCTACCATTTCATCAAGTATATTTATAAATCAATTACAGTACAACTACATCAAAACAAATTATGAAGAAACAAGTTAAAGAACATTCACAGGTCCCATTTCACACAAATAGGAAAACTCAAACCACTTTCCTGCTGTAGCTGTTGTTGTCTCTTACCTGACATCATCGAGCACAGACTGGTATTCCTTTTCCGCCTCAGCTTTAGCCGCGGCCTGACTGGCCTCTTGGATCGCCTCGTCTACTTGCTGCAGGACACCTTGTTCGAGGACGTCTTGGTCATACACAGCCACACCAAGACCCTGGAGTTCATCAGCTGCCGAACTAGCAGACGCAGCTTGGATGCGCTGACGGTTGATCTGCAGCAAAGGTCCTGACCTCTTACCACCTGCGTGACACCACAGATGACAGCACACGGCAGCATGACATGACCGGTCACATGGAGACTTTTCATAACATTCATCTGTTCTCTTTTTTAGTAGCAAGAGTCGCTCACCGCTATTTCCCTCCTCAGGCCCGGTGTTGGCCGGATAGGCTGCTGCAGCCTCGGCGCCCTGGCTGTTTTGAGAGAACGAGGAGTCTGCCGAGCCCCCCGTGGCCCCCCCATCCTCCTCGGCCCCTCCTGGGGTGAGGGCAGCACTGGCAGGGCTGGAGAGGGAGGAGGGCACCTGATCCTCTGAACCCTCTACAGGCATGGTGCTGCAAACAAGAGTCAAACACATGAAGGCAAAAACAGGATGTCAAACAAATGAAGGCAAACACGTGATGTCAAGCAAATGTTGTCAAACACATGAAGACTGACACATGAAGACAAAAACATGAAAGCAATCACACTAAGTTAAACACATGAAGTGTCTTCTGAGCCCTAACAGTGCTTTAATAAAATATATATTTACTACATATATATGTGGATTCACTTACAGAGGTTACATCACCTGTAAGCTTTAATTAACTTGGTAATTAATGCTTGTTTACATGACATTAATGGTTGACTGACTGGTAACTAACCACCCTGTGAACGAGTGAGCGCAGAAAGTGGGAAATAAATATTGCTAATAAATACTGTTACTCCTCGGTATGACATAAGGATGTGCTTCAAATAGCTACTAGTCCGGCTATCCTGACATTCACATAAAGTTGACCGAGAGCCATTAAAAGTCTCTCTCATCCGTCCATTGTTTACGTGGCTAGGCTAGCCTGCTAAGCTAACAGCTAGCCAAGCATCCTCAGCTGTTAAAGAGACGAGCGGCGTTTAAACTACTGAAAAACACACATTTATACCTCAGCCAGGTGAAGTTAGTTCGTTATAGCAGCTGTCTGGATGAAGCTGGGTACATTAAACCGGGTGTCGGAGCCGCAGTGGCAGTAATTACTCACAAAACGTGCAGTTACACAACATCCACTGCTTTGGTTTATGTCACAGCAGCGGCGCAGCTTCCTGGTTTCCGGCTCTGAGTTCAATGATTAACTTGTTGGACAGCGACCTCTGCTGGTGCTCGGCCGCAAGGTGCTCTCGTCCTCTAGATGGAGCCACCGAACCAGCTTTTTTACACTCACTTGAAGCACCCCAGTTCAGTGACAGTGAGCTGGAACACAGATTGGCATGTTCCCCATTGTGTTGTGTGTTTTGCATAATCAGCTTGGGAACCGGTTAGATGTATCTGTATCTGTATCTGAGAAGAGGGAAGAGATAGTTTGGGAGTTTTTGTGGCGCAATCAAGATGCAGTCCAGCCACATCTTGCACAACGAAACCGTCCAGTAAACCAAATCTCTTGTGTTCTTCTGAAAAGCATCAATTCCTTTTTTATGTGTTTTTTTTTTTGTTTTGTTTTGTTTTGTTTTTTCAGAGTTTGGGACGCCTGCGCTTCACGGATGTCAGAAATGTGAGCGGTGCCAAGTGCTTGCATCTCAGAGGAAGTTTATTTTCAGTGTCTTGCAACAATAAACGAAAGACTTAATTAAAATGTCCTCTCTGCCTTGCACCGTGGTGCATGAGCAAAGGCCAGTAATCTTTCCAAACAGTGTTATTTGTGTAAACAGACATATCTATATGGGGCTGGATGCTGCTGTCGTCCTTTGCTCAGAAAGTGTATGAAGATGGAGACACTGGCCTATTTTATTTGCTTAACTTGTAAATGTGGGTCACCTTCAGTGGAAGCTCTCCAGAGACACTGGAGGGGATTTGAATTTAAAAAGTAGTGAACTAAAAGAAAAGTGTGTCACAGTTAGAAGCAGGCCTTTATTTGTAGTTTAATTACTAGATTACAGAAATCTGACCAGGTAGCCAAAACACACAGTGTTTTCTTTGTTGGTTTTTGTCTGGTTAGTTGATATAAAGGCCCGCAGATAGGTCTAAGAAAAAGTCAAATAAACTATGAAGCTGCTGATGAATCACCTATAGTGGGAAATAAAGTGATACATTCACACGATGTTGTGACTGTAAGGTTGAGCTGCAGAGAAGAATGTAAACCTCCTGTCTGTCTTCGCCCTCCGTCTTTTGTTTATTTAAGCAGTACTTGACAACTTTTATCACAGAGCAGGGGGAGATCATATGTAAGTATATGGCTGTGTGTTTTCTACACATCATAATTTAGCAAAGTTAGTTGATAGACCACACGAAGCTAACAGGATTTACTGGGTGGCAGAGCTGTCCATTTGAACTTTATGTGCATGCATGTGTTAGCGTATGCAATGAATCCCGTTTCTCTGTGTGCACGAGGTGAATAGATTTATAGGGTGTAGGAGGGCAGAGTGTAAATCCCACAGGGTGCAGTGGTGTGATGTTAACACTGCTGCTCTGTGCTGCTTTGCATCCTGACAGTGGCATAACAAGATTTAAAGAGGGAGCATTATGTGTTTAGTTTTCATGTGGAAAGCATAGCAAGCTTGCCTTTTGGAGACTTTCTGAAGAGTTACGATCCCACAACACAGTGAGTATTTATGTGCAGAAAGGAACGCGAGACACTGTAGCGCACTTCTACAGGCACTACATGCAATGTGCTCTACCATCTCTGTGCGGTGATGGAGTGAGAAATTGTGTTTCATCCATTATCTCCTGCCCGCTGTCCTCCTCACTTTGATAAAGGCAGTTTTGGTCTGTATGACCTTCATCAGCTGTCTGGAACCTGACGCATGTCTCGAGGATGAAATCATTTCACAGGGAATTTGATGAAAGACGTTTTTCCCAATGATAGTATACCACAGAGTTGTTTTTTGTTTCAGGTAAATGACTTACTCATCTTATTCAGAACACTGACCAGTGGTTACTACACTGGGTTACACACTAACTGTTTTGGGAAGGTCTTCTACGATAGATCTTGATGTGGAGCAGCTCTACTCTGACCTTCTTAAGTGTTTTGCTGAATCTCATCCCTAGTTTATCCTTGCACTTTTTTTTTTACTTATATGCTCATATGTTTGGAGGGGTGTGCCCCAGTAAAGACATGAGTACTTTATGTGGTCATTTTCCACCCTGGAAAATTTAGATGTAAAATTAAATTATTTACAGAGTAGCTGTCCTGGATTTGATGCCTTTCTGGCTCTAAGCCCCACAGAAAATCCACTGCTGAAGGGCATTTTCCTCCCCTCACACTTAATTTCTCAAGTGAATTGAAGAAAAATGTTACTGAGCTTCAGTTTCCTTCTCAAGGAAGGCCTTTACACGTGCAAAAATGTACTTTTTCCAAGGATGAATTTACTGAAAATAGTGCAGTGCGAGTTCAAAATGTGCCTGTTCAAAATGGGCCAATTGCTTGGCCTCCAGTATTGCTGCTTGCCGCTTTCTTGAAAGTGTCTCATCCAAACAGCTTCACACTCAACACTGCACTTTCCTGGGTCCTCAGCAGTAAATCCACCAAGTTGGAGAATTGGATGAACATTTACTAAGATAATTGAAGGGCCGACAAACACAGACAGCTTGATTTATAGTTAAATTAGTTAGCAAGTAACAATTTGTCAGTTAATTGATCAAAGGGCCAATCAAAATTTAATCAGTATCTATTCTGATAACTGATTAATCATTCAGCCATTCTTCTGGTTTCAAATATGATTTTTTTTATATCACTGCAAATAAAATCTCTGACTGTTGGTCAGAGAAAACTAGCAATTTCAGGATGTGACTGTGGACTCTGGGATGAATGAAGAACATCATTGGTTAATCAAATTATACTGAAGATAATTGTTCACTGCACCGCTAAAATAAATATTGTTATACATACATTCAGTTTCCTTGTGTCTGCTGAAACTTGATATGAGTACATGTCATACAACACATGAGTTCATGCAGGCCACAGAGCGGGAGACACTGTATGTCACGAATAACACAGACACACTTCCTCTACAGGTGAAGTCTGTATTACTGCACTGTTCAGGAGAAGACCTTCATTTCTGAGTTGAGTGAATGCCCTTGGATCTAAGTGGGAGGAGAACCATGATGTTTGCTTAAACCGCAGACTGGTTAATAAATCAACATGAGTAAAGCATCATCATGTCTTCATTAATGTATATTCAAGCCACATTGTACTTTACACGTGTGTGGCCATAATGGCAGTTCTAATGTCTCCCATGTGCTCCGCTGTCCCCGCTAATCCATGTCTGTGTCTGTGTGTCTGATAGTAATTACAAGGGTGGGCTGGGTTCTCATCCGGGTGCATCAGACCTTTGCCAGGCTACAGTACATGCCTTGTGCATCTGCTTGTGATTTCACTGAGCAGCAGGTGTGTGTTTATGTATGTTTGTGGGCACATAACCGCATGGCAACTGTACACTACTGTTCTTTTAAACATCTTGAAGAAAATTAGTTTCGGAGGTGGACTGTCCAAAACATTGAGCTCAAGGAAACAGGTTTTAATCTTTATCTCCCTATAAAAGGTTTTTAAAGTGATTCCTAGAGTGCACAGGAAAACACCTGCATGCAAACTGGTGCTAACCAGAGCAGAACACATTTTCACATTCGTTCACCTCTTTAAGGTCAGGTTGCGCTGACACATTAGTGGGAGTTCACAAAGAATCGTGTATTTAGCAGACCTCAAACACAGCTGGAACAGACCACACCAAAAAGAATCAGGAATAGGCCTGTGTGGTGCAGTGACACGTCACATGGGACCGCCAGAACCGCAATGTGGGTTCAGTTTTCTACGTATGTGTCTGAGTGTTCTAGTTTGCGAGAACTAGCTTGGGTATGCATCGCTCTCCAGTGATATATATAGCTTTTTCTTAGATGTGGCCGGGAGGACTCCAGCCAGTGATAACTGTGGACCACAACAATGGGATCAGGCCTATTTTGGTGATATACAGTGGCAGCAGTGCAAGGACACAGAGCATGGCCTGAAATACAAGGTGACACAAGCAGGGAGAATACATACATGCATACATGCACAGATGTGGCTACTTTGGTGACTTTACATCACAAACTCTGACTCATTTTACTTTTCATGGGGTCTGATTTCCAATGTTGGTTTGCAAATTGTTAAAACATGCGTACGCAGTTGCTAGGCTGATGATCGATGCACTCTGCATAGGTACCACCTGTAAAAACAGAAGTTTGTGTCTGCAGTCTTGAAGACAGGGAGCAGGAATCCAAGGGGGAGACGATGACTGGACGATGAATCTAGTTAAAGGAAAACCAAGAGGAACATTTCCAGTCGACCTGATTGTGTTTCATCTCTCGACGGTTTAAACTGAGTGATGACTTGCTACCTCACAGGCAGGTAATCAGGAATCAAAATAAACCCCAAACATCCCCCAGCTTTGTGTGTCTGAATGCCTGAGTGTGTGTTTGTATAGTCAAAGCGATACATGACTACCTGTTTTACACTGTGCTGGCCTCTGATGTGTGTCTGCAAACACAGTGAAGTTAACATTTTTATCCTCACCCCCATCTCATTGCGCTCCAGGCCTCGTTCTGTCATTACACTGTCTGATATCTTTATTCTTGTAATAAACTCCAGTAGTGTGTAAAGGGGCCTTTCTTCAACCACACAAGAATCAAGACACAAGGTAAATCAGTACTGACAAAATCCATCACCCAAGTTTGGATGCGTAATATTCGCTCATTCACTGTCAAATCTAAAATGCTTCCAAATGTCAGATGCAATACTGTTCGGTTTCTCTGACTTATTTGGCTGTGAGTTGTGATTTTCCATGCCTTTCAGCGCTAGCAGTCAGAGTCGGA
Organism: Amniataba percoides; assembly: GCA_037176925.1. Lineage (NCBI taxonomy): Eukaryota > Metazoa > Chordata > Actinopteri > Centrarchiformes > Terapontidae > Amniataba > Amniataba percoides. The sequence continues at coordinate 10,925,819 of JBAJHX010000033.1, read as the reverse complement.
TTCTTCACATTTCTCTGTGCCGCTACCCTGTGGTGCTAGATAGGTTTGATGCTATTTAGTCCACATGGGTTACATCTATAGAGAACATTTGAACGGCTCTATTGTTTGTTGTGTGCCTGTTCTCTCCGTCTAATCAGAAACATGCGCACCATCATCGGAAATGCGCGCTGAACACGCAGAACTTTAACTGGGGGACCTCTGCACACCAGGGACCTCGCCCACTGGGCAATTAGCTTCACGGGCATAAAAACATATTTGCAGTAAACTCAAGTGACAGGGCAGAGAACAACAGGAATTGGCGGTGATGATGTGTTGAACCAAGTAGCACATTGCTGAAGTAATCATGCTAAGGTTCATAAGGGGACAAACAATAATAAATGGAGATAAACTTGTTATTTAAAATCTGGTACCCCAAAGCATATTTCCAGACAAAAAAGGGTGAAGAGATCATGATTCAATCTTTAATACTGAATCGAAGTTTAGACAAGAAGGTCAAGGGGATCAGTGAATGGGACAAAGCTGGATGACTAAGGTTAAGTCAAGCTCTGAGTTCAAAACTCTCTCTTCCTGTTAGTGTATTGAGACACACTCTGGATGTTCTGGGAACAGGAAGCAACTCAACACTTCTTGCCAAATCTACACTCTCATTATGTACAGTAGATTGAATCCCTGGAGTGTTTGATGATGGTGTCAAGTAAAGAAGATGAAGAAAATGTAGAGATTTTACAGACAGACAGGGACATTTTTCATCAAACATTTTCAACCCAAAATGTCAATGAAATCCTATAACAGGGGATGTATATGTTAGTGATAACAAGAGCAGTACATTGTGTTAAATTAATTCGACACATAGACATGCGGACAGTAGGAGCCAGATCACCAAACCTACAATTTATCTCAAATTACAATTTATCTAGAAACATCCTTCCATATGCAGTCACTGAGACCAGAAGAGAGACTGACAGTAATTAGACATAAAGAATTTCAGATGTCATGATCTTTTGAGCCTAAATGAATCTGGTATTTTAATGATATTGTCCAGTTGTATGACCGTCTGTGGGCGCGCAGTGAGTTTCTGTCTGCCAGCATGTCTGACGAAGAAAACGTTGCTAAATCCACACATTGATAAGATGCAGAGAGCTTTGTGTCTCTTGGGACCTTCGCCTCAAGGGAGCCCTTTGTCCATCACTCCCTCCGTCTGCCCCGCCACCTCTCTGACGCCCAGCTGATTTACACCAGGCCTATATAGTGTACCACGCGGACCGTAGTTTGTCAGGGCTGCGAGTGGTTGATCTACTCCTGTGTAGGATCACAGGGTGTTGAGCCCAGGCAGGGCGTCCCTCATGACCAAAGAGCCAGGACCAGGCCCCTACATCTGCTCTGGGAGTCATAAATTAGCCAGAAGCTTTGTTAGCCGCTCACCCCACCGCTCCTGCCCTTCTGCCACACTTACCCTTTATCCCTACCAACTTGGCCCCTGTCCTCACTCAGGATGATTAGAAGCACGCCTCACGCCGTGCAGCCAGCAGCAAACAGAGCCGCGGGCCATGTAGCAGTGGCCACACTCACGACGATAACAGGAGGGCCTAACTGGCTTCCTGGCAGTCCCCAATGGACCGAAAAGCAAAACCGCATCACTCTTTACGCTCGCAGCACGATGCCTGTAGTCCTTGTGGTGTGCTGTGGGTGATGCAATATCTTCTGAATTTAAAATAATCCATTCCAGATACTTTTAATTAAATCTCTTAAACACAGTTGTAACTTATGTAAATTACAGATAAGTAACCTCTTTTTTCATCTGCTGTTTGACCAGTCTGATGAAAAAAAACTAGGGAAGCGAGATGCATGAACAAGATTATCTGATCTCTTTAGTGGACCAAATCAAACACGCTGACGTCTTCTGAGACCCATTTCTTATCCTGGGCTCAGAAGTATTTCCAGCTGCACAAAGATATCAAGTGTGGGAGGTAATGACCAATCCTGTACAGCAACCCAGCGCATTAGAGGAATATATGAGGTGCTACACCAAATCCTTTTCTCAGAACATCAAATCTCAGCTCAGCAGTGACTAAACTGGGACTGATAATGAGTATTCTCTGTCACTTTCTTATGAAGTCCTTCATCTGGCTGCACACTCTGGTTTCAAGACTTTCAACAGAGACCTGGCAAATTGACAGCACATCAGGCTCTGATTATGAATGTTTTATATCCCATCTATGCATAAAAAGTACATTGAATTAGCCTCGTAAGCACAAAGTCTACTGCATTAACACTGAGAGGAACTGAGGTTGTGACCATCATGTGACCCTTTATCGTCGAATTTGAGGCAACTGCGCACCTCTTGCCAGGAAAGCACAGGACTCTAACACTGCAGATTTATGTATACACAGCAAAGACATATCCAGATAAATGAGGAGTATTGCTGGGAAAGTGAAAGGCCAACTCTGGAATAGATAAAGTGCCATGCCTGTGAGCCAAGAGTCTATTAGCCGCTGTGCAACCCAATCTGATATCAGCTCTGGGCCGAGGAATCAGCAAAGGAGTCGTGTCAGTGAGGAAAAATAAATGCTTTTCTGTGTATTACAGGTCAGCAGGGAGCATTCAGACCAGGATGAGAGAAAGGGAATGAGCAAATATAGAAACCGTAAAATGCCTACTGTTGCTCTGTTTTTGTGCGTCCTCTTTCTTCCACCACATCCTCTGTACCGCCAGTTCACACTTTAATACAAACAAGGGATCCGGCCATGGAAAATACAGTTCCCTGCTGCTGCCAACCGTGTCCCCTTCCTCTCCTCACCCACAACTGTCCTTCCTTCCTGGCTCTACTCACTCAGCTCCGTTGGCTTCCTGTATCGGGTTTTGTTAATTGAAGAAGTGGCCAGCAGACCCACCTCAGAGTAAATGTGAGCAGCCGAGGTGGAAATGGCAAAAATCCTATAAACCCTCTAAAACTTACTACCATACTTTTCGGACTATAAGGCGCACTTAAAAGCTTTACATTTTCTCAAAAATCGACAGTGCGCTTTATAATCCGGTGCGCCTTACGTATGAATTTAGGTTGTGCTTATTGACCTCAAACCAATTTTATGTGGTACATGATGCTCAAAAGTCTGTCAAAATGTTTTAGTACGACTTTGGTAAGCTAGGAAGCTGTGCTGCTTGATGGATTGTTGGAGCATTACAGCCACCGTAGTCAGGAGCCTCATGGAGTGATACGTACTGTGTGTAATGCGCCTTATAGTCCGGTGCGATTTATATATGAAAAAAGATAAAATATAAACCAACGATTTATATATGAAAAAAGATAAAATATAAACCATTCATTGACAGTGTGCCTTATAATCCAGTGCGCCCTATAGTGCGGAAAATACGGTAGTTAACATGTTATATCTTTAATCTATACTCAAACAAAAATGTGAAATTGATAATTAGTTTTTTTTATGGGAAGGTGTGTTGTAGCTCTGTCTTGGGTTGCACCTAAGCCAGGACAAACACCACCTTCTGACTCCAGCTACATATTCAACTGTATCAATCATCTCATGTGACTCACTGCAAGAAAGCAAAATAAGCTTGTTTTTCTGCAAAATGTCAAACTATTCCTTTAATTTATTGTGCTGTGCTGTCACTAAGACCCTTACTGTAACATGAAAGCATTTTCATCGTTCATCATGAGAAGGATACCCTGCCTCTGTTTTATCGTTGTGTAAAGAATTATTATTATTTTGTCTCTCTTGAGATTAATGATGTTTTTTAGTTGTTTTCTGTCATCTCAGTTATCTTAAATTTCAGTTTTGCGTGCACTGAACTTTCTTATGTCAGACTTCATGACTCCAGCACCCATCCAGTGTTTGCCTTCAGTCTAAGTTTAGTGGAGAGTGCTTAAGGTCATGCCATTTTTATTGTCACTTTTCAGCGCAGGCGATTGTGTTTCCTGCGTCAGGGCATTTTTTATTGTCCAGAACGAGTTGTGCCTCACTCTGCAATATCCTGAGGGGAGCCATAGTCCTGGTTAGTGTGGGTCTTGTTATTTTGCCACATGTTTGTGATGACCTGGGGTCTGTTCATAGTGGACATTCAGGGGAACTCCTAACTGAGGACAGCAATGCTTGGTGTGAGAAAAAACAGGAAAATTGGGACCAACAAAAGAATGCAACAGTTTTTCACACTGTAAACAAAGTGATTCTCGGAAGAAGCTGGCCAGATTTCTGCTGAGTCTAAAAATAGATTTATATTTATTTGTTGATCACTATTTACATTACTGTCTTCAGATGTTAAATTTATATAAGACATTTAGGTCACATAAGTGGTTTAGCTTCCTATGGAAAGCATTTTTGATATTTAAACTAACACATCTTTTGTCATTACAGTGTTTTCTTTCATATTTCTGTCTTGGCAGATACCTGGGTGGCTCACACTGATGTACTGATGTACAGGCAAACCGTACTTACATAGTAAACTGGAGATACTGTTGTTAATGCACTAATGTGGCTTTTAAAAAAAACGCATAAGTGAGGGTGACATTGAGAAGAGGAAACAATTTGGACATTTTCATTCAACAAAGTCAGCATATTTCACTGCAAATAGATTGTCTACCGTCATCCAAGTGTTCCCTTGGCATTACGGCACTGTCAGGTAGTTGAAAATGAGAGTGTGGAGACTTCAGCAGGAAACAGAGATCTAACCTCATCAAGGTTAAAGTGAGAGTGAGGCCAAGAATCGAAATAGCTTTCTACCTTAAACACCAATTAATCTTAAAATGAGACTATTGGCTTTTGGCAATAACCATCCATAAGTCCTATAAGCTGAGTTTCAACACAGAAACAACGTGCAAACAGCAAAGACATTATGAAAGATGGGAGGACTAAGAAAAGTATAACTTAGTCTAACCTGAGAATGACCATCATTATCTAATTCTCAGTTAAATTTTTTCTTAAACCCTTTTATGTAAATGATTTATGAAATTTATGAAACAATCTGTGTCAGGCCTCAAAGTCAAGTCAGAGATAGTCAAGTCAGAGATATTCCTGGCTGTTTCAAACATATCTAATCCTTCTTTCCTTTGAAATAAAGGCCACAACTGTTACCTTAGCTTAGCTTAGCACAAAGAAGAAAACAGAAGATAACTATAGATGATTTCCTGCTGTTTTAGACCCATTTTATCCTTTTTGTTAAAAGGTCTAAAGGCTTGCGCCCAGACAGCTAGTCACAGTCAGAGATGCTGCCAACAAAAAAAACATTTACTACTAAGAAAGGATGACGCAATTAAAAAGTACTGCACCAGTGCCATTTTTGTTACTTTTCTTTTCTTTGTAAAAGGCATTGGCATGAATAAATAAATAAATAAAAGGCAAACTATTCCAAGTCTTTGTTTTAACAGCCCCCTTGCAGAAAAGGTGTAGCTCTATTTATTATCACTAAGCGAACTGTTTCACTCACAGTTGTGCTGCATCAACATAACTGTGTGAGGTCTCACCTGCTCATCAGCTCCAATCCTTGCTGAAAATGGAAATCAGTCTGACTGGCCATTACCAGTAAAAAGCAGCTGATTTAACATTACTAACATCTGTTGTTTGGATGCAAAATATTTTTAGTTAAATTGACTACTTTTTGGCTCCCATCGAAATGAAATACAGATGTTTCTTTCACTTTGTGTTCTTGTCTTGTGTGATCTAATGCATCCTTCTTGCTCTGTTTGTCAGTTAATAACAGGAACTTGAAGTCGTTTTCTATGAATGTTGGCACGGTTTTGTTCTCATTGCTTCAGAGCTGGCACAGTGTTCATGATGTCGTCCAACACACCCTTCCTCAAGGGGACCGCTGCCGCTGCATGCTGCCCTGTGAACTCACGTCCAAAGGCCTTTTATGAATTAAAAAGCATTGATGCTGATTCAGTGACATGTCAAATAAGCTGGAAATTTGCCACGTGGGCTCGGCTACAATTAAGTCTTGGATGAACTGTGTGGGATTATGTATTAGGTTTTATATATATATTCAATCCTGAAAACCTTTGCCCATTTCTTCTTTCAAAAGTAGTTTGAATGTGAATAAATAGAGCATAACAAAGGTTTGGCATTTTAAAAAATCCATTTATTTGCTTTCTGACTGAAAATTACACAAGGGTGTTAACGCCACCATCCCTTGTCTTTGAAATACACTGTAGGCCACACCGGCCGGTTAGAAATGAGGAAACAGTGCTTATCTCCCTACAAGCACCTCTCAAGCTCAGAAATGAAACAGGGCCAGACATCAGAATCATTATCAATATTCTTATTCAGCTCTAGTGCGTTGCCATTACCAAATTTCCAACATTTCCTTTGATACTGTAATGTGTGTTGTCTTAAGCTTCAACCCAAACATGATTTTTTTAAACTTTACAAATACGCTCCATTCACACCTATTAACTCTTTCAGGGATATCTCCAACCTCTGAAGAATAACCTGAAATGTCGAAGCATGATTCTGTGAGCTAACACTTAAAGCTTAATTTATGGAAAATGTCAGCACCATTTGGAAAATTTTTTAGCAGTCTGAAACGTAGGATACAAAAACTACAACATGATCTCTCAAGTTAGCTGTTACACCAACACCTCTGTTCATGTATATTAAATACAGATAAGAATGACCATGACCACTACAGCAGAGACAGTTTCTTCACTTTGATACCTCTTCCCATGCACCGTAAGTCATTTTTAATTGGACAAGAAACACCAAGAGGATCAACGCTATCTGTGATGAAAAGGAATTTTCACAGTTGTGGAGAGACAGCAGCCTCCTCTTGCTCCTTTCTTCATGCAGGTATTCAGATTTCCCGTGGAGGTGTTGTTGACTCAGCTGGGGTGAGTCAAGTGCTGCTGTTGGAGAGGACCTCTCATTTGTCCTGCTGTTATCCACCAACAGCTTTTAAACCCTCTTAAGCCCGTCTTTATTTTCTTTAACACTTATTGAAGGCCACACTCGGCCTTCCTGTCCTGCTCTCTCTTCCCCTCCGCTGCCCTCTCACATCAAGTCCCTGCTGCCTCTCCTTCTCAGCTTCCCTTCATCTCTTCTTCTCCTGTTAAATGTGTAAGTCTATCTTTGCCTTCAAATGCATGAGTGTCCATGTTTTCAGAGTCCCCCTGAGAGGTTAGAGGTCAGATGGGTTTTCAGGGTCCTGCATTGCCGGTACTCCCTGAAGGGTTTCAGGATCCTGAGACTAAACATCTAAACATCCTCTCTAATGCAGACAGTTTGTGTCAGCCTTAAGGGCCGAGTCGTGCTCTTGTGTGCCTATTTAATAAGCCTCCCCAGGCATAATGCTGTTAAGCTTGCAATGCAGTGTCATGATACAACAACTTTCCCTCTTTTTGTGGCTTTGTTGGAACAACTCATTCCCCACAATATGATACACAATATGACAGAGTTGAAGAAAACAGCTCTAAAAAAACAGCCTCCAAACATTACAATGAAATGTTTGGAGGCTGCATGAGCTGTCAACACATCAAACAAATCTTACTTAGTCTAAGTGGGGCATATTTGTCTCACAATCATCTAAATGTTTCACAATTTTCTGCAGGAGGAGGATGATACGCAGTATGTTGACTGTAAAAGATGCTACAAATTAGCAAACATTTGCACAAGAAACCCCACAGATTACAAGAGTAAAGATGACTAAAAAATACAATAAAAACAGAGTACATACAGGAGGAATTGAAATATCATTTTAGTTTTAATTCTTTTTTTATTTATTAATATAAGTTTACATGGATGTTTTTTCTCTGTTGTCTTACTGTGATCACAGCTCATGTTAGTTGTAGCAGCATCAGCCAGTGTGACTAACCACCATCAGCAGGTGACGTTTTATTGGATTATGATCATTAGCGGAAGGCTGCCGGTGATTCCTTCAGATTTAAACTTTAGTGACTGATAACAGCCTCTGTCACTGAGAAAGACAAATAAACATCCACTCCAGCACCCCCGTGGTTACATCTGAAAACAGATCCTCTCTCCCTCCCGGAGCTAAAACAACAAACTCAATATCTGTTTTAACAGATACCATGCTGCCCCGGGGAGCTCATCCCTCTGGAGAGACATTGACTCCTGTTCCTGCGTTTTCCACCGTCATGACTGCAGTTAGACTTCTCGAGGAGTTAGGAAAATACAACACATATGGACATGTGGCTTTGTAATGTGGCTGTAATTGGCGACAGCATGTTAGACTTTGAAGTTGTACAGGTCATTTCCAGAGCAGTAACACATATGATTCAGAAATCTGTCAGTACTCATTTTGGCACCTGATTTTAATTTACTTTGAGTCCCACTGTCTAGCTTGACCTTGAGATGAGCAGCTCGAACATTAAACGTTAATGTAGCACTGTTCCTTCAGCAGAAAAGTGGATGAGGATTGAGGCGGCCAACAGCCTAACATTACATTAATCCTGTACTTTTTCACACAGATAACCTATGAACATGAAAGAGAGCCCCCTGAACATTACATTCACACATCCACAGCTCTAAAAGTTATTTGCATTCAAATCAGGAAGTACGATTTTACAGATGCACGCAGATAGATCAACTGAACCTTGTTTTACTTTAAATGTCCTTTTTAAATAAAATCTTAATTTTTGCCATCTTATTGTTTTTGAAACTTAAATACTTATTTTTGTGTAGTTTTTGTTGTTTTTTTTCCCTGCAGAAAAAGGTTTTGTAATGTAATTCACATGGATGTGTGTTGTTTGCATTTGCATGTAATAAAATATTGTTACTTAATAGGCAAACGTGAGGAATATTAAACTTCTTGAATTTGCATTTGCTAGTGATTCGGTTAAAAACTTTGGAAAAGTTCACTTAGAACATTAGAAACCTCAACAGGTTCCCTTTCTTTCGAGGTTAGTCTCTACTGTGCAGTCTGTCACTGGCACTTCCTTTCATGTTGGACCTTTACATCACTTTTTACACTGACTGCAATTTTCTTCTTCTTTTCTTCTTTTTGCATGTGGTGGCAGGTTTTAGACCCATTTTGGCAGGTTTGAGTAGTGCCTGGTGCATCGTTGTGAAGCATCACTGCAAGACCAAACTGTGAAACGGGGCTGGATGGGTTCTCGGTATTTCCAGCACAAAATGAAACAAGGATTTTGAAAAGGGTGCCAAGGATTCATCCCCAAACAAAGTACTCAGTTTCACATAGTGTTTTATTTTTACTCACAACAACTTTCATCTTCAGTTTTTAATGTGATCCATCGTGCTTTCTCTGTCATGAGGGGCAAATTTTCCCTCGTAGTGTCATTCAAAAACTACATTTGGTGTTGTCAGAACTCGAGGTCAATCCAATCCTCTTGAGCAGGAGACCAAACAGAGACTAACTGGAATTCTGTTTGAGCAGCATCACTGATAAAATT
>JBAJHX010000033.1:10859523-10898284 GCA_037176925.1 Amniataba percoides | reverse complement strand
TCAGTTTGAGTGAATCCCTAAACAATCACCTTTATACAGCCTGCTGAAAATTACAAATCTGTGTGTGTGTGTGTGTGTGTGTGCACATGTACATCCTCACTGTGTTTGGTGGTGTTATTAGCGTATTTAACAGGATGCAGATGCGAAGTCAGTTTCCAGACATTTGGCTTTCATCTTCCAGAGCAAACACTCCAGTGTATACGAGTGCATGTGTGTATTCAAAGAGCAAGTGAGCACTTTTGGTGCATGTGTGTACATGTATGTGCATGAATGTTGGAAGTTTATTCTAAGAGATCTGAGATGAAAACATAAATGAACCTTGTCTTATGCACTAATCACACTCTGGCTCAGTCTAATGCTTTAATACCTCAAATACCTTTACAGACTTGTTTAAGACAAATACATGCAACTCAACTAAAATGCGACACAGCAATATAAATAAAGTATTAAATCCTGATAACAAGCCCATATGTTTACACAGAGGGAGGATGTGTTTTGCTGCATTTTTTAAGTGAATCACAGAGCAACATCAATAATGTGTATAAGTGGTTGGTTTTGTATTTTCTATTCCCTCATTTTCTATTTGTTGGGGACATGTCCTCTCATCACGCAGCTGTGGGAAAGCAAACCACCTGTTGACAGCACACTTTATCATGAAATAAGTGAAGAATAGGGAAGGGTAGTTAAAGAAAATAGTGTTTTATGCTTGTGATTTACTGCATCTCATCATTATCATAAGTAAAGTACAAAACCTCCTTTGTGTAAGTTATAAGGGCAATATCTGTCTCAAGGAATTAATGTGTACATATGAGATGTTGATTACGACATGCTTTCATAACCTATATGTACATATGTGTAAATCTGTGCATCTTTATAAAGTTGTATCTGTCTGAGACATTTTGCTGCTCGTGGTGCAAACTGTCTGTTCTTGATGTCGTTACAGATGATGCCATGGAGACCAGACAGACAGGAGAGGACAGACGGAGCTGAATCTGAAGCTGACAGCTCAATAGACACATATTGACTTCTCTCACAGGCCACAAAGGGTAACTTTAAGTGTGTGTGTGGTGTCTGAGTGTGTGTGTAACTAAGAGAGGGATTGAACAAGCACACGGGGAAAGAGCGCAGTAGGAAAGCCGAAGTGTTTGAGTAAGTTTCTCTCAGCTTGGAGTGAAAGGTGTCTTCAGAGGGTTTCAGATCAAAGTGCCCCGATCACAACAACTCTACAACCTGCTCACACACACACATACACACACACACAGGCTCGACATGCCGTTACAATACGCACTTTCAATTCACTCCTCTTGTTTCTTGTTCCTTTTTCCAAACCTGTGTGAGCCTGCATCAGGACAAACGTGTGCAGCGGGGTTTGCGCAAGCACTGACACAAATGGAAGTCATTTGTCTCGAACATATACACACACTCACACAGACACACACAAAGTAGTGTGAAAGCAGTAAATGGGGGCAATCTGTGACATGTCATGGGAGAGAAGTCAGAGAACATCCAAGTATTTCAACATTTCTGCCTCAATCAGCGAGATTTACTTTCTCTTGCTGAGGTGAATGGACTGTACTATTGTCGTTACATAAGCTCATTTGGCAGCACATCTTCTTGCCCAACTGTTTTTTTTTTCTTGCATCAACAAGTTCACAATCTTCCCGAAAATATAACAGTCATTTTTATCTCACAACAAGTACTTTACATAATTTTTTTGAAAAGTGAAGTCTCTTTTTTTAGAAGAGAAACTGAAAGAAAGCTTTTACATAGAGTCACATTTTAGGGGATTTTGAGGTTGGATACTGGTGTAATGAATGAAAGTGTGTTGGTACGATGCATTTGTGGGGTTTTGGGCGCACACACTGAACATATATGCTACCTGTTGTTCACACCTGTGCCGTGTCCAGTATGTCTGTCTGAGCTAACAAGGGCTGTGGTGTAGTGTTCTGCGGCCCAGCTGTCTGTCTGTCTGTTTTGGGAGGTCTCACTCCAGGAGTCCTGAGTCTCCTGCTCAGAAGTCTTTTCTCACTGTACTCGCAAAGAACAGGGGAAGTACTTTTTTTTCTTTTACTGCAAGTGTAAATCATATATCAGGCTTTTCTCTGAAGCTCCGAAAACATAGCAGGTGTCTTTGAGATTTTTTCACACTTAGACAAGCAATCTTATTCTGTCAACCGTTGAACCAGATTTTATATTAAAGCAAATACAACATCTGAATTTTTGATCCACACACATTAAGCCATCTTGTCATAATAACACTTCCACAGAGCTGTTTCTTAATTGTTTCCTTTCTAAATATTTAAAAAGCTCACATTATACCAAGCTGTTCAATAACAGCAAATTGATCTGCACCCTGCCAACGATGAGCTGGAAAAAGGATGAATCTATCACACGCCAATAGATTGTAAGACATTCCTTAACTGCTATTCACTTTTGACAAGAGACCACGTGACCCAGGGGGCAGGAGTATGGATGGCCGACTTTCCATGGATCAGACTTCAGTTTGAGAACGTACAGGCAACTGGCCCCAGTGGGGTTTCTGCCACAGCTCCATTGAGGCTCTGTGAGGCTGAGGGCCTGCTGGCTTAGCCTTTGTCTGGTTTCCTCTACGTCCTCCAGAGAGTCACGAGCCCCGCGCATTCACACCGCCATATGGACCACCTCAATGGCCTGTCAACAAAGTCTTTAGCTGTTGGTGTTGAATCAAAGGAAAAACAATGTGTTGGACAATGGCTTTATAATTACTTGTTGGTTTCAAGATCTTCAGAATATAGCAGCACTTTATCTCTTTTATCTAAACCTTCAAGTCAACTTAACGTGACACATTTCCCCTCTTTTTCTGAGTCCCCATATTGCTTTTTTCCTAGCTGGCAGCGTCTCTAGATTTCCCTTGCTGCCCTGTCTAATCACTGCTCCCTCCTTTCTCATACTGAATAAGATATAATCAATGATCATCTGTATTGTCTTTCAAAAGGGGTTTGTGAAACACACTAAAACCTTCTTGCATCACAACGTTGTCATCGCATAAACACACCACTTTAATCAAATCTCTGCAACAAACTGCACATGACTCTAGATCTTGTTTCTTGTACTTGCAGTGCACAAAAACATAACATTGTTACCGTGGACAAGAATCTACAGCTGGAGTCATATTAATAACAAACAGCAGAGTCACTTCTAGCATTCTAGGTATCCTGGAGATATGGTGAATAAAAATAGTGTTTCCTCCCAGAAAACACCTTTATATTAAAGTTTTAAAGTCAGTTGTGCAAGTTTTTATGGTTTCAGCTGTGAGTTTATGCCAGAATGAGCCACATGAGCTACAGCTGGTGTCAAGCTAGCCGATAAGGTTGATGGCGGATCCTTAGAGTTTGACACCTGGTGCTCTCCAGCCACGGGAACAAAAACCCTTCAGCTGCCCCTGTGATGTTGCCCAGGAGGAGCTGAGGAGCAGCTCAGAGACACGTTAAGGTTCATGGTAACACTGCTGAATCGGCTTTTTGAAGTCAAGACTGATGATATACTGATGTCATGCAGTTATGGGTTTTTGAAAATCGAAGGAATGCTATTGCGGTATATCATCTTGATTGTTTCCCCAAACCTCTCTGGAGAAGGTTTTTCAATGGGTCATAGAGGTCTGTGATTCACTCTAACAATATTTAGAAAAAACAAGCCATTAAAATGGAAGAGTTGAGCGTATTGTAAGTAAGTTGCAGAAAATGTCCTGGATTTAGTGTGATCTGTAAAGCACGGTGGTTTGGTTCTGTTCCTTGATTGTAGTTTCTCTGCTCTGTATAAGCTGGAAGCAGTGGACCGTGAACCTGTATGTGTATACGTTTCTCCACGTGTGTGGAGTGCTATTTTGCAACTGTGCATAAACACACAGTAAATACCAGGACAGATACACATATGCAAACACACTTTTTCTCACAAGCAAAAACTCCTGCAGTTTATTTTGTCACTGAAACTGAAAACCACAACACAAACAATATGCCCCATGCTTTAGTCCCAACCACATGTTTAATCCTTGACAAAGGCACTGACACACAATCCCTCTCCCCATTTATCCCACTTTTCTTTTCTCGATTTCCTTCAGCCTTTCTGGCTTTTACATTAGTCAATGCATCCTCACATTATTGATGTTTTTGGCTTGCACTTAAACCTGATCCATTTGTGTGATAAAAAGCCTTAAAGACACATGGAGCCTGTTAATATTTCATTATTCATTCGTTCCCGTGTGTCAAGCAGAACAAGTGTTATCCACCACATTGATCCCGTCTGTCATCAAGCTGGTATGTGGCCGTATAAAGAGTCTGAGAGATGCTGAAACAGGTGAGTGAGTGTCAGAAACAGCTGAAAGCCACTCGGACATAAATCACCATGTCGTTTTCTTAGTTCGGGTTGAAGCTAAGTGAATAACAACTTTCTGTTTGATGTAAATACATTTTGATATAAAATTCACTTATTGTTTTTTTATTAGTTTTAGAGTCTTTAAGTGCAAATGTTTTCTAATAATTGCAGTATCAGAGAGGTGCAGTCTGCAGCTGTGCTATTTCTTTTTACACCTGATAACAAGATAATTAAATTAACATACTAATAGTTCTGCATTGGAAATTGAACCCATATGGCGCTAGTTCTCTAACCACCACTTTTCCCATTTCTTCATATTCGCTCAGCAAAAAAAGCTCTTAAGTGCGTATATCTGGCAGACTACACCAGCAGTAAATATTCACTAATACAACAAAAACAATATATCAGCTGTCCCGGACCGTAAAACTTAAGCAGTATTTCTATTTTACCATGACAGCATGAGGCCATCCAGCTATCCTCGTCCTCAGATTCCCAGAGAGATGCGTTTACATTTTGGATTTCATATCAGAAACTTATCGAAGGCTTGAGGAAAATTACGTTGCTGAAAAAAGAGAACACAATTCTGCTTTGTGAATCCATAATGCGTCCAGTCTCTTGTATATGAATTTGTTAAGTGCACTGGACATATCATGTTTCCTACACCGATTAATGACGGTGGAATCATGGTGTAATTGTAAAGAAAGCACTTTCCCCCCATTTAGACACGTCTTTTCCCTTTCCCTTTGCTACCCCCCTTTTGGGACAACCCCCCAAGTCTTTCTATTCTCAGTTCTCCACTGAACCGTAACACCACAGCTGCTGTCTCTTTACTGCTTTTCTGCGCCCAGGTCATTACATAAAACACTTAAAGAGTATTTAAAGAGGGAGTTAAAGCTACAGCTGTCAATCAGAATGACAGAGCGCCTTAACGTGACAGTCACTTTTATGTGCCATCTTTGTAACTTAGCAGACTATAATAGTAGGCAGCCTGCATGCTTGGGCACAGGTCTGTAGTTGCAATCAAAGGCCTATTAATCAGAGTAAGGAAACGGCACCAGCGGAGAGGCGAAGACAGAGTATCTTGTCCTTTTTCACATGGACAAATACGAGATATTGTTACATGCTATTCATCCTGCGTGGCGCCTTTGAAGTAATTCCCCAGCTGGGAAACACAGGGCGATTTTTCATGAAGGCATAAATGAGCATGAGGGGGATTATATGCACAGATCCACTTGCATGATGCCTTGACACACAATCGCACATGCACACAAAGACACAAAAACAAACATGGATGTATGTGATGAATTAAAAATGGATTTCATGTGGAAGAAATACTACATTTGTGGAATGGAAACTGAATTGTGGAGTTGTAAATGTGTGTGCGTCATGTGTCAACGTGGTGGTTGGTTTGCCTGCAGTTATTTGCCTCTGCCTCTCTGCTCTTAATGGGCCGTGTGATCCCCGAAGCCTCCCGTAGGCTCGCTATCAGCAACATACGTTCCTCACCAGCTTAGTAAGAACGGATGACAAATGAGTACGGGATGCAAAGGAAAAGCCTGGCGGAGAAGGGAGAAAACAGGAAGCAGAGTCAGTGACAGGTGACGAGAGAGGACGGGAGAGGAGCAGAGGCAAGGAGAGCTGTAGACGATGTAGAGGAAAGACAAAGTAACAAGAGGTGAGGGAGAGAAATGAGCAGCCAAGAAAAAGGTCTGTTTCCAGAGCTGGCTTTGATTAGCGACTGTAACCAGTGCTCTGTTCCTCATTAACTCACCACAGCGTGGAGGTGTAGCAGAGAGAGAGAGAGAGAGAGAGAGAGAGACTCTTTCTGGGAGGTTAGACTATGCAGAGTGAATTAGGGGCCTGTCCCGCTCTAAATTCATCCCCCACACTTTCCCCCTTCATCCGAAGGTTACCATAATTCAACGACAGCTTCTGATCTTATTGGTGTTTCCACTGTGGGATTCACGCCCTTTACCGGTGTAAAATATGTGTGTTAGAATAAAGTGATCTTCACGGAGGAGCAAAAGGCCTCACCTGCGATAAAATGTGTTGGTGTCTTCATCAATGAAACTCAAAGCTGCAGGAACGAAGAGTGGAGAAATCTTCATTTACTCTGCACAACTCTCAGTGGTGAGAAACATGAATGAACTGAATTAACAACAGTCCATCATTATATCAAGGTTTTTATTTGTCTTGTACTTTGGTTTATGATAAATACCTGAAAAACTTCTGACATCCCCTTCACCCCCACACTGACTACCAAATGTTACCATGCCAGCACACTTTGTGTGTGATGGTATCAGGCTGATGTTACTGTTTAGCTCGAAGCGCTGTGGTGTGCAAGTGCCATCTCACTGAGCTGCTCTGCAATCGCACTGAATTGGATTATTTAGACAATGTGATTATATTGTTAAATGTAATATATTTTTATTTGAAAATATCAGCATAGCTAAATGTAGATAAGGCACTGATATTAGCTGGTTAATTTACCGAAATGCTCAACAGATTCATGATATTTAGTCTTGATCCACCATGAATACACACACACACACACACACAAATACTTTAACATACCACATTGGCCAAAATACAAGATAATATTTTCTTTCTGGAAATAGGTTTGAATAAGTGGGGTTTTTTTTTATTATTTGAGAATTAGAAAATTCAATATTCACGACACCACATGTTCCATTTGAATGGAGAATACCACTGTGCCACCAGCTCCTGCAGAGATATTGAATGTTTGTAGTCTTTTTGCTGCTTGGCTAGCGAGTTTCTTCAAGCACATTTAAAGTCAGTCAGAGTTTAGTTACCCCCATCTGACCTTTGTGAGTTTGTGATGGCTTGTGTAACATCTTTTGCTGCCACAGAGGAAATACATTTCCTCTATTTTCACTGTCCCACCAAAAAAATGGTGGAAAAGGGAGGGGTTGTCTTTTAGTCAGTATGGGACATAGACGAAGTCCAGTTATGGGTGGTCTTTGAAGCAGCCACATCAACCACTACAAGTGCTCTTTTCAACTTTCTCCACATGTGGCCTGACCACTTGAGCGAGTCTGACCAAAGTTTTTATGCTTTAAAGGTCATAAACTGCTAACATGTCTCACACACACGCACACACACATTTTCTTCACGCTGACCCTGGCCAACACACCAACGCTGTTCTGCTTATACAGGCAGGTGTTGCCGAACGCTGTGATGAAGTGCAACAGAAACCATTAAACTTTTACTGGGAGCTAATTTGTTTCTGTTGTAGCAGGAACACAAGAGCACACTTTGAGTGAAAACAAAAATACATTGGCTCTCTTTCTGGTGGTGAAATGAAATCTGCTCGTCCCGCGCTTCAGAGGACAAAATGACAGATGAAAAATAGTCAAATTTCTGCTTGTAACTTTCCAAACCCACAACGGGCCAATTCCAGTGTCTTTGGTGCTCTGCTCTCTCTTTGCCAAACTTATAGTGAGGGGCTGTTTTTCATGGGGGGAAGAAATAAAGCCAATGTTGTGAGGTTTACGGGGTTTAGCGGCTCATTCACAACCTCACCTCCTCTCTACCCTTCTCCTCCTCTCATCCATCTTCTCCACACTGTTCTCATGCAACAATGACTCCACACTCCTGTCGTGTCCTTTTGATTGCTCAGAATTGAGGGACGGTTGTGCTTCATGCTGTAGGATTCACAAAATTTGCATCTGTAAAAAGGTACATGCACATTTGTTTGTGTGTGTGTATGTGTGTGTGATGAGGACCATGTGAGGATGAAAATGAAATGAGAAGAATTGATTTTTTTTCTAACCTAATTCACATTTATGATTTTGATTCGGAGTGAGAGATAAAATTCGAATTAGTTTTAGACCATGTCAGTATTAATAAGGATAAATATTTTTCAGTGTTTTGGCCGTCTGTCTACACAAGAAGCCAGCTTTTATTTGCTTCAGGGGATCTCTCTGTGAAGAGTTATTTTCATTGACAAATTGTTCTGCTTCTGCTGTATGACAGCTACACAAACATAAAACAATCTGACTAAGAATCTAATTGCAGCTTTGCGAAAGTTATCCATAGCTTTGGTACAAGTACGGGAACTTTTTAACCATTATATTATACTTGTGCAGACAGAAAGAGAGAGTTTAACCCTGGCAAAGTATCTGCGCATGTCTGTCGCGATGTCCAACCTATTTAGCCGTGGTTCTAACCATGTGTTAGAGATAATGCTCCGTCCCAGCATTTTCCATCTGCAAATTAGATACAAGAAGAGGGAAAAGAACTTCAGCATTTCTTATGTACATTTTGAGTGTGTATGGATGGAAAACATGTAGAAAACAATTTTAAAAGGCTGCTTTTTATCCACACTAGAGTAGACATGGCTTATAGTTTAACAGGCATTGATGAGGGTTAAAGTTGGGCTGTGAGAGCTTAAAATAACCAAACACGATTTTTGTTCACAGTAAAAAAAAAAAAAAAGGCAACAATACATTTGTTGTTACAGTTAGTTAGAATACAATTGGTAACATCTTTTAATGACTTCTGTTTTTACAGCTGTCCATGCGTTGAAGATAAATTTTTCTTTGTAATCATTTGTATCAGGGCTTGTGAAGGGGGAACAGAGGTTCCCAGTGGCCTTGTCTCTGGACCTTAACAGGACTCTGTTAACCCCAGACTCCCCAGACAAAAGCAGCTTTGTGTGCAAGAGCTGTGTGTGCAGTGAAAAGGTTTCGGGAGGTGAATGTGAAATAAGGTTGTCCCTTTTCTTCTTTTGCAACCCTGCCTTTCACTTCCTTGCTTTACAAATGCATGGATGCCATTAACGGGGAATCAAAACCATTCAAGAGGTGTATAATGGTCAAGAAGCTGTGATAATCCGCTGTTCAGATGTTGGCTGGTCGGTTGAAATCTGAGCTGGCGTTGACTGGAACTGTATGTCTGTCTGATGGTTCTGTGTGGCGGCTATTCAGCTACTGTGGCTTTCACTTGGATCCCATTAAAGAGGACATGAAGAATAAAAGTATAGAGACCAAATCAGTGCAGCAAACCTCTGCTTTCCCTCCACTGCCCCTCTTTCAGCAAGCTCACTGTCTTTGTTTTTTTTGGCCATCACACTTAATAATAGTCAAATGGGCAACAGCCCTTTGTGCATTTATTACGTGGCGCTGGTAGAGAACTGGAGAACAGCATATTTTATGGATTTACATGACACATACATACTCACACTCACACACACACACACACACACACACACACACACACACACAGTAATGTCATCATTCTAATAGGGTTTTTGTGTAAATTTTAACTGGGCTATAATAGCGTGGGCCATTCATGATGTTCAAGGTTTACTGAAGGAACCCTGTGGTGAACATACACACTTTGAAACTGTCTGCCTTCCAGACATCCCTAACAATCGCAGCAGGTCTCCATATGCTATATTACCCAAGCTGAGGAAGAGGAGCTGTATTTGGTTTGTTCCGCTGGATAAGCTGGGGTGAAACTGGATTTAGTTAAAAGCCGTATTTGCGTCGTTAACACCTAGTAATGTATGAGATTGTGGGGTTAGAATTTAGCACCCAGATAAAACCCTTTATGTTAATCTCTCTCTTTGATGCATCTCTTCCTCTCCATATCTTACTGTTTCTTGCGACTCCTTTTTATACCCCCTTCTCTTCCTCCACTCGTTCTGACTCACTGTTATCAGGTGGGGTTGGTTAGCAGGTCCGTGTCGCGCTGTGATTTTGATAAGGGACGTCTTGTTCTCGGGCCTGTGCAGCGCAGCACCAGGTGACCCTGCGTTAGCTGCCTGCTGTCAATCTGCCTGACTAGACCTCAGGACCCACAGGGGGCTTCTGGGACACGTCTGAGCTTTAAGCCGCTATCTCAGACCTTATAAAACCTGATAACGCTGGGGAAAGGGCAGAGGAAGGGAATTGGAAGAACCTTTTTTCTTTAGTCACATTTCAACACTTACAGTAGCTATAAAAGGTTTTAAATGAGATAAAAGGAATGGATTTTACATTGTGGAGCAGGGCCGACTCTTTGACTCTGTAAGACTGGAAATGAGAGGATATAAAGTAACTATGGCTTAATGGTTGAACTGTTTGTTGGTTATTCTATCTGCTGGGGCTTTTTAAGGATGATTTAGAGATCTCTGCTGTTTGTCTGTGATGATTATGCATTTTAATCAGATTTGAATTTTGACTGATTTAGGAGTAAAAGTTACTATTCTATTTACAGAGTGTTGGACGAGAAGGTTGATATAACAAACAATTAGCTTGGCTCTGTCTATCAGCACTTTGTACTAATGACCACATTATGTCTTGTTTTATAACTCATACAAAAATCAAAATATAAAAATCACAATTTGTCATTTTATGAAGGGTTATGGGCAAAACTATTCCTTGGCCGGGTGCAACTGCTTTAAAAGATCTGAAAATCTCCTCATCTGAGTTATTCCTTTTAGGTTTTTTTGATGAAGCATATAAAAGCAGCCATCCTACCCTCAGGACATTCACTAAAGAAACTTCCTTACATGCAAAATCTTGAAGACATACATGCTTCATTACCATATCTACATCTCTCTCATCTCACTCCAAAATCAGCAAAAAATGTCACTGTGATTATACACGAAGGAATGACAGCAAACGCTGGAAAAGATTAGGGAGCTTTCTCCTCTACTGGTTCCATATCTGTGGTTAAGGCTCTACTTGGCAGCCTGGACTGTCCTGGTATATTAGGTGTCCCCTCTGCATATTTTATTTCTAAGGTTTGAACTCTATCTGCATTGGCTTGTCTGCCACAGGGCTCTTGTATGAAATGGAAGTTATACTCCCTGTGGGTCAATCGTTCATATTTGCGCAGCTGCTCAGGGTTGCGTGGAAAAACTGTGGAGTATTTGGACAACTAAACAATGTTAATTTGAAACCTATTAACATTCTGCTTCAGTTCGGGTTGAGGAAGATATTTTCAACGCTTAACAAGCGCAGAGAGCAGCATTTGTTTTCTGTTGAGGAGGCTTGCCTTGCACTTCCATCCGTGAAATCACAATCGCCAGGCGGGAACCTACTGCAAGAAACGCAGGATGAGAAAATAGTGATCGAACTTCAGTTTGTTCCCTCATGTTGAAATATTTGCCTGCATGTCAAGCTGCGAGTGTTTCAGTGTCTTTAAGTGTCATTATTGTTTTTTCACTGTTAGGTAATTATTTTTTCCTTTAATTGAATCTGTCTGGGGCTTAATGGACTGATCCTGATGGATTAGGCTGGTTTCCTGTCCCCCCTGCCCCCCAAACACATACGCTGCTAAGAACTCAGGCAGTTATGACTTGTAAAGACAGCCCGAGGGTGTTTTATCTGACCATAATCCAACGTGTCCTTTAGGACAAACACTGTCAAATGCAGCTTTCACACACGTGCAGCAGTTTGGGATCACACTTTGGCCTCACGACCACAGTTAGGGGCTGCTTGGTGGATAAATGGGCTTTCCAGCAGGGCTACAGCTCCGTCCCCTGGTGTATGATTTATGATGAGCTTCCTGAAAGAAACATAGGAGCCTCCTCATGTAACCAGTGTTAGTTTACAGCAAACACTTCAGTCCTTTGGGTGTAGCATTTCTGGAAATACATAGTAGCACGTGGTAGTCTGAAAAATACAGAGAAACATTTGTCATTGGTTTAATAGAGAGTTCAATAACTTATTGTGTGAAAGGACAGAAAAACAACGCTTCTTAGAGATAAATGATATAACATCAGTGATGTTATGATGATGTTCCAATCAGCATTTTTAATTAATTAAGATAATGAGTGTCCTTTACTTGCCTCTATCGATATGCTGTTATAAAAATATATCTATTGAGTATAGATTAAAAACACAATCATATATTGTGTATATTAGAAATAAAATAAAAAAATTAAAAATAACAATATGGCTTTGATCAATTTAAATATTTTAATCAAGAACAGAAGGAGAATATTTACTATTCTACTTGCTTTTTCTTTTATTCTTAATGGTCTGTTTTAATTATTTCATTCCATAATCAATTTAACAAATAATATTAGATTAATAATATAGTTTCATATTTTAACTGTGTTATTTACTTGTGTATTGTGTATGTCTGGCTTTGTTGTGTCTATCTGCGTGTGTGTGTATGTGTGTGTGTCTATTTGTACCGTGGGTGTGTGTCTGTGTGTCATTTTGTCAGTGAGGGACGTTCACTGCAGGTTTATCTGTCTGGCATTTGTTTAGGCTGTGGTCAGGCTTGTTTCACGGGGTCCTCGGGGAAACATCTCAAACACAGACTCAATTTGTGAAGCAAATCTGCTCTTTTTCACATAAAAGAGAATTCTTTGCCTCTCCCTGTATTTGGTGTTCGTCAAGCATGGGTGATGGAATGCATTAAGTGTGCCGGCTTATGAAGTTAGCATGCACGTAAACAGTTGCTCAGCATATGAATAAACTAGCAGCAGACCTGAAATTACGACAGTGTTTTTAAAAAGTAATCATGCAGTTCACTATCTGATTATGTGTCATTGACTTATCAGTCTACATGCCTGGTTATCTCTCAGTCAGCTGCAGATAGCACATGAGCGATGACGTATATTCAAGAGAAAATAAATATCAAATTTGCCAGAAAACAATTAGAGCTATTACTAAGCAGTGTTTTTTTGTATCACAGGAAACAGTCACATGGTACCATTAACAAAGGAAACCCTTGTTTATAATGGTGACGTAAAGAAAATCAGTGAGCTTGCTCGGTTGTTTTTTGACAAAACTGCGCCACGTCATATGTTTGTGTGCCGCTAACCAGTTAGCCTTTTCTCTCAGTGCAGAAAAGTCAGAAAACTTTAAAAAACACTATATTATAATCATTGCAGTTGTATTTCTTTCCCCAAATGTGACAAAAGGTATGATGCATATACCAATTAGTCCCTGTGTTTTCACAAGAGAAACCATAAAACCTCTGCATCAGGTCTTGGTGTGCGAGAGGAGGGGCTCAGTGTATGTTTATATATGTGTGTGCATAGGTACATAGGCTACATCAGTACAATAAAATATGTAAAATTCGAAAACTCAGTTTGCTCACTTTTTTCTTGCAAGTGTACTTATGATTAACTGTAAGGTAGGCATTAAAGTGCTTATGCAACTTCATACATATAAGTGATGTTTTTATTGCAATTTTAGAGGTCTCAGGTATGGTTTATGAAAGATTATTCCAAATTAAAGTCAGGCCCCCTGTAGTGAAACACAGAGGAGTGACAGGGTTGAGTTAAGATGAGAAGTCTCATGACTGTCGACAGCAACCCTCCCTCTGTAATACCACATCATGTTTGGATCACTCTTTCACAGATTGTGTGCGGTCGCCAAAGGCCACAGCACTAAAGGTCAGGACTGTAAGGATATATCATAGTGCGACCTCCATCAGCTAAAGTAACCGTGAAATTTGGACAAGGTGCGGTGTCAGGCATCACTGGCCAGCAAATCGACAAATGTTTTTTTCTCAGAATGCAGTATGTAGAGGCTGAATGAAAAGCGTGCTGGATTTCCTGGAGGTCATGGGAAGTATTCTCCTGAGCAGGTAAAAATCTTTTCTTTGGAGAGTTAAATTATGTTTGTGCTGCAGAGTTCAGATCATTCAATTTGATCAAATTTATGCAGTTTGCAGAATGAAACACGAGCTCATTTTTTGCAGCCGGAAGCAATGGTGGAAGAAGTATTCAAATCTTTTATTTAATTAAATGTAGCTATAAAACAACATAGAAATACTCCATTACAAGTGAAAGGCATGCATTAAAAAGAATATGTACTTACTTTATCAAAGGTAAAATGACTCATTATGCAAAATGGCACCAGTCCATATTCTATGTTCTTGTGTCATTATTGATAGTACAGTAGAGTACAATTTTGATATTGAGGTTGTAGCAGAAAAAGTATAATACAAATACTGGAAATCTGTAAGCAAAGTACATGTATAAATTTACCCAGTTTCACCCAGTAAGTTTCCACCACTGGTTGGATGAATTGTATCTGACTGAGATATTGGTCTAATCGCATGCTGCCAAATATTCCTAGTATTACATTATTACATGACTCTTACTACTAACAGGGTAAATGAGGATTTAACCAGTCTGTGTTTGATCTTGTTAAACTCGATGATGTGTCCTCAGGTCACATCTCACTCCTGAAAGCAGCTGAAACATGGGCCGTAAGTAGAATTTAAGGCTTTATATACCTGCTGGCCTTCAGGCACGTTTATTGGCTGACATGTTCCAGAGCAGATGCAAGGGTTAACAGCCGCCCCTTGACCCCAACCCTGACAAGAGCAGGTTCGGAAGAGGACAAACTATAAAGTCATCAGGTGTTCAGGTGCCGCTTGAAACGGGAAAAAAAAAACTGCCTTTCGATTTCTGGGAATGAGGAGCATGTCTTCCAGTGCAGGTGGACTCCAGTGATGGTGAAATGTATAATTATGCTTTACAAGGGGAATCATAACTAGTTGTCTGGATGAAAACCAGAGCCGCTCTAATCAGAACCTGGCATCAGAGAGAAAGCAAGGTTAGAAGTTGCGCCACAGTTTCATATTAAAGTAGAACAAGTGATAATAATTTTATTGTTCTTTCTGACTGAACCCACTTTTGCTTTCAGTTAATGTCATCCACCCCCGGTGCATATCCCAGGGATGAACTGAAACAATTATAGTCATTACCACTCGTGTTATTACAGTAACAGAATCGTGTTCCTTTGTGTTGATGTAACCGTTTGCATGGATGACATGTTAAACTCTTGTGTTTTGTTGCTGTGTCTTGTTAAGTATAAACACACACTTCAAGCGTGACTTATTACAGTGCTGAGTTTCTCCATTTAGACAAATGACCCCAGCTGAAAAGCGACCCCTGGGATCTTGCACCTCATTTTCGCCACTTCTGCTAAAACCTAGAAATGAGAGCTTTGCCTTTTTTACTCTTTGCACTCTGCTTTATGAAATCCCACTGACCTCACTGTTAACCTTCCACCAATCACTAAAATTGATCTTCTACTTTTGTGTTTCTTTGATTTTTCACTTTGAATTATATCCCCCACTGGTTCTGCACTTTTAAATTAAAGCATCCAATATTCAAGTCATCTGTTTAAATCATCGAACCCTTGCATGAACCTTTGTTTCCTCAGCGACCGGCCCAAGCAAGGATGGCCCGTAATGGCAGGGTCACAACCAGACTGTTGAGTGTTTAAGACGTCCTAGCTTCCACGCGTGTCTTGCGTCATTGGTGTGGGCAGAAAGGGGTTAAGAGCGGCCATGACCCTGCTGAAGGAGCGCTCCTGTGTGTGGTCAAGCAAGGGGTCACGGGTTCAGGGAGGAGCAAAGAGAGGTCAGGCAGGAGCGACAGGAGACCAGCATGCAGGTGGCTCATCTGTCCAACGCCAGCGCAAAACATGTCTGTCTGACAGTGGTCGTCTTCTCATCCATCTTCTCTCAGTGGAATACTTACTCTCCTCTCTGTATGATTCACCACGTCCTTCTGTATTTGATGTTGTTTCAGTTCAGCAGCCACATCAAGACACATGAAATATCTTTAGAAGTATTTATGTTTTTTTGCATAGTTTTGCGGAATTTGATCTTTGAAAAGGTAAAAAACAGCCTGTGAATAGATTATGCATGCATAGAGGACACATCATGTGCACCTCTGTTCTGTTGGTTAAATCATAAAGCACAAAGTTCTCTCACTTTTAGAGCCCATCTGTTGTCACTCATAGCTTGTTAGCATATCCAACTATGGAAACAGAGTAATTAGAGAGCCCTCTTCTTGTGTGTCCTCATGAGTCTGATGTGATTTATATATATGACAGGTGTTCACACAAGTCTACACACAGTCAGGATGTGCTGAAGCTGTTATTACCATAAAGTCATATTCTTACCAAAGAAAACCTTTGCTCCCATCCCATTAGGCCAACACGTCTGTGGATGCCAGACTAAACAAACTCTGAATTTCTGTCATTAACTCTGTCTTTTCTCATAACACTGTAGATAATTTCTTATGTTTTGAAGTGATTTAAATTCATGTTTCGGGAATTAAAATATTGGCCAACTTTCACAGTAACCTGAGAGAATTCAGTTGAAATACTTCCCATTGGTCACATGATGTTTATTCTTTTCTTTTAAAACTGATGTAAAGATAAAGTTAATAAATCTGTCTCGTGATGATGTTTGGCTTCGCTCTCGCTGCCACCAAAACAGAACAGAAACATTCAGTTTGCTCTTTGGACACTAATAGCATAGTTCAGTAACTCAACCTATTTCCACGACATGCTCCCACGTATGATAAAGGCCTCCAGTTGCACAAACACATTAGGCATGTGCACGCAAACTTGCAAACTATCGGCCGAAACAATCTTCCTGGCAGGCTGTCCTTGATCAGGGCCTCTTTTCATTGGTACAATTGGGGCAACCATCTGCGGTTAGCAAAACGCAGCTGCATGGAACTATTTAACCAGGCTGAAGGATGTCCCTCACCCTGACCACCGCACACACACATAAAACACAGCCATATGCAAAGGATTGGGGGCATGATGACTTCTCTTTTGATATTCAGAATGAGGGCAGTAGGCATGACTAATCACATGGTGTTTATAATGTGGCATCTAATAAGACATGATTCCACTCTCTTAACCTGGATCTTGAACTCAATCATCCAATTTATTAGCTGTCTTTAGACCGAGCTGGCAATTGTAAATGTCAGCCGCAGGATTAGGGACTGTGTTTTTGTAAAAGACTGTATACAGTCTGAAGGACAAAGAACACATCTAGACTCGATTTCTACCGATTTCTACCAATCAGAGTCATTTTATTCCCTGGATTCCTTAACTTTCCTAAACATGTCTATCTAAATTTAAATCTCTGGTAACCAGTCAAACAGGAGCTACACTTTCTCTTGTCTGGTTTCCAGTGGCCCCGAAATATAGAAACAGAAAACTGATCACCATCTGTTCGGGCCTCATTCGTGGAAATTCCCTCCCCATTCGTGGCCTTGACACACACGTGGAGGATGAACAAACTTACATAAATACCTCATTATAAAGTAAAGGTGGGGTGAATGTGGGTTTTTCTGTATTTGTACTGTGTATGTGTATTATTGCATCCCTGTATTTCCTCTTTGCTGGAATAGTTTAATTGCCATAACTTTCGAAATTTCCTTCAAGTGCTGGATATTTCATTTGTTTGCTGCATTTTTTTTATCAATGCGACTGCACTTTGATTCAAGATTCATGATTCAAGAATTTATTGTCATTGCACAACAGTTAACATCAACCACTGTCAATGAAATTCTTAAAGCTCTTGCTCCCTCCAAAAAGTGCTAAAAAATATTAGCAGGAATAGAAATGCAAATACACAATAGAATATATCATTAACTTACAATTAAGTAACAAGTTACTTCCAGCTGAGGTCCCTCTCACCGATGTTGCTAAATTATTGTTCTAAGCCCTGTAAATCTGTATTATATCTGTGATGTGTGTACCTTTATTAATAGCATTCATTTTATAAACCCCAAAATCACTTTTTCATGTCTGACCTGACCATGCAAGCAAAAGGCGTCAACCATGATTGTCCTTCAAGAATATTAAAATGTCTTTTTAAAAATGCATGTAGCCTACAGCAGTTTACATATTAGGCTATTCAAGACACCTTTTATGGTGTGTCTATGTAAAAGATTTCACCAAATTAATCTTATTTGGTGCTGATATATGTGGACAATGACTATATTTTATTACTCCCAAATGAACTACACAGTACCAGGATTTTCCACTTAATTCCAAACAGACCCTCAATGTGTCCTGCAGGTTAGCTTTGTCCATCAACAGCAGCACACACACTATATTATGATGTACAACAGCATTTCCTCAGGAAGGAAAAACCTCCCACATCCACTGTCATTCTCTTACAGTCTGTGACACTCAGTGGTGTTTTTTGGATCTTTGATTTGAGCTCCTTTTCTCTTCGTCTCTCCTCTGAAACCTCTGCACTCTTTAAAGTAGGACTTCTGTCTCCGAGGACCGCGTCAGAAAATCTTTACAGCCAGGCTTATATTACCGTGAAAGCTTTTCTTCTACTCCTGAGTTGGAAAAAGGAAGAAATGAAGAGCAGATTTTTATGACCAAGGTTTGGATATCATTAAAAGAATGCTGAACTCCGTTATAAAACCATTTTTTTATGTTTACAATGAAATACTGTACCATCTCAGATATTATCATGGGGCAGATGATGCTACACAGCTATATGTTTTGAAGGATGAATACTGTGGGTTTGAATCTTTTATTCATTTTTTAAAATCATTTTAGATCCACTTCCTTCTGTTGAATTTGAATTGCCGAAGAAGGCATGTGTAGCAAAGCCAACACGGGCCAACCAGGCCACATGGGAGACAGTCTAAAGGGAACAGAGGGGCCTTGGTTTGTGCTGCAACCTCTTGGTTACAGGGCAAATACTCCATCTTTAAAGACTTTGCACTCTAACCACAGACTGACTGCTCATGGAACAGAAATGTTGTTTCATACAAAAAGAAAAAATAAAGCGAAAAATATCAGAGTCCCTCAGTACCAACGCCAAACTCTGAATTGCTTACAGTTCTCCTCTTTGTTCACTATCAATGTGTGAATCTAATTGTGTGCACACATGTGTGTGTGTTTATGTGACCCTCCTTGTTGCCCTCTCACTTTATTCTGCATTCTTTAACCTTGCTTCTGCTAGACAATGTCTAAGGACAGTGCAGCCCTGTATCCCCTCAAGATAATGGCCTGTTATGAAAACATCACACTGGTCTGACCTGATGCCTTTTGTAATCCTCTTGTTAGTCTAAAAATAATTTATTTGCTCAGCTGGACAGCTCATCAGATGGCATCAAAATCAGCAAAGTTATTTCATTTCTGTTAATTAGGCCAGTCTGGACAGGACAAGGAGACCAGATAAAAGAAAGCAGTCTAAAAAGATTTAGGTTATGACACGTATGACGGTGAGAAAATGAGGAAAAATTGTTTCTGCTCATGGTAATATTCTGTCATTTAAAGGGAAAGGACGATGAGTGATTGGCTAACACAATCACCACAAAAACAACCAGTGACCTCCGTGGTATGTGCTGAATACACACAGCAGATCAAAGTCGCATTGTCTTTTATTGCAGACGATGCAAACTTCCTGACTCAGCGCGACTCAAATCAAAACCTGAACCAGAAAAGACATGACAGTTCGACATTAGTTTTGGAAAAGAGACTGGGAATAATCATTTATTTGACTATGTATTAGCAAAGCTGGCTTCAAATTTGCAACTGAGATGCCAAAGATTAACGCTCACAGTCGTACATGCACACATGTGCGGGTACAGAATGTGAGAATCTGGCTTGATGGATGCAAACTGGACATTTCCCCGTTGTCCTCAGCCAGCTCATTTACATCTTGTGTGAGGGGGAATCAAGATTTCTCACACCTCTTAGCCAAGTCATGCTCTGCCAATCGAAACTAAGTACATGTGAGCACATAGTAATACCTTACCATATATGCTGTTCATCTTCTCTTCACTCTGTCTATAAATGCAGCATGAAGAACACCCAATATCAATATTTTATATCAACAGTAGATCTTTGTGCTACATGAGTGGTACTGAGCCAACTGAAAATTATCCCATGACTCCCCAGATAGCTGACACGGGACTTCCATCTGTCCATCAGGTGGACACAAACATGTGAACTTTAATGTTGCTCCTGGTCTTCTTGTCCAGTGACAGCCACTATATTTTTTAAATATGGGACTAATGGTGAATATTTTCAGACAGTCTCTCCTGGAAGACATTCATAGTGTTTCACATGTGAAAAATGAAAATAGCTCTGTGAAGAAGAATAGGGAGAGCTAAAGAGGCACAAGTTCAACCTTCAATAATTAACTAATATGTTTTCTAAAAGTTGAGTGTTGTGCTCATTGTTTGTTTTTCCTGTCCCAGACATGGTTAAAAATCAGTTATTCTCATTTTAAAACTATGTTCAAATTGTCTTTTCATTAATGTTTGACTGCATGCCTCAGTCCAGCACCAGGTTGATACTATGGAGACTAAGAAGCATAGCAGCAATGTGATCTCATCCCCTAAACCTGATTAGATTTATGCAGTGCACTTCAAACACTATGCATTTTCTTTAAACTATGGGGGTGGCTGAACACTTTGAGATATACATCACCAAGCCGTACTGTGTATAATCTCAGTTCCCTATAAGACACTAAACAGAAAGCTATTAGACATCTTCTCTATCTTCCCCAAACCCTCTCCATGATTCATATCTGTTTCACAACCATGTATTTTCCTGCTCTTTCCCATGTCTGTGCTTCATCTCCCTGGGTGATGCTACTGACTTTTTGGCATTGTTACAAATGTTTTTCAGAGAAAAAACATTTTTAGAAAAAAGCCGATTTTGTCCTGAGTTGTGTCAGCTTGTAAATATCTCAATTAGTCCATAAAACATCTGGATTATGTTCATGAAGCCACTGCAGCGCTGCAATGTAAGCACACCTCTCAACCACTAGGTGGCTCCCTACATTTCTGGATTTGGCTCCACCAAGGGGGGTACCTGGTGATAAA
Organism: Amniataba percoides; assembly: GCA_037176925.1. NCBI lineage: Eukaryota > Metazoa > Chordata > Actinopteri > Centrarchiformes > Terapontidae > Amniataba > Amniataba percoides. Next base: position 10,877,340 of record JBAJHX010000033.1, on the reverse strand, counting down.
GACTGCAGTTAGGCTTAATAGTCATAGTGTGTCCAGTTTGGTTTATAATTTAATAATTTATCAAATATTCGAGTCTTCACATCTAAATTCGTTCAGTCTTTCAGGTATCTTTCACAGATACCCTCCCTCGACCATTAGGTAAAACAGCCTGTAGCAAGTGATTAGGGAGAGAGCAAAGCAATGGAGCAGGGTAATAAAGCTGCTGGTGTAATTAAGATTAGGGCTGTTTTCACTGGTTCTGACAGGCACCAGACACCCACGCCGGATTGAGAGAAGCTGGATGGGGAGGAAGGGAGAGATGGAGAAAGTTGTGTGTGAGAGAGAGAGGCATGGCTAATCTTTTGTCCAATGCCCACGGGCACAGTGGACTGGAAATGGGGAACAGTGTGAAGGAGGGTGAAGCAAACATGAGAGCAGGCAAGTTAAAGTTTGGGAAGAGGGTGAGGGGTTGTAGGTCAGGCTGGGTGATGGTGAGTGTTCATCGGAGACATGGATTTGTCTGCATAGCTGCACAGACCAAATGAAACCAGAGACTGTATTTACACTGTAACATTAGATTTACAGTCTCATTAGATGGCAATCAGTCGCAATTGCTTAAACTACTCCACCCTCTGGCATATCCTGACAATTGCCATGAAACTTACAATATACTGTAAATGTCAGCAATGATCCCGTCACAATACACAGTGACTTATTATCATGAATTATGTTGTTATAGGGCTGTTATTCATGTCATTATGGGGGCCAAGCCTGTCAAATAAACATAAACAACCAGCCCGCTGTGGCCATGGTGGCAGGGCTCAGCTGACATGCAGAGTTATTGTTACGGTTCATGTGCAATAATGCACTGCAGTCTAAACATACATATGTGTGATTTAATTAATATTTCTCTTTTATCACTTACTGTACACAGAGTGGGTGGTCAAACAGTTGTGCTGTTCTAAGGATTTCTTACAGTGTGTAACAGTGATCATGTGTGTTGAGACCTAGAGCAAATTTCCCAGCTCCTCCTGTCCACATGACGAAGTGTCCTTGAGCAAGACACTGAATCCCAGTTGCTCCTGATGATTAGACCAGTGCCTTGCATATATAGTATAGATTTTTAAAAGTATCCTACCTACTGTCTAGGGATCTACTGGATAAGTGGTACCAATTTAATAATTGTATTATATTTGTCATCGCACAACTAACATCTACAGTTTTTGCAGCACTGATCATATGCACTCACTTACATTTAATAGTATAAATGCCACATATAACCTGGATGCTAAGCCGGAAACAAATGGAACCAGTGCACAAAAGTGTCTTTGTTAGAGATTTAAGGAGATTTATGTAGCTTACTTTGGCCCTTACCAGGAGTCAGGGTGTGTGTGTGTGAGCTCTGTGACTGTGGCTGCTCGTTTCAGTAGGCCTCTGCTGTGCCTGAACAAGCTTACACCTCAGCCAAACCTGCGTCAAGCGATTATACGGGCTTGCATTTACGCATTTGTAAGTGTGTCAAAGGGTTTCAGTTGGCCCTTGTGGCATTTTGTCTCATATCCTTTGTGGTGGTGTACTATTCACCGTGTTCAGAGAGCCAGTGTTGCGTGAAAGTAAACTGCACACAGAGTGGAACTTGTTTATAATATTTTCAAGTGTGCAAGCATTGCTGTTTATTTACTGACGTAAGCTGCAGCCTATTCTGTTAACCCTTAGTCTTGCTAAAACCGAACCAATAAAAATGGATGCCAAACTGGAAGCTGTGTGCATGACAGCAGCCTTTAGAAATCAAATGTTTCTGATGATCTGATTACATGGAATCACCTAAATCCTCCCAATTATGCAGGAAAACCAGAGGAAGTTAAGGGGTGGTGGCAAGAAATTCTTTGGTTACTGCTAATTCTGTATGTGTGTGTACACAGTATGTGCGTGCACATGTGTGTGAGTTCGTTTTATATTAAATCTTCACAGATAATGTTTAACCAGCACTAATGACAAATGGGATACAGTGTGCAAATGATCCTGAACAGAACAGTTTCACCTTGACGTACAATGTGGAATGCTAAACCAGCTGAAAGTGGTATTGTTGTTGTGTGAAAGTATGTGTGTGTATGAGAGAGAGAGAGCAAGAGTGAGACTGATTAGCAGTAAATGGAGCAACAGGGGCACTGAGTCACAAAACTTTCTGAGGTAAACTCGTCCAGGCCAAGAGGGCTCCACATCGTGGCACTTATGGATTATTCAGCTTTGGCTTTTTTACAGCCATCCATTTAGCAAACTATCAACTATGCATCCAGAAAGCCGCTTTTGTAACTTCTAGGTTACCGACCACTTCACATAGCTTTTGAGAAGCGTTAAGGCCACATTTTTAAACAGGGAACAGGGAAAGTATTTGAGGTCATGGGGAACTCAGAGAGCGTTTGGTGGATTGTAGTGGAGTGTGCCTGCAGGATCCTTGGTGTTTCTACAGCAACAGGTGAGACACAAATAAAAACACAAACAGAAAAATAGGACAGTATTAAATTCAGAGTCATGTTTCTCTCTTATTGTTTCAGTATGAGCCTGATTTCTTTGGATACACTAGCAAATGTGAAAAAAGAACTCCAGATCCTCTCTTTGATAAGTTCTACAATCAGAGCTCACATGTTGTTGTAAAGATAAAAATAAGGACTTTGAATTAAACAGTTGATTAGAAGTAATAGTAGCAGCAGTCGTGGTTATAGCAATTATAGCTATGCAGTGTTGCAACCTGCTGTTTAAAGCAGATATCTTACTCAATGTCTGCTCTGAAATCTCAAAAGTGTATTTCTTAAGAAAATATTTAAGAGATGTTAGATTTATATTTCAGATTTATATTTCAAATCTTGATTTCCTGAACCTAAAATATTAGACGGTCAGATAGTGATGTTGGCCAACCGTAATCTTGACCTCAAAGATCACCAAACCATCTTTCAGCTGATATATGGAGCATGTAAAAATGTACTTGATCATACATAACCTCGCTGTTACCGTCCACCGCTCCTCTGTTTTCCTCATGCACACAGGAACAGATTGCACGCAGCTCTCTTAGCCACATTAAATCATCACAGGGGAAATGGCTCTCTGGTTGCTGCCTCCTTCAAAAAATATGGGACCCCCGCAACTTAAATTCAAACAGCTGCAGAGGCTGAACATCTACTGAGAGACATGTGCCTTGCATCACACCACAAGCAAGTCTCTGCATCCAGCTGGTTTACTGGGCTTATGCGATCACAAGCTGTTCTGCGTTCGCACCTACATGAGCTTTCAGTGCATTGTTTCTATACGTGTGTGTGTGTATGTTTATGGCATGTCTGCATGCGCCTCTGTCTCTCTGTCTGTGTGTTCACATGTCTGCACGTCTGTGTCGGCCCGTCTGCCTCGGTGTGTGTTCTATAGACAGACATACGCACAGGGAGCACATATATGTTAATATCCAGCTGGTCTATATGCAGCGTTAATTCCTCTCACACTCTATAAACGACCAGAAACCATTTAGCTACATTCCCCTGATTTCCCTCTGGTGCAGATTCTATCTCTGAATTTCTGGTAAGCAGGCCAGAGAAATTGCTTCCATGTGCGTGGCGGTGATCAGGTCGTAACCATGCTTACCTCCTTTGTACCACACAGGGAACAATTGGTTAATAAAGCAGGTTTGTCTCTGTACTATTTACGACTTTGTTGTTGTATAATTTCATATCTTTTTCATGTTCAAATGTGTTTTGCTGTTAGCGTTCAGACTTGGAAATCCTCACAATAGAGGAAAAGTTAAACATTTTGAGTTTCTTGCAGAGAGTTAAATGAAAGAACTGATAATACTCACATATATGTCCATTAAATATACAGCCAGTAGTTTACCAATTACCAACATAAAGCACACTTCAAATATTCTTATATAACGTATATGATAAGTTTAATACTTACAGTAATACAACCTCCAGTGTGAACTATGAGTTCAAGTAGGGTCACTCAAGTTGATGTTCAATGCTCGATGAAGGGAGAAATGGTTTAGATCCAGGACTGCTTCAGACTTCACAAGTGCAAGCTAAGGCTGCAAGAATGCAGCAGCATGACTAAGATGCATAAAGAGTAAAAAGTACAAAATTGCATCACACGAAACATTAGCTGTATTCATACAAGTTTGAGAGGTTAGATTTGGTTTCACTTAACCTGCCACTTAAACCCTTCCTGCGACTAATAAGAAAATCATGAACTAAGTCTGACATCTGGTGGACAGAATAGGCTCACCAGTGAGTCTTATCTTCCTGTCTCTTTTTCAGTGTTGTGTGCTGTGGGTGTGGAGACCCTACAACAGGGAGAGTTTAACAGCCTCGGCATATACCTACTGTAAGTTCTTATGTTTTGTATGAACTGAAACCTTCAAAAGCACTCCTGACTATGGCCTACTTCAGAGCCGGTGGTATTCTAGAGTTACAAATAGGCAGCCTGGATTTTAATATGCTAAAGAATGTGTGGCCTCAGGGCTTTAAAAAACAATTACAGTACTGTACCTGCCTTCATAGTTCCTCATACAGTATATACACACATTTCAAGAGATGATAGGAGGGAGTTAGAGAGATGAAGTGTGGTGCAGAGGGCAGAGAGGAGGCCAGTCTTCACTTCTTATTATCTCTGTGGCTCAAAGCCAGACTCCCACAGAGCCACGGGAAAACATTTCCCAAAGGAGACCAGAAATGCACAGCTGTTTATTTTGCCGGTACACACACACACAAGCAGAAGCACAGAATTTAGCGATAACTCTTTACACAGAGGGCAATGTACGATGATGGTTAGTCTGGGGGCATTTTTCTGGTTCATTGGATTAGATGGTTATGAGACTATTTAAACACAAAATAGAGAAGGGGGCATTGGCTGTAACACCAAACACAACTCCTACATGCCTGAAGACTTTTGCACCAAATGAAGGCGATAGCTCTTTTCATTGTGCTCGTCATAGTGCCCTTGAAGTCCCCCCGTGCTACATTTTGCGCAATTTGGAAAATACAATCTTAACCCACAGCCTGAGATAAAATACACAGAGACAGAGAATGTTTACATCTAGTTTAAATAGTTTCAACATAGTTTACTGATTTTAACAGTGGCACTGTATCAGTTTCATCTGGATCTAAACTATTTTTCTCCAACCAGAGTGTCATCTTTTGGCATCATGATGTTTGAGCTGGCATACTTCCTGGATGCACTTCTGTCAATGTGTTTGCTGTGAGTAAACAATTCTTATCTACAACATCTGGAGCATAAATACATGGGGGGCGTTTTCTCTGAGGTAATTTCTTTGGCCAGCTATTGACCTTTGTCAGTGGAAAGCAGGTCCATAAAACCTAAATCTAAACAAGATAGAAAATTGTGTTGTGCCATGGCAACATTCAAATTAGCTTCTTTTTTTTTTTTTACTGTCAAAAGAATATAAAATTAAAAGAAGATCTTAAGATATTGGTAGAACTGATTATTAAGTTAACTTGGCTTGCTGTGTGCATGTGAAAGAAACCCTCATTGTTTTTGTTGCTGCCTCAGTCCCTCCTCTTCCTCTGACCTCTCTCTGTAGCTGTCCTCCAGACTGGCAGCTGTTTACGCTGTGGGGGAAGATGGCTCGAATTGGAGGCTTCCATAAGTTCCTCTATTACTCTATAATGTCAGTGGTCTGCTTCTTGCACCCTGTGTTGGTGTGGCATGCAATCATTCCAGGTAAAACCGCACCAGCAAGCACAATACTTTCACTGATAATTACTCAGGTCCTAAGACTTTTTCATGACAGTGTGACAGTAAGCAAGCATGAACAATATGACGACCCTGAAACCGGAGCAGTTCAGCTGTCACTGAATTCATGAATTCATGAATTCATTCGTAGATGTGATTTCCCCATTGTGCTTATCCAAATGTCATCTTTGAAAAAAAAGCCTGTAGAAATAGAGCACATTTTGTGATTACAGGGACGATGCTTCTGGTGACAGCCTTTTTCAACTTTATACTCAGCAAGAAAACAAAGATCAAGTCACCCAAAAGGCCGCAAGAGAGCGACCAAGGCCCAACCACCGTCTGTGTGACAGAAGGAGCGGCAGCCCCAGACAGCACTTTCTCATTCCTCCACATGGTAGCAGGCAAAAGAGGTGGGCCGCTGACTTTCTCGACCAGAGACCGCTGCCTCGGCATTGGAGAGAGAGGGGAGAGCGTCCGGGCCATGCTGGAGCAGACAGCAGAACCCGCAGGCGCAGACAGGGAGAGGAAAAGGTGGAAAGAGAGGAGACTGATAAGCTTCAGAGGTAGGGAGGAGCCGGTGGAGAGAGAGATGGAAGAGATGGACTGCTACTATGAGCCAGACACCACCTCAGACACTGCACCTATGATTGCTGACTGAACATCCCCCTGCGCTCAGATGGAGCTCTTCACTGATATCACACAAAGAAAACCATGTGCAATGTATTCATGCTGCATACATATACATATATTTGGTGGACTTTTTCTGAGAATAACATTATAATATGTCTGACCAGCCAAAATAAGAGCATTGTTGAATGCCCATTTATAGCTATGTAATTACACAACAAAGGTATGAAGATTATTAGATTTTTTTACTATTATTATTATGTTCCACTGATTTGTACATGTTTTTACTTTAAAAATCTATTTGTACAAAATGAAGATTTTATATGTGAAATTAATTATTAAGTACACCACTTTGATTTTCAAATATATAAAAGAAATAAACCATTTTTGTGCACTTTATGTGCATGTGAGTGGCTTTTAGTCTGATAGCCTGTTTTTTGCAATGCCAGCACTGATTGAAGAGCAGACATTAACGCAGAGCAATCCAATCCAGTCACTACAGCATGCATTATTCATGAGGCAATAAATTAGATCAACTGTTTCGCTCATTCAGTGTCAGAGAAAATAGGCGCGAATGTGACTGAGAGTAGCAGGCGTTAGGAGCTTGTGCAGGTGCATGTGTTAGTCACATTCAAGTCTCCTCATTGTGTGTTTGTCGTGTGTGAACGGTGACCATGGAGACGGGAGCTCTGGGAGGAGTGCTCGTGTTATTATGGTGATGAGAAAAACATCAGATCACCCACCAGAGCGCCACCATAGGCCTGTGTTTCACCAAAACACATTTTATGTGTGCCAAACATAATTACAAGTATTATTCATGCATTAATAACATCTTATATGCTGTGCATTGGTGATATTAATAGGGTGTGCGGATCAGACCCAAGCTCTATAAATCATCATGAAATTAGCATATATCTGAGACAAAAGTGAGAGTAAGAAGCCTTTTTCAATTGTTTTTCTGTTGTTTCATCACGCTACAAAGGATACAATCCACCATACAGATATTCCTTATTTATTCAGGTCATAAATCAATACTGCTCTGTTCTGTCAAAACACACATACACACACACACACACACTGTCTTCCTCAGTCCTTTGTTCACTGAACTGCAGATACATAACCGTATGTAGCCTTAAGAGAGGCAATCTCTCTGCAGCATCAAAGCTAAGGAGAGAATCAATAAAAGCAGAGAGTCTCATTCATCAGAAAGCACCTCACTGAGAAACTGGGGTCAGACACGTGAAAACACACTCGCACATAAATAGCCTGTAGGTTAAACAACTGGGTTATTCTCCATATCTGACGCAAATTACACCCCAAGCAACAGCCACATGGTGTCATATATTCTTTCAACCTTTTCAACATGTTTTTTTTTTTGTTGCACAATACAACAAAGCTGCGTCATGAGGTTTGAGATGTTCTGGTGTTTTAGGCCGAGAACAGAGAGTCTTTGTCCAGAGTTTGCCGAGGTCTGCTCACTGGCCCATAATCACTGCTGTATTATCATCTTCACAATGATCTCTGGTCAATTAGCAGCTGACTCACCCAATAGAAAAACAGAGGAGAGGACGTGAATGTCAGTGTTTCCAGCACTTCCATAAATGTTCCACCAACTTTGTCATGCCCATATCCTGCAGAATGAGCTGTTCTCTGTAGGGGAAGTTATTCAGCTGCTGGAACAATTTACTTCCTCTGTACATTTTAAATCATAAATCCTATTCAGACAGACAGAGCAAGAGAGAGAGAGAGAGGGAGAGAGAGAGAGAGAGAGAGAGAGAGAGAGAGAGAGAGAGACTTCCTTCAGTTTGTGTTTCCACCCTACAATAGTTTCCTAGATGGCAGATCCAGGCTCAAAAACAGGATGGGTGAAATAAATCTTTACAAGTCACGGGGACGTCTTCCTTTTACTGCTGAGATGGAAAAAAACAGGACGGGTGTAAGGCTGCAAATGTAAAATCAGACCAAAAAAAAAGTAGAGATTTAGATTCTTTGCGGTCTTTGTGTTCGATTTCATTGAGTCAAAAATTATTCACACAAAAAATTAAATGAAAGAGAACAAATTATAAAAAGCATGTAACACAAATGATGTATAGACGATAAAAAGACTTAAACTCAGCAAGCATACAAAATGTCCATGATAAAAAAAGAAAAAAAAAACTATTTTACACAGGACTATCTTTGTATTCCAGCTATTTGTGGGCAGCAGTGCACGGGAGGTAAATTCCTGTCCACCACTTACAACACAGATAATATCAAATGCAAATGTGTATTTTTGCATGAAACAAAACAGTGAAAACATCTCAATGTAATGTGGGTTTTGCATTACATGCTACAAATACTACTCAACTTCAACCATCCTCTCTGTGCTGATTCTTTGAGCGGTGTAGTAGAGCTTTTAAAAACCCTGCTGTGAATGACGAGACGGAGCCAAAGAGGCACCTTGATGGCGAGGAGAACGGTACGCGACCCTGATCTTCAGGCCCCGCCCACTCTCGCCACTAATTGGCTGAGCGTGATGAGCGCGGCCTCCCATTGGATGATCCCGCTGTCAGTTTTTTATCTCCCCAGCTCTGAATACCACACGGCCGCAGAGGCATGAAGACTGATAAGGAGCGATAACCAGGACACACCGCCGGCGGATACACGGAAGAGGACGGAGGACGCTCTCTGCTATGGTAAGACCCCCAAACTGAGCACATTTACTGAGGGATATTTTCGGACGAGGAGATAAAGTTTACGGATGTAAAACAGAAATGAAAGCAACAGAAATCCCTGAAGGTGTCGAGAAGTTGGATGCAGGTTACAAACGGTGCACAAACATCTTTTTATTTCATTGAGGAATATTAAAACAGTGCGGTTTTTAAGAAACTTTCACCTTTAGTCTGCTGTAAAGGGTTAGTTTTAATTATAACAGGAGCTCCAATTGAAATGCATCATTCCTCATCCTTATTCTCCCTCTTCAGTCAGTCAAATGTAGACGTCTGTTGAAATGTTTTTTTATATATATAGTGGGGGTTTGTGTGTGTTATTTGAAGCTCTCCTGCACATTTCGCGCGCGGGGATGGATCGTGCTCGGGCGCAGCTGCGGGGAAAAGGTGCGATAATTGGATGCGACTCTCGCGATGATCAGACCAATTAGCAGACCTGCTGATGAAAGTCTTTGTCCGCCGAGGGAGCTCACACACTCGGGCGATGCGTGATTTTAGACACAAGAGAAGAGACAGATTATGTAAATTGACCCAAATCTGAGCACCACCCAGAGGAGTGACCCTTATTTTAATTAATTTATTTGTTTTCTTTTGCACGTTTGGTCCTGTGCAGCCATGTGCACTGCATGAATAATTCATTATAATGGTGACAGACGGGAACCCTTTAAGTTATGGAATATTTATCCAGCCATTATTTTGTATGAATATTTATGAAAGATGGACTGACCATCCCATTATGCACCCACTTTGTCAGCAGTTTCCTTGGATGAAAGTGGAGGTGGGCAGAGGTCCTTAAAGGCTGACAGGTACCGCCACTGCCTCAGAAATGAAACCTTTTGGAGGTTTTTTTTTATGTAGATGAGGAACAAGTCCAATAGAGGAGTTGATTTTTATATGCGTCTGTAAAAGGATAAGAAGAGGAGAAATAGTGTGACAGGAATCTAAAATACTTCAAATCAAAAGAGAGCGAAAGTCTTCTTCCTTCGTGCTTGGGGGTCATTGTTTAGCTGAATTAGCACCTCACCTCACACAGATCACTTCCCAGTCAGACAGTTGTGTGGTCACTGCTGGCTTGTCTGTTTCCTGGTTTTTGTGGTAACAATCACTGCTCATGCGAGCACTTTTTTTTCTATTTTTCTCCCAAACGAACTTCTGTTTCAGCTGCAGGAAGCGTGAAAGAATCACTTCCCGTGTGCCAGAGCTCATACTTGGGAAAGATCTGTCTCATGTACTTTAAAAGAAAATAGCTCATAAAACAGGAATTGATGAGCCAATGAACTTTCCTATGAATGGGTTAGTATTAGATCAGAATGGAGTGTGTCAAAGTGGAGCTGCATTAGCAAGTCACAAATACTTTAACTTCCCTTCCCTAACCTCCCTTTTTTTATCATGTGGCCCAACAATGCACAGCAATGCAACAATGTAACTTAATGCCTCAGCTCGGAGTCCCAACCAGAAGCTCAGCCATTTACACTTTGGAGTAAATCTGTAAACTATCCTGCCGGCTCCATCCCTGCAGGTGGTGTCAGAGATCATCATCATCAAAGTTAAACCCAAACTGCTGAGATGGAGCAGCGCTGCTCCACCTCACAGATCAGGATGGAGTTGAGTGTGAATAATGCTTTAGGCACTAGATGGCAGCATCACAGCACCAACATCATGACCGATGGTGATTGCTGAAAACTTTCAGCGTCCCTTTGGAGCAAACAGTCTGATATAGTTAGAAAAGGCAAGACGGCTCTTTATTAGGTTTTAATGGTGACTAATATTACCCAATTCTGTAAACTAAAAAAGTTGTCAAACTAAAGCTCATAGTAATAAAGTAAATGTAAAATACTAAAAAGAAAACAACCTTTTTTTTCAAATTCCAGAAACACAATATATTGCTACTGAATATAGAAGTATAACAGTAATAAGGGTAATAAAAAACACACCATAATAAAAGTTGGTCATCAAGTTGGTCATCGGTGATCAATGTTTTGCCACTACATATTTACCAATGCGTACTTTCAGTCACGTGGTTAACTTTGCATTGTAAGAAGATGTTTTTTTTAATATATTTAGTATAGATTATATGTGCTACATAGGTACACTGGATTGAAGTGGTATCTGTTCTTACATGCCATCTGCTGTGAAGAGTCAGTTTCCTGTCTAACTCTATCAGTGATAGATAATATTTGACTCGATGATAACGACGTTAATACTTCATTGTAAGATCATATCTAAATTCTTTCTTGCATCACAGCAGCTCCATTGGCAATGTCTAAATGTCTAAACTAAAAAGGTAAATAGTAACCAGACACAAGATACAGAAAACATTTACACGGTATCACAATGATAGGACTTTGCTCAAAGGCAGCTCTCACAGTTGTGACCAGTTATACAACATTTAAATAGAACACAAAGCAAACTAAAAGAATACTGAGACTCCCAACTTCTCTCAGCATGGTCACTGATCTTATACAGGGTGAGAAAGGTCCCATTAAATTCCTTGCCTGCAGGTTACAATGGACCGTCTGTTGAGCAGCTTACTTTCACTTTCCATTTGACTACCATCTGAAGTTAAGTATGAGATCGAGTGGGGTTGCACAGCAGCTTTGCAAGAATCCATATCAGCGCCAATAGGTGTATTAGTTGGAAAACAAAACAAGCTAGCACACGCCTCACTTTCCATCACCCACGAGGTAAAAGTAGGTGTTGGTGTGTGCTGTCTTTTGAGGCTCCATTTTGGTCGGTCACATGTCTTCCAGGAAATCTCAGCCAGTGTGTGCTCCTTTATTAGCCACCGTAAAACATTCACTTTTACCGCTTCACGCCCTGATCACTTAGAAGGCTTTGTTGTGTAACACCAGCTAGTCCCTAAAAGTATTAAAGGCTGACCTTTGATACGCACAAACAGTGTTGTGTTTAATGTAACCTCTGTAACGAATGCTCTCCCATCAAAGTGCCACCTCTGAGAAGATATTTATACATTCACGTTATAATACAACACACAGTCAGCTCTTGTTACAGCTCTGAGTTGTTTTTACAGATGTTTTGAGGGAGACATGTTTGCTCTGTGCTTGCCGCTGACTCATATCCTGTAGTTTATTAACTAAAGCTGTCGCTGCGAGTTAAGTGACCTCTTTTATCCTGCCAAGGAAGCAATCGTCTTTCCCATCATTCAGATTGGTTATAACAATGAATAGCACACACACAGTCACACTATAGATCTGATATATTTATTAAAAAAACAATGTCTGAAATGAAGATTATCATATAAAAATAAATATCCAAGTAAGTGTCTTCAGTTAGCTTTTCCAGCTTCATACACAGAACTACACGTAAACAATGCGTTGACCATTTAACAGTGTTTTAAAGCTAAAACTTGAAATTTACAAGCCTCCGGGGCTCAGTTTTCAGCGTCACATCAGTCATTTGCACAGAGAAAATAAAGCCCCCTGCTGCTGGCCTTAAAAGAGAGTTTGATGGACAGCCTGGACAACAGTTAAGGACAGCTTTTAACTGGGCAGCGTGACGTCTGTAGAAAAAGAGGAGTTTTTTTAATGGCCTCTGGTGACCTGGAGTCCACAATGTGGCAAGAATCAGTATGTGCACACTTCTCTCCATGCAGTAGCTTTATATCATTTGTCAAGCTGGTTGACTATTGGGAGTTGGAGGAGGAGGCTTTCCTGCTTTGACCCCGGCTCCTCTGTCGAGACCGCTGGCGCTGTCTTCCTTTCCCTCTCCTCCTCCTCAGGCACAGCCTCACATCACGATTCAACTTCTTAGCCCTAGAAATCACAAACACAGAGATACACACTTTAGTCTGGAGGTAGCACTGTGAACTGATACACCTGTGGTGACAATCAGAGAACTTGTGGATTAAAATGATCATATCTCTGATGATGATGATGATGATGAAAGGACTGCATTAAATACATGATAAAATATAATGTAAATGAGTAATACAGAATTAGCGGATTACCTCTTAAATCTAACTGACTAGAGGATCTAACTGATACTTTTTTGTCTCACAAGTGGCAAAACATGTGGAGGAGAGCTTAAGAATCTGCTCAACTGGGCACTTTGTTAAGACAAGAACTGGCTCGGCAACAAATAAGATCCTATTGGCTGCGATTTACAGGAAATATGAAGACGGGTGGAACCCTACTATAACCAATTAGGACGCTCATCTCCAGTATTCTGTATTAGGAATATTGCATATGACTCCGGGGTTGACAAAGACTATTCAGTCCCTTTGTGTTACTAAGCCCTTACAAAGGTAAGGTTTTAGGTTTTCTTTTATCAATGCTCTCACCTCTCCCAGCAGCGAATCAGCTGTTTGCCCATCAGTGCCTCTGGATTCAGACACACTTGCCTGCCATCCTTCAGTGTTACTCTGAAAGACACACATGGACCCACACATTTACTCACACTCATCTGTTTGTGCACACGTGCGTGTGTTTTCTGCAGGAGCTGGTACTCACAACACTGTGAATTTGTCACAGCCGGGCTTCTTTGGCTGGACATTGAGATCTATCAGCTGCCCCTTCACACCTTGTTCCGTCTTCAGACACAAACATCTTCCCGGGACAAATGTGCTGTCTGATTCTCTCACTGCACAGACACAGTAACAGGATTACAGGTTAATTCAATACAACATGAGCGGAGATTAAGTTACTGCAGGACCACATGTTCAGGCTTTGTCCAAACAACACAACAAAGTTTTTTCTGTCTGGATTTAGTGAAAGGAAAATACACAAATAAGAGTATAGATAAATCTGTAGCTTCTTACCTGTGATCAGCACACAGCAGAGAGCCAGGACGCCAAACTGACAGGCTGACTGAAGATAAAGCTTCATGCTGGAGACAAGCTTTGCGCTGTTTCTGAGCCCCTGAGCCACATGTTGGTGCTTTATAACCTTGCTCCTCCCCTGCCCACTCAGAGCTGGGCTTTCCAAACCAGGAAATTCCCCATGGCACTTTCCCTCTGAAAACTCAGGAATCAGGATGCAGGGCTCAGGGACACCATTCCTCTGGCTTTGTCAGAAAACACACTTCGAAGGACACAGTGATTAATAACTTTCCTTTCTTCAACTGTGTATTGCAGTTCATTGCACCAGAAAGACACTGGTGTTCCTGACTTGTCATCTTCTTAAGAAACTGTTGCAAAGTGGTGAATGACAGAGGAGTGTTTCTTATCACTATTATTATTCTAACCGTTCATAAGATGTTTGTCACAGTAAGAGGATTAATCCTTGGGTGACACAGAGTTTTCCGGGCTTTGTTGTGCTTTGCCAGGACATGTTATTTTGATCGGTCCATTGGCTCTGTGTCAACTACATCATGTGATTTCTCCTAATTCCCTGTGCCTGCTTGTAGAGCTTGTGTTCAACAGCATATGAAAAAAGACATTAAACCCTCAAACTGAAGCAAGTGAAATATGACAGCTCAGTACACTAATGGGCATGTTTCCTATTCATCACTAGTTGTTTTTTGTTTATTTTTGTTATCTATTTTTGTGTGGTAGTTCATTGTTAAAGTAATTTTCTCTCCAGGAATGTCATCTGTGTGTGCACATCATCTTTTCTATAGAACGAGTCATTAGATAAGATTATATACAGTGTTATAGAGGTAACAGAATCTTTATTTCATTGTCATGTTTCTGTGCAACAGCTGGTCTCTTGTCAGAATGGGTGAGCGTCAGACCTACGTGAAGCTCAGTGAGGAGAAACTTATACCAAAGTAAGTCCTTTTGGCTCACTCACTGCACACCCATTATATTCAAGAAAGTAAAATCTCAGGGGTGATTAAATGTATTCAGTTTCATCATTGCTTGAGTTGTGAGCGCTAATCTGTCTTTTGTGGTTTTGTGTTTATGTTCAGGTCGGACATCCTGTCACTACTTAGGACCTACAACTGTTACCACGAAGGGAAAAACTTCCAGTTGAGGACTCGCGAGGTAAGAGAGGCTAAGCCGCAGACAGACCACCTGACAGGAGACAGTGCAGGCAGAAATAACAAGATAAACAAGACAGCAGTTATTTGCAATTGCTCAGCGGTGTGCGTGGGCGTGCTGGATTGCAGGACATACAACACTGTAAAATGGGTCACACTCAAACCAAAACTAGAACCAGTTAAACCAGCACTCAGGCCAGTTATGATGACAGAAAAGCTTCTGCACAAGCGTCCATGGTGTTCCTGAGCTCAGACTTGCCATTCCCATGTTCTTTTCCAACATGCTAACCAGCTGAGAAACCACAAAAAGCCCCATTTTTCCCTCAAACTGAAAATGGAAGTGGAAGGAGGGAGGGGTCTCAGATTTTATGTATACACTAAGTGCTTAGCAAAGTATTTTGTAAACGTTTTGCTACTGTGGTGTGTCTGCAAGGCTGTTTGTAGGAATTTGGTTATTTGTTTGATAATCATTCTATGGGTTTTATGGTCGGGAGTTCCCCTCTGTGTTCACTATCAGGTTTTCCAAAGAGGGGCAGTGTATGCGTGTGTGTGTGTGTGTGTGTGTGTGTGTGTGTGCAGCCATGAGTTGTCCCTCTTTTTTGCACCCCCAACCAAATCCACTACATTGTCTCACTCTGGGAAAATCCCCCCAAGTCACAGACACACTATGGACATCTAACATACACATGTATTATAGAGAGTGCAAAAGATATATAATATAGATATACATTCACATTAAATTAATCAGAAATAAGCATACAATAGCTCTTAAAGAGGCCATTCTTACTGTACATGAGTATTTGATGGGAAGATATTAAACAGAACTCAGCTCATTACAGAGAATGACTCAACACATTGCATTGGCCACCAGTAACCAGTAATCGGTCATCAGAAGCTTTAATGTGGGTTTTAAACAGTGTGTCATCTTTCCAATTCGCTGACAACAACAAGTGACTAATTCACCCGAACATACTGCTTCACGAAAAGCTGATTAGTTCGGTCTAGACTTTCTGAATAATGATAATAAATGAACATATATAAGTATGATAGCTGTAAAAAGAGACTGCTGCAGTGGAAACCAGTAATTCTGAGCTGTATGTAGCTTTCTGTGTTGTTACACAGGCTGCGCTGTGGCTCCGGTTTGGTGAGAAAAACTTTAGAGACTCAGAAAAAAGACAAGATAATTACTAATTTTAAAGTGAAAATGACTCACTCATTTCTATCTATATTTTGTTTAGAACAATGAATTTATTTATTTTTAGCAAGATATTATCTGTAGAAGTTTCAAAGAAACCTTTTAGCCAAATTGTTTTAATTCAGTGTAGCTGTAACTAAAATAAATATATCAATAGAAAGTATAAAATGGCATAAATACATTCACAGACACAGCAACATTATATATTCTATCTGTATTAGAGAAACACAGCATCACTGACTCAGTCTAGTGACTAAAATGCTGCATTTGTTGGCAAAAAATCCATTTTTACTGAAGCGGAAAAGTTATGACAGCACAATGTGATCATCTGAGCGATGATCTGAAATATGATCCTGACAAACATTCTGCTGTAGGAGAAAAAAAAATCACAAGTTTATTCTTGTTCCACTGTTCAGTTTGTACTGTGAAAATATTTTCCATTCTTTGTAAATTTGATGCGTGTGCAATGTATGACTAATTTATTAGTTTCAAGTTTCAGTCTTAGTTTATTTATCACTGGGTATGATTGCAGTAAAATGTGTATTAGCTCCTTCAGTGTAAAAAAAATACATATAATGCTGTCAGATGAAATAATAGAATAAGTGATAAGTTAATGTCAACTGAAGCTGTAGTAACTTGAATAATGAGTAGAAATAGTCTTAGGACAATTCTTGGTCTTGGTCTTGGTCTGAGGGCAGCAGCTCTTCTTAAGCCTCTCAGTGGTGGCCCGGTGTGTCCGGGATCTTCTATCCGGCAGCAGCAGGGAGAAAAGGCCGTCATCTGGGTGACTGGGATCCTAATCATTCACCTAGCCATAATCTTACACCGTCTGCTTCTGTGATACGTTCAGCCAAATGAAACACTGCAGAGCCTTGTGCTCCCTTTTGGTGCTGTTTTCCTAACAGGTAGTGATGTTCCCCCTCTGGACCATATCCACTTATTTCCTGAAGTTTCTGAGGTCAAACAGTCTGTGTTTTGTCTTCGTCACCAGAGTCAGTAAGCAGTCAGGTCCACATTCAAGGTCAAGTCCCCAGTTATGTGCACACCAAGCTATTCAAACCTGCTCAGCCTCTCCACCAAAGACATGTTCATGTAACAGGGGTGTGTAGTTCTTTCCCTGCTTCTTCCTGATGTCCACTGTCAGCTCCTTCGTCTTCCTAACGTTCAGGAACGGGATGTTGTCACCAGTAGGTCAAGTCTTCTGTTTTTTTTAGGCCCACCACAGCTGTGTCATCAGAAAACTTGACAAAGGAGATTTATAGAGAACATCCCCTTAAGTTATTCAGTGTCTTGTCTGAAAGCTCTGCTCACCTCTTCTGCTTCTCTGGTTCCTGTGTTTGGAGCTTTCAGTTGTTCAGAATTCAGTTATTAGATGGTTATAAGAGGGCTTACTCGATTATAAACTTAAGAACAAGAATTAACTTTCAGTGCTAACTTTTAAGACAGCATGAATTAATGGCTCTGAAAAATGGAAATATCAGCAACAAACATTCTGTGACATCCTCTGCTGAGGAAGATTATGTGATACGATCGATTTGTTGAAATGAAAGTTCTCCTTTAGAATAGAATAGAATAGAATAGAATAGAATAGAATTCAACTTTATTGTCATTGCACCTGCAGTACAGAGCAACGAA
>JBAJHX010000033.1:10830544-10843729 GCA_037176925.1 Amniataba percoides | reverse complement strand
TGTCATTGTCAAGAACTAAATTTGACAAGAACTCTGAAAATTCTGATAGAAATTCAGAGTACGGGCCGGGGGGGCGGCAAAGCAAAGAAACAAAACAAACTTTCATGATGGATTTTAAAATGTAAAACCACAAAATGTTAAAAACAACAGATTGATATCAGGACCATCAGATTAAAAAAAAACATCTACTTGCAAACATGCTTTTTGTTAAACAGAGGAGCCAGTCGAGCCAAAAATATTCTGCAGAGACACAGAAACGGGTAATTATAGTGAGAATCCGAATACTTGATTCATCACAGAGGCAAAATAATATGGATCAGACAAAATTAATCTTTTATTTAATCTTATGTCTGACAGTACATTTGGTTACTTCAAAGAAAGCAGGTTGATAACTTTCAATGTAAGATAAAAACAGACGATCAGAAAATATTTAGTTTTTCTGTTAAATCTTTCTTTGGCCACATGAGCACAATTGTGTGTTGTTGTTTTTCATTGAGTACAAAAGCAGATGTTCAGCTCCTGCAGCACAGTTCATGTGTTTCTACACCTCACTGATTATCTTTGTATCTTTTATTTTTTTTGTTGCTGTTTTATATTTGCCCTCCCCTGTACTTTACATTACAACAGCAGCACATTAAACACAAATAACATCTGATAAAATATTTCTAACCTGTAGGGGGCACTGTTGTCCTCATTATCTAAACTACAACAAGAAAACCACAGAAGAAGAAGCGGAACTGAACATCTTACAGGGCAGACCGGAGTCGGCATGTAAACAGAGCTGCACACCACCAACATGCCTCTTCTGTAGACGGTCAGCACCTGTAGTTTGTTTTGTTTTACATCTAAGACAAACTCTTTTAATCATGAGACTCCAGCAGATGCTCCGCGGCGCGGACAGGTTCAGATCCGCGTTTGACTTCGGAGGCCGGGAGGTGGCTCACTGGTTCCCCGGACACATGGCTAAAGGTGAACCAGGCGACATGTCACTTTCATCCGTGCGGATTACAGGTGTGAGTTTTTAATGTCAGGCTTTACTGTGTGCAGGACTGAAGCAGATGAGAGCCAGCCTGAAGAGTGTGGACTGTATCATGGAGATCCACGATGCCAGAATATCCTTTTATACTGCGGAGACTTTAACATATAAACATATTTATACATCTGTGGGCAGGACAAAGGTCCATTTTATGGGTAATTACAGATTTAATATGGGAATTGATGTAGGCTATGTCATCATTTTGGATTAATCCATATTGTAGGGGAGCTGCCTGCAGTTTATGAATAATATTCATATATCACTTTAGAACAAGATTTAAAGTGTCTTTACTAAACACACAGCAATGAAACTGTTAAATTATTATAAATCAAGACAAAGGGAAGTGCTTTAAGTTGTGACATAAAAATGACAAGAGAAGTGCATTTATATAAGTGTGTTCTTAAAAGATAAAAGTGTTCTTGTAGACAATAATCTCAAAAGAGACTAAGAGTTCAGAGAAACATTCACAACATCAGTACTTTGACTTAATCATGTAGAAAAGCATGTGTAGGTGCCAGAGGCTGTCTGTAAAACTTAAATTAACTCTTAAGAGAAGAGACGCAGGGGTCAGTAAATAATAACGACTTATTCTTCACTTTGGTTAAAAACAATCCCAGCAGGAGAAATTTAAACAAGGATCAAAATGTTTCACTAACATCAGTAAACATCAGACAAAACATGATTCAACAGTGCTCTTTTGAGTTGAATATATTTATCTGCTAAGACTGCAGTCTTCAGAGTGAAGCGGTTTTATTTCTGTTGCAGTTCAAGGCTTAGTTAATTGAATAATAACACATTTATATCTAGGTATCAGGTATAGATAAAAAAATTTTTTTTCTTTAACATGAAGCACATCCCCTTCTCTGGAAGAAATCCCGTGTTTCAGGAGACTCTGAGTGTCAGACCACATCTGCTGATTCTCAACAAGATGGACCTCGCTGATCTTTCTAACAAACAGGTCAGAGGTCTTGTTGTTTTGACGCAGCCTCACCTGCATTTTGATGCATAAAATAATATTTTTGTCTTTTCCCTGCAGAGAGTCCTGAAGCAGCTGGAGAAAACTGGGATTAGGAACGTTCTGTTCACAGACTGTTTAAAGCAGAGAGACGACAACGTCAAAAATGTAAATATGTAAAAACACTAAACGTGACTGTTTGCAGAAATAAAGATTATGAGCATTTGGTGTTACTTTTTCTACAGTTGTTGCCAATGGTGGTGGACATTATTGAAAGCAATCCTCGCTTCAACAGAGACGAGGTAAGATGACTTCAGGAAATGTAATCAGATATTTTAGTTCATTTTTACTAAAAAAGTACATCCTAATAGACATTTTACAGATGGAGAAACTGTTTTCATTGTTTTTGAACAACCTCAAATATGTATTTTGTTGTTTGTGCTCTAATCTCGACATGTAAATCTTTCAGAACACAAATTATTGCCTGATGGTGATTGGAGTGCCCAATGTGGGGAAGTCATCTCTTATTAACTCATTAAGAAGAACAAATATGAAAAAAGGTGCATATTATAAAGTACATGATAGTCACTGGATATTGATTCAGTGTCATACTTAATTAATTTCACCTCCCTGTGATAAATAAACAACCATTTCAGGTCGTGCATCTCGAGTTGGTGGGGAACCAGGAATAACTAAAGCGGTCCTGACTAGAATCCAGGTGGGTGTAGAGGACATGTTTATCTCTGTTATGTGTTTTAATTTGCTTTTTGGATGTGTGTGCATCTTTACATCTTGTACGTGTCTTTGTACTCTCAGGTTTGTGAGCGACCCATAATGCACCTGTTGGACACACCAGGAGTCCTGCCTCCAAAGATAGAGAGCGTTGAAACGGGCATGAAGCTGGCTTTATGTGGTGAGCAGATTATTGTTTTTATTATCAAGTACAACATTTAGTGTCACTCAGGAAACACTTCAGCACCTTTGTTTTTTCAATGTGCTCAACAAATGTTTTAACATTTTTCTTTCTTTCTCCAGGAACTATTCTGGACCATTTAGTAGGTGAAGACATCATGGCTGACTATTTGCTGTATTCTCTGAACAAGCTGGAAAAGTTTAGGTGTGTTTTAAATTACGGAAGAGTTAACTTTCAACGGGTTAGTGTGTTCATTTTGCTTCACCTTATTGTGATTGTTTACTTTTTGTTTGCAGTTATGTGGAGAAATATGACCTCCAGGAGCCGAGCGATGACATCCAGCACGTCCTCAAACGTATTGCTGTAAAACTTAAAAAGACTCAGCGGGTCAAAGCCATTACTGGAGTGGGTAAGTGTTAATCATACAGACACTCCTGCCACATACATTACTATTGATGAGTGATCTCTCAGTTGTATTGATTTAGATTAATAGTTTGATGAAATTTGCTTAATTGCTTTCTTCCAAAGAGTTAGTGGGGAAAAACACTACAGACGCCCTCATGGCTATACAGGAAACATGAAGCTGTTGTTGTTGAAGCTTGACTGTTTCCCCTCGTTTCCTTGTTTGTTGCAGGTTGTTAACAGTAAGAATAAGAATGTGAATGACTTTCCTAACATATTAGACTGCTCCTTTCAAAGATCAAGGAAAAATTTGATTAATACTAATGGCTTTTTAAGGGCAAACTGGAAATTCTAAAATAGTTTAAAGGACCTGCAACAAAAATATGAACCATTCTTACTGCCAAAATAAATGTGTTTTCCTGTTGAACCACTGGTCCTTGTGCAGGATGAAATCCACACCAGTGTTTGAAAATCAGTGAAGAATAAGTGCACTCACACTTCACTTTGACAGCGTGATCACCATTATCACATCAGTGTCTTAAAGACAAATCAAAATGTTTGTTCCTCATCTGCCTCAGGAAACGTTACCGTCACCATCCCGAACTACAGCGCAGCAGCTTACGACTTCATACGGGCCTTCAGGAAAGGAGAGCTGGGACAAGTAATGCTGGATTGACCTGAGATGTTTTTTTATCAAGACAAGTGTGTTTTATTTTTAACCACAAAATTGTCATAAAAGGAACACAGTCCGTCTCTGCCCCCTTACCTTTGAGCCGTTGGGGACATGATAAAATCTGTTTATGTAAAAATAGTCACTTTAACCTTTTGTAAATAAAAGAGTTTAACTGGATTCAGGTATATTCTTTTCTTTGCTTTTTGAATACATCAGGCAGATAACTGACGTGGTGTAAACAGGATATTTATTAGCAGAAAGACAGTGATAACAAACATTTCATTTATTATGTACACAAGTGCTGTAGCGTATAATAGAGTGCACTTATAGGTATGGAACAGTCTGTTGCTCCTGAGTGTCTACTGCAGGTAAAAAGCTTTTCTGGGATGACGGACAGACTGATAACCTTTCAGAAACATGAATAACAGTGAGTGCAGCAATCTGCTTTCTGTTGTCCCTCCCAGCCATGAAATTAATTAGCAGAATTTCAAGTGTTATAAAAGGGTCTGAGTTGCACCGTAATTTGAGATGATTGTGGAAAGTACAGTTTTCACAATACACAACACTTTTTTTATATAGCCACATCAGTGACTGCAAACATAAATCATTCAGATTGCTGAGTAAATTCATTAAATGTGGCCTTTAGATCTTAAAGGAAAGAGTAAACAAATCTCCTTTCTATGAGAAAAAAATCCAAAGTTGTTTAAAGAACATTTAAAATGAGCATGGACGTTTTGATTTCAGTGTTGAAATAAATCTGGTGCTAACTTGGTTCGTTTACTGTTTATGAGAGCAAACTTTAAAGACTGACTGGTTACCTTCAGTTCAACTCTAATCTTTACATTTAGACCCAAGTCTGCAGATACATATAAATAATTAACCTCAGCTGTTCTGAGCAGTGATACTGGTCATTCACATTGCATCATTTGTGTACATTATGAAAATAAAGGTTTGTTTGGCAGTACAGTTAAATTTGGATACAAGTAAGACACAGGAAACTCCAGCTTTTTAAAGCTTTATAGGGAAGGAATTCAGACTAATTCAGATTATTCTCGAGCCTCAGTTGCTGACAAAGGTTTGACAAAGGCTCGCTCTTTGAGGGTGGAATGTCACACTGAATACTGTGCTGGTAATGTACATTTGTCCATTGGTACAGTATAGATGATTATATGTGTAAAAATATACAGTACAGTGATGTTTTTTTTTCTTTTTGATTGATCCTTCCACCACTGTGTTGCCACTTCCTGGTGCAGGTTCCAGCCAGTCCTGCACATTATGGTCAGATCCAGGACAGAAGCGCAGTCCTAGACCAAATCAGGAGTTTATCCCTAAAAAAAACCCAGCCTGAACATCTACAGTACACTGTCCAGCAAGAGTCCATATTTGGGGAAAAATGTTGCAATAATGATGGAAACCAGCTGAGAGAGAGAGGATCCTGTTTGAGAGGAGCCTGACATTTGGGCATCAAAGTAATTGGTCCTGTTGTAGTAATCCAGCTCCTCCTCTGAGCTGTCAGCGTTGCTGCGGCGGTAGGCGGAAGCGTACCATTTATCCGCCGTTAACGCCACCGCCGCCCCCGCAGCCGCTGCGCTTGCCACCCTCACTGGGGACGACCGACCGGCCACCCTGAAGCGAGAGCGGGTCCCACCGTAGGCACCCCCTCCCCGGTAACTCCCTGCAGTGGAGCTGCGGGACGGGGACCCCCGAGAGGAGCCCCGGGACCCTCCGCGGCCGCCCTTGGACAGAGCGGGCTCCCACAGGAAGGCAGAGAGCAGGAGGCAGGTCCAGCATGTTGCAATCACCTGGTTCATTCCTGATATCTGTGCAGAAAGGAAGAGGACATGTTGGACACGATAGGCCTGCCTGTGGTGGATACAGTGCATTAATGTGTGGAGTGGAGAAACCATCTTACTGTACTATATTATACTGGGAAAATGTGGTAAAACCAGGAACAAACAGCTGAATCCACCACTTTCTCTTAACTGATCACATCTGAAATGCATAACATCACCCTTAACAATGAGTCATATAATGTGATTTCCAGTAATAAGATGTGTTCTCAGTAACAGTGAAGACCTCCTATTATACCTCTGATCAACAAATATGAGGGTCCCCGTGGATCAGCGCTGTTGCTGAACCTGGTTTTCAGAAAGACTCGTGCCTGTGTTGCAGGTTGTCCCTCTCCATTAAAGTAGGTCAGTTTAAAAATAAATATGCTCACCACAGAGAACTGCTGTTGGCTTTCACCCTTCGTGAACAAGAGATAATATCCTGTCTATAGATGATTATGAGGACAAGGCACAAAGAAATGTCATGTTTGTCAGAAACAGGCCATCTTTTGAGATTCCTCATAGAGATCCAGCAGGTAACTGGCTCATTGAATAGAAATGTACAACAAAAAAATCTGTATTATTGCTTTCATGATATTTTATCAGTGAGGCGTTTTACAGATGAATGCACAAAGCAAATGCATGCACGGTGCCCATCTTGCTGTTCTGTCATAAATTAGCCTGCAGCCTGCTGGATCACAGCCTGAAGGGATCACAGCGCCTTTTTAAAGAGAGCAGCGCACAAAGATTCATCAGCCAGGACGTCCTCATGCTCTTTGCTTACCGTGTGTCCGTGTGTTTTTGCCCTTGCTTGTGTTGGGGCTCTCGGAGAAGAGATGAGAGGAGGCTGCCTGTCACGGAGGATGGAGGCTCGTTCACGCAGCTGAGCGCGAGAACGCGCCGCGCGCTCACAGCTGAGGAGGCTGACTGGAGCATCAAATAAACTGTGATGCTGTCAGACTGTTTTCATGATCATCTCATTGTGTCATTTGAGATTAAGTGCCTTTCATATGAGCTTTTATAGACGTACTGATGCTCATGTAGGCCTATAATCGGGTCAGCTTGATGATAAACTGTTGTTTGGTTTCTCTCTTAAATCTTTTCATGGTTTAACTCTTACTGAGCCTTGTTTGCCTTGTTTGTAATAATTTTCATAGATGTCTCGTTCCAGTGATTAAATTCTCTGTATGGACTAAATGAAAAAAAAAAGATATTTTCTGTATGTTGTTCTGAATCTAGCTTCTAATAATGTGCAGTGTCTGAGGTCTGGCCTCTGTATGATAGACTCAATAACACAAACTTACTAACTGATATAAAACTGCGCTGAATGTCAGAATCAGGAACAGTAGGCTGCTCGATGTCAATGAATGTGCCTGTAAGAACAGATTATTTTACATTAAAAATGAGATGATTAGTGAGCTTTAAAAGTGCAGTTACACTCTGCAGACTGCAGGTGGCGGTACGTTTGAAAGCGCGTAACGAACACCAACGAAGAAGAAGGAGCAGCCGGAAGTGGTGTGCAGGTTGATCTTGGTGAAAGTTTCCAGAGACAAACAGTGTTCAGCCTGTCATGTCTTTCCTCTGCAGGTCGGCAGCTTCCCTCCTGAGGCCCTCCAGAGCAGCTCCGGCTCTGCTGGCCGCTGCTCGCCTCTACAGCTCAGGTGAGTGATTGAAAACCTGCCCGAGTTTTGAATTTGTGGGAGAGAGAAAAAAATCACAATGTCAAGAAACCTGCGTCACTCAGTGTGCGACACATGTGAAGCAGAAACACTGAGAGTCTGCTCATTTTTTAGAGTGCACGGTGTTTTTTTCAGCATTATTATAAAATTGTGGTGGAAGATAATATGTTTACATGTTGTTTACTGATTTAAAGACACATTACATTACAGTGTTGTTTCCATAAGGTTGTGCAGCCCAAATGTTATTTGTGGATTTGAACATGATTTATATGATGAGTGATTTATTTATGGACTGCAGACCAAAAAAAAAATCAAAACTTATTTCCAGCATAATTTCAGGATTTTAGGAGGAAACTCATTACAACTAAACAACAGAATTCTGAAATTACATCTCTACAAAATAAATAAAAAGAGATCACATTAAAAGATGTAGCACAACAAAGACAGTTTGACAAATAAACGATAAAAATGTCATTGAGAGAGCACAGTGACTTCAGCTCAGTGCTGGAGCTGCCTTACAGATGTGACTCTGATTTTAACAACTCAGAGTGACAGAAATGATCTTTCAGGATAATATTCTCCTGCATGGAAAAAAAATTAAATAGTTTTCATAATAAACACAAGGGTCTGGAAGATATTTCGATTAGTTTTATTTATTATTTTCTTGTGAGTAGTATTGTTTGTTTGTATATACTGTATGTAGTTCTGGATCTAGCTGATATTATTGTGTTGCGTAATGCTGGCTTGGCAAAGTTGTGTGTTTGACTCAATCCAAACACGATCAGTGTCTCATAATGTGCAAGTGTCAAATTTAGGCTTAAATCACTGTTTTTTTATGATTATTTATTATTGTCATTATTATATACTACTCAGCATAGTATAACATGTGATATAATAAATTATTGTAGTCTGTAATGGTTATCCATCACACTGTCTGTATTTTGGTTAGTGTGACAGATATTAAATTTTGTTCTATTTTTTATGTAATTTTTCAAAAGTCTTAACATCTAACTAAGTGCACAAGTCTCTCTCATCTGACCATCAGTGTTGTTTTTCTTCATGTAGGTGGTCAGTATGAGTATATTTTGGTGGAGAAGAGGGGTGAGAACAGTAACGTGGGCTTCATCCAGCTGAACCGGCCCAAGGCTCTCAACGCTTTGTGTGATGGGCTGATGAAGGAGGTGGGACAGGCCCTGGATGCCTTTGAAGCTGACGGCGACGTTGGAGCTATTATCATCACCGGCAGTGACAGGGCCTTTGCTGGTGAGGGAACGGAGAGTGTTTTTCTGCTTGTTTTTGTATTATCTATCTCCCTGTGAAGAGGAGATAAGGTCCAACAAGCTGTTTACAATAATAAATCAGTAGAGAGCTTAAATTTTATGTTTTTCAGCTGGAGCCGACATTAAAGAGATGCAGAACCGAACCTTTCAGGAGTGTTACGGTGGAAACTTCCTGGCTCACTGGAACAGGGTGTCCACAGTGAGGAAGCCTGTGATTGCAGCTGTCAATGGATTTGCTGTGAGTGTCATTTTTCTTTATTTAATTTATGCAATTTTATGTTTTTAATTGAGTGGAGACCAATGGATTTACAACAGATAAAGTAAACTACAGACATGACATTAAAATGACAATAAAAATCTATGCAGAACCTCACCATATTCACCGTAAAAATCTCAAAATGAGAGTAATTACATTTAAATACAATTACAAATGCATGATAGAAAACAGTAATAAACAATGAATTAATATTTCCACTGTGTACTATCTCTGCTCCAAGGACCCCCTTAACTCTCCACCTGTCTTATCATGTGCGTATTTTCTTTTCCTTTAAACCTTTAGGAGGAGGATATAAGTATTAGCTGTGTATTATGTCTTTGCTGCACTTGCAGATATCGTCTTATGTTTCATACTTTACGTTTCAGCTGGGCGGAGGCTGCGAGCTGGCCATGATGTGTGACATCATCTACGCCGGAGAGAAGGCGCAGTTTGGCCAACCAGAGATCCTGTTGGGGACCATTCCTGGTAAAATTTATATCTTGCTTTCCTTCCTTCTCATACTTCACTTCCTCATACTGCTAAGGTTACCAGGTTGTTGTTGTCAGAGTATCTGTTTATGACATCTGTGCTTTTACAGGGGCGGGTGGCACCCAGCGGCTGACCCGCGCGGTGGGCAAATCCCTGGCTATGGAGATGGTACTTACAGGAGACAGAATTAATGCACAAGAGGCCAAGCAATCAGGTAACCGCCATGATGGAAAGTACATTCACTCAAATTTAAGTTCACTTCAGTACAATTTTGGTCACTTGTACCTGACCTGAGAAGGAGATATTGTACTTTTGACTTCACTGCATTTATCAGATGGTTTTATTACATACATTTTTAGACGTCCAATTATGTCCAAACATTTCAGATCCAAAAAATGTATACAGATTTTTTACACAGAACATCATTGTTTCTGCTTTGCTTCCCCATTCGTCATGTCAGCAGCTGTCAGATTTATCTTGTGACTCAGTGGAAAGGACTCCACCTCTGTGTTGGGAGCCACTGGACAAAATGACTGAATTGTAAATTAAGTAGTTAAAACTCTCCAGCTCAACCCTGACAGCCCCTTACACACTGGATAATGTGATATATAATATTATCTCTTTGTTCTGTACAATGAGTATGTTTAGTTTTGATATTTAAAGTGAATTTTGCTGATAATACTTTTAGGGTTTTTATTGAACTTTTACCTAAGTCTTTTTAGGTTGTTGTATTTGTACTTTGTGTTGTATTTGTGTTTTACTTAAATACAAAATGCACTTATTGCATTAGACTGCACCAGTGTTCTGAATAAACTTTATAATATTTGACTTGCGAGCTTTTTGTGTTTTCCAGGTTTGGTGAGTAAAGTCTATCCTGTGGACCAGCTGGTGTCTGAAGCTGTGAAATGTGGAGAGAAAATAGCTTCCAACTCCAAACTAGTCTCTGCTATGGCTAAAGAGGCTGTTAACGCAGGTAAGTAAAGAAAAAGTTGACTATCCTAAAACCTACTAACTCGATAAGTTTCAGTTTTGTCTGACTCGTTCCTCCGTGTGATTGCAGCTTATGAGCTGACTTTGGCCGAGGGCAATCGTTTGGAGAAGCGCTTATTCCACGCCACCTTCGCTACGGTGAGTGAAAGAGCACACCTGACAGCGAGTGAAGATGGGGGCTGACTGTCCAATCACGATGTGTGTGTCCGTTTTCTGCCTGCAGGACGATCGTAAAGAAGGCATGACCGCATTCGTGGAGAAGAGAAAGGCCAGTTTCCAGGACAAGTAGAGAAGAGCAGATCGTGAGCTCGGCCAACAACACTAAGTTCCCTGATATCAGCGAGTCATTTCCTCATCCACAATAAATCAAATGATGCAAAAACCCTGATTGTAGTGGTGCAAACAAGCTGTTTAAATTAAGATTTGCCACTGAGCAATCGCACAGGAGTGTCTAATCACAGGGAAGCCACGCCTGCCGAGCTTCAGCGTCTAAATCAAGCGCAGTCTGGGTGCAGGAGTGCTGATGGTTTGTGTGTGAATACCATTTGATAACTGTGATAGTCTGTATGTAACAAGAAGAATCGGTCATGATGACTTTGCCTTTTCATCTTCATTGTCAAATGTCTGTCTGCGTTTTGTAGCCAACTTATTTCTGTGTACATTTTACAAATAAAGCTCTGGAGTGGTTTTCAGTGCAGTACCTGAGACAGAAGACGTGTCTGCTGTAATTATTAACGCAGCGAAAGACCGGAGTGTTCCTTCAGATTTATAAAAGTAGGCGAGACAGAAGGATTGTAATATTTCAGAAGGTGCCTTTTTATATAGATGGACAAGAAATGCTGTTAATGGTTTCCACTACAAATATTTCAAAAACTTGAGTAATGTAACAAGTGGATTCATGTTACCCAGCGTGCGTACTTTTAACCACTAGATGGGGCTCATGTTGTTGCAGAAAGGCACAAAAAACTGGACATGGACAACAAGTCAGTGGCCTGTTGCGGAGATCCGGTTTGTGGACAGATAAAGTGACAGTTATAAAGTCAAGACATTGAAAAAAACTCATCATCATAGATTCATAAAACCTTTCAGCATTGTGGTTTCTGAGTAGATATGATCTATATCTGAATATCTTAATTCTTAAATATAATAAAACACCAAAATGTGTCACCCTGTAGATTGAGATTAAGACTGAGAGCTATAATTAAAAACAGTTATGGTTGATAATCTCTCGCGAGAGTTTCAGTGACGGTAAATATTTAGATGACTGAACCAGGGCTGCAATTAACTAAAATTATTTTCGTTATTGATTCACCTGTCGATCATTTTCGGGGTTAATTGATCGTTTATTTGGTCCATAAAACGATGGGAAAATGCTGATCACCGTTTCATAAAGACCAACTGTGTGTCATCAAATGTCTTTTTATTTTTATCCACAGCCCAAAAAATATTGAATGTACTTTTTACAGAGGACTAAAGAAACCAGAAAATGTTTTTGTTTTGTTTTTGTGGCTGAGGTTGATTAACTGGTTACAATAGCTGAAGATTCCTTTAATAGTTGACGACTAATCCACTAATCACTCGCCTGGATTGAAGCCTGTAACACTAAATTATCACATGTCAGCATCAGTCAAAGCACTGACAGGAAACAATAAGTTTAATATCTGTAGATGCATAAATATTCAGTAACATCTTTACATATTGATCCCTTATTTTAAGCGGCTGGAAATATTCTCGGGCAAAATAAACCATAATTTGGGGTCCAGAGAAAGGACACCAGAACAAATGTGGTTAGTTTGCTCTTTCTTCCGCCGCTCCAATCATCGCAGGCCTCCTCTTCTCCCTCTCTGATCTTCACACGGCGGCGCCCCGCGTCCTCACAAGGCCATGGCCTAATTGATTTTTATTTTCATTCAATATTCCCCCGGAGCTCGCTTTCTTGTCAGTCCACCAACCCCCCCTCTGGAACAAAACTTTTAAAAGGAGGAGAGGGAGAGAAAGAAAGAAAAAAGAAAAAGAAAGAAGAAAACTCGTCTCCTCAAGCACAAAAGTCTGCAGGGAGGGCCCGAAAAAAAAGGGAAAAAAAAGAAGCTCCTGTTCGAGGCTACCGAAAGGTCAAAATAATAAATGTAGACTCGATTGAGGCTCTCCGGCGCAGACAAAAGGGGGCAAAACGTTACATTTTGGCAGCGCGGAGCCTCATAGCGTGATAAACTCATTTAAAGCGGCGCAGATAAAGAGCGAGCAGCGTGAGTCCGGACAGGCAGAAAAGGAGGCTTTGAGTCCGGCAGACAGGCTGGGCTCCTGCGAGGACCCTTTTTCTGCTCTTATTCCTCCACACAGCACTCAGTCATGCTGCTGACTTTTTTCACGTACATTTTTTTATTATTATTACTGTTCTCATATGTTCTGTTAATTATTTTGCATGACCTAAAGCAAAAAAAAAGTTGTAAAAAGTAAAAAGTTGTTTAGAGAAAAGATTAAATGAACAAACATCTTTTTTCTATGATAGGGAACTGTATAGATTATAAGAAACTTCCCTTCAGCTAAAGGTTTGTCTGATGATATGTGGGTTGATTTCTTCCTGCACAGTTATTAGAAAACATCATATTTTGTTGTAGCTGAATGATAAAGGACTAAAGAAAACACACCGTGAGTCTAATCTGCAAGAATATATATATATGTA
>JBAJHX010000033.1:10815268-10826161 GCA_037176925.1 Amniataba percoides | reverse complement strand
AGCCAGCCAGATCAGCCGAATCAACCCTAGCGATCAATGGGGTGACAGATGTCGCAGCCAGATCGCCCTCACATCCACTGAGCACAGAGGAAGGAGGAGCGTATATAAACCGAGGAGGCCGCTGAGATGTTACAGTCAGGGTGTCGACCTTGGAAAGAAAATTTTATCTCGCCGTGCTTACGTTCTCTGTGATGTTTATAACATGTGTAGCACGTTCATGTTATTGTCGACGTGGGGAATTAGTTCTTCTGCTAGAACTGCGACATATTTGTAGGTTTCCCATGATGCGTAGCGGCAATTTGTTAATAAGCCGTGGTCTCATTGGCCGGAATAAACCAATCACAATCTCCAGAGGTTTCACAGCACGCAGCAGTCATCATGTCTGCTTTCCATGCGCGTATTAATATACAGTGGTATATATACAGTCTGACCTGCTCTTACAGTAAACTGAACTCAAATGTAGTGATAAATGAACAAATACAGCTACTGCTCGGGCCTTATCGGGCACAGTGTATTCATATTAGCCGTTTGTATAATTTAATTGTGTGAAAAATTAAAAGGAAGTTCAATGAGTAAATGCAGCTACAAGAAGCAATGTTTATAACTGAAAAGTAACTTAGTGAAAAATGTTTCTAATAAAAGACACACCAATAAAAGAAAGTATCAGAGACTTTCATCAAAGTGCATAGACTGTTAAACACACTTTAAAGTATTGTAGGTTATTATTGATTCATCTGTCATTTAACTCACATATTAAATTGTAGATGTACTACTTACTAATACTTTAAATGAGATTAAATGCTCGCTCTGCTCTGAAAGCTACTTCTTGAACATAGACTATCTTTTTATACTATGTATATACAGTCTATGGCATTGCAATGATCCATTTTACCATTGCAATTATCCATTTTCTTTTATTCTGTTTATTTATTTTTATCTTTTTACTTGTACTTATTTAACTTAGCTTAAGTTATTTATTGTTTCCTACTTATACTATTCTATTGTATTTTTATACTCCTCTATTTTTATATTCTATTAAACTGTTACTCGGGCTTGCACTGGGACCAGGGAAACTAATTTGGTTTCTAGCCCATGTTTTTCTACATGTGTTGAAATGACAATAAAGAATCCTTGAATAAACTATAAGCTGGTGTCAGTATGAGTCAAACAATAGGCAGAGATATGCAGCATTGCAATGCATATTGTTAATTTTGCAGTTACAAAGACATCTTCCACACATGACCGGATACTTCCTAAGATGAAATATTGTGCTGATAACTCAGTCTACATGCACTGCCTTGAATAATGTCTTTTAAATGATTCTTGTAGTAGTTGTTTATATTATTTCGTGGGACTTTTTTGTATTTCAGCAGCTCCCGAAAGAATGCTGAACTCAGGGTCTTATAAACAAGCAATTTCCTGTATGTGTGCGGAGTTATCTGCTCTGCTGTGTGAATGTAAATAACCAGATACTTACTGCTGAACACTTACACAGAAAAGACGAGTTTCTAATAAAACCCAGTTAAACTGCTTGAACAAATACAAAACCTCGTACATCCACCATAAATTTACAAAAATTTATTCACGTTCCATCATGCATAGTTTATCAGCAGCAATGTTTGACTCTAATCAACCTTACCAGTGCAATAAATAAGTGTTGGTTACAGCTATAAATAGCTTGCAAAATTCAATAATAGACATTTAAGTTAAACAGGGATAGCTTACTACATCATGCTGTTTCACACACTGTCTCACAGCATTACTTGTATGTAAAAGACACAGTATGGAATCTCAAAGCTTTCAGATAGTGTAGTAAGGCACGTGTTTACAGTATACATTTGTGACTCATAAGCCTTTTGGTCAGTCTCTACAGCTTCTGGGGTTGGGCTCCATACTGAGTCCAGCTCCAGTCCTGTTCCTAGAGAGAAAGAAAAGACACGTTAACACTGTACGGCTGCACATACCACTCTCCATTTACTAACTACTAAACATTTTCATGCCATTCCCCCATCTTCAAACTTGACCTTGAATCTCCATAATCTTGAAGACATTAAATGCAAATGTATGGCATTGAGGAGGAAACAGTGAACATACACAACATGTAGTGGTGATCAATAATATTTACATCATCAATCAGATTATTCTTTACTGATACTTTTCTACAAAGTCAATCAAAAACCATTAACCATCTACGTAACATAGTTACTTCAGGAACACACTCCTTTGAGTTTGTATACCATACCATGACACTGTGCTCCATCTCCTGAGTGGCATCTTGCAGTAGAGACGTTAGCTGACTCAGGTAGCGCTGATTATCATCCAGTAATTGATTAACAGTTTCACTGAAAGAGATAAGAGACTCTAAAATGACTCTATGAATGAGGTTTCTGTGTGATAATCATCATATACATGCACACACACACACACACACACACACACAAAGTATATACTGTCTTTCAGGGCTCCATATTATAATTATTTTAGCTGAATTTGGCTGACAAATGTCTCTGGACCCACAGCCATGAAGTGTTCATTGTCATCAAGTCGAGTCTGATAGGGCGTGAGACTTCAGGGCTGTCGATAAGCACCCGCTGACTTTTGGCTCAGCCTACAAGTCCTGTTCTGACAAGCTACTAGACTTTGAGGTGCAGGGGTGACATCTTGTGGCAGCTTTGTGATTTGAACAAAATCCAGCAGCTGATGTTAAGAAATCTGTGAAGTTAAACTTATCCTCTAAACTGCAGAGAACAACATGCAATTGTAATCCTGAGCTCTGTGAAGGTTGTACAGATCTTACCTTTCAGTGGGTGGCTGCACAAGTGATGGCATTGGAGAATTGCCCTGGGCCTAAAGATGCAACCACACACTGCATTATTTAACTTTTTTTTTTACTTTTAGTAGTACAATGTAGAGCTTCAAGTTCCTAAAATATAGGTCACTGAATATTTGTGTCATTTTTTACATACTCACACAGGCAATCTTGAGGAGGTACCAGAACTCTTTCTGTCTTTTCATCTGCATCTGAATTACTGCTGCCTCCGTATTTTTTATATTCTCGACCGCCCTCTCCAGCTTAGGAAACAGATCAACGATGCGCTGCTTACACACCAGAATTGTGCTACGGAGAAAGAAAAGAGGGGGAAAACACAAATGAGACACAGGGAGCCGTGACATGATGTCTCATGATGGTTGCGTGTGGGCGTGTTTGGACTACACTAACCTCAGGTGAGTGTACAAGTCTTTGAGCACTCTGTCCTGGTTCTGAACAGTTTGGAGTATCGTCTTCACCATGTCTGAGCTGTCGCTGTAGCCATGTGGAGGGTCAGGACCTGCACACACACTTACTTTGATGACCATCCATTTACTATCATCTAACACAGAAAGCACCCCACTGTTCCCATTCACACCCATGCTGAGGAGTTAATTAAACAAGGGGACCGCTTGTTCAGCATCATTACAAAGAGCCTGTACAACCCAGGTTCATTATTTAAGATGTGTAATGACTTGTACTAACTTTTGCATTTGGCTTTCAGTTGCTTGTAGAGTTCAATGGCCTTTTCCTCTCTGACAAAAAAAAGACAAAAAGAGAGAACTGACTCAACAAAGCCGTTATCTTTAACAGACAGGTTCACATTTTCAGGTTCACCTTGCAACAATAGTCATGTGCCCATATGAGCACTTAAGCAGTTTCATGAAAGTGACAGAGGACTAAATCTATTCTCCTCATTCTACTCAAAAATTCTAACCTCAATCTGATGTTAATGTGAGTTTCATCAGTCTGGTATTTTCACACAGCATGTGAATATTACACAGCAAAAATGTAACGCAATCTTTTTTTTGATGAATCACTTTGTGTGAAACAGATGTCATGTTACAACTGCTAATGACAATGGTAGGCTGGTTGCATGTTCGTGTGTATGTCAGTGTCTGGCCTTTACATAAACTGTCACTTCCACAGAAACTAGTAAAGGTCTTTTTAATGACCAGTATGGACAGAATGAATGATTACAGTAATTAAAAACTGTTGACTGACAGCTGACTATTGGGTTCAAACAGACCTAAGAAAATCCTGCCCTTCTCTTTGAAGAAATCATTAAAGTGGAAATATAACAGAGATACTGACAGCTGTTCCATTACATCCCCCTGTCTCCTCGCAAATGGGCTCCGCTGCAACTCCACAATCTCAGAATGCAGAGCCACAATCTCTTCATCCAGATAGGCGACATCTGCAACCTGCAAAAGCAAACACCCATAGCATAAAAGTTAATGCTTTAAAGTTTAAACTTTTAACTGCATGTACGTTTGTTTAGCACTGCCATGAACTGAACATCCTACCTTTGTGAACCCATTGGCCTTCTCTTCATTTTCCTGCCAAGTCTTCAGCATTTTTTCTGAAGCTTCAGAAAAACACGGAAATGTCACTCAATGCTTCACTTATGACTTGATGTACGTTACGGATCACAGCGGGAGATTAAAGTCCACTCACAGATGCCGCTGTTTCGCTGCTTGGTGTAGTGCTTAAGGTCATGCTGGATGCTGGTCTTAAAAAAAGCCAGTTTGGCTTTGAGCCGCTGCGACTGGGAGAACAGCAGGTTCTTGTACCGTGTTAAGTTTGTGTTGTAACGCAGCAGACTCAGCCTACACACATTCAAAAACAAGGTTTCAGTGTGTGGGCATGTGTGTATATATGTGTGTGTGTGTGGGCGTGTGTGTGAGGGCCACTTACATAGCTGCCCTCTGTCCCTGGTACAGGCGAAGGTAGTCTTCTTTCAGTCCGCAGATGTAACTGACTGCTTCCCCCCAAACCTTTCTCAGTGCAGACAGTGGGAGCTGTGTCTTAGTCTCCCTGACTGAAATAACACAGCGTTCATAAGAGTCATGATTCCAATATTAACAATTCAACAACCACTCATCAACCTGAGTGGTTGTTGATGTAAAGACATCAACAACCACTCAGGTTGATGGTATGTCGCACCAATAACTCACTGTGAACTAAGGAGGACCTATAAATCTTATATTCACTTTTTCTCATTTAAAAAACATTCATGGCAGGTAAAAATCATACCTCCTATAGATGTACCACTGTCTCGTTCTATTAGCCTAATTAAAATAAGTCCAGAGGGCTGGGGCATATTCATCAACATCATCCGTTTACTTTACAAATCAAGCTTTGTCCAGATTAGGGACAAACTTACAAAAACTGAAAAAAACACAAACAAACAAAAACAAAACTTGAAGGCCAAAGGTAAACCTCCAGAGATCAGCAGCAGTCAGAGAGAGACATTATTTTACAGTTCAGCGCACAGTCACTTTTCTCACCTATAAAGTTGACGCTGTCTGGCAGAGGTCTGGCAGTCAGCGGCCCAGAGTACTTGGTCAGGCTCTTATCAAACAGGAAGACAATGGAGCTGTCCCAACCTCGCTGGAAAAAAAATGTGGTGGCAGTGGATATTATAGGGTGTTTTGGTGGAGGTTCACTAACTGTTAAAGTCTAGTCTCTGCTGATGTTTAGATTTGCTGATACATTTTCTTTAAGTTTGAAAGTAAGTTTGAAATTTAGTCACTTCTTACAAATCAACTTACAAACTCCACAAAAGACCCACTCTAAACTAAATGTTGAATTTTTTTGCACTGTTAAAATATGAAGGCAAAACAAATGACAAAAAAATCATTACAAGTACCAGAAATAAGAAATGTACGGTAAATTAGAACAAGACAACATCTCAGGACAAAGGCATTATTTTCATAATATGAAGATGGAGAAACAGTGGGTCCTCTGTTGAAACATACTTGTGGCTGCGCCTGTTTGAGATTAGACATTTTTGTTTACGAGTGCGCGTGTGTCACATACCAATCCTTCTGGCAGACAGTGTGCGGGCGGTCTGCGTGGGTCGAGGGAGATTCCCGTCTCGAGCAGCAGCTCTTGACTCAGCGGGGAGATGTGTGTGTGCGTGTCCGTCTCCAGGCGAAGCTGCAAGGAGTGTAAGCTCTCCTCAGCTCCCAAAACCAACGAGTGCAGCTGGGCCGACGTCATGTCCAGCACATGAATCACCTGGAAAAATCACCGCACAAACACAAAGAGGGTTGGCTCTTCTTGCATGCTGTCCTCAGCTGGGATGCATAAAACCACAAATGCAGTCAACAAAATGCGGTTTAAATGAGTCTAGACGCAGACAAAGTTAGTATTTTAAACCTTCATGTTGAGAATATTCTGCAGAGCTGCGTAGTAGCACGGCTTGTTTGTGTCAGGATTCAGCCCTCCTCCACGGGCCACAGGGTCCCACAGTAACAGCATCTGCAGAAGAGACTCAACCAGCTCCAGCAGCGGCCTATTAACACACACACACAAACACACACAAACACAAAGGTTAGATGCAATGGACACATGACTCTGTGTACAATAGCAGTGTGTTTTCATCTCTACCTGCTGAGGTTGTTGGGATATGGGAGATGTGTGGAGAATCTGACTTCTCCATTCATGTCCTCTACTGCCACAATGTCTTTAGGACCTTTGTTCTTCACCTTACTTGTCCTACAAAGGCAGACAGAAGCATGCAACCGTAAAGAACTTTGTGTCTTTTCAAACACAGATATTTTGCAGATGAATAAATATGCTGTGATAAAATGTTTGTATGTGGTATATTTCTGGTTTTTAGTGTCTGCGTCTATAGTTGTAGGCAATATCAGATTTATTTTAACCAGCCAGATATCTTTATACACTCTGAAAACAGTGCCCAGTAAGATTAAAACAGACCAGATGTGTGTTTAAATGTCATACGTTTGCCCAGCCTCTCTGCGTTGTTGCTATGTTGACTCACCACTGTACAGGCTGCATGTGGTGTAAAAATGGACGAAAGCCACACGTGCATTCAAAGAGCACTGTGCCAAAGCTCCAGTAGTCCACGGTTAAAGTGTAGGGTTTACTCTCAAACAGCTCTGGAGCCTGGTACACACACACACAGACAGCTTTATTAAAACAGGGTTTCAATGACTGATACGACACTGACTGATGCAACACTTACCAGATACTGGAGAGTCCCAACAAAGGACGTACAGAGACTGCCCTGATCTAGATCTTTCGCATAACCCAGATCTATGATTTTATGGACAAGCTGGAGGAAAACACTGTCTTATTATGAGAGCAAGGCACAAAAAAACACATATCATATGAAATTGTGAATGACACAGGTTTGCATGTAGAAAAAAATACTTATTTCACCTTTCCATCAACCTCCTGCAGAACTATGTTCTCTGGCTTTAGGTCTCTGTGAATGATCTTATTTTCATGGAGATATTGGATACCAGAACCTGAAAAAAAGTCACCAACATGCATTAAAATGAAATAGCAGTGACTTTTTTGTCAAGTAAAAGCTGAAGGAAACATTACCAATGTCACTGAGCATCGAGAGGACTTCACTCTCCTTCAGCCCACAGCAGTTTTCTGGTTTATTCAGTATCTAAAGAAAGACATACAGAGGTTAACAGTGCAATGTCTGAAAACACAACAAACCGCTAGAGATCTTTATAAAATACCCACTTGGTACCTTGCGTAGGTCTCCTCTTGAACAGTACTCCATGGCCAACAGAGGCAAGTCATTTAAAGCAATGGAGCTCAACTCTTCAGGGACTTCTCTGGCCTGGACAACATTCACATGATTCAGCCTGTCACGGTAAGAAAAAAGCACACAGCGATGGTTTAACAAGAAGTAAACCCACACTGAGGTCACACGAGTGGTTTGACTTTACACTCACTTCTTCATGATCTGGATCTCTCTGCTCCAGCGCTCTTTGTTCTTGGAGTTCAGCTCCAGACGGCAAAGTTTCACAGCCATCTTTTCCTCCGACTCCTGCTACAAACAGGAGAGACAGGAGAGTTAAAAAAAAAAAGTTACCAGACAAACACAGAGGCCTGCGCTGTCTTCAGCGAACAGGTGGACGGCAGAACTCACGAGGTGCTGGTAAAGGTAGACGTGGCCGAAGCCGCCCATCCCGAGTCTCTCCTTCATCTCCCAGGAGCCACACAGCTGGCTCTGCTTGAGTGCGGCTCGCTCCATGTGAGGCGTGAGGCAGTCTGCAGGAGACCTCAGCTGAGAATATGACAAGAAATAAAGATTATATCAATCAATCAATCAATCAATCTATCTATCTATCTTTCATTTTGCAGCGTTTACTTTGATGAATATAACTTTTTTTCTGCTACACTGGACCAGTTTCCCCACAGGTGTTATGTGTTTTGTTTTTTATCTTTAATCACATTGTTGCACTTTGCTCACTCTGTATCTTATGTGTCCTGGTAAGTCAAAGGCCAGGAGGCATGTCTCTCTGCTGGACTGAAGTCAGGCAGCTCAAAGACAGTTAAAAGTCTACAAAAAGCAGCCCTTCACTCCCCAAACATGTCAAACTCACCTGTGCAGGAGCGGACAGAGGACACTTGTCTCTCTTTAGGAGTCAGTACATTGTTGCCACAGGGTGAGCTAACCGTGTTGTTTAC
This sequence comes from Amniataba percoides, assembly GCA_037176925.1. Lineage (NCBI taxonomy): Eukaryota > Metazoa > Chordata > Actinopteri > Centrarchiformes > Terapontidae > Amniataba > Amniataba percoides. Next base: position 10,817,670 of record JBAJHX010000033.1, on the reverse strand, counting down.
GGCGCCTTTTCTTCTTCTTTCGTGCCTCAGCTGGATGGTTGAGCCGAAATGACACCCTCGCCTTTTACAGCCCATACAACATCACTTTAAAGGCGACCTGTGTGCTGTGTTTTTGTTGTAGTTTTGGGCGGAAAGCTGTGGAGTAAGACGAACAGCCCGAGATCTCAGCAAAGTGAAAGTACAAGACTTTGACAGGCAGGCGGCGTCCTGCGCATGCGCACTGGCCCAACAGAAGGACGTGAGGCTTCCTGCAGGACTGCACCCTCTGTTGGGGGATTTCCTCCCATCCATACCCAAACCAACCGACTGAAATACTTATATTTAAGTCATATCAACAGCTCTGACAAATAAGTTTAACAGCCCTTCCTTTGACTTTGCTTTTTCTAACCTTAAAGGTGAAATCAGACCCATCAGTGGCAGCTAAGAACAAACATTTCCTAAACTTTGACCAGCTCTTCATTTGTTCAGTAGATGGTGCCACATGCACAGCTTCAGTCATGAAGCTGCACCACAGTGCAGAGCTCAGACTGACAGGGACAGATGGGAAAATGTCTCAGAGGCCGTGAGTGTTTTACTGACTTAGTCCTTTACTCACACTGACACAGGATGACCTTTTACAAAAGAGACTTCTGCACACAAAAATACATTTAAACACACAGAAATCATCCCAGCAAACGCAAATTCTACTCAAAATAATTTAAGATCACAATGAGGCTACAAGTGAATTTGAAATGTAGGGAATAATATTTATTTCTAAAATCTTTAAGAGGAATGACTGATTTATTATTGTTTTAGTTTGCTGTAAATGATTACATGTCAGAGGAGCATCCTTTTTGTTTCCAAGCTTAAACATGTTGCAGATCTTAATGTCTTAAATCTTAAAGTCTACATTTCCATGAACAAAGCAAATGTGATCAGAGAGTAAATGTAATGAGGCAAATTTCTTCAGTGGAGCCCTACAGATAGATTTTGTACAATGCAGCATCCATCAGCTTTCCAAAGGTTTGTAACTATCAACAGATTTGGTATACTTGAGTTTTGGTCCCAGAATTTCAGTTATCTAACAGAAATGGCACTGACTTGCCATAAAAAAGGACACTTTCTCAGAGGCATTTTAAAAAATTCTCATAGTGATAAAACACTGGCAAAACTGACATTTCAGTGAGAATAAAAACTGCATGTTACAGGGATACAACATAATTTTGTCGTTAATGATGTGCGTATTACAGACAATTTAAGGATCCAAATGTTTGACGTATCAGGGAGAACTCATCATTTCTCAACCTCTGAGACAAAAGATGAGCCCACAGGCCTTGATGACATCCAGTTAGTCAAGAGATGTGATGACATGCCGTAATCGGTGAGTTTGGGGCTGATGAAATGAGGGCCAGTGCTCTTATTAGTAACAATCAAACAAATTCTGCAACCTGTCTGTGTTTGTTCCCGTCTATGTGAAACACAGTTTGTGAAGCAAGTGTTCAACCATCAGTGATGTGTTTTATTTTATTTGATATCACTTTGCTTTCTCTTCCAGTTGCACAAATAAAGAGTCCTTTCTGTTTGTTGTCTGCAAACTGTTAACTCATTAACAGGTATGTCAGTACTGACCACTGAAAGCAAAAAAGCCTTTTTCATGAATAATTTATACATATTTTTGTTCATATTTAGACAGTGAGTTACAATTAAGAGTGAAAAGTAAATGCATGCACAGCAGCTCCAATTTTTGCTTCTTGTTTCTGCTTTTTTTTTGTTCGTTTCATTTAAAGCTAATCTACTTTATCTCAGTAGGCTGGAAAGGAGAAGCAGATAGGTATCTCATGATTGAATAGAGAAGCTAAAAGCATGTGATCTGAGTTTCCTCTCATTTAAGTGTTAACTCTTGAGGTGGGGTAAGTGTGAATATCATGAAGTGTGAGATTGAACGAAGTTTGTGGTTTTCTGAATAAAGCCTTAAGTTCTGGGAATCAGAATTCAGAAAATACCAAACAATTAAAACTGACCTCCCATTTTTTAGTTCATTCTGAAAGGTGACAAATCTTTTTCATTTAGATAATGCCAGATTCTGTGGAGGTGTGAATCATAATTAATTTTTGATTCCTCAACTTCTTGAGAATTAGTGTAAATCATATTAGCAAATTCCTAGTTCCCATAAAACTGTGGGGACATACACATAAGCAGGGCCAGAGCCATCCTGAATGAAGATTAAAGAATAAAGAAAATGATAAAAGATTCAAGACTAATGTGAACAGGAAGCAAAGCTAGTTTAAATAAAAAAGAGAGAAGATGATTTTGTTTAATTACGACAAAGTTAAGACAGAATCAAGTCCTGTTTCAGCTTTTTCCTGGTTAAAACGGGACATATCATCTGTTCACAGGTAACTCCTCATTACAAAAGACATTTA
>JBAJHX010000033.1:10768769-10806518 GCA_037176925.1 Amniataba percoides | reverse complement strand
CTGGTTTTGCTGGTGAGGTCTCTGGTTTCCCCCAATGCAGCTTCAGATCTTAGGGGCAGGGACAACCCTATCACACACACACACACACACACACCCGCTCACACACACACACACACACACACACTCAGACACAACCCATATATCACAGTGTGGGTCAAATCTTTCACTTTTATGCAGTGATTAGGCCTGACTGCAGCAAATGAGTCGCTTTCACATACACTTTAAAATTCAACCTGTCAGGTGGGTGTTAAAGCTCATCAAAGGCTGCACTGGGTCAAAGTGGAGAAGCGGGTGAATCCTGCCACGCAGGACCTGCAAGTATCCGTCTGCCGGAGAGCCTCCTTCTTTCAGCTGCAGCCAGCAGCAAGCTGAATCCTTGGTCTTTATTTAGACCTGGACATTTAGGCCTGGAGACATGAACTCCCGACCCACCTTTTAATGAACACAGATCATATGGCAGGTCTGAAGCATCATAAAAAAACAAACCTCACCACCGGTTTCTTCATCACTCCAGCCCCCCACCCACCCTCAGTGTAGCTCCTCACCTCATCTCCCCCTTTCACAGATGTGGAGCTGACCTTTATCAGGCCTCCAAACACTGTTATTGTTGTTTACAAGCTTTCCCCCCTGTTGTAGATGTTAAACCCCCTCCAGCCTTTCCTCTGCACTCACCTCTCCTCTCCACTATCCTGGAATCACGGGGTCTTCCCATTAAGTTACCCCAACACTTTCCTTTTTGGGGCCACTGGCATGCATGACGTAATTTGGGAAGCGCTCTCACTTGCAGCCTCTGTGTGTGTGTGTGTGTGTGTGTGTGTGTGTGCGTGCGTGGGGGGTGTGTTGAGGGGGGGTTGAAGCGTCAGTGCTCACCAGCACCAACACGCTCGCCAGCTGTATTCCTTCGCTGTGATTGGGCGGAGGGCGGCGATTCCTCCTGTCACGATTTGGGTCGCTCCCCCCGGAGGACACCGACCGTCTGAGTCCAGGCTTCACCGAGCTGCTCACCGGGAGGACAGACGCATCTCAGGGGACGGACTGACAGTTCGGGATCTGCTGCTCCTGCCCGTGTCGGAGAGGAGAGGAGAGAGAAAGGAGAGGGGGGGGTCTTCAGCGCTGGAGCCACCAGCCGCCTTTCTTCCGTCGGGGCTGCGGTAAAAGTCGTTCACGATGCCGGTGTTTCACACCAAGACCATCGAGAGTATCCTGGAGCCGGTGGCCCAGCAGATCTCCCACCTGGTCATCATGCACGAGGAGGGGGAGGTGGACGGCAAAGCCATCCCGGACCTGACGGTGCCGGTGGCCGCGGTGCAGGCGGCGGTCAGCAACCTGGTGCGGGTGAGTCCCGAGCTGTGACCGGGGCGTCCAAGTGCCCCCATCCTGTGGCACCTGATCACCTCATCACCCAAACTTCCCTTAAACCTGCAGCGACTGCTCCAACCGTGACATCCCACCAATTATTATTATTATTATTATTATTATTATTATTGTTGTTGTTGTTGTTGAAGCTGCAGCAGACTGCCCTGCACATGTTACTTATTTCCCCCTCGTGGATTTATGGCAGCCCAGTCTTGATCTTTACTCGCCATTAAAATGATATAAACCTGCCACTGCCACCCAGCTGACGCTCATGCGTGTTTCACGAGCTCCTGCAGTACGTTTATTTATTTATTTATTTATTTATTTGTTCATTTTTCTTTGTGCCCACACAACAGCATGTCAAACTTTACCTCCCTTTCTGATAATCAGATGGCCGCTGAGCTTAATGAAGTTTGTGGGGCGGAAGAAAGTAGTGCTGATTGAATTAACAGGATGCGTCTCTCTCTCTCTCTCTCTCTCTCTCTCTCTCTCTCTAACAAACACACACACACACACTCTTTCTCTCTGTGTTTGTGATCAGTAAGGAGGTAAATGTCACTTGTGCCAGAGGGAGAGGTGAACTGTAGGCTTCTGTGTTTTCAGGCTCATTAAATCGACTTGAATCACTGCTCAGGCTGCACTTTATAGAACAATGGATTTCATGAACTCAGGCCATTCATAGTAAAAACATCCACAGAGAATAGATGCACTCATTCATCTGACTCTCACTTTCTATTCCCACCCTTCATCTAGTGACACGTCCTCCCGGCTCTCTCTCTTCTCAGCCTCTTTGACTCCTCCACTTTCTAGGTCTCATTTCCGCCGCCTCCGTCCTCCTCTGTCGTCTTCAGTCTAAATGGTCACTTTGGATAGAAACAGGCAGAAGTTTCTGTCAGATGTTGGTGTCTCTCCTCTGTATACTGTGACTGGGGGAAAAAAATCAATATGTACCACATCATTAATGCTGAAGCGGGGTCATTGTTATCGATGCAGGGGCGACCGGGGCTCCATTCACTCAGGAGAAATCAGCAGCAGGCAGAGGGAGACTCTCTCTCTTACTCACACTTTAATTACTGAGTCTGATGGGGAGAAAAGAAGCTGTTAATTTCAGCTTACATATATCTCAGAGTGTGGGAGGCCACACTTCACCACAATGCCACGAATACAGATAATGCAGACTGATGCTGTGTGTTGTTGAGATTTAAACAGGGCTAGTCTGCTTCTTTGTTGAGCACTGACAGTTTCATTTTGACCATTTTGCTTTTGTACATTGCTGCATGTGGCCAAAACACTTCACCTTATCGCTGCACTTCTGGCTTCACTTGTTTTAATTAGAACCATTTGAATTTGTGAATTTTAATATCATACTTGGATGAAGTCACTCTAGAAAAATCCAAAAGTGCAAAGTAATGCCTAAGTGCATTTTGTGATACTCAGGTATCTCAGATGGATTTTGATGTAGGATACATTTGGATTATGCAAATCCTTATATGGAGGGTTATTCATAATTTGCACAGTCAGTGTCCATTATTCTAATAGTTAAAGTAGTCTGTCAAGTGTGAAGAAATGTTAAATCAAGTCATTTTGATTTATGACATGTTGTGAGATTAAATATTGCTCTGCAGTACTGTTGAGTACAAACTGCACACTGAGTTTCAAAGGGGCAGTTTTCTCTCTCAATCTGAGGGTGTGAGTTATTTACAGTACTTTGGAGACGTCACATGGAAACTGTGAATAGACTGATTGTCCAGTTTTTGTCATGCCAAAATAGTTCTCACATACGGGTGCAGCTTCCCTTTGGAAGGACAATTTGATAAATATCTCATTAACTGATAATGAAATGGGCTGCTCTGTTTGAACTTGAACACCGCGACCTTTCATGCGATAACATCCAGCTGCCTGGATGGTCCTCGATATCCCGTCACTCCCGGCCTCGCCTCCCTGTCTCTCTCTCCCCGTCTGCTCGTCCTCGTCGATCCATTCGGTTGATCCATTCAGACAGGGAGCAGAAGGAGGCTAATGGCAGCCCTGGGCACGTCGCTGGGCCTCTGATGATGGAGATGGGGGCTGAGGACACAGTGGCACTGGGAGGTGTCGGACACAGGAAACGTTACTGAGGTGGAAGTGAGGGCAGAGGAATGAAACATTAACACAACAGTGGAAAAGGAGTATGCATAATAAGTTATAAAAAAAATACCAATTTCTCGTCTTCTTCTCTCTCTCTTACTGTTGTATTTTTGGGGATGTGAGTTTTAAGCCTCAGACACAACACAGATAAATGCCTAACATGTGCTTTTGATGAGTGGCTGTGTTCACTGACAGAGGAGAGAGAGCTGAGAAGTGGGTGACAAGAAGGTGCTGAAAAGGCGCTCGAGAACGGAGCTTGTGAAATCAGCCGTGCTTTGTTGCTGGGTAGATAAACTTAATTGGATGTAAAGGATACCTAAAGCTCAAATTCACACATTTCTGAGCACATTTATTTTAGAAAGCTGATTCGTTTCTACACAGTGTACAGCAACATGCCGCCATCACCACGAGTCCCACAGCACAGTGATACAATTACACTGTTAACCCCATCCAGGGTGGGCTGGCTGTGGGGGGTATTTAAAATCTAGGTCACTGAGACACTTAGACACACATACACAAGATGGTGTCGGTCTCAATCTGTCAGAGGTTGTGCGTGGGTTGCTGCCGCTGATTTGACTAAAGATCTGAAAGATGCAGTTGGTGTGTTTGGCTGAAAGTGGGAGCTTGCTGAAGTTGCACCGATGACAGACTCGGTGGTGTTTTTGCAAAGTATCTGCTTCTGAAGGAGTCTACATAGATCCTGAGTGCGTCTGGGGGAGGGGGAGGAAGGAATAAATAGATCCGCTGTTGAGTGAAGTAACCACACGCTGACAGAGCAGAGCAGAAAGGGAGGGTAGAGGAGGGATGCGAGGACCAACGTCTCGAGACGGTGGAACAGCGTGATGCAGGATGAGGAAAGAAGAGGAGGGACGGGGAGAGGAAGGGAGAGAGCCACTTTCAGTCGGACCCCGGCTCCCTGCGAGGGAGGGAAAGTGTCTCTGGCGTCTTCAGCCCAGACTCTGCCAAGCCTCATAGTCCACCCTCCCACCTCCGCCCCCCCCCCCCTCCATACACTCAGACACACACATACATCCAAACACACACACACCAACTGTTCTCAGTCTGCTCCATCATGTAAATATGAGCCATCTCTTCTTGTTCACTGGCAGAACCAGGATAAGTTTCCGGCTGTGTGTCCACACATCCCCTCTGCTTCTCAGTCTGCCTTAAATCTACTCCTGGCTTATATCCCAGAGCAGAATTATATCATTTTTAAAGATCTTTTATTGTGTTTTCTGGTGCTGAAACATACGTATGTCTTTAAAGCTGCATTAACCAATAGATTGAGTATGAGTAATGGTTCAAATAACTGTGTGAAATAAGAGAATTGCCACACTACTCTGCAGCTCCCCTCATCTCCACAGAGCGTTTTAATCACTTTGAGCTCATTATTTTTGTGTTTCGGCCCCCAACTTCACCCTCACTGGCTTTGTATCCCACTCCGACACACAGTGAACGACCTGCTTAGTGCCAAACAGCAGAAGCACAAAGTTCAGAAGTGATTGGTGCAAATGTTGGTGCATTTAACAGCTAAACCACCAGATATATCCCCAAGCAGCAGGTGGAGACCAAAGCAGAGCAGAGAGAGTACTGGACACAACCATCACTCCAAATCAATACCAATGTTTTTGTCTTCTAGCTGTGTCTGACCATTGTTTTGATGTTAGCTATAATTGTATGTGGTCATAATATTCCAAACACGTTTTTAGTTTCAGTTTTTTAGTTCCAAATCAATAGCTGATAGAAAAAAGTCTGAAAGCTGCACCCACATCAGAGCCAATAAAGACCAGGCTCATCATATTGTGTCTGCTCTGAACGGCAGCTGTCTGTTTCCCGCTGAAGCAGTCACACCTTTCAGGCTGAACTGCCACACACACATCACACTGTCAGTGTGGCCAGCAAACCACTTAACATCTCATTAATTATGCATTGAATAATCGATGCCAACCGTCGCTGCTTACAGGAAACTCTGGAGCTCCTGCAGCTCTTTGATCAGTCACCTGATGTGACTCTGAGTTTGTCCGGAAGGTTTCATCAGGGCACGCTCGTCTTGTTGTGTTGCATTCCTCACATGTTGGAAGTGAGTTAGGAATCTCCCTGATCTTTTTAAACAAGGAAATTCAAAACTATTTTTCCAGTGTTTAGTTCAAGTTCACACATAGAACCATGAGCTTGACTGGTCCCTTTTTAAAGTAACAGTTATTATTATCATTATCATTATCATTATCATTATCATTGTCATTATTATTATTATTATTATTATTATTATTATTATTATTATTATTATACGAAATGACGAAAAGAAGAGACGAAAATAGATTCCTTGTTTCTGTGGTTCATAAAATACAACCACTGATAATGACCTTAATTATGGATGTATACAGGCACAGAATAAAGTAGTATGACATTGACTGAACTAGGGGAGGACTGCAGCAGCATGAATGTCTGTACATGTAGTGACGTGCGATGAGTAGGCCAGCTGGCTCTCAGCGTGAATCTGTGTTGTTTGAACGCGCTGTGTGTAATGGCTGCCTCCCGAGTCTCTGGAGCCAGAAAGTCTATTAACCGACTTTTATCGACGCAGCACCAAGAGACTGACGTCATCATCTCAGTGTAATAGCATCTAAAGTGTGTGCGTGTGTTTGGGTGCATGCTTGTGTGTGTGAGAATGAGAGTTTCAGAGATGTCGGTCTGTTCAGCCAGCTGCATCACTCTATTAATGTCACCCTGCTGTGTATGTGTGCGTTTAGGTTTGTATGTGCAGATGTGTTACCCACTGTGACTTTCTGTCTGTTTGCAAGTGATTAATGCAAGTTCAAAGCTAAAACAGGGAGCAGGGAACATTTCACCTCAATATAAACAAAAAGCTATGCAAGAGGAGAGCAGATACCTAAATGACAAACAGTTATTATTTGCTGATTAATAAGCCAAAGCCAATCATGTAAATATGTAAATTTTTGTAAATGTCAAATGCTCTGGTGCCTTTACAAGCTCACAAATATCATTTGTGCCTGATTTAACATGGACAGTTGTCTGCATCCTTGATGCTGTGCAGAATGAAATCAGCACTACAGACCACCTGAAGTGTCAAAGTTTTTCTTTCCTCGTGTAGAATAATAGGTGGTCAAGTTGACGAGAGCCTGAGCTGCTTCCCCTCAAAGCCTGAAAGATATGACATGCACGCATGGTTGAAATAGGTGTGAATTGACACACACTCATTCACCCCTCAGCCTATTAATAGTGCTCACTTGAATACTATTTCCTGTATTCCTGCAGCTAATGATAATAGAATAAATGGTCCACCCGTTTGTGTTGCAGGTGGGGAAGGAGACCGTTCAAACCACCGAGGACCAGGTGATGAAGAGGGACATGCCTCCGGCATTTATTAAGTAAGTCTATGAAAAGGGCACCGCTCTTGTTTCTGTGCACACCTTCCTCCGTCACTCTGTCTCGCCCACAGTCGCTCGCTGAGACACCCAGAGACCAGAATGATGGAAATGGTCCACTTTATCTCAGCAGACAGAGAAGTTGTTAAAAAGAGGATTCTGGGCGATTTAATGTGAGGAAACGTGGCTGCGTTCCCAGCTGCAACAAAGAGACACTTCTGAAGAAGAGCCCGGGTGACTGTCCAGCTCCAGCATCCAGACCGCTGAGAGGCTGTTTGTTGTTTTCCAGCTTGCATCCAAAAGGCTGACATGAACTCAGGGCACCAGCTGAGAGTTGCTACACAGCAATCCCAGGATCTAGACATCAGGCTGTGTTTGTTTGCCTGTATCATGTTGCATGTGTGTGTATGTTAATGATTTTCGCAGTGCATTTCATATAATTACTTTCCAGCTTCTTCTCTCCCCAATTAACCTTTCACATAATTTTTTCAAGTGAGTTTCTCGGTTTTAAGAAAAGGGACCTTGATAATTTTTTCTCTCAGACCCACTTGCACGCACACGCGGGGCGCTGCACCATAAATCTCACTCACAGGGCTTAGGAGGGGGCGTGTGGGAATGTGAACCAGCCTAAATATAGATGAACCAGCAGCCATCGATACCCTGACCAATGGGGGTCAGAAAGGGGAGGGACTTGACTTTATTCAAGTGCTCATAAAATCCATCATCTTGGTCAGGTTAAACTAATGAGTCATCTCCAAGGAGTCCGCACAAGAACCTAAAAAACTTTGACCATTAGTATTAGTATTATTATTAAGAAAGTGGGGGGGTTTTGTGTATTGAAGGTTACGTTATTTCAGACACATCCCATATTTCACTACAGGGAATTCAAAACTTTATGACTCTTCTTCATATGGAGGAGACAACCTTTCAAATGCAGATCTAAACAAAAAAAAATCTCTTCAAATTTGGTGCGCCACACTGAACACACACTGAACCTTCAAACCTTTTAACAAGGAAGGCAGCTTCTTTAATCGAGTGGTTTTATTTAGCGGATGTGAGGTTGGATGTGATTTACAAGGTGATAAATCTCTGTTACTGGTGAATGTATATGCTTCATTTAATTCTGACCGCTCGTCTTAAGCCAGCCGTGTTTTTTCAGGGTGGAGAACTCGAGCTCTAAGCTCGTCCAGGCGGCTCAGATGCTCAAGGCGGATCCATACTCTGTTCCAGCACGAGATTACCTGATCGATGGATCCAGAGGGATTCTGTCTGGGACGTCCGACCTGCTCCTTACTTTTGATGAGGCTGAGGTGTGTGTGTTTGTTTCTGCCTCCTTATATCCCTGTGTGTGTCCTGAGCTTTACCCCTTACTTCAGAGGCGTGGCATCTTTCAGGGAAATAAAGCTTTATATAGCCGTGCAGAGGAAGGAGCAACTCGGCTTAGACCGAGTCTGTAATGGAGTCTCGAATGCAGCCAGATCTAATCACTGAGATCAAATGACTTCCCTCTGTCATAACTCAGGATCTGTGTTTGTGTGTGTGTGTGTGTGTGAGGATATGACATATACCAGCCTGCATGGTTCACATGTGTGTTTGTTTGTGTGTGTGTGTGATGAATGTTTGATGGCAGCTCCCTAAGTGGAGTCACATTGGGCACGTGATCACCCTCACCATGTCTCATCACTCGCCTCATTTTTTTTGAAAGAGCAACTTCTTGCAGTCACAAGACGTACATCACAAGACGGTGCACACACCAGCAATCGCACATACACACACACACACACATACACACACAAAGACAGCACACAGGCAACTTCAACGCTGTCTAAAAAAAGCTCCTGCACACATTGAATTTCGGCCTCACAGAAAAGGAGTTTGTCTCTAATCATCAGTATCAGCCTTTATTGCCCGTATACACGCTCTCATCTGCCTGTTATTTTGTCTGTGTTGTGTTCCAGGTGCGTAAGATCATTCGTGTGTGTAAAGGTATCCTAGAGTATCTGACTGTAGCTGAGGTGGTGGAGACTATGGAGGACCTCATCACTTACACCAAGAACCTGGGACCAGGTCAGCAATTGTAGAGTGTGTGTTGAGATTTGGGGAGAGAGGAAGCATGAAGCAAATGTCAAAGCACCTCCAAATTACAAGTTAACAATGAGGAGATTTTTGCATCTTTCACATGAAGTATCTCAGTGAAGAGGCATGTTGTACTGACACCAAGCCAACCAATCAATAGATGTGTACAGAAATCCCATTTAGTTCAGCCATTAATCAAAATCATGGGGTGTTGCAATAAATCAACATTGGAAAATCAGTTTTAAGGAATAACAGCAGCTCCGCAGTAGCAGTGCTGCAGCAGGGGGAGCTAAAATGGAAAAAAGGCAAATGTTTTGATAACCAATGAATCATTAAAGTAATTATTCAAGTGAAAATGTCAAACATTCCCTAGATCCAACCTGTGAATTGTGCTGCTTGTAATTTCTTTGTTTTATGTGATACTGAACTGAATGTCTTTGGATATGAGACTGAACAAGACAAGCAAGCTATTTGAAAATGTCACCTTGGACTTATAAGAGACATTTTTCACAATTTTCTGGTAATTTATAGACTGAATAATAAGTTCATTAAAACAGCAAATCAGCAGATGACTTGATAATGAAATTATTAATTAGTTTCAGCCCCCTTCTGGCTACACAGAGATTTGAGGGCAAGTTGATTAAACATAGTATTTGTTAAGATCATTAATAGATGCATCATTGAATCAGAGTCACTCTGTAGGAGCTACTAATTTTATTTTATATAATACATTACCAAAATATCAACCTTTGTTTTCTACTCCTATCTGAGTTAAAGGTCCATCTGTCATGATGAAAGACTAAATTAACCGCTGACTGCTCCTCTGACACTAAGATGCTGTGATTAAAGATCAGAGTTTCTTCACTGGCAGGAAAGCTGGACCATAAACAGGCTATTTATCATCAGAGGTAAAAGGTCAATTGTGTTGTCAGTGCACAGTGGCATAATGAGCCAGAGGAAATCTGATGCCAAGCTTTTCTCACACTTGACTGATGCCGTCGTTGTGTGAGATCAGTCGTTTGTGAAATAACGATCTGTTTGGATGTGTTGGAACTACTCACTTGGTGAAGCACTGGCGGCCGCCCTTGGCCTCTAATTGTTGGAGCGTAGTTAAAACTGAGGCGCAGACGTCAAAGCCAAGGTCACAGCCATTTGCTTCCTCCTACCTGCTGGGTGGTTTGACTGACTGATTTCTTTTCTTCCCCTCAGGGATGACCAAAATGTCAAAGATGATTGAGGAGAGACAGCAGGAGCTGACGCACCAAGAACACAGACAGATGCTAGTCAGCTCCATGAACACCGTCAAAGAGCTGCTGCCTGTTCTTATATCAGGTGTGTGTGTGACTGTGTGTGTGTGTGGGGGGGGGGGGGCGGGGGGGAGGGGGCGGACAGTGCAGATTGCTGAGCATCCAACAGTTGTCATAGCAACGCTGATAATTACAGTCATTAGTTGCTGAGGATGTCAGGCTGACTACACGCGCACACATACACTCACACATGTCGCCCACTAGCTGCTCTCTCTCACACCGCATACTGGACCGGCAAAGACGAGAAATCCCAGCTTATTAAAGAAAACAAAACAAATGATGGTAACGTGCACGCAAAATAAATACAGCGAGTGGTATGGTGAATAAAGCGATCAACAAAAAATAAAATGCCCCACTCCTCGCTCCTCTCTCCTTTGTTCCAACAAACAAAAAAAAAACCTGTGCAGGTGAAGAGGTGACTAAATAATGTCACCTTGTGACCTAATTAATGCTGTGATTTCCAAAACTTATACAAAACATCATAACCATAAAACTAAACCATATACCTCAAGACAAAAAAAACTATTTGCTATAAATCAAATTATAATTTGTATCCATGGCTCCTACAGGTAAAGCCAATAAAATGTGTTTATTGCAGCTTTGACATTAATCTGATGAAAGATTTTATGTGTTCTGCTGCATTCATGTTTCCATCCTCAGCCATAAAGATTTTTGTCGCAACCAAGAGCAGTCGAGGTGCTGGCATTGAGGAGGCGGAGAGGAACAGGAGGTTCACCTTTGAGAAGATGAGCGGTGAAATCAACGAGATCATCAGAGTCTTACAGCTCACCACGTGGGATGAAGACGCCTGGGCTAATAAGGTGCAACACCCACTGCACATTCGAACTTCGATGTCCTTAACTTATCCCCCACCTCCCCGTGAAAAAAATAACACAACTTCTCAGATAATCACTTTTTTTGCTGTGGAGTGCCTGTCACGCACACACAGTCACACGTCCCTTAGTGCCACAAAGAGCATCTCCAACAACAACAACAACAAAAATCACTCTTGCTCGGTAGTATAACTCCTGGTTTTTCTTTTTCTTTTCTTTCTTTACCTTCCTCCTCCATTCTTTTCCTCCCTGTAGAAGGTAAGCCTGTTTCTCTCCCCCCTCTGCAGTCTCCAGCATGCGAGTGTGTATGTGTGTGAGACGGAGAAGGAAATGTGTCCTCATGCTTACATATGTATCTGTCATGCTGGTATTTAGCAGTGTCACGTGTTTTACTCCACTGACTGTTAGCTAAAGTGATGACGTTCGCATACTTCATCGCACTATTGTTATATGTGCATCTGTTTGTCTCTTAAGTGTCCATTTGAGTCAAATGGCTTGAAACAGATGACCTTTGTTCACGTTTTAATGCTTAAATAACTTATTCATACTGTAACAGCTTCAGACGTTCAGTACATCTATTTTCCTTCTCTTGCTGCTGATGATTACTGCGTGATGGAGCTGTCAGTCGCACAATAAGACGCTGTTTTTGGGCAGAATTTACTCTCTTGGAAATGTTTTTTGACACATCTGTTAGAGACTGTGCCATGAGATGATTTACTGGTAAAGTTGAGATCTGTTTCACTAGTCTAACCTGTAACCCTGCATGTTTCTCTGGACACACAGCTACCTCAGACAATGATCTGTCTGTTTGTGTGTTTTTTTGTGTGTGTGTGTTTGCTGTGGACATACCGCATACTCTGTGTATAAGCTGTGATAAGCACTTACTGACAGTGTGTGTGGGGGGAAACTGCTGGCATACGATGACTGTCCTCCTCTCAGGTCATGAATTATAGAAATAAGCTGGTTGGTGTCCAGACATATTCATAATAGATGGGCTGTATTGAACGGTTCCACTTAAGCGGCTCATTCTCTTCTGAGCTGGAAAAAAGCTTTTTCTTTTTTTTTTTCCTTTACATCCACATGTTATGAAGTGATAAAAGAGTGACATATTTTAGATGTGAGGTTGTTATCCTTCCATAAATGTTTTATTTCCCTTCTGTCATCAGTAATTGCCATTTTTTTCAACATATTGGTTATTTAGTTTTGCTGTACAGAATTTCTTAAAACTGTTTTACTTTGCAATACGACATAAAGGCTTGAATTGTTTCTAGTGGCTTTATTCAGACTAAATAATTTATTAGCGCTTTATAGATTGATAATAAACAATACTGTAGTACACAATTAAGTCAATACGTTTGCCTGCAACAATTGAAACCCAGTAACCATTTATTAATGAACTGAACACCGGTGCTGTAATGTTTCCTGCTGCTGCAAATGCGTATTAATCCACAGCTAAAAGTAGTTCTCAACAAACACAGTATTTATTCCTGTTTTAGTAGCATTTGCTAATGATTATAATAGCCAGCTGCTTTTGGATTTTCAGGATTTTTTAAAGGATTTTTCTTTTTAAATGAGCCTACAGCCTGTATTTGTGACCCATTTTTAAAGATTTACATGTAGTAGGAACAGATGGGCTAAAGACTGAGAGCCACAGGCTGAAGAGACAGACTAACACATTGTTTTTCAAATTTTCTTTTATGTAACCCAGAATTTATATTTGCATGTTATTGTTACAACGATAGTGAATCACTTATCAGAAAGGTCATAACAACCAATCTTTATTTAAAGAGTGCCATAATCTAAAGTGGCATACCCACTGGTGTTTTGACAAGGCTACACAATGCTGCATTTTCTCTTTACCTCAGGATATGGAGGCTTTGAAGAGATCTCTGGCTTTGATTGAGTCAAAGATGGCACACGCTAAAAGCTGGCTCAAAGATCCCCATGGACAACCAGGTAACTGGATTGTTTTTAATGCTGTCTCCTGAGACGCTCACACATCTTTTCTGATGTCGCTCCACTATGCGACCCTGTGGTGTGTCCCCAGGAGACCCCGGCGAGGTTGCCCTTCGTGTGATACTGGATGAAGCCGGTAAAGTTGGAGAGCTGTGCGCTGGGAGGGAGAGGAAAGATATACTGGCAACCACCAAGGCTCTGGGACAAATGACCGACCAGATTGCAGATCTACGGATGAGGTAGTGCGTTCATAAGTGAGAGTTAGTTCAACTGTATTTGATACATTTACAGTGTTCATATGATGTATTTTGTCAACATATGTCAGCTGTGTGTGTTTTGTTTCACGACAGAGGCCAGGGCCCGACCCCGGGGTGCATGCAGCGTGCAGGCCAGTGCTCACAGGGCTTAGACTTGTTATTTGGCAAAGTGGACAGTGCTGCCCGCAGACTAGAGGCTCTAATCAATGCCAAGCAGGCCATTGCCAGGAGGCTGGATGCTGCACAGGTCAGATAAGAAGACAAGAACAACACAGTAATCCCTGTTAACCCTCTCCCCTGTGAATGCTCTCTGCATTATATGTATCCTAGTTCTGTCTCTTTTTGTTCTATTTGAAGTCCAAGCAAGTAGTAATGATTTTAGTATTTCGTGTTTAGTGAGGCTGTACCATCTTTGAAGCTCTCTTGTGGAGTTTACGGACTTTCTTTTACTTATTTCATTAAATGAGAGCGGTGCCTCATGTGTTCATTTATTTTGTTAGGCCTGGTTGTCGGATCCTAACGGCGGCCCTGAGGGGGAGGAGAACATCAGAGCACTGCTCGCAGAGGCAAAGCGCATCGCCGATCTATGCGAAGACCCCAAAGAGAGGGACGACATCCTGCGCTCCATCAGCGAGATCGCAGGCCTCACCGCCAGACTCATGGAGCTCCGCAGACAGTACGCTGTCCTTTCCCTGACACACGCAGGGCCAGTGACGTTTTGTGAATGCTTTGTGTGTAATTCTTAGACCCTCTTTTTCTAGGCTCAAACTGCAACCTCATGTCACCAATAGCTGGCATGTTTTACCCGCCTGGAAAATATGTTGTTGCCTGTCAACCCTGGGCATCAGTCCTCCCATAAGGTTTCTGTAGTAACTGTTTGAATTTGGTGTGGTGGGGTCATGGTGCTTCTGTGCTTCCGTGCTGAAAATTTTGCAGACCTTAAAGAAAAATACCTCTCAATTCAAGGTTCATGCCGCTGAATTTCAGATGCAGCCCAGCAGCAAGTCTGTTGGATTCAGAACAGTTCATTTACTATATGGTGACTAAGTGCAATGATTTACAGCGAGATGAGTCACAGTGAGTTTATTTTCTGTACTCCACTTCCACTGCATGTATTGACCATAAAAGGAAACCAGAAATAAACACAACATAGTAAATCAACTGGCCAAGCTGTTACAAAAAACTTTGAACTGAAGGAGAAACAGCTCCACACAGAAAGGTTTTAGGTATCATCATACATTTTCATGTTTAGGAAAGAGAGTTTTAATATGATTTTTGGGTATTTAGATGTAAAAACACTATGATCTACACTGTAGATCATTATGAAACCGTACAAGGCCACAGAATGAATGCTACAGCTATAAAGTACTTCATATTTCAAACTAATGAACTGTGTAAATGTCATTTTATTTTATCTGAGATTAGATCTGTCTTTGATAATGAAACTCATGTATTTTTCTTGAACAGTTCTAAAAGGACTATTGTCCTGAACCATAACTAGTGGTTGTATCTGTATTTCTCAATTCAAAAGACAAACATTCATGTTGATAAAAAGAGAAGAAAAGCTGGCATCAGCCTTTGTGGTATTTCTCTTTAAGGTGGTGTCTAACAGGTTATGAATCTCAGGATTTGATGGGCTTGAATTCTATACTTAATTTCTACACTGCGTAGTTGTTATACCTTTTTGGTGCCCCCTTAATTAATCTCTCTATCTGTTACTGTCTCAGGGGTAAAGGTGACAGCCCAGAGGCCCGTGCTTTGGCAAAGCAGATTGGGGCGGCACTACTGAACCTGCAGTCCAAAACCAACCGGGCCGTGGCCAACATGAGGCCAGCCAAACCTGCCGTCACTTTGGAGGGCAAGATGGAGCAGGCCCTCCGCTGGGTGAACAACCCCGGAGTGGACGACAGAGGAGTAGGTGAGCGGGGTTGGATGACGACTCCAGGGAGGGATGATGAAGAAGCCTGGTTCAAAAATAAATGCTCTGACCTTTAATGGCTTTTGTCAGCCTATATGAGTGATGCAGAGTGTGGGAAAGGTGTTATGGTGACACCTGGGACTTTTTGCAGTTAGCTGGCACTTATTGTATCCTTAGAGATGTGAGCTGTTTGTGGTCTGTGAGGAGACCACAGTGTCTCGTTTTAAACATTCATTTTCAACACTTATGAGTGTGGTACAGAAATGACTGTGATGGTGACTGATGCCATTTCCTGAAATGCCCACAGTGAGGTGTCTCATGCATGAATCACTGAATGACTGACTTGACTTGCTTCGTCATCTGGGGAGCACTGTATTGTTTTTAATGCTTTGTTTGATGCCCGTTGCTGTATTCCTGTTTTGTCATTTTATTGTTTCCTATTCTCTCACACGCTTCCCTTTGGGAGCAGAGTGTGAGATACTACAGTGGAACACAGGTACCTGCCCATTATATGCTTTATACAAGATATAACACTACAGAAATTGATAATATAATGGCATGATAACATAATGACCTCATAGAAACATTTCAGGTCAGCATGTATCACAAAATATAGCATCATCCTGTATAATTTACAAGAAAAGATAATTTATTTTCAAATCCCATGTCTAAATAAGGACTTGTAATTGTTGTATCGGGATTATTATTGAGAGTCAAGCAGATTCTGGGTGTTCCAGATGTGGTGTGAGATTGATTTCTGCCCCGTGTCTCTCACCAGGTCAGGCAGCAATCAGAGGAATGGTTGGAGAGGGAAGGAGGCTTGCAGGAGGACTGTTAGGCCCGTATCGTCAGGACATGGTCGGACGCTGCGACCGAACAGAGGCTCTAATGACATCTTTGGCAGATATGGCCGGCAGGGGTGAGGCTGAGGCTCCTCATGCACGAGCTACAGCCGCACAACTGCAGGACAGCCTCAAGGTAGCTCAACGCTCAAACTCATATTAAATAAATATAGTGAGGATTGTAAAGTTTGAAACCTTTTAGGGAAATGTGAATAAAATTATACACAAGACATCAAGGATTTGTGTCTTGTGTAGATGTGATGCAAACATACTTGTTGAGATTGGAAGTATTAGTGCAGAGCTCCACCTAGTGGACTACTAAGACACTCTGCTTCCACCAGGACCTGAGGCAGCACATGCAGGAGGTGATGACCCAGGAAGTATCTGACGTTTTCAGTGACACCACCACCCCCATCAAACTTCTGGCTGTGGCTGCAACTGCTCCCCCTGATGCCCCCAACAGGGAGGAGGTCAGTAACTTCTGCTGACTCTGCACCATCCAGATGTTGCATGTGGAAGGTCTGACCATAACAGCATTAATGTTTGTCGTAGGTATTTGAAGAGCGTGCGGGGAACTTCGAGACCCACGCAGGTCGGCTGGGGGCGACCGCAGAGAAGGCAGCCGCCGTGGGAACAGCCAATAAGAGCACAGTCGAGGGCATTCATGCTGCTGTGAAACATGCCAGGGAACTTACACCACAGGTGCTGATTTTGTCAGTCCCTGATTTGCATGATTTGCATATGTTGACAAAATGTGTAGCTGTCAGACTCTGCCATACACAGGTTGAGTGTGACACGTTTGTTAATGTCCAGGTAACCTCTGCTGCTCGGATCTTGTTGAAGAATCCTGGAAATAAAGCAGCATACGAGCACTTTGACACCATGAAGAACCAGTGGATTGACAATGTGGAGAGACTTACTGGTAAGCATTTTTTCAGCATTTCCAGTGGTTCTTATTGATGAGTTTATATTTTTGAGTTGATAGAAAGTATTAACGTGCAAATAAGCACACAATATAACTGATTGTGTGTTTGTGTGTGTGTGTGTGTGTGTGTGTGTGTGTGTGTGTGTGTGTGTGTGTGTGTGTGTGTGTGTGTGTGTGTTGGTGTCTCTCTGTGGCCTCAGGTCTGGTGGATGAGGCCATCGACACCAAATCCCTGTTAGATGCTTCAGAGGAGGCTATAAAGAAAGACATCGACAAGTGCAGAGTTGCCATGGCGAATGTTCAACCCCAAATGCTTGTTGCCGGGGCAACGAGCATAGCAAGACGAGCTAATCGGGTCTTGTTGGTGGCGAAGAGAGAGGTGGAGAACTCTGAAGACCCACGATTCAGAGACACAGTGAAACATGCATCAGACATCCTCTCACACACCATCTCACCGATGGTAATGGACGCAAAGGCGGTGGCTGGGAACATCCAAGATAAAGGTGCAGGAATACAAGCAACACACAGACACATGTTAAAGATACTGTTTACTGACGCAGAACACGGGTTTATTCATTTTAGTATCCCTCTTTATGCTTCACAGCTCTGCAGAAGGCCTATTTGGACTCATGTTTGAGGATCCTGGCTGCAGTCGGTAAAGTCAGAGAAGCTTTCCAACCTCAGGAGCCGGACTTCCCTCCCCCACCCCCTGACCTGGACCAGCTCCATGTAAGCAACTTCAAACACATATACTGCCCACTGTTATTTAATTCATTATTTAGAATATATCCTATACTTCTAATCCTCCATACTACTACTGTATTGTGTTACATTACATTATACCATGTTGCATTCATATGTTATACTGTATTATTATTATTTATTATCAAGTACATTACTACAAAATATTCATATACTAATACACCCAAAACCAAAGTACCATTATTTATATTACTATATACTACTCTGGTGTACCCCATTATCATTGAAACTTTGCTAACAGTATGCCTAAGTCACACTTAATATTTTTCTAATTTAGTTTTCTCTCTTTATCTGCACTTATCTTTGTCCTTGTGCTGCTGCAGCACCTGAATTTCCCCTCTGCAGATCAATAAAAGCTTTCCTTATCTTATCTTAAACCTTTGAGTGACCACGTCCCCTTCACTGCCAGAATGAATACATCCATTATGAGGAAAGGGAAAATGTAATTCTTCATCAGCTTTGATCACAGTAACCTTGAACTGCCAGCAGCTCCAGCGCAGCTCAGTTAACCACAGAGTGGGTAGTCTCTCAGATGCAAATGTGACACTGAGTGTTATGTGTGCACACTCAAATTTAATGGCCTGATAAAATAAAAGGTTAGCTCTAAGAACTAAACTTGATAAAATGTAAAAAACTACAAACCTGTTTATGATCAACACCTTTTAAAGGCCCTGAAATAAAATGTTCTCAATCTTCTTACTGTTGGTAATTTGCTGTCACAGAAACACAGAAATTCAGAAAGGTTTGGTCATTTCAGATTATTTCTGATTTCTCATATTTATGTATTTTCTCTCTAGTTTGACATGGATGTTTATTGGCAGTTGTAGGGATGTACTGTATGTATATAGGTAACACACGTGTGTCTATGTGTGTATTTTCCAGGTTAGTGATGAGCAGGCGCCACCCAAGCCCCCCCTGCCAGAGGGCGAGGTGCCCCCGCCTCGGCCACCTCCCCCAGAGGAAAAAGACGAAGAGTTCCCAGAGCAGAGGGCTGGAGAGGTGCTCAGTGAGCCCATGATGGTGGCTGCCAGGCAGCTGCATGATGAGGCTCGCAAGTGGTCCAGCAAGGTCAGCTGACAGCAACACACAAAGAAATATACAGTCTGCATATTCACTCCATCAATTGTTTCTGAATTAAAAACCAGCAGCATTCATTCAATTCTGGGCAAAACTGACAATTAAGTAACTGGTTAGTGATATCTGTCAATGTGTCAGTAGACATAGTCAACAAAATGTCATTTTCCTCTCTGTTTGACATAAAACACTTGTTTGAGTGATCTGGAAATCAAGTTTTTTTGATGATGTTGATGCTGAAATGTGGAGATCAGTGGCTCGATTCCAATTTCAGAGGGAAACTGGAAACTGTCATCTGTTTGAGGTGTCTGCATGTAAAGTGGCTTACATACACACACACACTATATGCACCGAGTAAATATAAGAAAAAGAGGAAGTCACCATGAGGTGATGACCCATCCTCCCATCTGTCATAGCAGCAGAGTGCAGTGTATTAGCAGTAGACTTTGTATTGTCTTATCCCTACTGGTTTCTACGTGTGTGTGTGTCCATGTGTTTATGTGTGGAGGAACAATGAATAGCAACAAATATTCTGTTTGAATAACCACTGATTATCCAGGAGTACTGCCTGCTCACTATCTCTGTGAAGCTCTTAACCATTTCCCCCCTCTAGAGCTATCAACCGTTTCCACACCTGTTTAATGATCTATGCATCAGAGGTGTCTTTGGAAACCAGGCACAGAATACCTCTTCACACTCAGTTTCCCAGCACACAGCGCTAGACTCCTAAATGCACAAGACGGAAGCCAGTCACTGTTTTTTGTTACAGTTAGCCCGTGTTCGTGCTTTACAAATTCAGCCACTGCCTCAGATTAGGCTACACCATCTGCCTGCTACCTACCCAGACCAGCTCCTCCCTCCTATTTTTTGCCCATCTTTGCTTGTGCGTGCAGTTTCACCTCTTCTCTCCCTGCTCCTTCACAGTGCTTGTATTCCCTCCTTCCTTCTGTGAATCTCCTGTCCTCTGTTCTTCCATCCAGTGCCTCTCATACTGTACTAAATGCCTCCTTTTCCCATGCTTCCTTCCCTCCTGCCATCCCCGGCTTTCCCCTTCTTCTCCATATTCCTCCCTTTTCCCTTCCTCCTCCTCCTCCTCCTCCTCTTCCTCCCAACCTTCTTTGCCTCCCACCCTTTCCTTCCCCGCCCCAATTGATCCTCCAACCACCACCAACAACCCCCCCCCCCCCCAAACGCCCCAACCCAGCCTGAGGATGAGGAGGCAGTAGAGGAGAGGGAGGTTTATGATGAAGATGAGTTTACTGATGGTGAGGATGACTATGAGCCAGAGCTGCTGCTGATGCCCTCCAACCAGCCTGTCAATCAACCCATTCTGGCAGCTGCCCAGTCTCTCCACCAGGAGGCGCGCAAGTGGTCCAGCAAGGTCTGCGCATGCACATGCACATTAGTGCACACACAACCAGACGTGGTTAGAAATGTAAATTGCTCCTGGTGTTTTGAGCCACTGGGACACGCACACATCCACGCATGCAAACAAACAAATGCACCACACCGTGAAAAAAAAATCCCTGCAGGACAAAGAAACAACCTTTGGAGCACTTGCAGACAGTCACTGCGGCTGCACAGTCGATGAGCTCTGCATCTGCCACGGAAACCTCCAACACATTCAGACGTGGTTGACACACGGTTATGCTGACGCCATGCTAAGGTTGCACTAGAAATGGGGGAGTGTTGGAATGGCAAGTCTGTTTGTTGCACCACGTGGATATACTGGTACTGGCTTCACACGTCCCTCCCTTATGTTCATGATTAGGTAAAGTGGTTTAAAGGAGGAGCCAGGTGCTCCGTCCCGCTGTTGTCAATCACTGGTTGCCTGGCCAACCTGTGAAGCCAAGGATGACAGTTTCCCAAAGACTTCTGGGTGATGTAGTTTTGAGTGCCTGCTTGGCTGGTATGATCACATGCTTCTGCTTCTTAGTCTGAGAACATCACCTCATGGGCACTAACTTCAAGCTGACTGTGACGTGAGGGGGACGTCGAGAGAGCGTCAGCACCGTTTCCCTCCAAAACGTCAGAATCACCTTCTTCCATGAGGGTTGAAAAACACTCGTTTAATGTGCACTGACACTGCATGCAGCTTTCTGCTTGTAGATTTAGTGCCTGTTTTGCTTTTGTAGTTCAAATTCATTCATACAAAGCACTCTAAGCAGTGTATTTCCGACATTTTGATTATTATGAAAGAAATATGTGACTCATAAAATATGTTTCCATTGCATTGTCATCTCTTATCCCAAGCCACGCTCTTCACCAGTGTCCTGCTCATGGCTCTTCCTCCTCTTCTTCCTCCCTGCTCTTTACAGGGTAATGACATCATAGCAGCAGCCAAGCGCATGGCTCTGCTGATGGCCGAAATGTCTCGGCTGGTGCGAGGTGGAAGTGGGAACAAAAGAGCGCTGATTCAGTGCGCTAAGGACATCGCCAAGGCCTCGGATGAGGTGACAAGACTGGCCAAAGAGGTGGCCAAGCAGTGCACTGACAGGCGCATCAGAACTAATCTGCTGCAGGTAAGGACGAACTCACACAAACATGTAATGAAGAGTCCGTTGTGTGACGTCATTTACACATTATCCTGCTTCCAAAGGTGTGCGAACGAATTCCTACCATCAGCACTCAGCTGAAGATCCTCTCCACTGTCAAAGCCACCATGCTGGGACGAACGAACATCAGTGAAGAGGAGTCAGAGCAGGTAAACCATGAATGTGCACATAATTTGTTTGGATTCACTGATCTAACATGGATACTTCAGCTCCGTATCTGCTCATACTCAGTATATATTCAGTACAAGAGCTGTCTTTCTACCAAATTTACAGTCTGTACATGTGTACTACATCATCATTACATCCTTTTTATGTAATGTAACCGGACACTGAATTGTATAATGACAGTGATAAAGAAAGTATTTAATGTGAATTAGTCATGTTGTCAGTTTTCATAATATGATCAGTATCAGTGCACATATCTGGGATACTGAATCAGTGTTTTCCTGATGTCTTGCAATGGTGGAAAGTTAAGTACATTTACTTAAGTACAATACTTAAAAGTGCGCTTTTTAGGTACTTTATAGATTTGAATATTTCCATATTTATTTGCTTTATTCTTTTACTCTACTTTGCTTTTAATATTTCACATTAAAATAATTAATATGATAAACTTATAAGATATTAAACCAGAGCTTAACAACGTTTTTGGCTTGTGACACCTCACAAAAAACATTGAAAGCAGGACTTTTATAATTCTTACTGCTGGTACTTTTATCCGAGTAAAGTATCTGAATACTTCTGAAGCAACCACTGCTAACTTCATTGTGTCACATCTCTGCTGTTGTTTCAACCCTAACTGCATCACCTCCACCTGTTTCTCTGACCAGGCCACAGACATGTTGGTCCATAACGCCCAGAATCTGATGCAGTCAGTGAAGGAGACGGTAAGAGAAGCAGAGGCGGCCTCCATCAAGATCCGCACAGACGCAGGATTCACCCTTCGCTGGGTGCGCAAGACCCCCTGGTATCAATAAGCAAACCCGATGGATGAAATGAGGAATTCTCTGAAAGTGACATCGATAGCACACACTTTGAGTCAAAGAAAAATGTGCATGCTCATTATGAGTAAACATTTCTTCTTCAAAGAGGAAACTGCAGATGATTTTGATCCATTCTCCACTGTAGTTTTGGTGTGTCCACAGTGAAACATTAGATTTGGTACCAAACAGGTTTCATTTATCGGAGTGAGTTCAGCTTTGCTCTCCAGTTCCCTTTATCTGCACCTGTGGAATCACGCAGGTTGATCGGAGACTGTTTTTAATATATATTTTTGGTATGTTGTGTTACAAGATTTTATCCAAATCCCAGGTATATATTTTTTGCATGAAAATTTTTTCTATTTTCTAAAGGCAAATTATGACAATAAGATATGTATCCCCGAGTGGACATTTACTTTTAATTCAGTTTTTTTTTCAGTGAGAGTTTCTTATTGTCTATTGTACATACAGTAATTATTTGTTTTATGGACAGCACTCAGCTATGAGCTTTATACACTGAGTTTGACACTAAAGAGAAGTCTATGTGGGCGGACGAGCTCTCCATGTTTACTTTTAGTGTTAACACTGTTCTTAACTGAAGATCTACGAATTCAAAGGTGACACATCATCGCTGCTGTCTGGTGATGTTTATACTTGAACAAAAATGGTCTTCTGAATTTAAAGTGTTATTATTACAGGCAAATGATAGTTTCAGAAGTGATTGTATAGTTTGAAAAAACATGGTTGTCAATAAAGTTTTTTTGTTGATTGCAGGAAGGTTGGTAATTAATAGAGAAGAGGCTTTCAGTTGACTGTAAACAGAATGGTAAAAGTCATGGTTACTTACATGTTTTTAACGTGTGTTTTAAATTCTTTGTTTTAACTTTATTTAACTTTCACAGTGTACAATGCCAAAGGATTTGTTTTTCAGTGCTGAACACCTCATAAAGTTCTCTTAACTCAAAAAATCCAGGTTACTAACAAACAGACCCCACAGTACTTTATGATTTTATGATGTCTGTGTTCTCTTTATAACAAATAGAGAGAATGATTTCTTCTTCTTCTTCTTTTTTTTTTTACTGAATGTTGTGCTTTGTTTCTGCACTATCTATTTAACAGTTGAACTGAAAGTTTGGACCCCCACCGCCCCCCAAATTTATGAAAACCCTGTGATTTTAATCAGCCATTCAACATCCTATTTTTAGTTTTTTCTCCACAAGTGAGCTGAAAAGCTCCGAAACATAATTTGAACACAGATTTTACAAATGACCCCGGTGGTTTGAGTGTAGAAACAACCTTTTTTGTCATTGTCAGGCACTGATGTCAGTCAAGCAGTCTAGTTTTAGGTTTAAAAACAAATGGCTGTTTCTGTCTGGGATAATTACGCAGCAGTTTAAGGGTTGGTGATTCCTCAGTGTTACATGCAATCAGATGAATGAGTGCATGTTTTCATTCCCTTAGAAATATTTCATCTAGTTCAATCATATTTTTTTAAAAAGCTGGGAAAATGTAACTGTTAAATGGAGAATATCTAAGTGTGCGTGTCTGTGTATGTGTGAGGCCTCTTCACTTAATATTACTGAGCCGTCGCCCATGATGGTTTGAGACAGGGCTTTGAACAGCATCACAGAATGTCAACCACATTTACATCTTTTTCATTTGGGGCCTACTGAGCATGTAGCAGCCGCTGACCCCTCACTGAGAGCGACAGGGTGTGTATCTGTGTGTACCTGATGTGTTCATTCACACCCTGAATGTATACTGATAGCTTTTAGCCCTGCCAACACATCTGCTGTGCCTTGGAAGAATAAAAGACTATAATGATGACTGGAGTTGGCCTCTTGATTTGCTTTACTGAGGCAGTGACATTTTAGCTCAGTGTTAACAGGTACGATAATTATGATGCAAGCATCCAGAGGTTGAGCGTATAGTTCAAGTTTATTTACTCAGATTATCATAGAGGGTGTAATCATAATGACATGCATGTATTTATATAAGTTTATCATCATAGAGTAGTGTGTTGGCATTTGCTAAATAGTTTAGTAAATGAGTTTGGACAAATTCAAATTTTGATCTGCCATTGAATCAAAAGTGGAGAATTCATTCATTCGTTCATTCATTCATTCAGGGGAAAATTAAAGTCACTGGGATTAAACATCCAGGCAAAAATGGATTTCTCCACCAAGTTTCATGCCAATCCATCCAATTGTTGCTGAGATATTTTAGTCTTGATCAAATTGGTGGACCAACCAACCGACAGGCCAAAAGTGCCATTATCATGGATAAAAAAAAACACGTATAAAACCAACATTTTAAAGCTTTTATAAGACATCTTATACACTGAAATGCAGATTCAACTTCATACAAGAGCTTTGAGTAGTACTTCCCACAATGTGGACAATTGATTGTGCAAATGCTGTGCTGAGTGAAGAAGTTGCATTCAAGATTATGTGAGGATCTTGGAGATTTCTTTACACAACAGTTCCCAGCAGACTGCCTGAATCCCTGGCTCGTTTCCAGGCCCTGCAGATAGTTTTATGTGCTCCCAAAGCCAAACTATGTACCTTAGATATAAGATATTTTTTAAACATGTGCTTCCCTCAGTTTGTGCTGTAGTGTGCTAATAAAAAGCACATTAATCTACACTTACAAGGCCATATTAAAGAGTGAATATGTGCATAAATACCTGCACTAAACACGGTGCCTAAAGACACATTGCAGCTACTCAGAAAGTAGATACGACATTTGATTTTTCGAAAATAAACATATAGATATATAAGTATAAAACTTGCTACTTCATATAATGTAAAAAGTTTCTCAAAAGGCATGGCTGCTTAGTCTCAGGCAACATGCAATTTAGATTGTATAAGTGTGCTGAAGTAGTGAAGAGCAAGGCGGGCAGCTGTGAGTGTCCCTTTTCAAACCAAAATATTCCCCTTGGGCAACACTCAGGAGGCGTTAGAACAAAAAAAAAAAAAGAAAGAGGAATGGTCCATCAAATGCAGCACATTTAAACTGGATAGAAATTAACAGCACTTCATCAAAGTCACATTGATTATTAAGGCTTCCCTTTAGAGGCCACAAATACTATCCAGTCATATATATGTAATGCCAAATACAAAATAAATAACTGTTAGAATGCATAATTGTTCATTAACACAAAAAGCCAGAAGATGTGTTTTAAGACATATTGGATATTGACTTGGTAGGGAAACACCCCCCCCCCCCCCACCCCCCTTTGGCACATTGGATCGTTGACCGCTGCCCTCTGATGGTCATTTCTCAGGTCCGCACTTGGAATTTGCCCGCTTTAGTCAAGTATTTGACCCCCTTAAACGGCTTGTACTTCTCTCCATACATGTCAAGACGGCTCACCTTAAGACCTGTACAGGAAGAGAGCAGCAAATGAGCAATGCCTGAAAATGTCTACTATTTCAAACTGAACAGCCAGTATAAACACACTGCTTTACTGCAACCATACCCATTATCATCCTCAACAAGGAGAAACAGAATGCGGCTAAACTTTAAACTTGGCTAAGTTAAAAAGATTAAGATGTCATGAAGCAAGGATCACCTGATATGGCCAGCTGCTGTATCTTCAGGTCAATGTTGAGTGACGGGTTCTCTTCAGGTCTGGGGGCTCCTGCCTGCAGACTCAAACTGCCTCGCAAGTTGGGAAGCTTCTGGGAGTTCAGTTTCCCGATGTCCCAAACCAACAGCTGCCAAAAACAGACATGCTCCAAGTGAGGACAACAATAAACTATTCATTAATCCAGTTTGTGCTGATGAGACAAGCAGGTAAGATGGATTTGAAAAAAAAAATGAACATATAACTGAGCAGTATGATGGAAACTGATTGGATAAAAGGCCCACACAGAAAAGTGGAAAGCCTTTGAACCTCTCTGCTTAGGACCGGCATTGTAAAAAGTTGGTTACCTTGGTAGCGAGGTCATAGGTGTAGCTTCCCTGTGAGGCTGTGAGGTTGGCACTGAGCACAGTTTTAGGCATGTGGATCGTCACCATCAACCCCTCCACGGTCTTCCCCATGGTCTGTTTAGGCCCAATTGTGATGTCAAGGCGACCGCACGGTCCCGTCTCAAAGAAACTGATGTTCTGCTTTACGTACACGGGAATGGCCACGAGACTGAGGGTGGAAATGAACCACAATGACAATAAATAGTTCAGCAGGCAGACAGCAACTAGCTTGTGTTCGCAAGTTAATGCAATAACAAGTGGGAGTTGTGAATGAAACCAGAATCTGAATATACTCATTCACACTGAAACCCAAAGATAACAACAAGACAAAGATTTTATTGTTGCTAGAAAATGTACATTTTTTAATACATATTTCCGCTACAATAAATCTATAGGTCATACCTGCTAATTATTCAAAAATGGATGGATAGATTTTATAATAAATATTAAGGGATCTTACAATTCCGGGAGAAAGACTGATTGTTAACTGAAGATATTTTTTAATAGATTATTTGAAAAAAAACATACAGGTGTGGCTGTGCTTACTTTTGAGTGCTAACATGGTAGTTCATTAGTGTGAAGTTCCCATCTGGCGGGATGAAGGAGAGGACGCGCTCCGACTCCCAGCGTTTGAAACGCACACATGGGTGAAAACTCACGTCATCAAGAAGACGAGGGTTCTGTCATCAAGAGCAACAATAAAGGCGAATTAGGTCTGCGCTCACTAAACGCACATCGAATTAAGAGGAAGTTAACCCACCATAAACGACAGGGTCAGATCAGGCATCCCAGTGAGCCTCACGCAGGCTTCAATTACACCCTGGATCTCTGCAAATACTGTGGTACCTGAGAAGAAACCAGATCCAATTATATAATCTTCCCAAACAAAGAAAACACTTCTACCTGCCATGGACACACTCTTCATCAAATGCTTATTTGTACCTGATTTGTCCAGAATGGCATCAATTTCCTCTATCACATCAAAATAAGCCTCATTATTGGTGTATTTAACACCAGCCCTCCTCCAAGGGATATTGGACAATTGACCTGTTGGCAGTGTATCTCCAACATTACTACCACCTGAAAAACACACAAAACAAAAAAAACCCCATAAACGTACACTTACTTATCTTAGAATCTGTTTGATTTAGAGGTAAATGGACAAGAGTGCAATGTAGTTCAAACCGACCTTTAACAGCACAGTCTGTTTACCTGTGAGCGTGTTGACAACAGATCGGAGAATGGTGGGAGGCCTGATCATCTCTTTGAGGACGTTGGACTCTGTGGCCAGCGGAAAGCCATTGTCCAGCATCTCCTCCAACAGCTCGTACACTGTCACCATATTGTCCTTGATTACACCCTCTGAGCACTCGCCAAAGTAGTCCTGTGAACAAAAATACCTGTTATGACAGAGCAAAATCTATTTGACAAATGTCTCAAAAAGCATCCTACCTTAGTCTCTTCTATTAAGACCCAAGCTGTGACCCAGTTGCATAGTGCATGTGAATTATGCAAAATATGTACACTATACTACTGTATACTTTATTATTTCTTCAATGTGTATATTAGAAATTAGAAATTTGTTTGACAGCTTCCTTCACTTTACACATTGCAATTTACACAGTTTTTATATTCTGTGGAGTATTTCCTATTTCCTTTGTGTGTTGCATTAATCCAAAAAAAAGTATACAACACATGCAAGAAAGGGAAAGTCAAGCTTCTGCTGACTTGAAGCAACTTAATTTGGACACTTTTCAGTGTGAATAACTAAGACTCTATATAAGAAGAACTTTATATACATTTTATGGCATAAATTCACTTAACATAAACCTTTGTGAATACATAAAACTTAATTAAAAGGATTATTTAATGTGGAGCTCCTGCTTACGCTAAAATTGCAGGTTGGGTGAATATAATGAACACAGAGCTGTAAAAACAAACAAATCACAAGGTACGCTAAATTTGAGGAACAGCACCTGAATTGTGTCCGCCACCCTGTGCAAGAACTCGATGACAAACAGTGGGGGGACTTCAGTCTGGATGACAGACAGGAAGAAGAGCCTGCCCCTGAAAATGGAGATAAGATAGTGGTGTGGAGTCTGCAGGACGGGGGGCACATCTTCTGGATCCACCGCCTTCTCCTTGGCCTCGAAGAAGTAATCGCACACGCTCCGGCTGATGACACTCTTCCAGTGTTTCTCCAGGAAGATGTCTCCAGAGTGATTAATCAGGAACAGGCTGTGGATCATCTCAGCTGAAACAATGGGGAAACTGTTGTTGTTGTTGTTGTGATGGTGCTCTCTGTCTGGAGTAAAGACAGAAAGGTGACATCAGCTGGTTTGCAAACTAATCACTGGACTGTAACCAAATCAAACCAATGCAAATTTAAATCCAGTTCTTAATATTTACTTTCTGTCAATCCGCCAAACAAACTTCAGTCTCAGGTAAACTCAACCGTCTGAATGGCAACATGAGATTCGTACATTTTACTGTCTTAATGCGAAAAATAAAAGCAACCAGCGAGTGAAAAAAGTCACAGCGACATAAAGGATCTACACAGAGGATAATGCAGATCAAAGTTTTAAAGATTATTAAAAGTTTTACCTGCTGACTCCACTTGACTTTGCTGAGAATATGAGTTGGTGCCAATATGGCAGAAGTGTCCGCCGAGGAGACGCCTGCAGATCTGTGAACACGTAAACACAACGAAGTCACGAATACACGCCGACAGACCAAAACAATAAGCCCTTAATACTGTCGATAAAGTCTTGCAATGTATTCTGGGCGATTCGTGGCACAAACAGCTCTTGTGTGACCTCGATCGACTGATTTCTGACTTTTTAATCAGGCGACATCTGCGGGCAGCTCACTCCAGCTGCTGTGTGGGACTAATTGGGTTTTAACTACCCTGAGCGACGCCTCCCAGGTGTTCAGCAAGTTTTATTACTACCCTAGATTAAATACTAATAAAATACGACTATGTTTTTCTGCATTACTTTTTATTCTTATTGTCTTCTGTGTTTTCAGGTGAAGGATTAATAAAGGATTTATTTTTGTCTTATAATGTGATAATCAGCTATTTAAAGCACATTGCTGGCTGTGAAATGAGGTACAAAAATTGAAAACATTTAACTTAAAGATTTCTGGACTCACAGTCACAGAGAAAATCCAATGAAGATGTGCTACAGTTCACAAAGTCAACATATAATGTAATAAACTGAACAGTGGAAGCAGTCTGCACAGTGTGTCAGTGCTGCTGAGTAACATAGATTTTTTTATGATACACATTTTCAAGATCCTTGTCCTGTAGAATACTGAAGACATGTTAAGCATGAAAATTACTGCATTAAAACAACTACCTGACTCACTAGAAATGTATTTGTATCTGTAATCCCTCCCTTGCTTTACTATAACATTTTATGTTGTTTCATCTTTCATAAGCAGTTTATTCTGACTTGCTTTCTCAATATGCATGCTACGTCTTGAATCATTTATTTGATCTGCAAATGATATATTCTCATTTTTAAGTGCACACCGTTTTTAACACCTTACACTTATAGCACTCTGCAGAGCTGTTGTCACGAAGCTGTATTTATGCCGATGCTATCAGACTACATTGACCACAAATAAGGAAGCCACATGAAAAGACGACAAAAAGGAGACTAATTATCATTGCACATTGCAACATCTGTACATACTGTTTAGTTACAAATATACTGCACATATTAACATTTATGCATTTTATTATCATCATTTTTGCACACCTGTTATTACTTACTTTTATCATTATTATTATATTCTGTTCTTTCTTTATATACTAATTTCTGTTCTTTTTTTATATTTTGCTGCTCTGCAAATGTACTTTTAATTTATTCACCCACCTATACTGTTGATTATGCTACTGCTGCTGCTCAAACGAATGATTTTTCTAACGGGATTAATAAAGGACATCTATATTTATATACATCCATATGATTAATTCTGATTATAGTCATGTTGAAAAAAGTGGGCGGGCTCCCGAAGTTCAGGCTTGTGATTGGTGGAGCTACTGGACACGTCACACAACCTGTGAGGACCCACTCGGGGACACTCAAGCCCGTGTGCTCGCCTCTCTCTCACTGTGTCCGTGCGCACGAGTGTGTGTTGTTTTCTCGCCGGTTGAGGTGATCGCCGTGTCAACCATGTCGTCAGAAGAACCAAAAGCAAAGAAACAAAAACTCTCAGAGGAGAAGACAGATGCTCCGACCAAAAAGACTCCTGCCAAACTAAGGTGACCGAAAATAAAGACACTCAAACAAATAAACGCGTCTCAGCCGTTGCATGCGCGCGAGACAAATGAATTAATAACTTAGCCGTCAATAAAGACGAAATGAAGGTGGTGAAGCGGTAAATATGGTGTCCAGGGTGTCTCTGGGGCTTTAAAATGTCTGCATGAGCCACCGCTGTGTGGAGAAGAGGTCACCGGTCACAACAGCTGCCGTAAACACTGTTAAATAGCTGCTTTACAACGTGCGGTTGCTAACTGCTAGCTAACTGTTAGCTAACCGCGCTGGTCTCATAACGTGCTCCGACTCCTGCACGTTTCTCTGCTCAGGTAGACTTGCCAACATCTAATATAAATGTCAGCGTGACCACCGCCACCTGCCCCTGCGTGTTTCAACTCTGCAGAAAGAAATGCCCGAGCTACTCTCGGTGCCAGAGATTTTCTGCAGAGAGCACCCCCCTCCAAAATAATGATAGTACGTAAACACGTGGCTGTGGATATGTAATGTTTTGGCGCTTGTTTTTCCTCCCCTTAATTAAATCTGTGTGCCACCTCCTTTAGTTCCAGCGCTCTTGCCATGTATGTCATGGAAGTTATCTGTCTATCTGCCTCCACAATCAGCACACTACTCACGATGCATTTTAGATTCGGGGAGATCCTGCAAGACTAAAAGTGAAGCCAATCAGCAGACAGACAGCACTGCCCCGGCCCGTCCTCCTCCTCACGCCGCCAATCAGTCAGTCCAGGGTAGGAGGAGCCGTGGTTGCAGGGGAAAATCGATCTGTCCGTGCAGTGAGCCTGAAATTGTGAAGTTTTTGGATGCTTAGGTCTTTCAGAGCCGGTTTTTAGGTTGCTCAACAGGTCTGTCAGTATCTGCCTGTGCACACAGAGGAGAGAGACACCATGTGTTCTGCAAGGTAAGATCATACTTAAGTGTTGGAGGATTAATCTATAGGCAAGACATTGGTTTCTGGTTCAGTCTAGTTGGCTGCATGAGCCCAGTAATCATCAGAGAGCATATTGGCAGATGTATGCGCTTTAGGAAATGATAATCAGGGTGTGGCATCTGCTGTGTTAACCAGCCCTGCTGACATAAGTCACTGTCTGTCGGGTACGGTTCCTACTCTTTGCCATTCACCTTTGTTGTCGCTGTATTAAATCTTGCCCCTAGGCGAGTGTGGAAAGGGGGAGGAAAAGGGCTTTTTATGAGAAATATGCTCATGTGGAGGTGGCATCTGTCAGGGGCTGTGTTCAAAGACTTGCTCCATCTGGGGTTTTCCCAGAAACGCTGGCAAGATTGTGTTCGAGCGAGCAGAGCTGAAGACGGCACTAAGACACAGATCTGATGCATGTTTAATTAACATGCAGTCACAATCTGTTTGTGCTTCTGTGGTATTAACACACAGATCTTTCAGTATACTTGTTTTTCTCCAAGATGCAGCCGGACTCTAATTGCTTACTGATGTGTACAGCCAGGCTCCAGTGGGATTGTTATGCATTGACACAAAGCTGCAGAGCTGCCTTTTTTTTAGTCGTCGTTTCATTTTGTTGAGCTCCAGTAGTGGCACATTTGCTAAAAGAGCCATCTTTTAAGTAATGTTGTCCTCACATGACTATGATTTGCAATGATATTAAAGTACTCCGTTGATCGCCCCAGGAACAGACCGCACACACCGAGACACACACAGGCTGCTGATGTTGCCTTGCTGTGAATGTCATAATATGGTTTACTTGCATGACTGACTTGTTCTCACCGCCAGCCACATGTTTTCTTTCATCATGTTTGTCTGTGAGTGTTTCTCAAACACATGCTGTTTCTGCTTTTTCTTTCTGTGTGAATGAAGATTTTAAGTCATGTGATTGAGGTCACGTGGAAACAGAACTGTGGGTTTTGCAAATTTGTGGTTAATGCAGGAATAACAAGCTGGAGAGCTCACTGGAGTGAGAAAACAGAAGCAGAAGAATTTTTAAGTCAATGAATGTTGAATTTCTACTCTGTGCTAAGCGGGGACTGTCTGCTCTTTTAATAAATCAAATAGCTGGATTTAAACTTACAGTGAATTATTAAGAGCAGCTTCAGAAGTAAAGATAAATAGGGCACGATAACATGGACTCTGTAGGTGAGTAGTAGTAGAGTTTTTTTGTTTTAAATTATTTTTGGGGGATTCAACTCTTTATTACAGATAGGACAGCTGGAGAGAGGTAGGAAAGGTGGGAAGACATGCAGCAAATGAACCCCAGGTGGGAATTTAACCAGGGTCTGCTGCTTCTCATGGCCTTGCACTCTTCCACTGAGCCACCTGTGTGCCCAGAGCTTTATTGTTTTACCGCTTCATCTTTATGTTTCAGCCCTAATTCACTCTTTGGGATGGGAAACCCCTTATTGGACATTTCTGCCGTAGTGGACAAAGACTTCTTGGACAAGTAAGTTAAAAGACTGAAGCAATTGAATCCAATTTTTAAAAATAAAAGAATAGCTGTCTTCACTAGTTGTTACTCTCACTGGTGATTAGCTTACAAATGATCAAACTCTCAAACACACTCCTTCAAAGTTGTTTTAAATAAGAAATTAAAACATTACTGCACATGTCATCATTTATATTGACCCCAGAGTTACATAAAAGAAAATTAATGAATATCCAGATTCATGTTTTAGTTCAATACTGAAGTAACTTAAAGACGTTAAACATGTTAAAGACATGCAGGCCACAAAATCCCTATTAAGCACTGTCATAGTGAGATCAAGTGGAAAACAGACATTATGTTTCACCGAGGTCACCCCGCTGGCCATAAGAGAAAGAGGCTCTGTGTTGTAATTTGATCAATGGAGACACAAGACAATGATAATAGACCAGAGCAGAGCCCAGGAAACAGCAGAGTTAGCTGATACATATTGGACTGTTGTAGCAGAGTGAAACAGCCAGTGCCTCCCTGTTTTGTCATCATGTTCATATTATTATTACATATAGGGATCATTTATCGATACAGGGAAATCATGTCCGCTAACCCTGAAATGCAATCAGCAGAGAACAAATAAAAATCTGTGTGCCTCAACAATATACCCGTTTAAATTGAAGCTTAAGGGGTCCCTGCAAAAACAGATCAGTACTTAGTAATAATTGAGAGGTTTTATTTACCTCTGTACCAACCTTACATATGTATTTATTTATTGTATGTGAAATAGTGTGAGCCCTCAGCAGAAATTGCACAGATTAGATTAGCACTTTTCTCGTCTGTCCAAGCTCCGTCATGCAGAGTTGACCAGGGCAAAGGGTTCCAGTTCAGAGTTCACTCTCAAACCACCTTGCGTAAACTCCTGGATTAGAGCTAAACCAGCCAGCCTCACATCTAATTCAGTCTTACGCAGAATAAAGCAGTGCTGAAACTGCCCTGTAATCCCCAACCTGCCTCTGCCTCTCAAGGAAATCATCTGTGTTTGGAAAAGTGACCGACATACAGATCCAGACCAAGTGGTAGTAGGAAGTAAGAAAGGCACTTTTTCACACAGTTTCTCAAAACTTGCAAGCGATTTAAAGGCTGCTTAAATGTATCACTTTTTCCATAGGACTGAAACCCATTTGGCAGCACCACCCTTGTGTGCCTGTGCACAAAACGCAATCCAGATTTTTCATTGTGTGATATTTCATATTCCAGAAATTTTGTTTTGTATAAATCAGTAGTAGATCAGTGTGTTTGTGTTTCTTTGTGTTTTGAAACAGCTGTGTTTAATTTAGCATATCTTTTCTGATGACTTTGCGAAAGTAATGCCTTTTTTTTTTTAAATCCCCTTTAATTGTTTGCAGGTACACTCTGAAACCCAATGACCAGATCCTGGCAGAAGACAAACACAAAGCACTGTGCGTATGTCCTACATTGCAAAACCTCCTGTAGAATATAGTTTGTGTTGAAGCTCTTACGTGTCTACTAACAGTCTGTACGGAGAGAAAAAAAGAATACGTCTCAGGTTATGCCCAGTTTGCTCCTCTCAGTTCTGGAGCGGGCTAGTGAAAACAGGCACGCACTAGAAATCACCACGTTTTGACCTCCGTTCCCTTATAGGCAGCCAGTGGCAGCTCAGCAGACAGTCTCAGCCAATAGCAAACCAGGACACTTCACTCCCAGTCCCTCCGAGACCAGAGCCAGAAAGCAAACATTTAACAGCAGCAGATAAGAAAGTTGTTTGTGTCTGTGAGTGTGGCAGACAGTTATACAGATGCATTCAGGCTCTCTATAGTTATGTTCATGAGGCTGATAATAATCTTTAATAGTATTTAATAACAGCACAAGTGCTTGTTATAGCATTGAATATTCACATTTATAGTACTATGTTTGAGGATGAATGGCATTTGTCATAGCCAGATGTCAAAAATTTAAAAGAGAGACAGCTTTTATCCAATGAGGGAAGATTGGTTGTGATTATTCCCAACTTTAGAGTCAGAAATGTCGAAGGGAGCTCAGTGGGTAGGATGTGTTAATAGTGTAGCTGTTAGTGTTAGTGTTCACTTCGTAAGTATGAAAGTGCAAGTTCACACAGGTTTAACATGTCATGTTCCTGCTTGTACTTAATCAACTCAGGCCTCTCTTGTGTTAGCGCCTGAGGTGCTAATATATGTTGGAGGCTTTCCCCTCAGAACATACTTAAAAGACACAGCAGAGACTGTGAGAAAATAGAGATTTCTGCAATAGACAGAGTCACCCCCCCTATTTTTCTTTCCATCTCCCAGATGTGTCTCTCTCCCTCTGAAACCTCTCGCTCAGTCTGAGGAGCTTTAACAGCTGTCGGCCTGTTACACTCTCCAATAATATATTTGAACATGCTGTTTCCGACACTCACATAAACCACACAAACACATAACTGTGTGTGTACTGCTATATTTAGACTGAACAACACGGCAAATTAGAGATGCTTTAGCCTTAAGCGGGGCATCAAAGGGCTGCTTCAGTTATTGTGTTACGTAACAGGAGTAAATAGTCCGTCATACATGTAGTGCATCTTCTGCCTAGAAGAAACGTGGCCTCTGCAGATAGTACAGTCAGACCCCTGATAAGGCCACTGACTGTTAAACCACATGCATTTATTTTTATTTGTGTCTATGTCTATGATTTATGGTGTGTGACTTACCGGTGTCTGATTGAAGAAAAAGTAAACAAGACTTAAATGAATAACTCAACATTTTGGGAAATGTGCTTATTTGCTGAGATGAGAAGATAGTTACACTCCATTACACGCCTGTCAAGGACACTGTTTAATGTTATTTTTTATGTCTTTGCAAAAAACAAATGAGTGTATTTCCTAAAATGTTTTAACCATACCTTTAATAACCATCCTAAGCCTTCAGTGTGAAATGGGCACAGTACAGTCAATGCTTGGAAATGTTTTCCATTCAGTACTCAGCCATAATGATAATTTTGTATGTGGTGAGGTTTAAAGCGTTGCATTTAACGAGCACTTAGCCAGCCAACAAAAAGAAGATATTGTAGATCTCAACTTCTCAGAAGTCCCAAAAACTTTCAGCATGACATTGCTTTATTTTCTTTTTTTGAAAATATGAAAAATGTGAATTACCTGTTTGTCTTTGTGTGTAGATTTGAGGAGATTGTGAAGAAGTTCAAAGTTGAGTACCATGCCGGAGGAGCCACACAGAACTCGATAAAGATCGCTCAGGTCAGTCGTGTTCACACATACTCATTCGACTTCCTTTCTTGTCAACACATCAACGCCCTGTGAAGTTGTACTGTAAATGTTGGCCTCTGTGATTAAAGTAAATCGACTGATCAGAGCTGTTGTCGCTGTCTGTAGTGGATGATCCAGGAGCCCCATAAAGTGGGCACGTTCTTTGGCTGTATTGGCAAAGACAAGTTTGGAGAGATCCTGAAGCAGAAGGCTGAGGAGGCCCATGTGGATGCCCACTACTACGAGCAAGACGAAGAGCCCACAGGGACATGTGCTGCTTGCATTACCGGAGATAACAGGTAGGGAATTATAAGAATAACCAGAAGCACGTGTAGACTCATTATAATCTCATCTGTTTATGAATCTTTGTCTCATTTATTCTTCCTCCTCTCAGGTCTCTGGTAGCTAACCTAGCTGCTGCTAACTGTTATAAAAAAGATAAGCATCTAGACCTGGAAGAAAACTGGAAGCTGGTGGAAAAAGCTAAAGTCTACTATATTGCTGTGAGTAATGTTACCAAACTACTCTGTGGTGTGTTGTTTACTACTAATAGTCATATCAATTCATGCACTCTCACTTCACCTTCACACCCATGGATAACAACCAGAGGACCCGCATGGGGGAATATCCGGACATACTGGTGCAGCTTCTGTTCAAGACATGACTTCCTGTGAGTCATTAGAGCCCTTGAAGATATAAAAACTATATTGGTCCTGACCCAGTGTCAACGTTTCGCTTCCAGGGTTTCTTCCTGACTGTCTCTTTGGAGTCCATCCTGAAAGTGGCGAAGCATGCGTCTGAAAATAACAAGCTGTTTTGCCTGAATCTCTCGGCGCCCTTCATCTGCCAGTTCTTCAAGGATAACCTCATGCAGGTTTTGCCCTACGTTGATGTGCTGTTCGGCAATGAGACAGTAAGCTGGTCCTTCACAGCACATTGTTCAGATGCGCTTATGCGGTACTGTGATGTTGATTATTAGTACATCTTTGCATGTAAAACTATCTTCTCTTTTTTGTTCCTCAGGAGGCAGCTGCATTCGCTAAAGAACAAGACTTTGGGGTGAGTGGAGAAACTCTCGTTTTGCATTTGCATGTGATTAGTTGTTTGCGTTGGTTGTGTTGATGTATGTTTTGTCCGTAGACCAAGGACATCAAGGATATCGCCAAGAAAGCCCAGGCTTTGCCCAAAGTCAACAAAAAAAGACAGAGGATTGTAGTGTTGACCCAGGGGAAGGATGAAACCGTTATGGCCCTAAGTAAGATTTATCATTTTCTTGTATTACTCTTTATCTTTTGAGTCTCTGGTTGTGTTTGTCTGATACATATCGATTCTGAATATATATATCTAATATATTTCAATATTGAGTGTTCGCAGTACCAATACTCAGGTGTTGACTAAACTCTCCTCTTTACACACACACACACACACACACACACACACACACACACACACACACACACACACACACACACACACACACAC
>JBAJHX010000033.1:10724211-10768669 GCA_037176925.1 Amniataba percoides | reverse complement strand
ACACACACACACACACACACACACACACACACACACACACACACACACACACACACACACACACACACACACTAATCCTCTCTCACTCCCAGGTTGTCAAGTACTGACACTTTGTGGTTGACACTGCTGCGGTGCCCACTTAGACCCGTCTCCTGTCACTTATTTATGGTGCTGTCTTCTTCTCTCTCTTGGTTCAATCACTCCAGCTAGTACTTTGCATTTGAGGGAAATGAGCAAAGAAAGGACACAAGCCAGCCCATAGCCAGCAATGCTACAGAGCAGTGCTAACAAAAGGTGCTAACACAAATACATTTAGCAAAGCACCTGAGGGACCGACACACCAACTTCGAGAAAGAGTTTGGAGCATGAGAAGTCTGATTTTCGCTATGGTCAAAAGTAAATGAACTTAGATGCTGTTGTCAGTTTTTCCCTGTGGTATTGAAATTGTTATAGAGTATCGCTATTTTTCATAGTATTGTAGTCGCTGGTCCTCTGTTAGATGTGTGTACTGTAGAAACATTATTGTTGTGTCTGTTCAGGTGACAAGGTTGAGACATTCCCTGTGCTGAAGATTGACCCCAAGGACATCGTTGACACAAACGGTGCAGGCGATGCCTTTGTAGGAGGTAAGATTTTCCTGTGTTTTCGTTTGACATATTTTTATTAAGGCTTTATGCTTCTTTCCTGTGTTTTCTCTGGATTTCTGTTCAAAGTCTTCCTTCTGTGGTGCAGGTTTCCTGTCTGAGCTGGTCCAGGAGAAACCGCTGGGTCAGTGCGTGAAGGCTGCACACTACGCTGCCAATGTCATCATCAGACGAGCAGGCTGCACCTTCCCTGACAAACCCGACTTCAACTGAGGAGTCTCGAGCCTTCCCTACAGCCTGAAACCTCACACTCATCCTGCCATACACAACTGTGACCCATAATTGCCACTATTTTCTACAAATACTACCTTCAGTACTCAAGGTCCCATTTTATTCAGTCAACCAACCGTCCACGTTATTATACG
This sequence comes from Amniataba percoides, assembly GCA_037176925.1. Classification (NCBI taxonomy): domain Eukaryota; kingdom Metazoa; phylum Chordata; class Actinopteri; order Centrarchiformes; family Terapontidae; genus Amniataba; species Amniataba percoides. Next base: position 10,767,660 of record JBAJHX010000033.1, on the reverse strand, counting down.
ATTAATCTGAACTTAATTTCACTATTTAGTTGGGTGCCTCCCAACATGTGTGCCTGTCTCTTGGATCTCCACCTGGGACCGCTAGATGATCATGCAGCCAAGAGCCAAAGAAGATTTGTGTCTGTATTAATAATCGTGATAATATGGGAGAGGATCATTATGTTTTACATAAAGGATCTAAATGGGAAATCTTGTTTTTATGGACAGCAGCGTTGGTTTTGTTTCTAAATGTGTTTTGGCTCTGACACTCCCAGCGTCCGGCTGCACTGACTCCCATCAGACTCTGCTGCAAGAGCTCGTGTTGACATCTCACGAGTTTTGAGGTAAATTCCACAAAGGAGGACTGAAGAATAAAACATAATTTTCAAGGGAGGTTTTAGATAATGCAGTCTAATTTGTAGTTTGGATTTTTTTTAGACTTTTTTAAAGATTATTTCTGACTTTTTAATTTAGCAGGCCAGTTATGAAACTAAATGTTTTTCTTTTAAGCGCACACTTTTAAATTTGTTTAAATCCCGGCCCACTAAGTCTAAGATCAGTGATAAATATCAGCTTTGCTGTGTCAACCATATTCAGAAGTCACCTTTAACAAAACCATTGTGGAAATTTTTGGGAAGCAGGTACTTGTATTAGAGTGCCTTTTTTCCTTTCTGTCTTACAAAGTTTTCAGAGACCTACAGGTGTGAACCTCAGTTTGTTCTGCAAGCTAGACCAGTGATGGGCAACTGGTGGCTTGTTGGGATGGGGAAGCATGTAAGGGAGCTGGTAATATTCCTAGATGTTTTTTATTGAATGTTTACCGTCAGAGAAATACATGAGGCATTAGAACTGACATTTCCTCTATTATTTGTTCTTCAAATTAATTAGTGGCCCTTCCGAGTGTGTGTTTATCTTGTAACATCATAGAATATGTAACCCAGCTTCAGGACAGGCTGCCTTTGCTAAATCATATGTTTTAACCTAATCAGGCAAAGTGCTATGTACAAATAGCAAATGAAAGATATAAGAAATGAAGAACATGAGCTAAATTCAGGCTGTGGCCACGCTTATTGATGTAATGGGGCCAACATTTCAAACTATCATTAAACAGTTTGTCGTGTTGTGTTCTGTGCAACGCTCAATACTTGAATACAGCTGTCCTGATATCCATGATAGTATAGAGGTGTTCTCTGAATATCGCACAGGATGTTTTGAAAGTTATCTGTACTAATGTGATGCATGTTGTCCCTCTGTTCAAACAAATGCACCAAAAAGCCTTATGTGACATTTTATTCCAGGTAGCGCTCAAGCTGCCCATCTCTGACTGAGACTCTGATGCATAAAATCCACAAATAAAACTTCCAAGTTTGACCGTAATGCTTTCTGATTTTTCTGTTTGAGAATAGACTGTAAAATTAGAGATGATTCTTTAGGCTTATTAGTTCTCACTTCTTATGGCATACAGTAGATCTAATCTTAGTGTCCTGTTACACTTAGACTATACACACACCTAGCATACAGAGATAAAACAATTCACTTCTTAAAAGATCTTGAAAAAGGACCACTTTTAGAAACATTTTAGGGATGGTGAAGAATGATCTCTTCAGTGCTCTGTAACAAATTGTTGGATGTAAGATGGTTGAGGATGAGTTAGAATGGTGAAAGTGTTGGAAACTATGGACCAGAGTTTAACCATTATTAGATTTTATCCCATATCTAAATCAGAATAATGTACTGCTGGACACACTGCTGCATCCATTAAACTATGAGACTGACATGACACAGTTTTAAAAAACAAAATAAAAGTTTAATGTTACTAGATAAAGAAACATGAAACAGGAAAAAAAGGCTTATCTATTGTTCTTGTATTGTCTGCTGTCCTTGCATCTCTCTTTTTTCTCTCAGTCGCTCCTCTTGTAGCGTGATGTCCAGGGCCCTGAGCTGTTTCAGAAAGCCGTGATTGGGCAGGATGCAGCGGCGCTGTCGCACATGCTCAATGGCATCCACCACAGACAAGCTGTGCTTCATCATCAGGTACGCCAGGACCAGAGTCGCTGACCTGCTCCGGCCCATCACACAGTGCACCAGCACCTTGTCTGGAACAAAATCATGCAAAGACAGATGCATTCAGTAGAAACACACAGACTGCTTCTCCACCAGAGAAAGGGGTTGATTCCCAGCAGGACTCACTCTGAGGGTAACTGAGGGCCTCGTGGATGAACTGGGTTGCAGGGCAGAAGTACTGGGAGATGTTGAATGTGGGTTTGTCGTCGGCCTCTACACCGAGGTAGTGGATGTCCATGTCGGAGTAGTAATCAGCACCAGTCAGCACATTATTCCACTTTCCCTCCGCTGCGTTAAGGACATGCGTCACACCCAGATCCCTCAGGCCCGCCCGCTCCAGAGCTGTTTTCCTGTTGTCATGTAACACACAGAGTGAATGTTCAGCTCCTGTCGTGACTTTTGGCCCTCATACTTTCTCTGTGGGTGTACTCACTCATCCCCGATGTAGATGCTGGGCCAGACCTGGTTGACGTGTGCGTACTGAGCCCCTGTGCCGGTCCAGAATAGCTGCTCCAGGTCTAATGTTCCTGGAGTGATGTAGTCACTGTCTGGGTCCACCTTCACTGCTGTGTACGGGTTCCTTTTCCTGGACTTTACCATACTGGAGGACATAGTTCACCTCTGCTCCCCAGAAAACACACACACACACACACACACACACAGACAAACATATTTGAACATAATCACAAACTGGAAAAGCATCCACACATCATCATATAAATTTAAAGCTGTGTTTAAAGCTTCTTAAATGGGCATACTTGTGCTGATTTTTTTTTAGTTCTTTTATGACATTTAAGGTTTTTGGACACTAGATGGCAACATTGTTAATATGACATACTATTGATCAAACAGTAAATTGATTCATCATAAACATAGACATTAGAAACGACCCTATAGAGTATGCCACCTGCTGAGGGCAGATTTATGGAGGATGTAGTGGTTGTAAGGGGTTATAACGCATTCAATGCTTTGAAGACAATAGACAATATAATGGAGGTTCATCATCATTTGTTGTCTTTCAAGCAAAATTAGCAAAATGCATCATCATTCAGGTTCTTGGTGAAAGGGGCTCCCATATTAACTGAAACATCAAACATTTACTGAAGAAAATGTCACCAGTTTTCTGAATGACTCTTTGAATTAATCTTTTTTTTTTAAACTCCACAATCGATCTATCTGTATCATTAAATTCATGAGGCTTAAAAGTGTAAAAGTCTCAGTTTAATCTCTGTGAAATCAGTTCTCTGTTACACACAGCTGATTGAGATGAGCTGATTAGTGCAGTTTGACACACTGATTGGCTGATTCGACTGCTTAACTGTTTAATATTCATGTTAAACTTCATGCAGACTCCTGTCTTGCTTTCTTCAAGCAGGGCATAACAAATGTGTGAGTGTGTTTTTCTGTGTTTAATCATGTTGTGGGGACATAAATGTAATAAGACATTGTCATTGTGGTGATAAAATAAGATGTGAAATGTGAAACACTGAATTTTAGGACGAAGATTTGGTTTAAAGTAAGGACAGGATTTGGTTTAGGTTAAGGTGATAATTAGGTTAGGATTAGGACATAGACTGTATATATAGATGGGTTACAGTCTGCAGTGAATGAATGGTAGTCAATGTAATGTCCTGAAAAGTCATGAAAACATGATGGTGTGTGTGAGTTTCTAGGCACATCCTCTTAACTTAGCCCTCTTTCTGGGAACACCTATCAGACAGAGGAACAGTTCATTTGATTTGTCCAATTTGGGACAAAAGTTGTGTCACCAGTTGGGAGAAAAAAGCAGATTTGGGTGTCAGCGCTTCAGATTAAGATTAGGTTTAATTCACACTCGCACCAAGTTACTATTTAGTACAGATAATACTAGTATTGGACACACACCAAGTTTCAGGCACCAAGCACTGCCGGCACTTCTGTCCTCTTTTTTTTTTTTTTACAGAAATGAACTAAAACTAGCCACGATCACTTCAGGTGTCTGATCTAATCATAATAACTATGAGGCCGGGCTTGATTTGTGTTCATCTGCTCTACCAGTTGATCATTTTGATAAAGATCTATGGTAGTAAAAATTACTTACCTCTTTCTTGAAACAGTTTAAAGCTTTAAATCTGTTTGTGAGCAGGATCGCAGACCAGCGCCTCAGCTTTTCTTCAGTGGACATGTATGAACTCTGTGTGTGTGTGTTTGTGTATGTGTGTGTGTATCAACAGAGACCTTCCTCCGCAGTCGGCACGAGGACTGAAAGGCTGATCTGGAATGGTAACTGCTCTCTCAGGCTCTGTCTTTAAGATGATATTTTTAGGCAGCTGGGCTACAACACCTGACCTCAACATGACACACACACATTTGCTTTCTCACAGCCCTCATAATGTGATCTCATGTGAGTCCTCTAATGTGACAGTGATTGCACTCCTTTAGCCTGTGTAGTAAAAAACACACAGAATAATGAGAAAATGCCAGAAAACAAAAGGAAGTTTGGTAAGAGTGACACATTGTCATCAAAAGAATGTCACCAATGTGGAGGACAGGTGTGGAGACCAGTTAACATTTGTCAGTGCAGAGTTATTTCAGGAGACGTAAAAATTCACTTGTTGTATGTTACTAATTGGAGCGGAGTTCTTCCTGTAACAGCTGATATTTCTATTTGTCCAGCGTAATTATTATTATGGGAAATGTGCATTCAGTTAAAACAGTGGAGAAAGGGTTTGCTCCACAGTGTGTTCAGCATCATGATGGGTCCTCCTCTGCGGCCCGAGGCTCAGTTCCAGCTGCCTCAGCTGATCCAGAAATCCAGAGTTGGGTCCAATATCTCGGTTCAGACGCACGGCGACAATGGCCTCCACTAACGACAGGCCATGGCAGAGCATCAGATACGCAAGGACCAGCGCTCCAGAGCGACTCACACCCATGGCACAGTGCACAAACACCCTCCCTGAAAAACACACAGCAATGAGTATATTCATCCGTTTATAACTTTTTTATAATGTTTTTATAAAAATTATGAAATGTCCAAGACTGTGGTGGTTTGAATGAATATATGTAGCAATCTCAGTTTTTATCAAAGAGTTTCTGTCTCATTTTATTATTTACAAGTGTGCTCTTCCTGCTGTCCTCATACATAAACTTTATTCAAACTACACATTTCCCTCATTTGACTGTGTGATATCTAACATCTAACATCTATTACAGATGAAAGCTCTAAATAGATAATATTCCACATAAAGAAAAGAAGAACAAATTGAGACATTTAGAAATAATGATTCAGAATTAATTGTATAAGAGCTTCTTTGTTATTCTCTTACACATTTAATTTGTATACCTAGAAATAAAGCAGAATATGTATGGTAATATTACAATTCTTTGATTTCTCTGGTTTGTGTTTTAGATGCTTTTGTGTAATTTCTGTCCTATAAAAATGCATTTATGTTGCTCTGCACATTATGATTGGCTGCTGACCGTTTTGTTTCAGAGCTCTGTCTATAAACTGCGCAGCAGGGCTGAAGAAAGGTCGGAGGTTAAACTCTGGATGGTCTGCAGCTTCAACACCATGGTACTCCATCTCCAGGTCTCTGTAGAACTGCTGGCCTGTGTTGATCCGGTGTCGCCCTGCTGCAGCATTCAGTATGTGAGTTACACCCAGAGACGAGAGCGTGGCTTTATCTCGTGCCACAGACCTGCAGACATGCACCACATACAAGTGCTTACCATAATGTCTTTCTATGAAATTTCAAACAGTTGCAATTTCCACTCACTCATCTCCGATGTACAGATTGGGCCAGACTTGATTGATGGGTGCTGTCGGCTTCCTGTCCGTCCAGAGAATTTGCCTCAGCCCTGTCAGAGATGGCGTGTCCTCCTCCTGGGCTGAATGACCTCTGTAGCAATAAAGATGTGTGTGTGTCTGTGTGCATATGTCAATGTGTATGGATTTATGAATGTCTATGTCTTTACAGTGTCTGGGCCTGGCGTCGCCTCCTCCTCTCCCTCTCCAGGCTCTTGTCAAGGCTGCGGAGCTGCTGCAGGAAGCCTGGGTTGGGGCAGATGTCTCTGTGCGGCCTGACGGCGACCACCGCCTCCTGCAGCCTCAGGCCCTCGACGATCATCAGGAAGGCCAGCACCAACGTAGCAGAGCGACTCACACCCATCAGACAGTGGACAAATACCCGGCCTGGCACATGGATTTTTACTGTTATCTCCAGTATCAGATATTCAGCTAAATATACACTCATTGTTCACTTTTTTAGGTACACTGATACAATCCATTGCCATAACATCTATGCAATGTAACTGACTTGCCTCCCATGGCCAGTGCCGCTCTGATGTATCGGGATGTTGGGTAAAAAAAAGGACTGAGGATGAAGTCTATTGCATCGTCAGCCTCTATGCCATAATAATCCACCGGCATGTCTCTGTAGAAACGTGGGCCAGTATTGACGCAGAAACAAGGTCCGTGGCAGTCGGGTTTGGGGGGTCCGTGAGCAGCATTCACGATGTGAGTTATGCCCAGACTGTGGAGGGTGCCCTTGTCACGAGCCGCCACCCTGAAACGCAGTCACACGTTCACGTCCGTGTGAGTGGAGGATGTTTACATAGACACACGTGTCGTGTTAGAATGTGCGAACCTACTCATTGCCAATGAAAAGGTTAGGCCAGACTTGATTGACGTGTCCGGTGGGTCGTCTGTCTGCCAGCAGAAACTCCTGAAGCTCTGACACAGACGGAGGTTCATATGGTGGATTCCTAAGAGACATACTGACACACACACAGCCCATGCTAAGCAGTCACTTTATTGAAATATGTTCCGTAGCTATTAAAGTCTGTCATGCACCACTCTGCTTTCCTTTACACTACACACCTCACACAATGACCTTTTCACTGAAACCTAACGCATACAGTCATCCTCAGTGGTGAAAAAACAAAGCTCCCCAGACTAACCTGTTTCCAGTGATCTCACTTCAAGGCCAGGCAAACTCATCTCCCACCCTGCTCGCTCTTACTTCTTGACAAACGCTAACACACGCACATCTGACTCTTTCTTTTTATAACTCTGTAATCATACACTCAGTGGTGACAAAACATCCTGCAGACTGTATTTGCCCACAGTTCAACCACTTAAAACACGTTTAGTCCATATTGACTGCACGCCTCAAATCTCATTCTTATGGACAACAATGTGGTATTATCCTGTGAACTTTAACATTAGCTCACTCGCTCAGTTTCCATGACCGCAGACTGTTATGTAATACACTGCTGTGCTATGTGTCGCTATGCTGCCACCCAGGAGACGATATGTTGTCCTTCCCCTTTAAGAAATATGATCCCAAGTGGCGTGTTAACATTAGCTGCATTTGTTTTGTGGACCACATCATGCTGATTTTATAACCATAAATCAGAAATGTCATTTATGCGCATTGTATTTTGAAACAAAAGGCCCATATGGGCTTGTGGGTCCAGTAGTTCATGACAAGTAAGAGCTTGTACAGAGCCCATTTTTCTGTTTTATATAACTGTAAAGCACAATAGTGATATCAGCTGCCGACTCGGACAAATCTTCAAGTAAGATTCATTTAAAACTAAGTGAATGTCATTATCATTTATGTGTTCCTTGCTTACAATATATAGTCTCATTTTGTTTTATCATCAGTTCAAATTTCTGTCTCATTTTTAGTTAATCTGTTCCCATACTGAAATCCATTCAGAAAACTGAGAGTAAAATCTTCTTTTTTGTAAAACATCCTTTTTGGAAATATGTAACTGTATCAGTCTATTTCCTGGTTCCGACTGAATGATTATTGAAATATGAATTATATGGAAACATTTATAGTAGAATTACAAGTTATGTCTTGTTAAAAGTGTGATGTGCACATTTTAAAGCACATTTATTATGTTGTTTACCACTAGTCCGTCCAGCCAAAATATCTCAGTAAAATATCATAAAGTGACTTTAATGGCAGTCATAATGCTGCATTTACAAAGCTTTTGTACATCAACACTGACAGGTAACATTTGAATACAGTTTGAATATGAAAATCAAATCACAAATATTTACACTATTTCACAACACACAATTAATGTGCTGTACCTGAAGTTTAAAAAGCAGACAACCATATAAATAACAGCCATCGAACCCACACACCTAACTACATCACATACATTCTGATATCAAATAGTTATTTACAGATACTGACCATACTGAGTAGTATGGAGTGTAACGTGAAAAGAGAGAGAGGTGACAGATGGCCAATGAAATGAAGGAGCATGAAGGAGGTGATAAAACAAAAAGGGATGTCACAGAAGAGGACACAACCTCCGCCTCAGTGTCAGCCGCTCGTCCAGCTTGAGGAGGAGATACAGGAAATTCCGGTTGGGGTAAATGGCTCGTTTTTTAACGAGACGCCTCAGAGCATCTCTCAGGGAGAGACGCTGGTGCAACATCAAGTAAGCCAGGACGAGAGTGGCCGATCGACTCACGCCCATGATGCAGTGCACCAGCACCTTTCCTGTCGAGGAGGATGGAGAACATGAAAAAAAAATAGCAAGATGCACCGAATATAAACGTATGGGTGTCACATTCATGCACTGTACCATCTTTGCTCTTCAGGGCTTTATGTATGAAGTCAGCTGCAGGTTTGAAGTACTGACTCAGGTCAAAGCGCTCTGAATCCTCTGCTGGGATGCCAAAGTAAACGCAGGTGTCCCCATAAAAACTCTGGTCACCGATGCTGCCCTGCTTGGAGTGTGCTGCGTTCAGGACATCGGTGATGCCAAGCTTATGTAATGTCTTCCTGTTCTGTGCTACGGCCCTGAAAAACAAGAGAACAAAGAGTAAACATGATGATGAAACTGTATCTTGGATTGATATTAAAATGCACTTACACAGGGACTGAAGTTTAACAGGCAAATAAAACATAACGTCTCTCTTGCAGAGCTCAAAAAAGGCTTCCCTGCATCTCTCTCTATTCTACAATCAGGAGACACTCACACATTTCCTATGTACAGGTTGGGCCAGACTTCATCCACTGGTGTGAGCTCCAATGTGCAGGAATCCAAGATGAGCTCTAGCTCTTTAATGAACACCAGTTCCTGCGGCTGCTTGCTCCCTGACATTCTGCCCGGACGCGGTGTGCTCCTCCAACAGACCCCAACGCCCTGCTCCTCCTGTCCCCATCCACCGCCCTCCACCCTCAGAGTCAATGAGAGACACGAGCAGGTGGCTGCTTTGAATGCTGCTCGGCTCCAAAATTAGCCCTCTGTGTTCAGTGAGTTCTCCCAGACTGGATGTAGAGTTATTTAATTTTGCATTGACTGGTCTGTTCACTGAAGCCAATGGTCCGGGCGGGTCAAAACACAGGCACTCTCTCTGCTGCCACAGAGGTCACATTGAGAGAGGATAGGCGAGGGGAGGGGTGTACATACAGTAAATGGTACAAATGGTGTAAATGAGGACATTGGCTTCTGCCTGGCTGAATGAGGACAAGCCTATTGGCCCTCGCTTTTTTGCCATTTGGCATTGTTCAACCTTTCACCCTGCAGCTTTTTGTCCAGGGCGATAAGCTGTCGCAGGAAACCCCTGTTTGGGAAGATCCAGCGTTTCTGTTGCACACAGCGTGCAGAGGACAGAAGACTGAGGCGGTGATGAATCATCAGGTAGGCCAGGACCAAGGCAGCCGAGCGGCTCACGCCCACAGCACAGTGCACAAACACCTTTCCTGGAAAGACACAAACAAAGGCGCTGGAGACACAACACGTTTACCTCTAAAAACCTGTGTGGCAGCTCACAGTACCTCCTGATGTCAAAGCCTGGTGGATGAACTCAGCAGCTGGGTAGAAAAAAGGCGAAAGGTCAAACGTCGGCAGGTCGTTGGCTGGGACTCCGTAGTATTTCACTGTGGTTCCATAAAAATCGTCGCTGCCCTTACAGCACAGTTTTCCGTGCGCTGCATTCAGAACATGAGTGACGCCCAGCTGCCAGAGCCCGAGCTTGTCGTGAGACATAAACCTGACACACACACCGAACAGTATTTATGTACAGACACCACTTCAGACACATGCAGCTGAGTAGCACAGAATCATAGTCCTGATGGTCTCTGAGGCCTCACAGGATTATAAGATTATTAATTCAAGTAATCTTCATTGGCTTCTCCCCACTTTTAGACCACCCCCCCTTATCCTGCACCCATGGACACATAAGCGCGACTCACATGTCTCCCAGGTAAAGGTTCGGCCACACCTCATCTCCATGGCGACAGGAGCGTGGGGCTGAATGTAAAACCTCCTCTAGCTTCTGGAGAGAAGGGATCTCCCACAGCCTCTCTGGATCCCCTGTCGCACACTTTCCCTCCTCATCCTCCTCTGGGTCCACGTCGGTGACACTCATGCATCTCACCTCGGAGGCAGCATCTGGGATTGGTTCTCTGTCAGTCATTTTGTCAAGTGCAGAGGGTGCAACCTCTTCCGTTATTACCCTAAAACTAAATCACGCTGCTGTCTGCCTGCTGCCTTGCTTCACGCAGCCTCTTGACTGTCAAAAACAGGTGGTGCAGTTTGGCAAAGACCCTCAGTGATACCCCCCACTCTTAGCAATGTGTTTACAATTATGACACAGCTTACCAAACCACCGCTTCTTCCTGTTTAGTTCAATTCAAAGCAAATAACACAAGAAATCCACTTTCCCAGCTGTTTGAATGTAGAGAAACCTGTGCACAGAGCCCAGTTTTTCCTGAATGTCTCCAGCAGATGTCAGTGTGCTTAAATCAGCAGCCTTGCATGAGGAAAGCAACTCCTCTTTACTGGTGTTGTTCATTATTGCCTCTTCCTGTTTGGCGTTGCCTAGTTGTCAGAAGCATGTTGGCCATGGGAAAGTCCTGTGAGCTGAGGCACAAACACACAGCTCATCCACACCCTCTGACAGCACAGTGACACTGGATTCCTGGTAAGAGAAGCAGCTACTGTTTAATATCATCTTTTAAAGTTTGAAGTGACTCTGAGAACTCTGTGGGACTTGTTTTTCTTCTTTGAACACTTTTAGTTTTTGTTCATGTCAAGATAATAATGATTTCCACACCATCAAGAGGAGATGATTTCATCTGTCAGAGTTGGTCTCATGCTGAAATGCAGTGAAATGTGGCGATGCATTGTGGCTCTGCGGTGGACAGACTATGGAGCCCTTTGTCAAAATAGTGTCTGTCACACACACACACACACACACACACACACACACACACACACACACTGAAGGGCTTTCTCTGTCACAGCTGTGTGTCACTGCTCACTGTGACTCACTGTAAGCCAGCCAAACAAGCTGACATGGCACTTATGAATCCCCAAGTAAAGCCTCAGGCAGAGAGGCTGCAGGATGTTGCCAGTAAAATCTAGAGGCTAGTTAAAAATAACTTATTTCTCTCCGAGGGAGCGAAGCAGCAGGTGAGTTACTCCAGGTTTTCGACATGTGAACATTTGATATTGATTGCTGATCTGTGCTGGTCCCACGGTGAAAGACAGCCACTGTGTGACCTGCTTTACTGAGGGTGTATAACAAAAGAAATAATGACCAACACTGTGAAGTTTTATCAGATGTGACGAGTAATATAAGGGGGCTACTCCTTTGAAAAAAAAAAACAAGTTGTAATGTGTCAGGGACGAGAGAAACTTTCACTCAAATACATTCAAGCAAGCTTTAAATAGTGTTTGACTAAACTCAGATTCATTCTTTGATAGTAGAGTTAAATGTTTAAGGCATGTGATGGTATCACTGTGTCAAAATATCAGCTGCTCATTTTGGTGTTTTCTGACAATGTTCACAAGATTTTGAATGAAGCTGAAACAGTTGTTAAAGTTACTTTCAAGCAGAAATGCCAAACATTTGATGGTCCCAGCTGCAACTAATAACTATCTTTTATATTGATTTTTTTCCTGTTAATTGTTTTTTAGGAAACAAAAGGCAAAAGAAATGTTCTAGCGATCCAAATAGAAAGATTATAAAACCATTAAATATATAATGATATCATGATCAGAATAATTAATGATGACTTCCTTGCCCATCTAACGAAGTAGTAGATCAACTAATTAACTAATCAACTAATTGTTTCAGGTATTAGCGAGGATTAGTAGTTTGACATTACACTAAAGTGAATATTTTGAGGTTTGGGAGCATAAAATGGTATTTAAAGGGAGAGTCACTCTTGAGCTCCAGGAAGTTGTATTACAGTTGTCGGATGTATTACAGATTAAACAAAAACAGTTCTCTCTGTAATTCTGCTCACACAGTAACTGTCATAAAAACACTGTCCGCTTTTCATCTCAGCATTCAATGATATCATCTGGGGAGTCTGACAACTCCCTAAAACCTTCCTGCTGTCTCAGACATTACTGATAACTGAAAGTTGCTTACTTGTGTAATTTTTGCATCTGTATCTGCTGTCCAATCAGCACGTATCACTTACATTCAGCCATTAACAGTAATACAGCTGTGTTGTTTGAGGCTCTCAGACCTTTGGAGCAGTGAGAAGGACAGGGCGAACAGCGCTGTACTGAGCTTATCAGAGGGTCAAAGGGCAAAAACTAGAGAAGGACGGAGCAAAGAAGAGTGTTTCATCCGTACCCGAGGCTGCCTGTGGGAGAGGAGCTCGCTTTGCATAAACCTTGCATGGTTTGTGACTTTTTCCTTCGTTGAATGGCACCTTTGAAACACAGAGGACAGTCGCAGTCAGTTAGGTTGAATTCCTGTTTGTGTTTTTGCTTTGTGACATAAAACATAAGCTTGCCTTATGTGGATCAGTGCATGGTGTGTATAGTGTATACCTACACTGTAAGTCACTGCTCTACTTTACAGTCACAGACCTTAACACAGGTGATGTAATGGCACTAAGCAGCATGCAGTGCTGGGTCACATCGAACAAGAGCTCAAACAAGCTGCAGCACAGCAGATTAACTCCACACAAACCGACCTCCTGATTAGAAGTGTATCACTTCTGCCACATGCCTGCCCTCACAGTATGTATTAGTGACTGTGTTTTAGTGCTGAAATAATGAGTCAGTCAATTGTCATCAATCCTTTTAGTCATTTATGAAGTCAACATGCATTTTTGTTGTTTAAAGTTGTAAGTGAGTGTGAGGATTTGCTGCCTTTTTTTCTGTTACGTGTTATTCTGGACTGCAACTATGATTATTTTCATTTTTGGTCAATCACTTAGTCTATCAAATGTTAGAAAATTGACAGTTAGCATTCCCTAGATTCTTTGACGATGTCTTTGAATTGCATATTTTCCAACAGTCTGAAATCAAAGGATATCTGGTTTGCAATTACAAAAAAGAGAACGCAGGAAAATGGAAAAAATGAAAAGTTAGGAAATTGTTTAAGATTGTTTTGCATTTTTGCAAGAGAAATCTTGTTTGCCAAAATCGTTGTAGACAGAAGACATCAGTTTGGACTAATTCTGACTAAATTATTATAAATTAGTTAGTTTAAAATGTAACTGAAGGAGTTCAGCTGACACAGTAAGTCAGTACAGCTCATTCATTAGTTAGTTGACTGAAAATGAATCGGTAACTCTCAGCATTGATCATTTCAGTCACACAAGAAATGTGATTGTTCCTGCTGATTAAATGACAGGATTTTCTCTTTTTTTTGTATCACTGTAAAATTAAGGTTGATGAAAACAAACAAGACTTTTGTAGATGTCACCATGGACTCTGGAAAACTGTGATGGATTGCTTTCTTATTTTGTGACAGACTGGTAGAGAATGATTGGCAGATTACTCACCACTTTTAATCATTGTTAACCACAGCCCTGGCTCATTGATACAACAGCTTGCAAATTGAATAGTAATGCTAGTGGGTGACTTTCAGGCTGTTCTGCAAACAGACAACAGGACAATAACAAAGACACTGATGAAATCAAGAGGAAAGTACATGAAAAGTGAATTATGTAGCTCTATATGACTTCACGCTGCGTGTGTCTGCAGGGCCATGTCACCGTCAGAGGACAATGTGAGCGCCTGGAGCTGTAAGCAGGTGGCCCAGTGGCTGCAGGAAGAAGGTTTCGGGGAGTATGTGGAGTTATTGTGCACCCAGCACCGCCTGGACGGCCTCAGCCTGCTGGCCCTGACTGAGGCTGACCTGCGCGGGCCTCCTCTGGGCCTCACTGTGCTGGGAGACATCAAGAGACTGACCATAGCCCTCCGCCGGCTTCAGAGACAGAACCAGGCCCAGCTAGAGGAACTGGGTCTCCAGCCTGCAGACGGCAGCCTTCCTGCTGGGTTCTCGCTGGCCCCCGCAGGGGTGGAGTGGAGCTGTGACGGAGCCGACAGGAGGTATAACGGAGGCGACCGCGCGTGTAACGGGACTGAGCTGCGTCTGAGGAACAGTGACAGGTCTGGATACGGTTCTGGAGCGGCGCTGTGTCACACACACTCCAACGGGAGGTGTAGGCAGGACCTGGCCGGTCGACTGGACCCAGAGGTGTGGAAGACGGTCATCAGTTCCATATATGTGTTTTTGGTGTTTGGATTCACATCTTTTATCATGGTCATCGTGCATGAGCGTGTCCCAGACATGAGGACGTACCCGCCGCTGCCTGACATATTCCTGGACAGGTATTAGTGCACGTTCCCAGAGCACGTTGAGCCCAGACTCCACAGTTCATGTGAACGTTCTCCTGCACTCATATCTAATCTGCACGCTGGTACACATGTTTTTGTACTCTGACAGCGTTCCCAGGATCCCTTGGGCTTTTGCAATGGCTGAAGCGTGTGGCCTCATCCTGTGTTACATGTTTCTGTTGATCCTGCTGCTCCACAAACACAGGTACACACTGCCAGCCACTCCTGTGTCACTGCGTTGTAATAATATGTGCAAATTTACCACATCACTGCTAAGATACATGGGATTTGGAATAGGGATAGAAATCTATATTTTTTTCTGGTTTGTCTTTCAGGTCCATTCTCTTCAGGCGGCTGTGTTCGTTGATGGGGACTGTGTTTTTGCTCCGATGTTGCACCATGTTTGTCACCTCACTCTCTGTGCCGGGGCAGCACCTGAAGTGTGCCAGCAAGGTGGGAAGCACACATGAGATAATGTGAAGATTAGATTCGGTTTGTCATTTTCAGGTCTGAAGTGGCCAGCGCTTCTTGTTGCTATTGGCAATATTGCAGTTTATTCTTGACTCAGCGGCAATTCCCTCTCTGATAACTGATGAGCAGCTGCCACACTGTGATTCACAGCATGACTGATAAAGTGTTTTCTTCCCCAGACGTACGGTGATACCTTGGGAAAGATACAGAGGGCGCTAGCGATCTGGAGTGGATTTGGGATGACTCTGACAGGCGTCCAAACGTGTGGCGACTACATGTTCAGTGGACACACTGTTGTCATCACGATGCTCAACTTCTTTGTGACTGAATGTGAGTGTGAACGCTTTTGTGTCCGTTCCATATATGACTTTGAGTGTATGTTACCTTTGAAGATAAATCTTTAACCAATAAGGTGCTGGAGCATCTCTCAGTACTGTCTGATTTACCCTCCCTGTGTGTGGCTCCCAAATCCATTGGGCCCTATTGAGGAAATCCTTCAAATGGGTCACAAATGTATGGTTTCACTTTCAAAAGATGCTTAGTATTTTAGTATATTTTACAAAAGCAGCAGTAAATAGTGCATTTGTTTAATAGTTTGAGCTGTAAATGATGCACTGTAACTAAAAGGGAATAAATAGTGCTTTTGATGGGGACTACTTTCAGCTACAGATTATTACATATTTGCTGTTCAAGTCAGTAGATGGGATTGATTGAACATAAATTACAGTGCTGGTGTTCAGAGTCGAGCTTTATGATATACAAGGCTTTGGCCACACAAGTCCAACTTGTAATAATGAATTCACAGTTGGTTTAGGTCTTTTCAGAGGATTAGTTAACAATATTAAAAATACAGAATATCACTAGCGTTATCCTTTAATGGTTCCTTTCAATTGCAGACACGCCGCGAACCTGGAATCTGATTCACACCATCTCCTGGGTGTTAAACCTGTTTGGGATTTTCTTCATCCTGGCGGCTCACGAACACTACTCCATCGACGTGTTCATCGCCTTCTACATCACCACCCGCCTCTTCCTCTACTACCACACGTTAGCCAACACGCATGCCTACCAGCACAGCCGGAGGGCGCGCATTTGGTTCCCCATGTTCTCCTTCTTCGAGTGCAACGTGAACGGACCTGTCCCCAATCAGTATCACTGGCCCTTCAACAAACCTGCCTTCATGAAAACTCTGATAGGATAGAGGACATTTTCAAAGATACCATTAATGCCTGAATGAGTTGTTTTTTTTTTTTTACTTCAGATGCTGCTTCTTATGTTTGGATGGTTATAAGTTTATTATGTGGGAGTTTCCCCCCCTCATTTGTATAAATTGATGTTTTTTATTTTGTCAACAAATTTCATGTTTAAAGAAATATGTTTTGGAAAATATGCAAACATTAGATGAGAAGATTGATATTGCTCCCATCTCTTTCTGCTAAATACAAAACTAAAGCCAGCAGCTGGTTAGCGTAGCTTAGCATAAGCAAAGACTGGAAAACTGGGCAAGCTAGCTGGTCTGAAATTTTTTTGTATAAAAACTGAATTGTTAAAATGGAAAATTTGTGATTGTGACAAGACTGCAGGAAATCTGCTCAAAGAAATAGTCTGTACAAATTAGTGCGGTGCTGATGGATACCTTTTTTTTTTTAACCTTTGGATCAAGCCAGGCCAGCTGTCGCCAGTCTACATGCTAAGCTAAGCTAACTAACAGCCAGGGTCACACTTGGTGTGTAAACATGGGTGTGGTATCCATATTCTCATCTTATTCATGGCAAAAAAGAAATTAAGTGTTGTTTCCAGAACAATGTTGAACATTTCCTTTAAATGTATTTGCACAGTGAAAAGTAAAACACACAAATGTGGTTTATTGCGGGGCTTTAAAGCTGCAGGTAACGAGCTGTATGGATGACCTTCTTGGGGGTTTATTTGCCTTCATTTCCTGTCGCACTGTGGGGATGTTTTAAGTTTCACTAATGCTTTGGCTTGTCGGTCCCACTCAGAGATTAACATAATATTGGTTGATACTGTAGTTTTTTGTTTTTTGGGGGGGGAGTCACTATGGTTACAGTTCACATGTGGTTTAGCTGCCAATAGATCTGACACCTGTTTGGTAACTTTTACCAAAAGGAGCAATTGTTTCTTTTGATGTGCAACAAGAAAAAAAAAACACTTCCTCTTCTATGCTGAAAGAGCTCAGTTTCAGTCACTTCATTTCTTTGTCATTTACACTTTATTAAACAGCTTTGTTTTTTGGTTTTTTTTTTGTCACTGTTGGGATCTTACAGCCTCCTTCATTCACAGTTCATCTCAACCAAATACCTGAACATTTATTGTGATGTTCAGTTTTGCCAATCAGCCCTTAGTATGATGATTTCTTTATCCTAATTTCTTACTGTTTTATATTTTTTACTTTTAATAATGTCATGATTATAATAATATATGGAGCTGGATTTTTGTTGAAGCTTTCACTGTCCTCTGTTGCACAGTACAAAGAGTGACTTTTGATAGGAGAGTTTCTAAAGTATATTGTTTACTATGTCATGGTTGATCCAAACTATATTCTAAATAATTGTTTACAATTTGTTGCTTTATTTGCAATGCAAGTAATCTGTCTCTGCCTTTTGGCTCAGCAATAAAAGTTTACAGATAAGGAAAACAGTTTTTATATTTTAGAGTGACTGTTTCTTTGGCTGCTTTTTCACTAATATGGTTCATTTTGGATTTGTTAAATAAAACATATTATGAATATGATTCTTATTAACCCAACTTTCTTGTGAGTTAGTTAGATGAACATAAAGTATCTTTCATGGGTGAAAATGTAGTTCTGCAAGGTGTGCCTTTGATATCAATATAACCTACATACCAGCTGGTCCTCCCCACCTTAAAACAAATATCTGATAACAGTCACATCACTAATCAAATATTAATAAAGATATGAGGGTGTGCCCACCTTAATATAAAGCCCCCATTAGAGAGTTCTCCCACACACCGGCTTCCTGTTGAGTGAATCACATCTGAGGATGGTGCGTATTTTACATTTTATAGTAAGGAAAGCTATGAACAGCCAGAGTTTAAGAATAAAGAAGCATTATTTTTAATCCTTTATCCTTAATCTTTCTTAAGGATCTTTCTTAATTCTTTTCGTAGCCTCAGCTCTTGAAATGTGTTTGACCTTTTTTAAGTGAAAAAAATGCTCATTTAAATTAAGAAACAATAGATTAGACTCTACTTTAAAGACTGATGTCAGACTGCACTTATATTCTCTTGTCAAAATTTGAAATTATTCAGTCAACATGGTGCATATGTAGAAAAAAATTAAACTAATTTAAATGCTGCAAATAAGATGCTAATAATTTTGAAACTAATTAAATATGTATTATTTAAAGTAAACCCTGAATCCCTACAAATGTACCTCCTACCTTCTGACTAAATGGAATACATTTTCACACACAGTATGCAACAGATGTAATGTTTTTTTCAACACAATACTGCATATAATACTGGCTATAAATCTGGAACAATGACAAATTGCATAAACATACAAGCTACAGTGCTGACAGATACAGTAAAGCATTTTTCTTCCTGACAGGGATTTCAGATTAATTTAGCTGTTGTTTGTGTGACCATTGTTCTGCAAAAAGACATTAAATCAGTTAGCCTATTATCTTTCAGTGTTTGCAATATCTTAAAAAAATGTTTTCGATTAAGTCAGCTCAGGAGAAGTGTGTGCATACATTGTAAAATATGTGTGTGTTATTTATTCCTTCAGGCTTCTCTCCATGTGTTTGTGTGTCTGCTTGGACTTGTTGTCCTGTGTCAGTCTGACTGCTTCTTTGAGGGGTTAGTGATCAAAGATCTGAAAAACCCTCCAAAAGGTGAGTTGATGTGATTGCAATCAGAAGGGATACAGCACAACATAAGTGAAAAAATTAATCGGTTCTGTTTGACAGAAGCTGGACAAAATTTGGATTTGTTTGTGTTCCAGTCGAATGCATCATCCAGATGTTGTGTATTTACATAACACCTGCCAGTTGACTCAAAATGTATCAAAATCACACCTATGCACACAGTGATGCACACTCACACACAATCAGTCACTGCCGTAATTTAATCAATGTTAGATAAGAGGCTCGACAGCTCTTCTGAACTGTGGTTTCTTTACTTGTAGGGTGTGTGGACAAGGATGGAAAGCTGCATGAATTTGGCTCTAACTGGGTGAGAGACTGCAATGAGTGCTCGTGCACGATGGAGGGCTTGAGCTGCTGTAGCATGTAAGATTTTCATGATTTCACCTTTTGTTTTTTAAAGAATCTTCTCTGAAGGACTGAATGAAAATGACTGGGGTAGGAAGTGGGGGTAAACTTTACGTTCCCTTTCTTTAAAAAGCATTATTAACATTTTCTTCAGGCCCTCCACTTGACCC
Source organism: Amniataba percoides (assembly GCA_037176925.1). Taxonomy (NCBI): domain Eukaryota; kingdom Metazoa; phylum Chordata; class Actinopteri; order Centrarchiformes; family Terapontidae; genus Amniataba; species Amniataba percoides. The sequence goes on along the minus strand of JBAJHX010000033.1, from coordinate 10,748,120 downwards.
AAAAATATGTGGGTCATAATTAAATCAACACCTGACGTACACAAGCAGGTGTGCTTTGAAGCAGCAGCTGCTGGAGACAGAGAGTGGATGGATTCCTGCAGATATGTGAACTGATTAAATGATCATTTTCATTCCACACTGTGACTGAAATTGTAACCTCCAACCTGATGTTACACACATCTTCAGGTAGTACGTGTTGGCAACATGTGATACTGAACTTGGATCATATTACAGCCTCCCACGCCTCAAATCATTCTTATACAGTCCCTTATTTCACTTTAAAAGAATCATTTGATTTTAATTTTCATGTGAGGGCATTACAGTATTTCTTATTGTCTCTCAGGGTGCCGGATCCAGACACTGTAGAAATCCCTGGGGAGTGTGAGCAGGTTGTAAATAAGGAGACGTGCTCTTTCAAGATGGTGCAGAAGTCAGACAAGACTAAAGAGTGCAACATCATCTGAACTCACTATGTACACAGAGGAAATTAATAAAATGAACCCTTCTCTTTATCTTTGTTTTTCACTGACACAATTAATAAATAAATTAATTAAAACCTGGTCTGTTTCTATTGTGTGCCTGTTGTGTGTGCAACAATCACTACAGGTGTTGTTTGAGGCTGTAATTGAATAAATCCACCACTGTGTGACAGCAGAGCTCAGTGCTCAGAGGGTCTCTGGCACCCAAAGGGCTCTGACAGCCCAATAATAGCAGTGCTCCCCTCTCTGCTGACAGAAATGCTTTGGTTGTTGTGAGGTTCGGCTCCTTCTCCAACTCCCATCTCTGTGGATGAACACCTGTGAGCGTCATTTTCTCTCTCACCTCGGCATCACAGAGACACTCCACTCAGACAGCCCACCATGTGAGTGCTTTATTTTTACACATAATAATGATTGATTACCGGCAATGATGATCTTGATCAGGGAAAGTCAGCATCTTTTTTTTTTTAGTTAATCAGTTATAAAATGAGTACTGTGTTGTTTTTCTGTTTTTCGGCTTGTGGCTTAGTGTCCACAGACATGCGACTGTACTGTATGTCTCTGTCATTGTAAATGTTTTTTAATGATGCATTCAAACAATACCAGTCTACAGAGGGAATTTCAGAGAATGTGCATCCAAATTCAGCAGGAAAATTGGAGGAGAATGAGAATGGAGGGAAATATATGTACCTGATTTGCATTAGTGTTTCATATGTAGAAATATGTATAAAATCCATCTCACTGACAGTGCTGTTTGGTAGTAATGATGTCTTAGGAGGTATCACCCACAATCCCTGGCACCCCCAGCAGAGAATAATGAGGCTGGGGTCATCATCCCAGGTTGAGCACACAACAGTGCCTGCTGCCTGTTATCCTGATCCTCCACATGCAGGAGGCAGAAGGGAGGAAAATTGCCTCTGAATAAACCTACTGACTGACAGTGTATGTGAAAATACTCTCTTGGTGTTTCCACATGCGCAAACTGAATTCACAGAGATCAGTTCCAGTAAGTGATCATATTCACTGGTGGTCTGGTGTGAAGCAGTGATAACAAGGGTATTTCATTTTTTAAAAATGAGAAAATATGAGAGAAAAATCAGTATTAATGCAATAAGTTTCTTTTAAGATGCACATTTTATGAATTTGTGACTGCACAGAGGGGACTCAAGAGGCTGTGCTTCTTTCTTCTTTTCTTTGTTTATATGTCAAAAACATGTGTGCAGAATGTCTCTTCTTTTTTCACATACCTTTATTTACAGTATAATTTTCTAGTTCATTATTTTCTAAAAAAGCACTCCAGAGCACTCTTACAGAATGCAAATTCTTGAAGCTGCCAAACATAATAAAATATTTTGCAGTGAATTCCAAGAAGCTTGAGAGAAAAAACGCAATGGAGTAATCATAAAATGAGCTCGCTCTTAATATGGCATGATAATGAGTCGTTGGCAGAAAAAGAATGTGAAAATGACACTCTGTATGACAAAATGCTTTCTTTAAAGCTACTACAGAGAGAAAAAATGATCACAGTGTAGGCTAAATGGTGAATACATGAAAACCAATTGTTGCAGAAAAAGATTCAAGGTGAATCCACTGAAAATTACATTCAGCTGTTCTCTCTCTGGTCTGTCGGAGAACAGTACTTTCACAGAGATGGAGGACACTTCACTGTAGCAGAAAAGAAAAATATGATGGACAGAGTCGTGCCTGGTCACAGTGTTCCTTCTCCTGCAGAGACACCTACTTGCAATCAATAGGACATTGTTCCTTTTTCTTCCCCTGATGGTGGTTATTGCTCCTCTGCTCTGTTACTGCTGTTTGTGAAATCTGGTTATTGGAGACATTACACTTGCCTTTCCTCCCTGAACAAAGGATGATCAATGCTGTGCCACCCTGCCTGCAGCTCACTCAACACACTGACAGAGTAGGTTAGAAATGATGCAGTGTGAAGTGACTGATAGCCAAGTGTGTGTGCCGTTAATGGAAAATGACAGGCTCATTTTCTTTGCGATGCTGGTTTTCACAGCACATGGCAGAGGTTTCAGGGGAGAGAGTGAGAATCCATTTTTAGGATTCTGACAATGTCATGCCCTTTCACTTCGACATACTACATCATTTACTGTGTACTCGAGAAAAAGGAGTTGGTGCTCATATGATGCATAGCAATTTTATTGTCGTTCAGCTATTATGTTCAAAGCTGAAACCTGACTGGGAGGATTAATTTGAGGGAAGAGAAATGACAAGTGTAAGATCTTAAGATGTGCAAAGACAAAAAGAAAAAGGGTGACTTGTTAAGAGCAAGAACTGAAATGACTCTGTGCAATTTCAGTATTGTTTTGTACCAAACACTGGAACTATTATAGAAATATGACTCGTGTACATTATAACCACCTTCGGTACCTTATGTTAATTTCCTCAATCAACAGAAACTGTGTAAAGAGTTGAAAGAAGAGCTTCTCATGATCTATCTGATTGTCACGATAATCTCCACCCAAACTTAGACCAGCTGAAGTGAACAGGACTTTTCAGCCTTGTTTTTGGCTCCTTGAGGCTGTGCTTAGGTCAGCTAATATCAACAGGCTAACACGGTCACAGTGACAATACTAACGTGCTGATGTTTAGCAGGTGTAATTGTGCATATCCCCAAAGACTGTTTCCTTCATCCAAAGGGAACCAGAAATGTTTTTGTAAAATTTCATGACAATCATTCAAACAATTGTTGAGATCTGACAGTCATGGACAAAAAGATCAACCAGTAAACTAAATGACCTACAGATCCACACACCAACAGGCAAACTGACACTGACATTCATAGAGCTACGTCACTAACACGGCTAAAAATAGATCATCAGGGCATCTTTTAATGACAGTGTTTTCTCAAACTTAATCCCAAAGTGCCTTAAATAGAGAAAAGTCCTCACACGTCTCCCCGGCTTTATTTCTCCACAGCCACAGGATCCATTCACATTCACACAGTATCACGTCTACATGAACAGATCCTTTGACCTGTAAGAGCGATTGCTTTGCAAGTGAGTAATGTTTCTGTGCTCTCCCCCTCTCTGTCTTAGATGCATGTTTTCAGAGGGCTGGGATGGACAGTTTGGTCCTGGGGGCTGGTGACACTGAAGTCCTGGTGAGATGTCCTTGAGTGGCAACGAGAGCCAGTCTACTCCGTCAACGACAGCTCTGCCGCTGCCCCTCAATGGCTCCACATCTCTGCATTTCTCACTGTGGGAGGAGGAACGAACCGGCCATGAGTCTGTGCAGGAGTGGTTGGGGAATAAGACCCAACTCCTCTCAGACCTCGCTGTTCTCGGGCACGATGAGCACTGCCCAATGTCCCCTGTCATCACGGCGTGCCTGGTAGTGTGGTATAGCATTACGATGGTGCTGGGTCTGGTGGGGAACATCGGCCTTATCTGCATCATTGCCCGACGTAGAGAAAAAGTCAACGTCACCAGCATTTTCATCTGCAACCTGTCATTCTCTGACATTCTGGTGTGTGTGTTCTGCCTCCCCTTCACTGTCATATACACGCTAATGGACCATTGGGTGTTTGGGTCGCTGTTATGCCGATTGGTGCCGTTCATCCAGTGCATGTCCGTGACCGTGTCCGTGCTGTCTCTGGTGTTCATCGCTCTGGAAAGACATCAGCTCATCATTAACCCCTCCGGATGGAAACCCAGCATTCCTCAGGCCTACACTGCCATCGTTCTCATCTGGATTCTCGCCTGCTTCACTTCCTCACCTTTCTTGGCCTTTCAGCACCTCACAAACGAGCCTTACACCAATATGATCCCGCCACAGGCTCCACTCCATCACCAAGCCTCTCCCATGGCTTATCTTAACGTATCTCCCCCTCAGTCAGTCTCCTACACATATAAGAACTCATCTGGGCCTCCAAACTCGTACCGCACCCTCTTTTCTTACATTGCCACCTCTCCACATATGGAGGCCTGTCTGGAGCACTGGCCGTCCCAGCAGCACAGGCTCGCTTACACCACGTGGCTCCTACTGTTCCAGTACTGTGGTCCACTATTGCTGGTCCTGCTCTGTTACGTTAGAGTGTTTGTGCGACTTCGCCACCGCAAAGACATGCTGGACCGCAGCAGGACCCCGGAGAGCCAGCGCATGACCCACAGCCGGCGGATCAACATCATGCTGGTTGCCCTCATAACGGCCTTCGCTCTCTGCTGGCTGCCGCTCACCATCTTCAACGTGGTGTCAGACTGGAACCAGGAGGCTCTGCCCATCTGCCACCACAACTTGCTGTTCTCCCTCTGCCACCTGCTGGCCATGTCTTCCACCTGCATCAATCCCATCATCTACGGCTTTCTCAACTCCAACTTTCGCCAGGAGGTGAGAGAGGTGCTCCTGCACTGCCGCTGTAGCCCACTAGAGGAAGAGTGTGAGCATTTTCAGATGTCAACTGTGCACATGGAAGTGTCACGCACCTCTGTGCCTCTCGCCTGCCGAAGCAACTCTGTTTGACTTTGATGTTACATCCTAAAGGATACTGCTGTAGTCGGGTGTAATCGCATGAACTGTATAGTTGTAGGACTAACTTATGTTGTTTGTTCTGCCTTAAATGGCAGTTTTGACAGTGGTTTAAAGTGCAACATTTTTGTCGGTGGTTTGAAGTGAAATGCTAATTTATTCTGAGGTAGCTCTGAATTAGATAATAAGTGTTTTGGTGTAAAAGAAACAGAATTTGTCATTTTTAACTGAATCTGTCTATGTGTCAATTAGATGCTTCAAACTATTTGTGTACAGTATGTACTGTTCATGAGAGTATACACAAAATCAAAATTTTTTTTTACTAACAGAAAATGATCTTATTTGTGCCCCGTTAGACATTAGTTAAAATGTGATTTTTTTAGGAAGCTACTGCCAAGTGAAGGTACTAAAGATGTACATGAGAGCATAACGTGAAATGCTCTTCCAAATCTTTTATACAAACTATACAAACAATAGTTATGAGGCAGGCTGCACATTGTGCTGTTTTTTTTTTTCTGAAGCAGACACAATAATGTGTCTTATTAGAAAAAGAACAGACATTACCACTAACACTGATTATGACTTATGTTTATTGTTGTGTTGAAGTGTTCCAGCGAGCCATGACAGTGTGAGGAAGAATGTACAAAACCAAGACCTTGAAACTGAATCAGCTAAAAGGAATCCAGCTGTCATTACTCTCTTTATTTACAACTGTTTCCTCTACTGTGAAGTGTCAAAACATCTGTAAAAATCATCATGTAAAAAATGTAAAATGTCTGGCCCTGATAGTCACCTGGCATCAACTCCAGATAAACAGCTGTGGTAGATTTTGTGGTGGATTTTTTATTTGTTTTGTTTGTTTTGAACTGTGTATTGTTCTTCACATAGATGTATTTTGCGATAAAGTAGAGATCTGTTAAAGAGGATTTATTTTATGAATGTAGTGTTGCTGTTGTATTTCTTACATTTTTACCTATTTTGTATTGTATTTTATGACATTTGTGCTGTGAAATTGTTTGAAGAAAAACAAGGTGTACTTTGTTTTGTGATTCATGTGACTTATGGAGATAATTGTTTATAACTTTGTTAAAACATACATTTGGTTTAGACAAATAAATATAGTAACAAGATCAAATGTGTTTACACATGACTTTCAATAGATATTAAAATTGATATGTTCCCTCTATTTCATCAGAGACCAGACTAACTAAAACCTCAGTTAATAATAACATTATTGTACTGTACTATTATTGTACTTTTACTTAAGTAAAATTTTGAATTCAGGGTTTGACTTCTGGCAGACTATTTCTAAAGTGTAGTATTACTACTGTTTAAGGACCTAAAAATCTGAGTATTTTTTCCCTCATCTTGTAGTTAAGAAGTGGTAGAGGATTAAAGTAGATAGTTTAGGATCCTTCGCAGGGCGCTTCTTCGACTCAACTTCTGGTTTGGAAGTGACGTATGTTTGTTATCAGCCAATCATTACCCTTTGACCCAGAATGCATTGCATCTCAAACAGCACGCGCCAAGTATGTGTTCACTGTTGTTTTGGAGACAGATCAAATTAAGCTTCAGTGCCTCATAAAGTAAGTACACGGCAGCTATTAAAGACCCCTTATGATATCTGTTTTCATGTTTTTGTACTGCTAATACTCGGAAGCATTTCTAACACGAATGTCAGCCTGTTACAGAAGTATTAACTTCAGTTAGCCAGCCTAATGCTAAAAGTTAAAGCGGTTAGCTCGCAGATTTAGCGTGTAAACTAACATTTAAATGTCATCAACATTAGTGATATTAACTAAATAATGCACATGTATTAATGTAAGACGACGTTTGGTTATAACGTTGTGTTTAAATGTTGTATGTGACACAGTAAATATTGTTATGTAATGTATTGTTAAGGTTGCCCATATGTTCGATATTCCGCGTTTCACAGTTAACTCGAGGCAGGTGATTTATTTACAGTGACTTCTGTTTATTCTTCAGTGTCTGTGTGTACAACACACCACAGTGCAGTAAGTAATCTGTTAAATCACAGATAAGTAGGTCGTACAAGTGGGGTCGACTCCCAGAGATGAGGAACGTTATGTCAGACCAGTTTCTGCCGCCTGTTTCCTGTTTCCTGTCCTGTGGTATAGAAACCTGCAGCTATAAAGGTCTTTAGTGTCTTTACTGGGTTTTACATGATCAGTCAACAAGTGATTCCAGCAAATGGTTCTTTGACAGAAGTTATATTCATCCATCTTTTTGAATATGATGAGTTGCTTGTTTTCTTCACTCTCTGACAGTATTACAGTATTACTGTGTATGCATGAATAATTTCTGATTATCTCTGATTTGTGTTATTAGTTAAAAAATCTTAGGATAAGGGTTATTGGTAGGAATTATTAACATTTTTTCACGTTTTTTATTAACGAAAAACGTAATCAATAAGTGATCAACAGATTAATCAATATATCAAATGATTACCCTATTACTATACGTGATGATCAGACATCACTCTTGACTGTGGTATCTTATAGCTGTCATCATCACTTTTAGGGTTACAACTAATTGTTTTCATTATCTTTTAATTTGTTGATTATTATTTGGTATTTGCTCTGTGCAATGCCAGAAAAAATAACTGTTTCCCAGCGCCTAAAGGTGATCTCTTAAAATGTCTTGTTTTGTCCACAACACAATAAATAGTTAGCTTATTGTCCCAAAGGACTAAAGAAGATAGAATTTTGAGAAACTGGGAACTTTGTCTTTAAAAATTATTCAAAAGAAAGAATCAGTCATCAAAATAGATGCTGATTCATTCAGCAGTGAACAGCTAATCAATTTATCGACTGACCGTGGCAGCTCTAACAATTTTATACTCTTAATGACTAAGATTAATGGAACATTTGTTGAATGATAGGTGTAATTAATCAACTGGCTGGAGTGAAAATCAGTTGCAGCCCCAGTCTTGGCTGATTTTGCAAGTGATTTCATCTCTGCATTATTAAATAAAAGGAGCTGTATGTCTGATCAAATCTGATCATCTATCTCACCAAATGTCCTTGGTTTCATTCAGGTGAATTTTGGATTTCCAGAGGCCAGTAATGACCATGAGCAACAATAGTTCAGTTCTTAAAGGTAATGCACATCATTTTAGTTTGACTGCAGTTAATCTAGGCTGAACTTTGTGACTTCATGTTTATGACTCTTCAATATGTCTGCAGATGTCGTCGCCTATGTTGATGTGTGGTCATCAGACAAAACAGCAAATTATTCAAAACCATTTGTTCAGCAGCTGCAGGAAATGGGAGCTCAGGTGAGATTACAGGGAACATAAACACATTTCCACTACCTCGTGCATCATTCACTGTATTTACAGTTAATAGATGTGTATCGCTGAGAAAGGGCCAATGTGCAGTTCTTCATTTTTTTTCTTTTATAACACACACTTTGCTGTAGATACGTATGCAAAAATACTTTTTCTTTTTCTTTTTACTTTTACAGGTATCAAAAACATTCAATAAACAAGTCACACATGTAGTCTTCAACAATGGTCATCCGGCTACTTGGCGGAAAGCTAAGAAAATGGGTGTGAGGCTAGTCTCTGTTCTCTGGGTAGGCAGGTAAGAATTAACGCAGAGACTTGTGTACTTTTTAAAATTCAACAAGATGTTTTTATCGTCAGTCATCACTTGAATCTCTTAATGTGGCTTATTTTGGTGAAATAATGTTCAGATGTTATGACGACGGTGTGCGTGTGGATGAGGAGTTATATCCAGCCTTAAATGATGAAAGCAATCCTGTGCTGAAGAAGAAGAAAGTAAGTCAGATTTATGTTAGTGTCACGGTTTAAGGTCCGACTGTAAATCAGTGTTGGTTCACTGTTCATCAAGGCATACAGTATAGGTTGATTTTGGGTTATAAACAGAGGTCTGAATATCTAAACAAAGTGTCAAATGGTCCTGTTTTATATGCTGACACATCTTAAGAACACACCCTAAAGATCATTACGCTGTGTTCACTTACAATGTGGAATGGTACTGTTCACCTCTTTTATTTCACACCTCTTTCTACACTTCACTTCACGTGTACGCTTCACTTCTAGAGGGAAATCCACTTGAAAATCCACATGCAGAAAAACCTATGTGTAGATTTATTACACTGCCTCATTTTCAAATACATCTTGAATTTGGCCCATACCAGAAATATTCCTACTTGATCTATCCAAAAAGGTGTCTTAATGAAGTTTGTAATGTTCCCCTCCTAGATTAACTCGGTGCACTTTCTCAGATTTTGTAATATGTTCTAGCATTATCTTGCATAAAGAGTGACAAAGCAAGTTGTCCACTGCTCAACTTTTATAAGCAAAATGAATACATGGCCTTTTAAATTAAGGGATTTATGACTTGTTAAGTAATTCTAATTGCATTTATTTACTTCATATTGAACATGTTCTTTGTGTGTGATTGATGCAGCATCGCTGCATGCAGCCAAAAGATTCTCCAGAAAGGACACCTGAAAACAGCACGCGTATGAAGAAAAAATTAGACAAGATGATGAAAGATCTGCTTCCAAAACAGCCTCTGGGTAAGAGATTATTGCACCTTTTAGAAGTTTTAAAATGAAAGATTGCAGTTTGTCATTTCACCATGATTTTTATCCACAGTTTCAGATGTGTCGCCCATCATTATCGATGAAGAGAATGGAATAGTCTACAGCCCTGCACTGAAGCGATCAGATTATATGGCACAACGTTTGAGAGATATGAAAGAGAAACGGGAAAACCTCTCTCCCACAGGTACATGCTGCAGCAGTTGTGCATGCTGATGATCTTCATATATTAATCAATTAATATTTTAAGTATTACACTCTTTCAGCTTCACAAATGGTTGAATCCTGCTCACCTACTGGACTGAAGCCTTCTCTTGGGAGCACGCCAACTGTCTTCAAATTAATGTGTAAGAAAATATGTTGAAGTTTTTATCTTTCGCCAAGATCAGAGGAGGTGAATATTTTCAATCAGTTAAAAATTACAGCACATTTATTTGAATCGTTCTTGCAGTTTTGAGTTTAGATTTACTGTTATGACAATGTATAAGTGGTTGAATAAAATAGCAATTTGAGTTATGGCCATGTAACTGGTGGGCAAAAGGTTACACTGAGCTGTTTCTTTTACTTGACTATTTTTTTCTCAAGTATATTCTTTTTGGGTGTCTCTGGCTCCTGTATCCATTGTGAATGTTTTTCAGGCATGCTACCATTTTAAAGATACATTGAAAGAGCACTAGAGAGAGTAACCAACAGCAACAGAGCCGATGTACTCACTGGGCTTAATTACTTGTAGTTTGCCTTCATTTGTCCTGACAGCTCCCAAGAACAACCTTACATTACGTTCTTTTGGCAGCTGCTTTTATCCAATGTGATGTATAGTAAGTGCATTCAAACAACGTAGTAGCCAAATATGGAAGTGTCGAGTGCTTTTAGTTATTTAGATCAGGGCTGCAGCGATGTTCGTAGAGAACGACAGTTCACTCCCAGGTTCCTTGCTGTCACTGCTGACACTGCTGCGCTGTTGTTTATAGTGATGGAGCAGTCTCGGTGAGGGGTCCCTTTCCTCAGGAGAGGGAAAAGCTCAGTATTGTTAGGTGATACACTAATATTGTTTCATTAGTAATGCGTGGCTCCATCTGAGTATCAGATGAAGGTCATTGTTATAGCAGTGGTATGAGAAGTGATTAAGCACCAAGAGCCTTTGTGCTCTGTCACTTGCTATATGAGCAGCTGTCTTCATCATCTCCTTGTTGATTCACCACAGTTTGTTAGGTTAAGAACAAGAGTCAGCATGTCATGTAGAGCCACTGTAGATCTAAAAAAACACACTGACAAACATCAGCTAACAGAACGTGGTTAAAAATGCATGAAATTCTTAATAATCATTATTTTTTCCTTAATTTAGATGATGAGTCAGATGATGATTCCAGTGCTTCTGTTGCTGAACCTGCCTACTCACCTGACAAAGAAGAGGGGAGAACACAGGTCGATGTTACTGACCATCGACGTGTTGAACAACGGCAAAGGAAAGGCTGTGAGAAGCTCTGGCTCTCACCCTGCCATGATGTGCCAAAACGTATTTCAAGTCCCGTGAAATGTCCTGACCTCAATGACTTTAAAGACTTCAAGGATGAAGAAGGGAAGAGTAAAAATAAGTCAGGAAGGACCCCAGTCAGAAAAAAGCAGACAGTGAAACACAAATCAATTAGTATAGAGTCTCTTTGCCAGGACAGGAGATCAGACAACAGCAAGAACGTTGATAAAGAAAAAAGGAAATCACAGGTAAAGTCATCTAACACATCAGCTAACAAATCTGAAAAGGGAAAACAAAATATGAAAGCGGATAAATCCTCTACAAAGACCCATTTTTCATTTTCCCCCACGGACTCTTCTCGTCGCCTCTCAACCACGTTAGGTGATGCTGCAGCTGAAATGTCAAAAGAGACTGCGGCTCCAATATATAAAACACCCAAACCTGCCCAACCGTCATTTTCCGCCTTGGTCCGATCTTTCACTCTATCCAGTGACTCTAAAAGTGTTGCGTCTTGTTCGACTGACAGAGGGGACGATGTGTTCGAGGATTTTTTCTCCCCTGCTAACTGCCATCGTAGCACAAAAAGACACGTTTTGCCTAATCTATCTCTGGAGAGTGGCATTCAAATTCCTTTTGAGTTGGACTCTGTCCCAATGAAAAGAAAACTGAGAAGAAGTGAAAGCCTTGGGTCTGAAATTAACAGTAAAAAGAAGAGGAAAGTGGAGCAAAGTAGCAAAAGTCGCAGTCAGCAGTCTGATGCAAGCATTGAGCCTCACAGGCAGGCCCAACAGGATGTTAAAGGATCTCTGCCTTCATTTGACAGTCAGACTGCCAATGCATCACTGGTGGCTAAAAGGCAAAGACAAAGCACGTTGCCATTTACAAACACAACTACAAGAGATGCTATAAAGCAGAGAGGAGCATCTACATCAGCACACCCCACACTGTTGACCGAGACGGACGCCGTACCAGAGCCACAGACAGACTCTGTCACTGTTGTTTCTCATACTTTGGAAAGTGAGTAGCTGGAGTTTAGAAGGTGTATACTGACAATCATTAACCCAATACTCGGATTTCCTTTGTGATCTTCATTATTATGAACTGAACAAAAAACTGTGACTAATGATGTTTGAACTTTCACAGTGGTGGAGGTTTGTAACTGTTTATAAGCCCTGCGTCGTGTGTGTGTGTGTGGTTTCAAAAGATTTGTTCTGTCAGGGAGTACTTGAATCTTGGATAAGTAAATGATTCACTCCACATAGTTTTGTGGAAGTGAATTGTCATCTCTGCATGTCACATTTTAAAAAGAAGAATAAATTCATTTCAATGTAAATAAATGAGGCCTTTTCATATGAATATTCTTGTAATATTCTCTATGTGTGTTTGTTTGTTCTCTAAAGGCCCAGTTTGTATTTTAGATACAATTTAGGTATATGTAGAGATATTTATAAGCAGGCATATATACATACAGTGTAAATACAGTATATGTCTCTATGCATTTCTTCTGGTTTTTGGTCATCAGGAGAACTGGAGGCTGTATTCCTGCATGCATTTGTGTGCATTTGTTTGTCAGTATGTCATAGACTGGCGGTCTTTCATCTCACCCAACATATGCTGAGGCCTGACCTGCCTCTGAGGCTCTGAACTGGATATTTAGATTTGAAACAGACTTGGACAGAGATTTAGATGGAAAATTTGCAATTAATATGTTTTGTACTGATGATTATCAAAATATTAGCCAGTTTTAATGTCATGTGACACATCATTAATTACAGAATAAATCCTACAGTATCAGAAAACATGAAAAACTTAATAGTAGTCTGTGAAGTAAAATACTGTCTTCAGTTTTGGTGCAGTTGAGTCAGTGATAGTAAAGATTTCCATATTCAGTGACATACTGTGTGAAGCTGAATATACTTAACATTTTACAGAAAAGATGTTTATCTCTTGAACAATATGTAAGAGTTGGGACTATTTTAAGTCTGGTTCAATTTATTCCTTAAATGGATTCCTTTCTGGCAGTATCAAGTGAGAGTGAGGTGGTAGTAAGTAATTTAAAAATGGTGCAAGTTACACCTTAATGCCACAGTATTCACAAAGGTGTAAAGTAGAGCAAAGATGAACAAACACGAATACACACACACAAAAGCAAAAAAAAGAAAAACAACTGTCTTCTGTGTGTACCTTTAGTGACACCCCTCCGCCACACACACTGTTTCAATTGTTGTGCTTGTTTTCAAATGTAGGTAGAGGAAATGAATGTACAGTTGCAGCTGGTGTGACAGAGACCCCCTCTGAAGGCGAAGAAAATCAAAAGCCCATCAGTGTGAATCGTCAGAAAATGGTCAACAAAGCCAAGGTAAGAAAACATGTTTGTTTTTAATAGCCAATTGAAATGTGCTGTTGTGTTATTTAGTCCACTGTTTTTTTTTGTTTGTTTTTTTTCCTGAATCAGAAAGTTTTCCTGGAATATGCGTGTTGACACATGTTGGTACATTTCCTATAGTGTTATGAAGAAAGTATGAGCAGGACTGCAAAAACAGGATGTAATGAGTAATAAGGCACCAGTGGGAAGCTTACTGATTTATTAAAGATACTGCTGTGACATGGGACTTTACAGTTTTAATGACACATTTACTGTTTGCTAATGAACTATATAAACTTACTTTGTTCACTGTTTTTACATGAGCTTGTACTTTGTTTATCTTCCAAAAATATTGCAGCTGCAGAATATGATAGTATCACGCGACATGTATGGTTTTCTGTAAAGTAGGAAGTTTAGGAAGCAAACTTAACATCAACAAAGTGTGCGTGTTTAATTCCTTTTTAAGTATTTCCTCCGTAAGGTCATACACTTCCACAGTTGTAGGCGTTCTAGCCAAGAGTTTCTGTCTGGTCCTGAGGGCTTCCTGTGTTTTTGCCTCTGTGATGGTAGCGTACAACTTCCTCGCTTGTGAAACGCACCTGGGCTCTGTTTTCGTTGCACTGCTAACCTCAACAAGCTGTCGCTGAAACAAGCCAAACATGACGTCGTTCTCCCCCCCGGAGATCTGTTACGGGCTGACTTTTTATTGTCGCCTGATCACAGAAGTGTTATAGGTGTTCTCTTAGTTCTGTAAAGATAGATGAATGTTCAAATATGAGGCAGAATTGGTGAAAACAGTCATTTGTGGGAAGAAGTCACACCTGCACAGCTCAACAGTCTTTGAAAGGGCAGATTGTAAACAATGATAAATTTCACGTTGCTTGATGTCGGCTGAATATAGTGCAAATGTGCTGTTCCAGCTGAAACATTAACAGGATTATTTTGTATGTTTTTAGCAGGTTATAGCGTCCAACTCAGTAGTATTTGCTTCAAATCAGACAGGGATTCACATTTTTCTCTCCTCATGACCCCCACCCCCCTCTATACTGTAAAATATCATTGAAGCGTGTAATACCCCATCACTCTCTTCACTGTCAAGTACATAATAAATGCATGACAATGTTCCAACATCTTTTAAATGGTTACGTTCCTTTATCCTCTCAACCTCCTTATGCTTTCTGTAAATGTGTGAACTCCCTAAAAAGGAACCTTGGTTTTAATTTAAGACGTGGCTGTTTTTCATGAATCCTTTTACGCGTGAGAGTCTTTCAATAATAGCCTAGAGTCGGAAGAAGTTGCTTTGACTGCGTTCACAAAAGATGTTAACTGATGTGAGGTACAAGTACGTGCACACGGTATTTAGCAGTCACGGTTTATGTAGGGTGCTCTTCAGTTGTGACAAAAGGTGATGTGGTATTCCCACCCTTTTAACTGTTCTGCACTCTCACGCCTTCCCAGGATCCTCACCTCTCTTTGATTTCCTGAGTAGCGTCAAATTGTCAGTGCACGCAGAGTGGCAGCCATGAAGGAGGCCTACTCATACAGGGAAGAATTTCCTTCATTTGTGCTCAGAGCGCTTGCGTTGCAGTTCACACCAGCTCTTTGTCAGAGGCTCATTATGTGCCTGTTTTCTTGTGCTGCTGCCAGAACATGTCCACAGCAGGAGATAAGCCAGAGTCCCTCAGAGGAACCTTCAGAATAGCCGCCCATGTTTTGAGTCATTTGACTGAATTTGAAAGGCCTCAAAATGAGCAGATTTTCTCGTCACCTTTAAGGCAGTCATGTAGCACAAGATAACCTTGTTGTGGATCATTAACAAAACTGGAAGATCAAAACTTTTTCTCTTAGAAGAAAACAAGAAAGCCGGGGAAAAGCAGTCATGATGACTTCCAAACTTGCTCATCAGGAATAATGTGATGTTTGACTGTTGTGGGTCAGGCTGGTGCACCGTTTTGGCACCAATGCGTCGAGCAGGCCTTAACCCCTGACTTCCAGCTGTGTGACCAGATATCAGAGTGTGGCAGGAAAGGGCCCGGTGGTCCTGTTTGTAACCACCACTCAGGTGTTTGTGTCGATGACAGCTCGCTGCATTGGGGCCAAAGTACGAGGGTGGACGGACCCCACTCGTCAGGTTACAAATTTACAGTTCCGTTTCAGTGGCTCTGAGTATGTTTTTCCCTACCCGTGGCCTTGGTGGTTGATTTCCTCTTTGGTCTCCATGCAACTATATATCCGGCGGGGTTATTCAAAGTGCACGGCTTGTCTGGCTGTTGAATAATGATGCTGTTACCTGTTCAGTGCTGTACCATTCAACACACCAGCTAGCTTAAGAAACATAACATGCATTCAGTTTTACACTGACATTTTTTGGATTTATAGATACTGTGATACCGTGGCTCCATTTAAACTGTAGATTTGTTCAACATGAAGTTCACTGATTTCACCTCTATTTCCGGCTCCTATGCATACAAGCCAAAACACAAATTGAGCCAAATCTGTGCTTTATAGCTGGTCCTTCTTTTAAATTGTTTGCCAAATATTTGAGTTTTGTGACACATACAGACAGTGTTATTTAACATAGAGTTAGGCTTAGAACTAGATGCCAAAAATAAAATAGGTGTGAGGCTTATATTAATTCATTTTCAAGAACTTTTTTTAAAAAATATATTGAGTGGTTTCATTCTGTGTTTTTTCCATTTTTTTGTTTTTATCAAATCAACATTTATTTACACAATATTAGTTGAGCTGTCCCCAATCCTTTCAGTAAAGTTAGTTTTTTTTTATTTCAGGCGATGAGAACATTGGTCATGACAAGCATGCCCACTGAGTAAGTACCACAAACATTTAAAGCAGTCCGTCTTCAGATAAGTAGCACCAGCCACCAAGACGTTTTGTCTAACAGTTTGTCTTGGACGCTTTCTGCTTAACTCACCTCTTGCAGGAAGCAGCACACAGTGAGTCAGGTGGTGAAAGCTCTGGGTGGTTTTTCAATCGCTGACCGAGTGTGTGAGAGCACGACTCACGTGGTGTCTGGGGGTCAGCGCCGGACTCTCAATATTTTGTTGGGCATAGCTCGTGGCTGCTGGATACTCTCTTATGACTGGGTAAGTAATTTATATTTTACATGTTATTATTTTAAAATGACGACAAAGTGTTAAAGGTATATTTAATGTGTATTGATCCTGAGTAGATTCTCTGGTGTTTGGAAAAAAGGCAGTGGATTCCAGAGGAGCCATATGAACTTTCAGACCAATTTCCTGCAGCACAGGTGAGCACCAGAACTAGTGTAGTAATAGAAGTAAAGATTTTCACCACACACATACTACCACCATTAAACTTCACTGTAAACCTTATCAGCTTGTCCATTACCGCAAACAATCAAACATATTGCCCTGTTATTTGTAAGACTTGCTTTATCAGTGTGCTAAAATTAATATCGACCAACATTAAATGAACATATCTATCAGTCTATCTATCAGTTTTTTTTTGTTTTTTACATCATTAGTCCTGGAAAAGTACCAGCAGAGTAAGCTCTAATTTAAGCTGCACGCTAATATGCTTTTTACAGACAACAGAAATATTTGCCAGACTTTCTTATCTTGTATAAATTGAAAAATGTTTTCCCTCTTAACGTTTTACTTTGCCTCTGGACAAAAAATATATTATCCAATCATGATTTCCATTTAATTATTTAAAGTGAGTATGATTATAATTTCTCTCTTAATATAAGTCATTTTCTCAATACAAATCATCTTTGCAACACCTCCTTTTGACAGTCAAACTAATAAAGGCTCGTAAAAACCAAAGCCAAGGGAGTTGGACGGAAACCTGCTAATTTTTATTGCCAGTCATCCATTTTCGGTCCACTTGTTTTTCCTGAAACATCCTGTGAAAAATGTGAATGTTGCCTCTTCCTGAGCTCGTCATTCATGAATCACTGTCCTCTCCTGCCGCTGCGAGGGAAGCTGTACGGTCTTGATGCAGACAAATGTCAACACATTTCCTCTTGAAATTACATGATGTCTTTTGTTGTGACGGACAGAGTACTTTTTATGTCCCCACGGCCATTTATCATTCCTTTACTCTTACAGACGCATCCAGCGTTTGGCAGTCCACATGATTCCCTCTTTTATTCAGTTCCTGGTGTTGCCTTCAGCTGCTGTCAGTATTGATGATAGAAACTGATTTTAACAGTATTCATTACTATTGTTCAAGCAGACAGTTTTCACTGTGAATTTTGAGAGGCCTCAGTGAATTGATATTAATATTAAAAGACTGAGGGCCATGTCACATGAGGCCAATCTGGGAGGCAGTTTTGTCATTTTAACTTTAACCCAACTCTTTGTGACCATGAAGGCTTCACAGTAGCTATCCTATTATATATCTGTACCAGACCACTGTGGGACGGTGAAGTAAATCATCTGGGCTGCTTTATGACAATATCAGATTGATAGGATCTTTATTATGACTTTATGAAATAACTTGATTTGTCAGCTATTTAATTCACTGAATTAGCCAAAAAACAAAAAAGCCTTCTGTTTGAGTAATCCATAAACAGTTTACCAATTTATTTCCCCCCAAAACAGACATGATATCTATAAATATGGCATTATGAAATTATATATACAGTGACAGAGGATTTTATCATTTTGCAAATTATCATATTGCAAGTTATTACCTCTACCTATATTACTTATATATTACTCACCTTAAAAGCAACAACAGTAAATAAAACACTGGAGCATGTAGATTTTTTATAGAATATTTTATTTTATTAGAATTTTTTTTAATAAACATTGATGAAAACGTTGTGGTGATCTAGCGATTGTGCATTCAACCAACTGTTCATTGTTATAGCGTAGAACTATTGTGGAAAAGGACTCAGAGTTAAGATTCATGTCTGAAGCTCTCTGCTTTGTGGTTGTGTTTAATATTCAACTTCAGGTATATAACAGCTGGTGGAGCATTACAGTCAAACACTCTAAAGGAGCTAAAGCCTGTGTTTACTGGTGAGAAAGTCAGCCTCCTCATTTACAGCTTTCACATAAATTTTGCTTGTAGCTTCAATAGACGCACAACATAAATAAAGAAATACATTCCCAAAAGGCTGCAAAAAGATCATCATGTTTGAACGTGTGGAAAGGCACCGCAGACTTATATTAAAAGAATTCTTATGTTACGTGCAATGAAATTGTTTACTATCTCTCCCATCATTTATAATAATGTTAAATATCATCCTTAAAATCTTTATATAAATTAAACAGTGAATGTACATAAATTCTCTGGCGAAAAACTATCTGAACAGAAACATTTTCTGTGGCATTTTTTTACATTTGCATTTATATTTTAGGATTCAACAGAAGAATATTCCAGAACATCTCCTTGAGCCAGTTTTTGTACCATAGTCTCTTTTTTATAATGGTATAGGCAGCTATTATTCAAAACAGTTAAAAAGGAGCTTAAAATACATTAAAATCATTCAAGAAATTAAATGAATTAATGTCATGTATTCTGGTCTCTCTTGCCTGGTTAGCTAGCTTTTAGTCAATATAATTACTATTCTATCTCTATCTATACATACCACAGTCATAAAGTATTTTCAGTACAGATATTTGTCATTTTGACAGTCCATATTTCATTTTGCAACAACCCAGCTGATTCATACACATAAACATGCACAAAATATATCTTTGCAAAGGTATGTACGAATATTTTAATGAAGTGCTTTGGCTCCCTGGAGAATAGTTATTTTTGGTTTTGTTGTTTGTTGCTGTTTATCAAGCAGAATTTCCTTTCCACTTTGTTTAATCAGAGAGTGACGGTTCAAAGGGAACCCGAAAAGTCTGCTGGTCTGATCATCATTGTAGTGGACTTCAGAGAGTAGCCCGAGCCTTTCCAATAGTACCATTTGATTCCATTGAAGCGGTTTGAGTTTTGGCCCTGTGGGTAATACATCCCATTCAAATTGGATGGACCACAGGCATCAAACCACCAACCTAGAACATCAAAACAAACATAATTAATTCAAATGCAGCGTTGGCTAAGATGATAATCCACACAGCCCTTAGTGGAACAGGCATATGATTGCTTTCTTTTCTTTTCTTTTTATGGTAACCTGTTTTAAGAAGTTTTTAAGAATAAAAGCCTCATAGAATAAAATGTAATATCAGAAAATGTAAAGATCCTTTCAGAGGTAACACATCACATATTTATTATTTTTGGATTGAGAAAGCTATAGATAAAAGTTAAGGCTCTCTACAAAAGCTCGAAGGAGAACTAATTAAAGTTGTTTATAATCAGGCCTAGTGTTATCTGAAGGCTTCCTATACTTCTGTAAAACCTTTGAGGTTCAGAAATATCTGCTTTCAATAGGATGAAAAGAGAAAAGTTGACATTTGAAAGAGCAAATGAGCACTGAATTACATTAGATTATGGAAGATTTTCTTGCAGTAACAAGTGAGCTGTCATAAATAGTCCACAGAAATGGTAACCCTAACCCATGTATTTGAAAACAAAGTCCACATCAGTTAAAACACGAACTAATCGGAACACAGAATGGCCGTGGTTACGATCACTCATTTTAATGCCTTTATCTCAAGAGAACAAGCTCGGTTATCTCAAGATAACAAGATAATCGACTCATTATCATGAGAAAGCAGAGGGTTCTTTCCTCAGTACTTTAAATGTTTATCAGGCATCAAGAGAGCCATGCTAGCATGCATAAATGGCTTCTTGATGACTGTAGCAACTGATTTAATTAACTGGGAAATGTACCCAGTTAATTGTTCACCTAAATATCCTCCTCAACAATCAACAGTCATTGCAATCTTCTTCCTTGTTAAATTCTGCTGCCCACATTACATCTACATGTACATCTAGAGATTGAGGTGTTGCGGATAATGTGGCCTCGAGCTGTTCGCCTCAAGCAAATATGTGGGACAGACTACGGAGGTCTAGTAATCTCACTTCTTCCTATAAGCAGCCTATGATGTGTAAAATTAGTTCCCCTGTAAAACCATAGTGAGTGAGTTTGATTGTAAAACAGTATGCTGAAAGGCATATGTGATTATTTATTTGCCCCCATTAAATACTTTGATTTACTAAATAAATTCAAATTTCACGCAAAGCAGGCAGCTTCGAATTTGCAGTGCAAGATCCTGCTTTTTACTGGGTCAGTGCCACTTAGTCACGATTGTGCATAATGTGCATAAGAGTCCCCTGTGAGAGACCCCTCATGGGAAAAAAGGGATAGGGTTAGGGTTTTCATGCTTCCCTGCTCACTTGGCAGACCCCAGTACAGAGGGAGACAAACGTCTGGCAGTGGAGTCACTTTCAAGGGAACGAAGGAGGACCTTTCAGTTTCAAGAGGAGAGAGGGAAAGCTCTGTTCCCAGGCTATTAATGTCAGCTATTGTAGGGGCTGAATTCCCCAATGAGTTGATCAGTGATTAACTCCGAGCTAATTGTGGTCTTTGACCTGGCCACAAAAGTACTGGCGCGCTTAAGATGCCCTTGAAGATTTTTGGGGGAAATGCCAAGAGTTCGCTGGGTGGGAATTTGTTCCACGACAAGTGGCATCAGAAATTGACATCATTATTGTGTTTTCCTTACGAGCACAAAATACGCAGAAGCATAAGTTATTCATAGAAATGTGTGTCTTACCTCCCGTTGTCAGTTGTGAACATTTGCAAACACATTTGTCGTTGTCTGCATCCTTTGTACTGAAATCACTTCCTGGCTGCCCGATGCTGCTTATTTTGCCCGCTGTGCCACTGTAGCCTTTAAGGTGTATCCTGTAAAATGGAAAAGGAAATATGAAGGAAAAGGAGGAGGAAGTTTGTGATTGCTGTTCCTCAAAAGGCAGTGTCCAACTCACTTAAACAGTTCTTTGGCCTTAGCTCCACTACTACTGGATTTAAAGTGGGAGGCTTGGCAGAAGGATTAAAGTGTGAGCTCTTTGCATCACATTTTTGTTCACTTCATTTTTATTTTTTCTGCTGTTTTGTAACACTATTTGTGCAGTTTCTTTGTAGGATCTGTCTGGAATTACTGAGCCAACTAACGGAGGACCAAATTGGTCATAGTCAAGTAGACTTAAGACCTGAACAGTCCTGTGCTGAATTGGAGCATTTCAAGGTCTGTTTGTCAAATTCAAAGGAAGTATCCATTCCCCGCCTGAAATCAGCTTAGGTCCGGAAAAGAAAATACCTCTGAAGGCTATGTTATTGCCAGGAGGTGCAGACCAAACGTTAGAAATTCAAGACATTTCATGTATTTCCTATTTTTCAAACCCTAACCAGTTTTATTACATTTTCTTTGGGTTGATGCCAGTACATCAGTATCAGGAAGTAAATACTCTTATACAGCAAAGAACCTCCATTCAGAGGAATTTCTATAATGTGTTTTTACATTGGAGCAGGAGGTCAGGATTTATGATTCATGTCTTTCAAAAGTAGTTTTGAGGAGATGAATGTAAGTGTGATACTGTCCAGGGACACTCAGGGTGACACTGTGTGTCTGTCAGATGTAAATCATAGTGGACTGTAGAACGAATCCTTCTGACACATTACTGCTTGAAGCAAATTCAGTGGAAAATCACCACAAGCACTGCCAGCATGTCACTTAACACGGTCTCATCTTCACTGTCAGTGAACCAGTTGTAGAGAATTAGCCTGATTATCCGACTGAGTGGTTTCACTTCCATCTGACGTAGGTGAGGATTCAGAAGATAGAGGCAGTCTTGTGGATATTTTTCAGCTTTCAGAAGAAATTCATGTAGATTGCTACTAGAGCTCTTTTAAAAATGGTGCTTTAGAGATGTTTTTCCATTCATTCAAGAATGCATCTTGTTTAAGGGACTAATACTAGTGTTATTAAGTTGATTGTTAATTTCTTCATAATAACTGAAGTGCTTTGAGCTTTGAGACTGCTCTTTAGTTTCGCTGTTTGAGGAATTCAGGATCAAAAGCACTGTCTTAAGAGGGAGGCATTATTTGCTGATGGGCGTCTCTGTCCTTAATAACTTGAGCTACACGAGCTGTAAAAGTTTGGCTTAAAGAAAAAAGTGATACAAAAAAGTTCAGTGATTGCCACCAAGCCTCTGACACATTCATTTCTTTGATATTGTCACTTCACCATACCTGTAATTTTGTGCTTCACTGCCAAGAGAAAACTGGTCATATTGTGAGAATCCAGAGTTTCCTTCCCAGTCGCTCAGCTGCACCCTTAGATTGTAGGACTGTTGAACTGTCAGTCTGGAGACAAATTCATTTCCTAACCAAAATTCACCTGAAGGTTCTCCAAACCCCTGAAAAAATATACAAGAAAATGTAATTAACGCTCATCAGACTCCTCCTCGAGGAGCTTGTAATTTACTATTTTGATTAAAAGAACAGCAAACAGACTGAGGCCTCTATGTATAGTATACTTCTTGGCTATCACAATGAACTAAATGGAACTAAAACATTTCATCAGAATGCACAAAATACTTTCAGAAGTACCACAAAACAATCACAAAAATTCACAGCTACAATGAGATATTGATAAGAAAATAGGCCAGTTTAAACTGAGCTTGCATTGTGGTAGAAATAAAAGAAATTGCATGAATGCTTTCCTCTGTAAGGATTGCTCTGTAGGGACTTGAGATTCTTTTTGCCTTGGTATTGGCCCATTTATCTCCTACATGATTCTGGCAGTCTTGGTCACTATTTTCGGGAACCATCTATGTGCCTTTTGGTCTGATAGTAAATTATGAGCGCAGATGCGCTTACAGAAATGTTAGTGATGCTGTGATTCAGTCTGGTGCTTGAGAAATGGAAAATAACTTAAATTGCTTTGGCATTATTTTTATGTCTAGCAGATGTGTTACTGTGGCAGCTGTTTGTAAATGTAGTTTTTAAATTACATCTAGGAATTGCATCTTAACTGTGCAGAATAACCACTTAAAACACTGTCAGTCGATGGCAGTGCACATGGCAGAAATCTGGCCACTGTTTTGTGTATTTGGAATGAAAAGCGTAGCCTAGGTTGTATTTTTTTTGAAGGGAAGAATTTCTTCTTGATAGTTTTTACCTTTTTGTACTCCTGCCACGTACGGTGAAAGTCAACACTGCCGTCAAAGCGTTTTTGTAGCACCGTCCATCCTCCTCCCTCTGTCTCCATGTCACAGAAAGCCTTCAAACACAAGGGAAAAGGAGCTGTGGTGATTAATAATTCAAAATTAATGTTCTGAAAAGTAATTGTGCTCACTTATAACAATGGTGACTTATTTGAGTTGGGTTAAAACAAATGTTAAGTCGCAGGGAAAGGGCATAGAACTGGAATCCAAGTCTTATTTGCTGAAAAGTATCTAAGGAGATCACAGTTTTAGCTCAAGCATTCACATCATTAATGGAAGTCTGAGGGCATTTTAATTTAGCTACTGCGAGAGTGCAGTGTTTTGTTTAGGTTGTGTAAATGATTGGTTGGTCAGTGCATGCGTGTGTGTACATACATATAAATATATA